>JAZKJV010005882.1:0-600000 GCA_037367405.1 Ottelia alismoides | reverse complement strand
AAAATCCACATTATAGTATCTTCTCAGCAGTCATCTTCCCAGAGTAATGTCCTCCTGCCTCGAAGGTATGGCAGAGATTGAGGACATTTTGGTATTCCTCCTGCGGAATACATCTTCTCCATATGAAATCCGATCCTTCAAAGAAAAGGAACAGATCCTCCCAATGGTGGTGGCTGGCTTCCAACTTGAGTCGGCCGATTTTTTTCTTGGGCCAACCCTGGAGAACTTTCTTGGAGACAAGATAGTTCACCATGTCGGTATACCATGGCAAAGAGTCAATAGCAGAAATTGACTCATCTGGGAAGGTTTTACGGATGGATTCAGACTCAAGGATTTTATTTTGTATGATATGTGATAAATGATCAGCCACGACATTCTTAACTCCAGGTTTATCTTTAATCTCCAAATCAAATTCCTGAAGCAACAGTATCCATCTAAGGAGTCGCACTTTTGCATCTTTTTTCACCATTAAGTATCGAATGGCATAATGATCTGTGTAAACTGTACCTTAGATCCTAGAAGTATAGATCTAATTTTTTCTAAGGTAAAGACTACTGCAACCATTTCCTTTTCGGTCACAGTGTAATTATTCTGAGCTAGATCTAAAACTTTGCTTGCATAGTAAATAGCATCCAAGATTCCATATTTTCTATGTCCTAACACAATCCCTACTGCGAAGTCTGAAGCATTTGTCATGATCTCGAAGGGAAGAGACCAGTCGAGGGATTGTAGGATGGGAGTCTCAATGATCCTCTTTTTTAGTATCTCAAAGGCTTCAAGACACTTATGATCTAATAGGAACTCGGTGTCTTTTCCTAAGAGGTCAGCTAGCGGTCGGGCAATTTTTGAAAAATCCTTAATAAATCTTCTATAAAATATGACATGTCCTAGAAAAGACCGCACTTGTTTACCATTGGTGGGGGGCTCGAGTTTCTTGATCACATCCACCTTGGCAGGGTCAACCTCCATTACCTTCTTGGAGATGACATGGCCCAACACAATGCCCTCTTTTACCATGAAATGGTTTTTCTACCAAGAGAGCACCAGATTCACTTCATTGCACTTTTGGAGGACTCGATCTAGGTGAGCTAAGCAATCGTTGAATGAATCACCATGGACCGAGAAGTCATCCATGAAGACTTTCAGGAAATATCCAACCATTTCGGCAAAAACCGCAATCATGCACCGCTGAAAAGTGTCGGGAGCATTGCAAAGCCCAAAGGCATGCGCTTGAATGCCTAAGTACTGAAAGGACATGTAAAAGTAGTCTTTTCCTGGTCCTCAAGGGCGATAGCTACCTGATTGTAGCCCGAGTACTCATCTAAGAAACAGAAGTATTCTCTCCCTACCAATTTCTCCATAATTTGATCAATAAACAATAGCGGAAAGTGGTCCTTCTTCGTTGCGGCATTCAGGCGTTTGTAATCCACACAGATACACCACGACGTGGGTACATGCTTTGTGATCTCCTCTCCCTCCTCGTTGGTGATAATTTGAAGTCCCGAATTTTTTGGGATGACATGCAAAGGCGACATCCACTTGAAGTCTGAGATGGGATATATGAAACTAGCCTTACACCATTTTTCGATCTCAGTCTTAACCACTTCCCCTAAATTTGGATTCAACCTATGTTGGCATTCACAAGAGGGTTTAGCATTATCCTCAAGGTAAATATGGTGTGAATAGAGGGCTGGATTAATCCCTGGAAGATCAGACAATCTCCAGCCTATAGCCTTGCGATTTTTCTCTAAAACTTTAAGCAGGCGGATCTCCTGCTCTTCGGTCAGATGTGAACTGATGATGATCGGAAACTGTCTTTATTTCCTGCAAGGAAGGCATACCTAAGAGTAGGGGCATTGGTTTGGGCTCGGGTAAGTCTGTATCATTCACAAAATCTGGCTCTATCATTGTTGATTCTGGTTGTGATGTGGATGTTTACTGTACATCATTATAAGCCACCATCTTAATTGTTTTGGTGATCGGATCGCTAAAGATGGAATTTTGTGTGGCAAGCGCCGCGTCTGATCTGTGTACCTCACTCTAGGATTGTCCATCAGGTGAATGGACTGACAGATCAAGAGGGACCTCTGAGTCTCCGAGAGTATAAGTAGATGCATGGATGAGTTGGCAGACTAAATCATCAATAATGTCCTCTCCAGATGAGAGTGATTCTATCATTGCGGTTGGGTTCTGTCTGTCCCTCAAGTTCTAAGTTTTTAGACCCGGTGGAAGACTCAATGTCGGGTCGCTGAAACCTAGTTTGCTTCATTTTAAGTTCAACTTTTCCAAATTGGATTCTCTCCAATGTGTAATCGAATACAGCTCCCGCGGTCCTAAGGAAGGGCCACCCTAGTATCATTTGGGAGTCTTTCCAATTTCTAGGGGCATACATGTCAATTACTGTGAAATCTACTGGGTAATTTTGTCCCTCTATATTGACGACAACATTTCTAATCTCCCCCTTAGGTCTCCTAGTTGATGTATCTGCGAATTGAAGTACGGCTATAGACTTCTTAAGAGGACCTAGATTTAAATGCTCAAATAGAGTTGTGGGCATGACATTGATGGAGGAGCCATTATCTAACAGTTTTCAGGTAAGCTTGATTTTGGTGATCTGGCTAGTGATAAAGTGAGCACCCATGTCTCTTTTCTTCCTTAGTTGCTCATTTTTTATCAGGCGAGATGTAGCAATAGAGAGTATGTGCTTCTTTGTTTGGCTAGGGTTTTTTTTATGGCCCTTGTCAGTGTGCATCTTACCTTAAGGTATTTTCTAGAAGCCAGGTCTCTTTCTATCATCTTGTCAAGGGACAGAGTGACCTTGATGTTTTCTCTACATATGTGGTCCATCTCTTCATCATTTTTTTGGTTTTTTATGTTTTTATTCTTTTTTGTTGTAAGAGCACGAGAGAAAGGAATGGACTCATTGTGATCAAACACGTCACCTTTATTATATGAGGAATTAAACATATTTGCAGGACTCAGACTGACTGATACAGGTAAATTGGTGGTCAACTGTTATGGATGTCTTGGTGATGCTTCTTCGCTAGACTCAGATCTTCACTCTCCATGGTCCTCAGTGGTGTAGTGTTTGACGGGTTGTGTGGGTGGTACTTCTTCTTTCTCCTCCTCATGCCTTTCCTCCTCAATTCCCCTAGGATTGTGTGAATTTGTAGACACTAGGGCTATGTCACTGTGTTCCTTTGCCCGATAAGGCATGGCTACGGTCTTTCTGCTCCTAAGAGAAATATGATAAGCATCATCAAATGGAAATATATTGTATTAAGGTAAGGAATACTCAGATATTAATACATGATTCTGTTTGAGGCTATTTGGATTAGCCTGGACTTGAGCTAGAATCGTGATTTGGGGTGCAGTCACCTCGTCTCTCCATCGAGAGAGTCGATTGATACTGACTCTCATATCATGAAGTTCATCCAGCACGCGTTGGAGTTCAGGAGAGATTGAAGAAGAGGAGGACCCCTGAATTGGCCATGCTGGTCCTGACGTTGATAGTGTTGCTACTGCGGTTGCGGGTTCTGATAACCCGTACAGTATTGATGACGTTGCTGTTGTTGTTGCAGCTAAAGCTGGTAGATGGACGAGCTTGTGGAGGACGAGAGTTCGAGGTAGAGTTTGGATCTGATCGGTTGACAGGTTCTTGGTTATACTAGACTCCGTTTATCTCCATGACTTATGGAGGTTCCTTGTAAATAGTTTGAGCAGAGGTTTCTTCGGTTTGATGGGAGAAGACTTGGTATACACTCCAATGGCTCTGTTGCCCTACACCTTGGAAAATGGAAAGATGGGAGTCGCTAAGTAATGTCCTGACAATTCATGCTCATTATCGCTGAGGCGACTACTCCAACCTTCACGTTGTTTCAACAATTAACCCACACAGATAATTGGGCAGTTACGAGCAAGAGTCAAAATTTATTATACCCTACTAAGAATGTATAATGGCAAGCAAGTAGGGGTCGAACACAGGAAGCAAAGGAGTAGAACGGGCAAGATAGAAATCAAAGCATGAAGTATCTCTCAAAAATTTAACCATGAAGCAATTTTTGTGGGTTTTTTATTTTAATTATTTTTTAGTTTTTATTTTGTTTTTGTTTTATATTATTCTTTTTTATTTGATTTTTAAGTTTCTGATTTTATATTTTCTTTTTGTATTTATATTTTTTAACTTTTTTCTTTTAATTTATATATAGAGCTATATATAGGCTATATATAATTTAGGTTATAATAGACATGAATATCAATAAAAATAGTCAAAATAAACAGAAATAAAATATTTTTTGGGTTTTAAAATATTTTTAAAAGTTTTTGTGATTTTCTAGGAATTTTTGCTAATTTATATATATTTTTAAAATCAAAAATACTCTAAAACGGGGATAAAATAAATACCCAAAATTAAAATAGAGATTAAAAATAGAAAACATAATCAAAATTTCTCCAAATTAAATTTAAAATAATGATAATAATATAAATAAATTTATACAACAGAAAACACAATTTTTGGATTTTTTTAAGAATTTTATGGATTTTTATAGAGGTTTTAAGGGTTTTTCTATTTTTTTAATTTTCTTTTATATTTTTTGTGATTTTTGGTCTGAAGATTATAAATACATAAAGACTCAAAATATATTTTTTGGGAAGTTTTCAAAATATTTTTTGTAATTTTTATGGGTTTTCTATTGCAAACAAGGACAAATAAGGCACTTTTGATCTTTAATAAATAATAAAATGTCTTAATTGAAAAAAAATAAAATTATGGCGAGAAAGATCAATGCAACAGGAACAAAAACCTATTTTTTAGATTTTTTTCGACTTTAATTACTACATGAAATAAATGCAAGAAATAAAGTGAAAATGCAATACATGTAGGGACATTTTTGTAAATATAACAAGTTTGAGGGCATGTACGCAATTTTCACAAAAATATAGAATTGAATTAAAAGGTTTGTGGACTGAATAGAAATAAACAAAATTACGGGCCCTTCCCAGCAAAATACCCACCTCACGTGGGCGGCCAAGGGAGGTGAGCTAGCGAGGACCTACTTTCAAATAGATCAAAGTTCCAGGGCTACTTTGCAATTTTACCAAAAATGTATAACTTTAGTCTTCAAAAATTTGACCAAACACAAAATAACTAAACTTACAAGGGGATCGTTGCAAATTTCATAGAGTTTGTCGGCTGACTTAGACTTGGACTCAAAAGCAAATAATAAAAGGATGAGGGTTGAAATGCAAATATTACAAAACTTATAAACCTACAGATGAAAGATTGAAGGTCGAATATTAAATACACAAAATTTCTGAGGGGAAATTGCAAAACACCCAGACAAAGGCGCGGGCGAACGGTTGATCTTCAATCACTTATACACGTAGCGCCCATCCAACGGTCGATACCGCTTCGCCACCAACGTCTGAGATTAGATCTTAGATCGAGATCCAATGGTGAAGGCCGGGGAAGATCCGACCGTGGCATGCAAATCTGGGATCTAAAGAAGATCGAACGGCTAAGACGAGGCTCGAAGGAACATGGAAGAACAAGGGTTCCTCTGAGCTTCGATCGTCGATGGGGCACGTCTCGACCTCCGCTGCAACTCGCGGGGAACTCAAAATGTTGCCCAAGTTCCCCTTCATCGGCAGGATCCTCCAATCGAAGTCCTGGAGAACCGTCGAGGTTGAAGGAGCTCGAGGAAGATATGGGCTCCAAGAACCTCAGCACTCAACAAAAATCGACCCCTAGTGGGGTATTCCACCTCCAGGACCTGCAAGTAAGATGCACACAAGCAAAAGGGGGACCCGGGGGCTCTTTTTGATGAAAAGGGAGCGGCTGGTGGTGCGGGCGAATCTCCTCCGGCGAACAACGGAGGGAGGAGAACGAATGGCTTGTTCTTTGCAAGAACGAGGTGGTCGGAAGTGCCTGGGGCATGGAGAATGCAAAGGGGAAGAAGGTGATGGTGATTTGTGGGGGAGGAAGTCGTCAGCGATGATCGAAACCAACTGGCGGAGCTAGAGCTCCGCCGGACGAAGAACCTTGCTCTACACTACGATCGATGAAATTATAGAGAGAATCGACACTCCTCAGCTACATCTATGCTAGGGAATGAAAAAGAAAAGAAGATAAAGGGGAAAAGCTCAACGGGGATCCCTAGAACGGAGCTCTGAGCGGAGAAGGTGGCAGAGCTGGACCGGCTCGATTCGACACCCACGCGCACCCCTGAAGGTTGGAATCAACTCCTGTTGTCACCAGGATGGTCTTCGAATATCTAGATTTAGGGTTTGAAGGTGGAAGAGTGATCCCCTATCGAAGGGAAATCGGAGGAGCTTTTATATAAGGTTGACGAGCGAGCTCAATGATCGACAAAGATAAGGCAAATCGATGGTCCACAGCCCAAGGAAAGCAAAGTGCGTGTAAGCTCGATGAGCGAGGGAGAAAAGCCATGAAGGGCTCGATATGAAAGGAGACAAGAATCGAGCCCCAAAAAATACTCGAAACGAGGGAAAAATGCAGTCTGACAGGGTGCAGGAGGAAGGGTCAGACCGTTGACCTGCAGTCAACCGTCCTAGCCACCTGGGTCCACGTGGACCAGCCAGGAAAAACCTCCTGGAAATGATAAAAAATCAATAAAAATTACTAATTGATTTTATTAATTTTAAGTTCTAAAATAAAAAATATTTGTTATTTTTTAAAGTATTTATTTTTTATTTTTATTTATTTTTTAGAGATTTATAATAACAAGTTAGTTTTTAGTGGCTATATATAGGTATATTTATCTAAGTATTTGTATCTTTTATTTTTATTTTGTATTTTTAATTTTATTATTTTAGTTTATCTTTTTATATATTTATGAATTATTTTTATATACATAAAAATACTTTTACTTTATTGTTTTGATATAATATATACATTTAATTAAATAGGTGAATTATTTATATAGGTCTAGATATAGGTAAGTCATCTATATGTTTTTCTCTACATATTTTATTTTAGTGATCTCTTTACATTTTTATTCAAGTTTTAGTATGTGCATATATTATAAATAATATTTACAAAATTATAAAATTATAAAATTATAAAAAATAAAGAGTAATAAATAAAATGAATATTTTAATCGGTACAACTATAAAATAGGGGTCTAAAACCTAACTTTCACATCATAACTTCAAAAAATATGAAACCATATTCATTAAATAGCTTATTAAAAGTTATATACAATTAAAGGTGACTTTGATATATTTTGAGTTTTTATTTAAAAGATATGGGTCTATTTTGCATGAGATACATTTTTATTTTTCTATATTTTATTACCTACAACTTTCATGTTCGAAGTTTCTTTATTTGAAGTATAAAAAGTAGAACTAAAAATAGGTCCCAAAAATGAATAAAAATGAATAAAATAAAAAGGGAATTTTATTGTATTTTGGACCCTTATCTCCCCCTACTTTATTCCTTGTCGACCTAGTCATCGAGATGCCTAGTTCTTGGGGTTTCATGTCATAAAATATTTTCAATATTTTATTCTTTTTCTTTTATTTTCTTTAGTCTATAATTTTGGCATTAAAAATAGTATTTTACACACATTTTGTACAATGATGCATAAATGCTAAAATATGCAAATTAAAGATATTTACACGCATTTACTAGGGTTTTTAAGGCCAAAATGATAGAATAAAGGTGATGAAATGGAGATTCGTCACCCCTTGCCTTTACTAGTCCCTAGCAAACACTTACGCAATAAGTGCAAAAAATAAAAATAAAAGAAAAGAAAAGGAAAGAAATTGGATTAAGTTTAATTATCAAACTTGTCTTCCCAAGATCAAAGTTTAGGACTTAAGTCGGACCTGTGGAATTTTAGTGTGGTCGGAACCTTATTGGGAATCAGATTTGAGATTCAACAGCCTTCGAGAATCCCAAAACTCTGCTCAAGTCTCCTCAATAGCCAGGTCAGAATACTTCAACTCATACGCAAACCCTTACGACTATGAATCTAACTCGTATAGTGTAAGTAATAGTAGCTCTCCCCAACTGAAATGACAAAGAGACTGACTTCTCCAGCATGACAGCCCAATGATTCCCCAATCTAACAACTCCTTCCTCGAGGAGCGGGGTATTCCCTTCTAAGTTCAAGTGATAACCAACTCAAGAGGAGGGGGTGAAGAGATGAATGGACGGTAACCAGTGTAGCTACCTATCCTAGGATGCAAGACCAGTGTAGTCAAGTCATACATTTGCAGGCTCACATGATTTGACTTTGAAGCTCAAGCTTGCTTATTGAGTATACAAATATATATACACTACAGCAGGAAATTTATTTTCAATCAGTCATGTCCACTTTTTTGGAGTTTTTTTTTAAATACTATATACAACAGCATTTACATAAGGAGTTTTCCTCTTGAGCCAGTAGACTATCCCTCTTTTGAAGTATTATTGCAACCTACACTCTCTTGTCTTTAGATATCAACGCTACTAGACGGGTTGGGGTGCACTTCCCTCCCTAGACGAGGACAAATGTTTCCACTTGTGTGTGTCTCATACCGGCAAATCCAATCCCCTCACCACTACAACTGAGTTGAGCCAAGTGAAAGGTACATATGTCCAAGTTAGGTCATTATCGACAAGAGTCGTGCGTGTGCTCCGAAATACTCCACTTAGGCAGTCAAGAATCCATTAAACCAAGTCTTATGATCTTTAAAGAATTAATTCAACTAGACCTGAAGTACCTCAATTCCAGTTCCTATAAGGTTCCTGTCAATTAGGTAGATTTAAGGTCCAACCAAGCTCCAATCTCCAGATTTCACTTAAGCTTGTTCAATTACCAAACTCAATCCGAAAAATGTGAATGCTATGCAAATATTATGCAGAAAATATTTTTATGATGCAATTTTCAAAGATTTTGAACTTTTTTATGCAATTTTGAAAAAGATGATGCATATGTGTTTTTTGTATTTTTCAAAAAGGTTTTGCAAATGTTTTTGGTATTTTTAGTTTTTGCAAATATTTTTGTGATTTTGGTAAACAAAAGATTTTGGCTAAGAGAAATAGGTTCAAATATTTACACAGGGATGCATCTTTTATTTACAAGAATTAGAGTTTTTAAGAATTTAAAAGGGGTAAGTGATCACTTTTATAGGTATATACAATAAAGAATTTTAGTGTGATGTATATATTCCTCAAACTTATTTGAAAATGATTTTTCAAACAATTTTTTTGAAAACTATAGTCCAAAATAATTTTTATAACTAATTTATACAAACTTTTACACACATTTGAAAATCATTTTGCAAAGTTTTTCAAATAGTATAGATAGATTTTTCAAAATATGTTTGCAACCATTTTCAAACCATTTGCAAATTATTTTTCAAACATTTTTATTTCACAAATAAAAGAATTTTGTACAAACAAAATGTTTTTACAAAGGTTGAAAATATTGAACAAAATATTTTCCATATAGTTTTCAAAAGATTTTTCAAAAAGATTTTCAAACTATTTTTCAAACATTTTGCACAAAATATTTTTACCTGATTTATTAATCAGTATATACAAAAAGAATTTAAGGAATAAATAACACCTTTTATTAAGTGCTTTTAATGAATTTAATAGTATTTTTAACCATATTTAATAATAAAAATACGAAAGTACGAGTTATGGCTAAAGTATATATGAAGTATATACGACCCCCCATACCTAGCTAGAGCAATGTCCCCATAGATCAGAGAGAAAAAGAGAAGACATAACTTGTACTGAGTACAGAAAAGTCTAAAGAATACAAAACAAACAAATAAATGAACGAATAAGAAGTTGATCGTCGCCCCTATACGTTGGATCAAATAATCTTAAGTATAGCATATTATATACAAAGCAGGGAGGGTCAAGGGTGGGAATGAACAAATCGTACTCAGACTGTCTCCCCCTATACTTAGGGTAAGATATCCCTAAGTATAGACAAGAAGAGGAGACAGTGGAGGGGATCAAAGAATAGAAGATCTCAGGGTGCACATCCCCCTATACTTAGGACAAAGTACATCCTAAGTATATAAGACTGATACAAAGGGGTGACACCTTTTTGGTAGAAAAAGAAAATGGAAAGGGAAAAGAAGAAAAGAGATGGAGATGGAAGAAGGAATATGAACAACCTGGGGTGCACGTCCCCCCTATACTTAGGATAAAGTACATCCTAAGTGTAGCCATGATGAAGGGGATGGCACCTTTTCGGTAAAATAAGAGAAGAAAGAAGAAGAAGAAGAAAAGTCATTCAAAAATATGTGGATCTGCTTTGTCTTCGACTACAGCTAAGGAAGTATGCAGCTCATCATCATAAATCACTTGAACGGAGTCAACGACAGACAAGAATGTATCGTCTTCTAGATAAGGCTTCAAAAGCTTTCATTAACCATGAATGGTTGTGAATCAGATGACAATCCAGATATCATTATGCTTCCATTGTCACGCACATGCTTCACTGTAAACAACCCAGTCCATTTGCTCTTCAGCTTGCCTGGAAAGATCTTCAATTTCGCATCAAAGAACCACACCTTACGACCTGGCTCGAAGGATTTGCGGAGGATGTGCTTGCCGTGCCACTTCTTAACCTTCTCCTTGTACATCAGGTTGTTGTCATATGCATAATCTCTCAATTCTAATAATCTGTTCAGGTCCACTTTTCCGCTCTTCCCGACTTTCTCGGAATCTAGGTTGCATATGTTGATGGCCCATAAATATTTATGAATCAACTCAACGGGCAAGTGGCATGGCTCGCCATACACAAGGCTGTAGGGAGACATTCCTAGTGGTGACTTGTACGCGGTTTTGTAAGCCCGAAGAACTGAATCAAGCAGCTGAACCAGTTCTTGCGATCCGGACACACAAGTTTCTATAGAATTGTCTTTATCTCCGTGTTTGAACATTCGGCCAAGCCATTGGACTATGGGTGGTATGGTGAAGCAACATGATGTTCTATGCAGAATTCTTGAGTTAGCTTCTTCATCTCTTTGTTTATGAAATGACTACCCCCTTCAGATATAAGAATTTTAGGAATCCCAAATCGTGCAAAGATATAATCTCGGAGGAATCGACAAACAGTCCGACTGTCAGCAGTTCGGGCGGGAATAGCCTCCACCCAGCAACTCACACAGTCGACAGCAAGCAGAATATATTCATAGCCCTGGTTGTTCAGAAATGGGCCCATAAAATCAATGCCCCAAGCATCGAAGACGTCTGATATCTCAATGAACTTCAGAGGCATCGTGCCTCTCATTCATATGGTACCGCCCATCTTCTGTCAGTACAACACTTGACGTAATCTTTGGCATCCTTAAATAATGTAGGCCACCAAAGGCCACTATGAAGAACCTTTGTTGCCGTTCGTCTGCTCGAATGGTGCCCTTCGAATTCTTGGTCATGACAAAGTGCGAGGACACTTGGAACTTCCTCCTGAGGAATACACCTCCTCCAGATGCAATCTGTCCCCTCACAAAATAGATATGGATCCTCCCACTGGTAAAAATGGTTTTTAGATATTTGTATACTTTCAGTTTGGCGAGTCTTGTGGAGTTCTCTTGGACACAATATCGGCATACTAGGAAGCGAGGTAACTGACAAAATTACCTCTGGAAAGGTTTCTGTGATAGGTTGCAGGTTTATCCCAAGAGATTCAGGCTCGGGAAGTCGAGATAAGTGGTCAGCACCACATTCTTAACTCCATGTTTGTCTCGAATTTCAAGGTGAAACTCATAGAGGAGAATGATCTACCAGATGAGGCGTGGCTTGGCGTCCTTCTGTTGTAAGTATCGGATGGCCGAATGATCTGTATAAATGATAACCTTGGACCCTAGGAGGTGGGATATGAACTTTTCCAAGACAAATACTACAACTAGCAGCTCCTTCTTAGTGATTGTATAATTCCTTTGAGTTTCATCGAACGTACGACTAGTGTAGTATATCACAAATGGTACATTATATTTTCTCTGTCCCAGTACAGCGCCGATGGCATAATGTGATGCATCTGTCATTATCTCAAAAGGTTGTGTCCAAATCAGTGGTTGCAAGACATTGGCCTGAGTGATGAGTTCTTTCAATTTATTAAAGGCAAGGAGCACACGGTCATCAACAATGAAATCATTCTTCTTGCCTAGCAACTTGGTCAACGGCCTGGGCAATTTACTGAAATCTTTGATAAATCGTTAGTAAAAACTGACATGGCCCACAAATGACATGACATGCTTAATGGTTGTAGGTGGCTCTAGCTTGGAAATCACTTCCATCTTGGCCGGATCAACCTCCATGCCATGTTTAGATACGACGTGACCCATAACAATTCCCACAGTCACCATGAAGTTGCTCTTCTCCCACGAGAGCACTAGATTTACCTCGCAGCACCTTGGTAAGACTCGTTCTAAATAATTAAGGCATTGATAAAAGGAGTCCCCGTAGATCGAGAAATCATCCATAAAGACCTCAAGAAAATTTCCCAACATGTCAGCGAAAACTGCCAGCATACACCTCTGAAATGTGGCTGGGGCATTGCAAAGCCCGAACGACATCCGTCTGAAGGTGTATGTACAAGAAGGACATGTGAATGTAGTCTTCTTTTGGTCTTCAGAGCTAAAGCAACTTGATTATATATAGCATCCATCCAAGAAACAGAAGTATTACTTCACGGCCAGTCTCTCAAGAATCTGGTCAATGAAGGGCAGCGGAAACTAATCCTTCTTGGTGGTGAGATTGAGTCTTTTATAATCTACACACACTCACCACGAAGGGGGTACTCTGGTTGTGATCTCCTCTCCTTTGTCATTCTTCACGATGGTGATCCCTGATGTCTTCGGCAATATATGCAGAGGGCTCACCCATTTGCTGTTGAAGATAGGACATATGAATCTCGCATCACACCATTTCTGAATTTCTTTTATGACAACCTCCCGCAAGTTCGGATTTAGTCTTCTCTGAAATTCTCGAGAGGGTTTGTTGTCTTCTTCAAGGAAAATCCGATGCGAGCACAAGGATGGATTGATCCCATGAAGATTCGAAGTTTTCCAACCTACTGCTTCGTAGTTACGTTCGACAACCTCCATCAGACAAGATTCTTGGTCTCCAGTCAAATGTGCATTGATGATGACCGGGTACATGTTTGGTTAACCTGCAAGGAAAGCATATTTCATATTGGAGGGCAATTGCTTTAGCTCGGGTGGAGTGGGAGCTGCCTCGACAATGACTCCAGCTAGCATAGCAGGTGGTGATTCTGTCATCTGTTCAGTTTCCACCATGCCCAGTTCAGCTTCAATATCAAAAAGTTCACAAAATTCTTCAATAATTTCCTCTTCATTACAGGATTCGTCCACACTTTGTTCTTGGTCTTGAAGGCACATCATCCTCACAGGGATCTCATCAAGTGTATCAACAAGAACCTCATCTTGGTTGATAAGAGGAAAGTCGATTGCATTCTCCAATCCTTCTTCAGGGTAAAGGAATTCATGGATCTTATTATCATCCATGAAGAGGTTGGTGTCTTGGATTTCTGTCATAAAGTCGTAGTCTTCAGAATGATTGATTACCCTTGTACATGTTGCAGATGTTCCTATGATTGATCTTACATCAGACACAGTCTCTCTTTTCATTTTGATGTCACTGGAGCTGAAGGTGATCTCTCCAGTACTGTAGTTCACCACTGCATTGGTTGTTCGTAGAAACGGTCAACCAAGAATGATCAGGGTGAGGAGCAAAGGTGTGGAGATGTCCATATTTAGCATGACAAAATCAGCAGGGAACTGCATCCCCTAGATCGTGACAATTACATCCTCCAACAAACCTCTCGGTTGCTTAACGGTTTTCTCCGCGACTTGCAGGATCATCTTCGTAGGTTTGAGCGGTCCTAACCCAAATTCTGTGAGTAGTGAAGCAGGAATAAGATTCACAGATGACCCGCTGTCGAGCAAGGTGCGTTCGAATTCCTGGTTGAACATCTAATAGCGAATAAGTGGTGCTCTGATAAACCCAAATTTCCAGCGGTCTTGTGATCCACACAAGGCGGGAACACAGAGGTCGCTGCGGTGACCGCTAAAAATCTGAATTTAGTCAACAATGAACCCACAATAGTATAGATCAAGCAATGAAAACCAATGTGGAGTCAAATTTATTTTTAACTCTACATAAAAGATGTATAGGTGCAAGTATGTAGAGAGTTCGAATACAGGGAGCAAGGTAGGATAGATCAACAATAGTGCAAAAAGTGATGTGATTAGTTGTCTACAATATGCCAATGTTTTTTGTGGGCTTTTAATTTTTAATTTTTTTAATTTTGTGTTTTGATTTTTAATTTTCTGATTTTATATTTTCTTTTTATATTTTATATTTTCTTTTTTATTTTAATTTTCAAAATTGGAATATATATACTATATAAGAAAAGAGGGAATAGGGTATTTATAAAAATGAGGAAAAATGCTCAAAAATTGGGAAATAAAATATTTTTGGTCTTTTTATATTTTTATAGTGTTTTTGTGATTTTTAGGGATTTCTCTGAAGATTTTTGGTATTTTTAATAGTCAAAACAAAAGAAAACAGTGAATTAACTACTGACTGAGATTAAAATGGGAATGAAAAATAGTAAATAGCAGCAAAATTTTCCCAAATTAACTTTAAAATGAAGGAAATAAAACAGGGAACCTACAGGGCCTGAGTTTGTATTTTTTAGATTTTTCTATGATTTTTAATATTTTTTAAGGTTTTAGATGTTTTCTAATTT
This sequence comes from Ottelia alismoides, assembly GCA_037367405.1. Taxonomy (NCBI): domain Eukaryota; kingdom Viridiplantae; phylum Streptophyta; class Magnoliopsida; order Alismatales; family Hydrocharitaceae; genus Ottelia; species Ottelia alismoides. Next base: position 585,253 of record JAZKJV010005882.1, on the reverse strand, counting down.
ATAAGTTTTTTGTTTTGAATTTTTTAATGATTTTTGGATTGACACTAAAATATACTAAAATAGACCTTAGGTAATTTTTTTGGAATTTTTCAAGTGTTTTGACAATTTTTATGGATTTACTAAGATAGACAATACTGAAAATGCATGTTTTTATTTTTAATAATTATAAAAATGCAACAAAAATGAAATGCAAAAATATGGCGTGAATCAGCAAGTAAACAGGAGCTTAAATAAATTTTTGTGGATTTTTTAGGGTTTTAGAAGTGCATGAAATAAATACAAGCAATAAATAGAAACTACAAGCCTAGCAGGGACCTAAAAGTGAATAGATAAAAGTCTGAGGGCCTTTCTGCAAATTATCCAAAAAGTTACAACAGAATAAGTAAGTTTCTGGACCAAGTCTAATTACTTAAAGCCGCAAGGGGTAGTTTGCAAAAACACCAAGAGACACGTGCGTGAGCACGCGCCTCTGGTAGGGATGATCCAGCAATTATCAAATATCGGAGGGCTATAATGCAAAAACTCTAGAAATTTTGAACTGCAGTTGAAAGTTTAGGTACGGAAAATAAATACACAAAAACTCCTGGGTATGCCTATAAAAACGCCAGGTCACGTGCACAGACGCACGCGACCTGGCAAGGACCCAAACGTAAATAGACAAAAGCTACTGGGTACAAATGCAAAATTCCCTAAAAAATATAAATGCAGATGAAAGTTTAAGTGTTATTTATTAAATACAAAAAGTCGTCGGGTGTGAAAGCAAAATACCCAGTCAAGAGGCGATCGGACGGCGTACAGCCACCCACTAATCCACGTGGCGCGCTGATAGGGTGCAATACCCTTTCGCCTGCAACGGCCCAGATTAAAACGCAACTGAAGATCGGACGGCACTGGTGTGCTTGATCCGGTGCCACCTGCGCTTCCTGACGAACTCGGTCTAGATCAACAGCTCGGGGGGGCCTCGGAAGAACACGATGAACTTGCCCAGGGGCGAGTTTGATTCGAGTGCAGCTCTCCCCTCCGAACACCTGGGGTCCCTGCGACGGTCGCCAAGTATCCCTGGAAGCTCCCTCTAGCAAGTGGCGGCCTCAAAATGGCGGGTTAACCGCCGACGCACCACCACGGCGTTCGCGGGAAGAGGAAGCTCCAGGTGGTTCGTTCTACGGCAAAATCGACTCCAGATGGAGCCTCTTGATCCCTGGGTCCTGCAAGTGAGCACAACAAACACAGTAGATGGTCCCAAGACAGAAGCGGGTGGTTTGGGTGGTGTATGGTGCGAATAGTTGCTCGTCGGAGCAAGCTCTGGTGAGATGGCAAATTGGGTGGTTCGATGGATAGAAGGTGAAACTAAAAATGGGGGAGTGATCCTGTTGCTACAAGGAATGAAAACAAGCAAGAAAAAGAAGAAGAAATGACCTCAAGGGTTGTGCGCCCGAGATGGAACCTCACGGCGGTGCAGCCGTCGGAGATGGCTGGAACGCGGCCGTCGAGCCTCGCCGCACCTCGACGAGGGTACCGAGATCCTCCCCTGTCACAGGAGTCTCAACCTTGCCACACTCGGAGGTCAGAGGCTCTCCAAAATCGGTTCAAAGATCAAATGGAAGAGAAGAGGGGTATTTTGAATGGTGGTCGAGTGGGCTCGCAAATCGAGTTGCATCGAGCGATGTGATGATTCAAAGCCCAAGTAAATCACTTGGCGTGAATCCTTGATGAAAGGGGAAGGGATTCCAAGAAGGCACCGACATGATTTAGTGAAAGGGGTGCCCTCGAAAAATGGGTGAAAAAGGGGTCAAAACGCATCTCTGACACAGCTAGGGGAGTAGGTCAGACAGTTGACCAGAGGTCAACTGTCAGACCAACCTGGTTGGTCCACGTGGACCAACCAGGAAAAATCCCATAAAAAATCATTTAAAAATAGCAAACGAATTATTTAAGTTTTGGTTATTAAATAAAAAATGTTTATTATTTTATAAAGTATTTTATAGTGATTTTTAATTATTTTTATGAGGTGTATTTTTACAACTTACCTTTTATAGCCCTTATAGGTATATTACCTATATATTTTATTAATTTATTTTTATTTTGTATTTTTAATTTATTTAATTGTATTTATTATTTTATTAAATTATAAAATATTTTTATACACATAAATATATTTTTATTTAATTTTTCTAAGGTGTTTGTATATTCAATAAAATACAAGTATAAATTATGCAGGTATAAATATAGGTAGTATACCTATGTATTATATTACAAGTATTTTATTTTGTATTTTATTTGTGTTTTTATTCTGATTTTAATACACATAATTATTATAAATAATATTTACAAAATTATAAGAACATAAAAATATATAAAAATAATGATTAAATAATAAAATGAATATTTTAAGAGTTCAATGTGGCTACCTCCTTGGGGCAGCCAACATGGCTGCCCCCGGTCTTATTTCGATATTTTTTTATTTTTTTTCAAAAAATATCGCCATGTATATTCATCTCTATATCCCTCCTATATGCCATTCGAATTTCGTCAGAAACAGGGACCCCTATGGCCTCCATCCAGGCAGTCATTTTTTAACAGTAACATGATTTTTAAATCGACACCATCTCGATGGAGGCCGTAGGAGTCTCTGTTTCTGACGAAATTCGAATGGCATGTAGGAGGGATATAGGGATGAATATACATGATGATATTTTTCAAAAAAAATAAAAAAAATTGACGAAAATAGGGTGGGGGCAGCCATGTTTGGCTGCTCGCAAGGGGCATCCCCATTTTTTCCATATTTTAATATGTACCAGTATACAATAGGGGTCCAAAACTCAACTTTCAAATTGTAGCTCCACCAAATGCGAAACCACCGCCATTAAATAGCTTATTTTTAACTATATACAATTAAAGGTGAGTTTGATGCATTTGGAGTTTTCATTTGTGAGATACGGGTCTGGGAAGTTGGGATTTTGGATTTTTATTCAGACCATAACTTTTTATCTGTACATTATTTTTCAGTGAAATCAATTTTATATTTTTCTTTATTTAATTATCTACAACATTCATATACAAAGTTTCTTTATTTGATGTATAAAAAGTGGAACCAAAAATAGGTCCCAAAATGAATAAAGAAGTAATGAAATGAATAGGTATTTCTACTGTATTTTGACCCTTATCTCCCCCTACTTTATTTCTTGTCGACCTATTCATCAAGATGCCTAGGTCTTGGGGTTTCAGGTCATAAAATATTTACAATATTTTATTCTTTTTCTTTTCTTTTATTTATTCTATAATTTTGGCTTTAATTACAGTATTTTATACACTATTTACATGCACATGCATGAATGCTAAGATACTCTAATTAAGGGTATTTACACGCATTTACTAGCGTTTTTGAGGCCAAAATGATAGAATAAAGATGATGAAATGTGGATCCATCATCCCCCTATACTTTACCTTTGCTAGTCCCTAGCAAACACTTATGCAATAAGTGCAGAAAGAAAAAGAAAGAAAAGAAAAAGAAAAAGGTGGAATGAATTTAATTATCAAACTTGTCATCACAAAATCAAAGTTTAGAGCTTAAGTCAGACCTTTGGAATTTTAGTGCGGGCGGAACCTTAATGAGAACCGTGTTTGAAATCCAACAGTCTCTGAGAATCCCAAAACTCTGTCCAAGTCTCCTCAATAGCCAGGTCAGAAATATCTCAACTCATACGCAAACCCTTACGACTATGAATCTGACTCGTACAGTGTAAGTAATGGTGGCTCTCCCCAACTAGAATGATAAAGAGACTGACTTCTCCAGCATGACAACCCAATGATTCCCCAATCCAATAACTCCATCCTCGAGGAGCGGGGTATTCCCTTCTAAGTTCAAGTGGCAACCAGCTCAAGAGGAGGGGGTGAAGAGAAGAATGGCCGGTAGCCAGTGTAGCTACCTATCCTGGGATGCAAGAAAAGTGTAGTCAAGTCATCCAGCTGCAGGCTCACATATTTGACTTTGGAACTCAAGCTTGCTTATTGACTTTACAACATTTGTACATACTTTGCAGGCATTTTATTTTTGTACAGGCCTGAACTTTTTTTTTTTGAAATACTATTCACAGCAGCATTTACATAAGGAGTTTTTCCTCTTGAGCCAGTAGACTATCCCTCTTTTGAAGCTTTATTGCAACCCACACTCTCCTGTCTTTAGACTTCCTCATCACTGGACGGGTTGGGGTGCACTTCCCTCCCTAGAGGAGGACAAGTGTTTCCACTTGTGTGCATCTCATACCGGCAAATTCAATCCCCTCACCACTCCAACTGAATCGAGCCATGTGAAAGGTGCAGGTGTCCAAGTTAGGTCATTATCAACAAGAGTCGTGCGTATGCTCTGAAATACTCTACTTAGGCAGTTAAGAATCCATTGAACTAAGTCTCGTGATCCTCAAAGAATTAAGTCAACTAGACCTGAAGTACCTCAAACCCAGTTCCTAAAAGGTTCTTGTTATTAGGTAGATTTTAAGGTCCAATCAAGCTCCAATCTTCGGATTTTATTTAGACTCGTTCAACTATCAAACTCGATCCGAAAAATGCTAATGCTATGCGGATGATATGCAGAATGCAGAAAATATTTTTGTGATGCAATTTTCAAAATTTTGAACTTTTATGGGTTTTTGAAAAGGTGATGATGATGCATATGCATTTTTTGTAATTTTCAAAAAGATTTTTCAGATGTTTTTGGTATTTTAATTTTGCAAATATTTTTGGGATTTTTGAAAACAAAAAGATTTTAGCTGAAAATAGGTTAAAAATATTTACACGGGAGTGCTTCTTATATTTACAATAAGTGGATTTTAAGAATTTACAAGGGTAAGTGGTCAATTTTATAGGTATATACATATAGTGGATTTTGGTGTGATGTGAATATTCCTCAAACTTATTTGACACAGGTTTTTCAAACAATTTTTGAAAACTATAGTCCAAAATAATTTTTACAAACATTTTTACAAACATGTACACACATTTGAAAATCATTTTGCAAAGGTTTTCAGAACAGTATAGATAGATTTTTCAAAATATTTTTGCAACCATTTTTCAAACCATTTGCAAATCATTTTTCAAATCATTTTATTTCACACAAAGAAAATAAATTTTTACAAACCACACATTTTTACAAGGTTGAAAACATGTAACAAAACATTTTCAAAATAGTTTTCAATAAATGTTCACAATTTTCAAACTATTTTTCAAACATTTTGCAAAAAAATATTTTCACCTAATTTATTAATCTGTATATACAAAAAGAATTTGAGGAATGGTAACATCTTTTATTAAGGTTTTTTAATGAATTTTAAAGAATTATAGCCATATTATTAGGAAAATACGAAAGTACAAGTTATGGCTAAAGTATATACGTAGTATATACGACCCCCCCCTATACTTAGCTTGAGCTATGTCCTCATAGATCGGAGAGAAAAGAGAAGACATAACTCGTACTAAGTATAGGAAAATCTAAATAATAAATAAATAAAGGAATCAATGAACGAATGAGAAGTTGACCGTCCCCCTATACTTAGGATCAAATAATCCTAAGTATAGCAGATTGTACACAAAGCAGGGAGGGTCAAGGGTGGGAATGAACAGATCGTACTCAGATTGTCTCCCTTATACTTAGGGTAAGATAACCCTAAGTATAGACAAGAAGAGGAGACAATGGAGAGGATCGAAGAATAGGACAACACTCGGGGTGCACACCCCCCTATACTTAGGACAAAGTACGTCCTAAGTATAGAAAACTGTCTACAAGGGGCGACACCTTTTTGGTAGATACAGAAGATAGAAAAGGAAAAGAAGAAAAGAAAAAAATGGAAATGAGATCAGAGGAAGTACACATCACTCCCCTATACTTAGGGTAAAAGAAGCCCTAAGTATAGGCAACAACAAGAGTAACACAACGAAACGATGAAAGAACACTCGGCTCGTCCACCCCCCCCCCCCCCATACTTAGGACAAAGTACGTCCTAAGCAAGGCAAACACGAGAATGGGTGGACGAGCAGTACGGGAGAGGGACAGAGGGAAACAAATGAATATACAATCAAGGTGGATGTACATAGGATCAAGAAGGTGGACAGAAAACCTTCTTGCGGGACTGCTGAGGGATAGATCTGGTGTGGTGCAAGTCAACATCGGGGTCCACAGTGGACGGAAGTCGATCAGGGTCGACAGGGTGAAGGCCCTCAGTGGAATCAAATCGAAAAGGGACGAACTGGTCAATGGAAGTAGTATGGCTAGGTTCTCCCTTGGTGGTCCTACGGTGTGCAGGCGCAGACGGGCGAGTGGAAGAAGTGTGGTCAGGTCTGGCCTTGGAGGTCTCACTGATGTCAAAGTGGAATGGGACAAACTCATCCTCATCGGAAGAAGTGTAATCAGAGTCATCCTGTGAGGTCTCGTCCAGGTCAAAATCAAAAGGAACGAAATCATAAGTGGAAGTATACGAACTCTGTTCGTCCTCAAGAATCTCACATGTATCTTCTTTTTCATCAAGAGGCCCGAATCTCTCAAAATAATGGGCAGCATCATAACCGACCTCAATCATCTTTACTTTTGAGTGACCAGGAACAGACTTATCAGTGGAAGTAGTCAAACTAGGTCCATCCTGTCTAGTCTTGGTATCTGCCTGTCGCACAATGGGATCAATCACGTAAATACTTTGGATTTCATCAACACATCGCCACACACCCGAAGGAGGAACTGTGAGGTCTATGCTTTATGAGTTCCTCCCCTTTCGGGGGATCCGTCGGGTCTTATCAACGGTCGCTAAGCAAACATCTCTAATATTATCAGATTGGTCACAGGCCTCGGAGTCAGCTAGAATCAGTGAAGGTGCATCAGATGCAGGTCTCTGGTCAACTGTGGGTGTGGTGGTCAATACTTCGCTTTCGTCAACAAGACGGAAGCGAATCTCTCCTGATCCGTAGTCAATAACGACCCTCACAGAGGTGAGGAATGGTCGTCCCAGGATGATTGGAGAGGACTCCCCTGTGGAGGTCTCCATGGGCAACACGACAAAATCAACATGGTAGCTTGTACCCTGAATAGAAATGACGACATTTTCAAGGATACCCTTCGGCCTCTTGATAGATCCATCAGCAAACTGAACGATCATCCTGGTTTTCTTGAGAGGCCCTAAGTGAAGAGACTGTACCAGCGAGAAGGGTAATATGCTAATAGATGCATTGTCTTCCAGGAGAGTGTGATCACAAGTGTAGTCAGAGATGGTGCAAGTGATGAAAGGGGTAGCTGTGTTCTTCTTTCTAGGAATGGGACGGTGTGTGATGGCGTGGGCAGTGGCCGTGGTCAGAATGTGACGCTCAGATCTGCTCCTCCGCTTTCTCTTCTTGGGAAGAGGTGCAGATAATTGTGTCACAGCCTGCTGAAGTGGGGCACGGATGATCTCATGAATGGTGGCCACCACTTCGGGTTCAGTCAACATTTTTTTGAATTTTTGGACTTCCTCCATACAAGGGAGGAAGTCGGAATCAGCATATACACGAGGCATGCCAAGAGCAATCTATTCAGCGGCATCCTCGGGGTCAGAGGTGGGACAGTGTGTGAATGGATGTGTGGTCAAAAAGTCTGGCAGATGGGCACTCTTCTCACGGTCTGAAACAACCAAAGGTCTCCCGAACTCTTTTTGTATTTTTAAATTTTTCTCATTTTTTTGTATTTTTGGCGATTGCAAGCTCCCATGATCACCCACAAGTAAATCTGTATCCCCGACGAAAGGAGCATTAATCTTATTTTTCCTCAAGATAGCAAGATGATCATTCATCAAATCAATGCGTGTTGTCATCCGGTTCAAGATATCACTCATAGAGATAGAGGGAGGTGACTCCAACAGGTCAGACTCGGGTGGATATGAAGGTGGAGGTGGATGATAGACAGGTGGAGGTGGAGGTGGGTGTGGATAGAAGTCCGAGTCCTGATACTGTGGCTGAGGCGGGTATGTACAAAAATCGAAAAAAGTAGGAGGAGGATCCTCCTGATAAAAGGGAGGTGGACCGGCTGGAGTGAACGAAGGATCCGCAGAGTTCGGATAAAATGTGCTCCAGGGGTCCATCTCAAAGACAAAAGAAAAATGATCAGGAAAGCACGATGGTCAAGTCAAGAGAGCAAAGAAGAAGGCGCAAATGCGCAGAGGCGATCTGGGATACCCACAAAACAATCACAAGCAAAAATGAAAACAAGACAAACCCTCAATTCACCTACTCAACTCGGTAGAGATCGAAAATTCGATCTTTTTATCTTGTATGTTTTAGAGTTAGGTGAGAAGTCAAAAAGTTGCACAAACACTTAGGGGCTGAATGGGATTTGGGCACTAACCTTAGTGTGTGCGCGAGCAAGTAAAAGTGAAGACAATGAGGGGATTACTCGCCCCAAGAGAATTTTTCTTTTTGGTTGATTTTAGGGTCGAGTAATGTTAGCAGTCCAATTTTATTGGTTATCACTTTTTTTGGATTTTTAATGAGAATGCACGATCCTATCAGGGATTCAATTCCTTTAAGCTCCTAGGTTGGCAAAATCAGAGGGAGAGTCGGAAAAGCAATGCAAGCGGCAATCGATGATGAATGCTAAAGAGAAATGCTCACCTTGCCTCCAGCACTCTACATGCAAGGATGCTCAGCAGAATTGAAACCTATCTATATGCAAATGCAAAGCCGATGAAATTGCCCTAAGTTTCAGAAATTGCTATTATCGTGAAGAACCACAAGTCGGTCACCGATCCTCAATCCAAGAGTCCAGTCTAGGCTCACCCCTCCTCCTCTCGACAAATCGAGTTCAGGAGAAGCGCTTGGCAGGGAAAGCTCGCGGAGCAATGGCTCAAAGATGGTGATCAACTGTTTTATGATTTGACTAAGCCCAAACGATACTATAGGCACATGCAAAGATATTAGGTGTTTGGCCTTAATCTATCGCAAGCAACTCCTAAAACTAGGGGCTCAATCACACAAAATAAATAAAACAAAACCAGGAAACAAATGAAAAAGAATGCAAAGAAAACACGAAAAAGCCGCGGTGATCCCCCAAGTGAACAATCACTTGGAAATTAGGCTCAAGATTCCAAAGTTCGGGGGTACCTGTATTATTGCAATAATATGGGTCTCTCACTCTCTTAAATTACAGAAAATAAACTACACAAAATTATAGTGCTAAAAAATGTCTTCAAGATTCTCCAAGTCCTTTGTGCTAGGAAAAAGCCGCCTCACGTGGGTGCGAAGGTGCTCCAAGAGGGGCTCCTCCCTCGATCCGCGTACCTCGCACAAAATCCAAACAAGGAGAGTGGTTAGACAATTCAACAAGGTATATCAAAAATAAGGAAAATATAACAAGCAGAAATAAAAGCCGCGAGAGTAGACAAATAATCACAAACACAAGCAAAAAGTGACCTAAGCGTTGTTGCTCCCCGGCAACGGCGCCATTTGATAAACCCAAATTTCCAGCGGTCTTGTGAACCACACAAGGCGGGAACACAGAGGTCGCTGCGGTGACCGCTAAAAATCCGAATTTAGTCAACAATGAACCCACAATAGTATAGATCAAGCAATGAAAACCAATGTGGAGTCAAATTTATTTTTAACTCTATATAAAAGATGTATAGGTGCAAGTATGTAGAGAGTTCGAACACAGGGAGCAAGGCAGGATAGATCAACAATTGTGCAAAAAGTGATGTGATTAGTTCTCTGCAATATGCCAATGTTTTTTGTGGGTTTTTAATTTTTATTTTTTTTAATTTTGTGTTTTGATTTTTAATTTTTTGATTTTATATTTTCTTTTTATATTTTATATTTTTCTTTTTTATTTTAATTTTCAAAATTGGAATATATATACTATATAAGAAAACAGGGAATAGGGTATTTATTAAAATGAGAGAAAATGCTCAAAAATTAGGAAATAAAATATTTTTGGTCTTTCTATATTTTTATAGTGGTTTTGTGATTTTGGGGGATTTTTCTGAATATTTTTGGTATTTTTAATAGTCAAAACAAAAGAAAACAGTGAATTAACTACTGGCCGAGAGTAAAATGGGAATGAAAAATAGTAAACAGTAGCAAAATTTTCCCAAATTAATTTTAAAATAAAGGAAATAAAAAAGGGAACCTACAAGGCATGAGTTTGTATTTTTTAGATTTTTCTATGATTTTTAATATTTTTTTAAGTGTTTAGAGGTTTTCTAATTTTCAAGGTTTTTGTTTTGAATTTTTTAATGATTTTTGGACTGACACTAAAATATACTAAAATAGACCTTAGGTAATTTTTTTGGAATTTTTCAAGGTGTTTTGATAATTTTTATGGATTTTCTAAGATAGACAATACTGAAAATGCATGTTTTTTATTTTTAATAATTATAAAAATGCAATAAAAATGAAATGCAAAAATATGGTGTGAATCAGCAAGTAAACAGGAGCTTAAATAATTTTTTGTGGATTTTTTAGGGTTTTAGAAGTGCATGAAATAAATACAAGCAACAAATAGAAACTACAAGCCTAGTAGGGACCTAAATGTGAATAGATAAAAGTCTGAGGGCCTTTCTACAAATTATCTAAAAAGTTACAACAGAATAAGCAAGTTTCTGGACCAAGTCTAATTACTTAAAGCCGCAACACGTGCACAGACGCACGTGACCTGGCAGGGACCCAAACGTAAATAGACAAAACCTATGGGGTACAAATGCAAAATTTCCTAAAAAATATAAACGCAGATGAAAGTTTAAGTGTTATTTATTAAATACAAAAAGTCGTCGGGTGTGAAAGCAAAATACCCAGTCAAGAGGCGATCGGACGGCGTACAGCCACCCACTAATCCACGGGGGGCGCTGATAGGACGTGATACCCTTTCGCCTGCAACAGCCCAGATTAAAACGCAGCTGAAGATCGGACGGCACTGGTGTGCTTGATCCGAGGCCACCTGCGCTTCCAGACGAACTCGGCCTAGATCAACGGCTCGGGGGGGCTCGGAAGAACACGATGAACTTGCCCTAGGGCGAGTTTGATTCGAGTGCATCTCTCCCCTCCGAACACCTGGGGTCCCTACGACGGTCGCCAAGGATCCCTGGAAGCTCCCTCTAGCAAGTGGCGGCCTCAAAATGGCGGGTTAACCGCCGACGCACAGCCACGACGTGCGTAGGAAGAGGAAGCTCCAGGTGGTTCGTTCTACGGCAAAATCGACTCCAGATGGAGCCTCTTGATCCCTGGGGCCTGCAAGTGAGCACAGCAAACACAGTAGATGGTCCCAGGACAGAAACGGATGGTTTGGGTGGTGTATGGTGCGAATAGTTGCTCGCCGTAGCAAGCTCCGGCGAGATGGCAAATTGGGTGGTTCGATGGATAGAAGGTGAAACTAAAAATGGGGGAGTGATCCTGCTGCTAAAAGGAATGAAAACAAGCAAGAAAAAGAAGAAGAAATGACCTCAAGGGTTGTGCGCCCAAGATGGAACCTCACGGCGGCGCAGCCGCCGGAGATGGCTGGAACGCGGTCGTCGAGCCTTGTCGAGCCTCGTCGCACCTCGACGAGGGTACCGGGATCCTCCCCTGTCACAGGAGTCTCAACCTTGCCGCACTCGGAGGTCAGAGGCTCTCCAAACCGGTTCAAAGATCGAATGGAAGAGAAGAGGGTATTTTGAATGGTGGTCGAGTGGGCTCGCAAATCGAGTTGCATCGAGCGATGTGATGATTCAAAGCCCAAGTAAATCACTGGGCGTGAATCCTTGATGAGAGGGGAAGGGATTCCAAGAAGGCACCGACATGATTTGGTGAAATGGGTGCCCTCGAAAAATGGGTGAAAAGGGGGTCAAAACGCATCTCTGACACAGCTAGGGGAGTAGGTCAGATAGTTGACCGGAGGTCACCTTTCAGACCAACCTGGTTGGTCCACGTGGACCAACCAGGAAAAATCCCATAAAAATCATTTAAAAATAGCAAACAAATTATTTAAGTTTTGGTTATTAAATAAAAAATGTTTATTATTTTATAAAATATTTTATAGTGATTTTTAATTATTTTTATGAGGTGTATTTTTACAACTTACCTTTTATAGCCCTTATAGGTATATTACCTATATATTTTATTAATTTATTTTTATTTTGTATTTTTAATTTATTTAATTGTGTTTATTCTTTTATAAAATTATAAAATACTTTTATACACATAAATATATTTTTATTTTATTTTTCTGAGGTGTTTTGTATATTTAATAAAATACAAGTATAAATTATGCAGGTATAAATATATGTAGTATACCTATGTATTATATTACAAGTATTTTATTTTGTATTTTATTTGTATTTTTATTCTGATTTTAATACACATAATTATTATAAATAATATTTACAAAATTATAAGAACATAAAAATATATAAAAATAATGATTAAATAATAAAATGAATATTTTAATATGTACCAGTATACAATAGGGGTCCAAAACTCAACTTTCAAACCGTAGCTCCGCCAAATGCGAAACCACCGCCATTAAATAGCTTATTTTTAACTATATACAATTAAAGGTGAGTTTGATGCATTTGGAGTTTTCATTTGTGAGATACCGGTCTGGGAAGTTGGGATTCTGGATTTTTATTCAGACCATAACTTTTTATCTGTACATTATTTTTCAGTGAAATCAATTTTGTATTTTTCTTTATTTAATTATCTACAACTTTCATATACAAGTTTCTTTATTTGATGTATAAAAAGTGTAACCAAAAATAGGTCCCAAAATGAATAAAGAATTAATGAAATGAATAGGTATTTCTACTGTATTTTGACCCTTTTCTCCCCCTACTTTATTTCTTGTCGACCTATTCATCAAGATGACTAGGTCTTGGGGTTTCGGATCATAAAATATTTACAATATTTTATTCTTTTTCTTTTCTTTTATTTATTCTATAATTTTGGCTTTAATTACAGTATTTTATACACTATTTACATGCACATGCATGAATGCTAAGATGCTCTAATTAAGGGTATTTACACGCATTTACTAGGGTTTTGAAGGCCAAAATGATAGAATAAAGATGATGAAATGTGGATTCATCGTGCTCCCTTATCTGGCTTCCTTTCCGGGAGGTTGCTGATAGCATTGACTATGGCCATTGTAAGAATATGCTTTTCGGACTTGCCACCTTTGCTTCTGGAATTATGAGGATAATGCATGCGCTTGGTCGTGCATGCCCCTTTCAATCCTTTCTTCACTGCATGCATGTACTCAAGAGCCTTCATTAAAAATTATGAATTATCTCAATGATAGAAGGATCAGACAAAGTATTTTTCAAATTTTTCATTTTTTTGTGTTTATTCATTGCTTCTAGAAAAGGAATCTATAAAGAATCTGAAACAATATCAATGAAAAGATTGTCTCTGTCATTATGTACGGGTAGATGGTAAAAAGGTATAGAATCATCTATAATATATGGACCAAAAAATGTAGGCTCAGCGTCATGCACAGGCTTTGGGTTCGCTGCATGTGTTTGGCTTCTTTGCTCTGGTACTGCTTCTGTTGCACGTGCAGGCATCTCCAATACTGGCTGATCTCCACTGATTTTGTTGTTATCTTTTTGTTTTTTGAATTTTCTTCATTTTTCATAATTTTTCTACTTGTGTTGCTGCTCCAAAAATGTGGTTTGGTCCTTGCACTGGTTGGACTGACGATTCCCCGTCAGATGCAAGATGTTTCCCCTTTGCTGTCATCGATGGCTAGAGTGTCCTACCGCTCCTGAGAGTAACAGCATTAGATAAAAACAATTTAATTTACCTGAATCGGGTTGGACACTATCGGCTACCTGCTCCTTGCGTCGGAAATTGTTCGGATTAGCTCCGACCTAAGCAAGGATGGTTGTTTTCGCAGCCGTCAGATCGTGGATCTTCTGGTTCATCTCAGACATATTTTTCATTAGCTGCTCGAGACAGGCAAGGGTCAGGTTCACTGGCACAATCTCAGAAGATTCCCCCTGCTGGAGTTTCTAAAGTTGATATGACTGGTGAGATTGTGACCAGTACCCCTGAGAAAACTGGTGAGGAAGAGGATTAGAGGAATACTGTGAGTTATGATGAGGATATTGGGCAGCCGGTTGCTGATGTTAACCTTGATTGCGATATCTGGACTGCTGAGCACCATGCTGATAGTTCTACCTCCAGGTGTTGCTTTGAGATGGAGGTTGTTGATATGAGGACGGGAAGGGTTTCCCACCCTGCTACTGTTGGTGATAGGGAATGTTGCCTATGTTCTGACCCATAGAATGTCCCTGAGGACGGGTCAGTTGTGCCTCATTACTCCAGACACCATTGATTTCTCAAATCAGCGAAGGAGGTGGAGAGAACTACTCGGAATAAGCTGGTTGGGGCTCTCGTTGATATACAACTATCTGTGATTGGGACTACGGAGGCTGCTCCGGAACCTGCACGTAGTATATGTGCTGAACGGGTTGGGGCTGTGGTGGACTCGGTTGGGGCATTTGATTCGGTGACTGCTCCTTCTCAGCGGACATCTTAGCATTGGCAGACACAGAGTTGCACATGTTGGCATTTAAAGCTCGGACAAGCTGCTAGAGCATCTGGGAAATTGGGCTGAGCTTTTCCAATCCATGTGTCCTCTTCTCAATCACTGACAATTTTTCGAGGTCCTGCAACATATTCTCTATGATATCTGCCTTGGTCAGATGGCTCCTTATGATGCTCAGGTTGGAGCTCTCGTCCCTGTTCTCGGTATGAGTGGCCATGTTCATAGGCTTGTTGATGGTAGCGGGTGTCTTCATGTACATGCGTGATGAGGATTTAGCGGCTTCTCCTTCAGCCATCTCCTCAAAAATGTTCCAGACCACGTCCTCATCCTTGTTGAAATGTGAGCCACCACAAGCAGCATCAATGAGCTTTTGTCTCTCAAGTGTCAACCCACCAAAGAAGTGTTGCACGAGACTAGTCTTTGGAATCTCGTGGTGGGGACACTTTTCTTGGAGATCCTTGGAACTTTCCCATGCTTCATGTATCGTCTCGTGGGGTTGCTAGCAGAAACTGGAGATACGAGCACGCATCTGGTTCAGATGACCGAGATGGTAAAATTAATGGAGAAATGCAGACTTCAACTCCTCCCAGGTTGTGACTACCTTCCCAAACTAATCATCCCAATATAAGGCATTGTCCTGTAGATACTGAAGGGAAAGGCGGTCATCTTGACTACCCCCAATGGAATACCGAGGTAGTGGACAGTGGTGCAAATGCGACTGAACTTCTTGAGGTGGATATATGGTTCTTCTGTAGTGTTCCCATGGAATGTGGGGGGCAGAGACAGGAACTGTGGCTTCAGCTCGAAGTGGGCATGGATTTATGGAACTTGAATCCACTTGGTAATACGGCCTGCTCCAGGAATGTATGTCTTCTTCAATGTAGGCTTCGGCAGCGGTGGTCCGTTATCCCTTCCGTCGAAATTGGGTCCACCAACTGAAAATTCATCTCCAGCACCTCCTGGATTGAATTCTTTATATGGATCTGCCTTCTTTTCTGCCATCTCTTGCATCAACCCTTCTCTTCAGATTGTTTAACATGTCTTGGAAGTTGGTCTAGGCCAGGGCTTGGTTAGTCAACTACTGCTGGATTACTTGGATGGATGCAAGCAGCTGGCTGTTAACTTCATTCTATATTGTGTATTGCCCTTCCCCCGGATTTACTTCTTCTTTAGGTTGGGGTTGCGGTCCCTTTCCTCTTCCACCGGCCATCACAGATTCTGCTTGGATCTCTGGCTTGAAATCGGGTTCTTGGTCTGCACACGGAAGAATACCCTGATCGGACTGAATTGCAGCAGAGAAACGTTCTGTGTTAAGGTCAACACAGAACCTTGTTAAGGATGGTGATGTGTAAGGAGTGAAATCGATGGCCATCCAAAACGGGTAGAGTTCGATACGAGAGTGATCCCGATTTATTGAAGAAGGCAGGGAGTATGGAGATCAGTTCGCGGAATTCGAATTGAGTTCTTAGAAATCACCCCGAATTATCAGAGAGAACGAGTGTATGGAACTGATTTGGGTGTCGACGGAGTCTCAACTCAACTGTCCATTCGTCGCCATCTCAAAAATGACAAGTAAGACGATGTGGATGAAACATATGGAGGTCAACGAGAAACAAAAGGAATGCAAAATAGTATAGTGGCTCAAAGTGAGCAAGGGTCAGCAAAGAAGGAAGCAAAATTACGCGATTGCACGATGTTTTTGATCTTGACCTTAATAAGCTAATCAATCAAACACAAAGCAATGGGATCACCAACTCGACTCATGGAGCCGTGAGGGTTCTGCAGTTATCTTTTAACTTTTAGATTTGATTTTCAGGCAATTAATCTTTGCACGAGTCCTTAGAGTGCTACGTCTATAGGGGAGAGAGTACTGCTGGAAAAGTATCATGTACTTGTCCTCCCCCTTTGTAACCTGTAGTATGTGCTTTTTAAGATCCTTGTAACCCTTCCTGGATCCCTACTCAGCCAAGGAAATAGAGGGAGGAAGCCGATAGGCGAAACCAATACTTCAGATCTCGCTCACAATGGAATCACCTATGACCATGCGAGAACCTATCGGACGCAAGACGATGAGACAGACACCTCCGTCAAGGCATGGCCTATGCTCAATACTTCGGACAGGGTCGATGCTCTATACAATAGAGAACATCATTTTGACCAAGCCCTGCTCATCTACATACAATAGAAGTGCCACGGAAATCCATGTGATGCACAAGGTAGCCACAGACTGGGTTTTGGGCTCTAATCCTTACGAAGCCGCTCTCACACTGGGAAGGAGACCTTTCAATGCAACCTGAAAACAAATGAGGGCTTTGCTCACCTAAGGCAATGAGTCCAATTAATCAATTTTTGTTTAGGTTAAGTATTTTTAGCAGACCCTTTTTTAAATTTTTTTGTGTTATCACTTGCTTTGAGTAAATTCATCACAAACGCCTAACGCTTTTGTCTTTTCTTTAACTCCTAGTTGATCCAAAAACAGAGGGAGAAGATCGAAAAAGCAATGCAAGGCGGTACTAAGATGGAAATCTCACCTTAGTGCCAAAATGATAAATGTCCAGTTAGAAGCCTTACAGCGCTTCCCAGCTCTCTCCATGCGTGATGCAAAATAGGAATTTATAAACCTATACTACATACCGATATGCACACTGAAATCATCCTAAGCAGGCAATTGCTACACGTGAAGAACCAAATGCTAAATACTCAGAAAACCTAAGTCCGCTCTCTGATGTCGATCGGTGCCCTCCACCACGGGGAATGCAAGCATTGTATACGACCTCTCTCAGCAAGGGGTTTCAAGACTGAGTACCTTAGCAATTAATTAACTCTAAGTCCAAATGTAAATACTATAGGTGCATGCAATGGTGGCTAATGTCTTTGACCTTAGACTACACGACCAAGCAAGCCTAAAGACTAAGGGCTCATTCCACAAAACAAATAGAAACAAAAAGCGGAAAACACAAATTGCGAGAAACAAATAAAAAAAAGTGATAGAAACTCGAAAAAAATGCGGTGAGCCCTCAAGTGAACAAACACTTGGAAATTGGGCCCGAGAGTCCAAAGTCTTGGGTATTTGTATTATTACAACTTATTAGTCAAAATGAATCTCTCTCTCACCAAAAAGTAAAAATCCTAAACTATCATCCCTCTCACTCTCAAGCTCCTCCTGCTCTCTCCTACCGGTTAGGGTAGAATAGCCGGCTCCTCGTCCCCACAATGCGTGGGATCACCTAGGCGATCCTCCTCGATCCGCGGTCCCTCGCAAGAAGACAAGAGAAAAGATGTCAGATAGTTCAAAATTGATAATCGAATAAAGAGAGATAACAAAAAATGGTTAAGCAAGAAAAGAGATAAAATCTACTCTACAAGCTGATGCTCCCTGACAACGGTGCCATTTGAAAAACAGAAAGATGGGAGTCGCTAAAGTAATGGCCTGACAATTCAGGCTCACTGTCGTTGAGGCAACTGCTCCAACCTTCACGTTGTTTCAACAATTAACCCACATAGATAATTGGACAATTACAAGCAAGAGTCAAAATTTATTATACCCTACTAAGAATGTATAATGGCAAGCAAGTAGGGGTCGAACACAAGAAGCAAAAGAGTAGAGCGGGAAAAATAGAAATCAAAGCACGAATTATCTCTGTTGTCGTTCGTCCGCCCGAATGGTGCCCTCCGGATTCTTGGTCATGACAAATTGTGAGGACACTCGGAACTCCCTCCTGAGGAATACACCTCCTCCAGATGCAATCTGTCCCCTCATGAAATAGATATGGATCCTCCCACTGGTAAAAATGGATTTTAGACAAGAATTTGTCTACTTTCAGTTTGACGAATCTTGTGGAGTTCTCTTGGACACAAGATAATTCACAATATCATCATACCAAGGGAGCGAGGTTACTGATATAATTACCTTTGGAAAGGTTTCTGTGATAGGTTGCAGGTTTAGCCCAGGAGATTTAGGCTTAGGAAGTCGAGATAAGTGGTCGGGCACTACATTCTTAACTCCATGTTTGTCTCAGATTTCAAGGTTAAACTCATGGAAGATAATGATCCACCGGATGAGGCGTGGCTTGGCGTTCTTCTTCTGCTGTAAGTATTGGATGGCCGAGGATCTGTGTAAATGATAACCTTGGACCCTAGGAGGTGGGATCTGAACTTTTCCAAGGCAAATACTACAGCTACCAGCTCCTTCTTAGTGACTGTGTAATTTCTTTGAGCTTCATCGAACGTTCGACTAGCGTAGTAAATCACGAATGGTACATTATCTTTTCTCTGTCCCGGTACATCACCGGTGGCATAATGTGACGCGTCTGTCATTATCTCAAAAGGTTGTGTCTAAATCGGTGGTTGCAAGACAGTGGCTTGAGTGATGAGTTCTCTCAACTGATTAAATGCAAGGAGCACATGGTCATCCACAATGAAATCATTCTTCTTGCCTAGCAACTTGGTCAACGGCCTGGCCAATTTACTGAAATCTTTGATAAATCGTTAGTAAAAACTGACATGGCCTAAGAATGACCTAACCTGCTTAATGGTTGTAGGTGGCTCTATCTTGGAAATCATCTCCATCTTGGTTGAATCAACCTCCATGACATGTTTAGATACGACGTGACCCAGAACAATTCCCGCAGTCACCATGAAGTTGCTCTCTCCCACGAGAGCACTAGATTTACCTTGTAGCACCTTGGGAAGACTCGGTCTAAATAATTAAGGCATTGATCAAAGGAGTCCCCGTAGACCGAGAAATCATCCATAAAGACCTCAAGAAAATTTCCCAACATGTCAGCAAAAACTTCCCGCATACACCTCTGAAATGTGGCTGGGGTGTTGCAAAGCCCGAACGGCATCCGTCTGAAGGCGTATGTATCAGAAGGACATATGAAAGTAGTCTTCTCGTCGCCTTCAGGAGCTATAGCAACTTGATTATACCTAGAGCATCCATCCAAGAAATAAAAGTATTCCTTCACAGCTAGTCTCTCAAGAATCTGGTCAATGAAGGGCAACGGAAAGTGATCCAACTTGGTGGTGAGATTGTCTTCTATAATCTACACACACTCGCCATGAAGTGGGTACTCCGGTCGTGATCTCCTCTCCTTTGTCATTATTCACGATGGTGATTCTTGATGTCTTCGGCACTATATGCAGAGGGCTCACCCATTTGCTGTTGGAGATAGGATATATGAATTTCGTATCGCACCATTTCTGAATTTCTTTCATGACAACCTCTCACAGGTTCGGATTTAGTCTTCTCTGAAATTCTCGGGAGGGCTTGTTGTCTTCTTCAATGAAAATTCGATGCGAGCACAAGGATGGATTGATCCCATGGAGATCCGAAGTTTTCCAACCTATTGCTTTGCGGTTACGTTCGACAACCTCCATCAGGCGAGATTCTTGGTCTCCAGTCAAATGCGCATTGATGACGACCGGGTACATGTTTGGTTCACCACCAAGGAAAGCATATTTTATATTGGAGGGCAATTGCTTTAACTCGGGTGGAGTGGGAGTTGCCTCGATAATGACTCCAGCTAGCATAGCAGATGGTGATTCTATCATCTATTCAGTTTCTACCATGTCCAGTTCAGCTTCAATATCAAAAAGTTCACAAAATTCTTTGATAATTTTCTCTTCATTACAGGATTCATCCACACTTTGTTCTTGGTCTTGAAGGCACATCATCCCCATAGGGATCTCATCAAATGTATCAGTAAGAACCTCATCTTGATTGATAAGAGGAAAGTCGACTGCATTCTCCAATCCTTCCTCAGGGTAGAGGAATTCATGGATCTCATTATCATCCATGAAGAGGTTGGTGTCTTGGATTTTTGTCAGAAAGTCGCTATCTTCAGAATGCTTGATCACCCTTATACATGTCGCAGATGTTCCTGTCATTGGTCTTGCATCAGACACGGTCTCTCTCTTCATTTTGCTGTCACTAGAGCCGAAGGTGATCTCTCCAGTACTGTATTTCACCACTGCATTCGTTGTTCGTAGGAGCGGTCGACCAAGAATGATCAGGGTGAGGAGCAAAGGTGTCGAGATGTTCATATCTAGCACAACAAAATCAGCATGGAACTGCATCCCCTAGATTATGACAATTACATCCTCCAACAAACCTCTGGGTCGTTTAACGGATTTGTCCGCTTAACGGGTCGCTAACCCAAATTCCATGAGTAGTGAAGCACGTATTGGATTGATAGACGACCCGTTGTCGAGCAAGGTGCGTTCAAACTCCTGGTTGAACATCTGACAACGAATAAGCGGTGCTCCCTTATTTGGCTTCTTGTTCGGGAGGTTGCTTATAGCATTGATTGTGGCCATTATAAGAATATGCTTTTCGGACTTGCCACCTTTGCTTCTGGAATTATGAGGATGATGCATGCGCTTGGTCGTACATGCCTCTTTCAATCCTTTCTTCATCGGATGCATGTACTCAAGAGCCTTCATTAAAGGCATGTTAAAGACCAAATTCTGAATTTATCTCAATGATAGAAGGATCAGACAAAGCAATTTCAAATTTTTCATTTTTTTGTGTTTATTAATTGCTTCTAGAAAAGGAATATGTACAGAATCTGAAACAATATCATTGAAAATATTGTCTCTGTCATTGTGTATAGGTAGATGGCAAAAAGGTATAGAATCATCTATAATCTATGGACCAAAAAATGTGGCGCAACATCGTGCACAGGCTTTGGGTCCGCTGCATGTGTTTGGCTTCTTTGCTCTGGTACTGCTTCTGTTCCACGTGCAGGCATCTCCAATGTTGGCTGATCTCCACTGATGCTGCTATTATCTTTTTGGTTTTTTGAATTTTCTTCATTTTTTCGTAATTTTTCTATTGGTGGTGCTACTTCAAAAATGTGGTTCGGTCCTTGCACTGGTTGGACCGACGATTCCCTGTCAGATGCAAGATGTTTCCCCTTTATTGTCGTCGATGGTTGGAGTGTCCTACCGCTCCTGAGAGTAACAACATTAGATAAAAATAATTTAATTTACATGAATCGTGTTGGACACTATCGACTACCTGCTCCTTGCGTCAGAAATTATTCAGTTAGCTTCGATCTGAGCAGGGATGGTTGTTTTTGCAGTCGTCAGATCATCGATCTTCTGGTTCATCTCAGCCATATTTTTCATTAGCTACTCGAGATAGGCAAGGGTCAGGTTCACTGGCACAATCTCAGAAGATTCCCCCTGCTAGAGTTTTTGTAGCTGATATGGCTGGTGAGATTGTGACCGGTACCCCTGAGAAAACTGGTGAGGAAGAGGATTGGAGGAATACTGTGAGTTATGATGAGGATATTGGGCAGCCGGCTGCTGATGGTAACCTTGATTGCGATATCCGGACTGCTGAGGACCATGTTGATAGTTCTGCCTCCAGGTGTTGCCTTGAGATGGAGGTTGCTGATTTGAGGACGGGAAGGGTTTCCCACCCTGCAAATGCTAGTGATTGGGCATGTTGCCCATGTTCTGACCCATAGAATATCCCTGAGGATGGGTCAGTTGTGTCTCATTACTCCAGACACCTTTGATTTCTTGAATCAGCGAAGGAAGTGGAGAGAACTGCTGGGAATAAGCTGGTTGGGGCTCTCATTGATATACAACCACTTGTGATTGGGACTGCGGAGGTTGCTCCGAAACCTGCACGTAGTATATATGCTGAACGGTTTGGGGCTGCGGTGGACTCGGTTGGGGCATTTGATTCGGTGACTGCTCCTTCTCAGCGGACATCTCAGCAGTGGCAGACACAGAGTTGCACATGTTGGCATTTAAAGCTTGGACAAGCTGCTCCAGTTGTTGGGAAATTAGGCCGAGCTTTTCCAAGCCCTGGGTCCTCTTCTCAATCACTAATAATTTTTCGAGGTCTTGCGACATTGATGATCGAAAAATCCCAAGCGACTAAGGTAAAGGTACTAAATGGTCGTCGCGACCTCAATCACTCGGACTCGATCAATCAAGAAAAATAGACCACCAATAAAAGATAAAATCAATCAAAACAAGCTAGCGGTCTTGCTATTAGTTTAACCTGGTATAGCGACCAGGGTCGAACACAAGGAGCACGAATTGGCCTCACGGCTACGAAGTAGTCAAAAAGAAAGGAAAAAGAAATAAAATGGTATTTTTGTGGTTTTTAAGTCTTTTTATATTTTTTTGGATTTTTAAGATATTAAGAAAATAAGAAAAGCAACTAAACAACACACTTCAACAATTTATTGAATACACTAAAAATCAACCAAAAATTCAAATAAAAATATTTTTGTGTGTTTTATAATTTTTACTATTTTTAGTGAATTTTTGGGATTTTTCTGATGTTTATTTAATTTTCTAAAAATCAAACAGTGAAAGGAAAAGAAGGTACAGTCCAGCCGAGCTTAAGGGACTTAGATAAAATATCTAAGAGCCCCAAATAAGCCTAGAGGTATTTTTCCTGTATAGAGAATAAAACAAGGAAAATTTGAGCACCTAAATTATTATTTTTGGATTTTTAATTTATTTATTAGAATTTTTATAAGGTTTTAAGTGTTTTTTAATTTTTAAGTGTTTTAAGTAATGAAAAATAGCCAAAATTGGCTAGAAAATCGAACAAGCAAAGACAAACAGTAAGTAATTTTTTGTAATTTTTAGCTAAGTTTTACTATTTTTTGTGATTTTCCAAATCAGGCAGTAAAGAAAATACGTGTTTTTTAATTTTTAAAAATATCAAATCAAAACAAAATTATCTCCAAAATTTCCAAAAAATTTTACACTATGGCAGGAGCCATGTATGCAATTTTCATTGGATTTGGAGTATATTTGCTATTTTATTCGAAAATGGAAAGAGGGTACTGTGCACAGGGACCTATGTGCAAATACCAGGAGTTCTGGGGGGTCCGGTGCAAAATACCCAGCGAAACACGCACGTGGCGCGTGCCTGGGGCACTCAGGGACCCAAATGTAATAAAAACTAAGTCCTTGGACTATGTGGTAACAGGTACCAAAAGTCCAGGGGCTAGTCTGCAAATAACCCACGAATATACACACATGCAATAATAAATCACGCATAGGGGTATAAGTGCAAATATCCAAAAGTTTTCATTGATTCCATAACATTACAGAACTACAAGGTATTTAATGCAAAAAGCCCAGAAAAACACGTGTCGAAGCACGTGCTACACCATACACAGGGGCATATATGCGAAGAAAGTAAAGTGCAGGGTCCTCTATGCAATTTTACCAAAAACTAAACAACTAAACTAAATATTTACAAAACTAAACGCTAAATAAAAGAAATGGGAGGGCCTAAGGGTAAATTACCCTTTATTAATGGAGACGGCTGGATGGGCGCCACGTGGAGAATCTGACGGTGAGGATCAGGTGGCGCCTTCGACCTCGAACTGCTTGGTCGGATCGAACGGGTGCGGGCTCTCCACGTGGAAATCGGACGGTCCTCGTGCGTAGTGGACGAAGCCTCGCTGGATCGACGGCTGAGATCAGTCCTCCACTGATCGGACGCTAGCTGCAGCTCCGCAAATGAACGGTCAGGATGTGATCTGGAGCTCTGAGGCTGATCTGACGGTGGTTGGAGGTCTTCGAAGAATAGGTGGCCGGCGAACTTCGTCGGCCCAGTACGCTCGCTCCGAGCCTCCTCGCGGGGCGCTGATGATCGGAGAATGGTCTGTGTGGGCCTCCGCGTCAGATGGGGGTCTCCGATGACCCGACCGAGTCCTGGAGGGCTCCGGCGAGGTCGGCGGAGGAACGTCTCCTGGTGCGAATAGGAGGACCTCGGATGGTCCTCGTAATACCTGCAAAATAGGTCCAGAAGACTCGCGGGTCGAGGGCAAAGTGCCTCGACCCGGTTAGGCGGGGTGAAGATGGTCGGAGGGTCGAGGTGGGCGAGCTCCAGCGAGGGTGAGGACGGAAGAGCTCGAACCCCAGCTCCTGTGCGAGCTGGGTTGAATGGGAGTATGGAGAACGTGCACGGGAGGAAGGATGAGGTGACGGTGGATTCCGATGATCGAACGGGACTGTGAGGTGGTCGGAATCGACGAAACACGACGGCGGAGCGGATTGGGGGTAATCTAAAATTAGCGAAACCGATAGCGAAATGGGTATACCTAGATGGACGAATCGACTGGGGGCGAGCTTGCGCAGCTCCTGGTCCTTGCCTCGAGGAGCGCCGACCTCCGAGGCTCGAGCTCCGGCTCTGGGCGGAGCACGGCGGTGATACTCGCCGGATCAATGGGTCGCTTGCTCCCTCCTCGCTGCAACACTTGCTGGAGCAAGCTGTCACTCTAGCCAACACAGTGGAGGTCACAGGTAGCGAAGCAAAAGAGCCAAAGATGGAAATGGAGGTGGCGGAGCTCGGGCTATATATGTTGGAGGGTCCGGGAAGATGAGCGCGGGTAGGGCATTCCGGAGCGCGGATCCCGAGGTGGTGGCTCCGGCGAGGGTGTCGGATATATCAGGAAGGAATCGGACCCGGGGTTTAGGCGAGGGGGAATCGGGTTTAGGCGCTAAAATAGGGGGAAGTCGGGTTGGGCGCCTAACTCGTGGGAAGTGGTCCTGGGGGGGCAGTTGACCTGGCGGTCAACAATCCCCAGGGCCAATGGGTGAAGGCCACGTGGCAGATATTTGAAAGTGCAATTAAAGGTAGCTAATGGCCGAATTATAAAAAAGTTAAAACATGAAATATTTTTATTTCTTTTCTATTTTTTAGTGATTTTTAATTAATTTTTCAAAGTAAAAATAGTGTATTTACATAGTAGGGTTATATATAGGTATATATACAATGTATAGGTTTTTAATTTTGATTTTTAATTTGTTATTTTTATACAATTTTATTCCCATTTTATATTTTATTTTTTTATATCATAAAATAAGGAATAAGAATATATTTTTATTTTATTTTTATTATTTATATACATAGGTGAAATAAATACATATGTACATTTATATACATGGTATATTTACAAAGTATTTTTTATTTTTAATTTTGTTCTTTTTATTTTGTTTTTTTTTAATTTATTTTATTTATTTACACTATATGATATAGAATATTTACAAAACTTTTAGAAATTAATTTTATTTATTTATAAGGCTAAATAAATAAATATGAGTGGACTATATACAAGGTGAAAGTGATGTTTTTGTTTTCTTTTTTTAATATTTCTATTTTTATCTTGTTTTTATATTTAGAAATATATACAAGTATTTACAAGTCAATTTGAGTCTATTTTTGTGAGGAAAATACTTTTATTTTATTTACATAAATATTTACACACATGAGCCCCTATCTCCCTCTACTTTGGCTTTTATGCGGTCAGGCCCATGCTGAGCCCTCCCTTGGGTTAGGTCATCATTAGGTTGCTCAATATTTATTCTAAATATTTCCCTCTTTTTCTTTTTAATCTTTATTCTTTTATTTTTGCACAAAAACATGCTAATTATAGGTTTTTTACACAATGCATGCTTTTGGTAATTATTTCTATTTACATCTATATACATGCATTTGCAAAGGTTTTTGTAGCTAAAATATAAGAATAAAGAGTGATGAATGAGTATTCATCACCCCCCCTATACTTAACTTTTCTAGTCCCTTAGCAAACACTTATTGAAAAAGAAGTGAAAAAGAAATAAAGAAAAAGAGAATGTACATGGATCAAGGCTGATTATTAAACTTGCCTTCATTAAATTAAGGTATGGAGCTCGATCAGATCTTTGGATTATTAATGTGTCGGAACCTTATTTGGACTTAAGCCTAAAACTCAACATCCTCTAAGTTCCACTAATCTATAACCAAGACTCCTCAACGCTCCAGATCAGAACAAGTCATCAATCACAAACCCTGAAGACCATGAATCTTTTCTTGTCCTGTGAATGTGAGGTCTAAGCTCTCCACCTCAGAAATGGCAACTTGACAATCTCCCCAACAAGGTAACTCTATGACCTCAATCTGGCCACTCTTTCCTCGAGGAGCGAGGTATTCCCTTCTAAGTTCAAGTTCAACCGGCTCAAGAAGAGGAGGAAGAAGAGAATGGGTCAAGGCCAGTGTAGCCATGTACCCTTGGGAGCTTGACCAGTGTAGCCAAGTCTCCCTGCTGCAAGCTACATCAGGTGGATCATGAAACTCAAGCTTTGCTTATTGCACTCTATATACATACTCCGGTGGGATTATCATTTTCTCTCAGACCCACCACTTTTTTGGAGTTATTTTCCTTTTGCATTTTTTTTCAAGTGCATCTATACAACATATACATGTGCAGCATACATACAAGGAGTTTTTCCTCTTGAGCCAGTAGACTATCCCTCTTTTGAAGCGTTATTGCAACCCACAACTCACGTCGTTAGACCTCATGGCAACCAGACCAAGTTGAGACGCACTTCCTTCACTAAAAGAAGAAGAGAGGTTCCGCCTAGAAGTACTACCCTCATATGCTACCCCAAGTCAAGGAAGACTGCCTCCTCACCACCTCATCCGTAGAGATCTCGGTGCATAGTGCTGGTGTCCAAGTAAAGCCATTGTTTATATGAGTCATGTGTTGTTGTTAAGTGCTCTACTTAGGCTCATTGAGATGACATATGATCATAGCCTAGTGGACTCAAAGAATTAAGTCACCATGGACCTGAAAAGCCTTAAACCTAAGCCCTATAAGGTTCCTCTTAGAAGTTAGGTGGATTAAGATCTTAATCAAGCTCCATTTCTCAATTTGATTCCAGGCTAGTTTAAATGTCAACTATCATCCAGAAAAACTATATACATATGTACAAAAGATGTTATTTACACATAGTTTACAAACATGCAAATTTTTTGAAAAATGTTTTGAAATCATGAATGGATGATGCATGAAGTGCAAGTTTTGCAAAAAGTATTTACACACATTTACACAAGATTTTTGCAAACTTTTGATTTTCAAAACATTTTGGAAAAATTTTTGTACTATATACATAATTTTGATAAGAAAATATTTACACAAACTTCACACAAAAGATTTTTGAAATCATTTTTACAAAAATAATTTGTACACTAGCTATTTATGTGCAAATAAAAGAATGTTTATGTACATGAATATTTTTAATTTTTATGATTTTTAATTTTTTATGATTTTTAAGGTTTTTAGCCATTTTATTTATTAACACACTCACACAAAGTACGAGTTATGGCTAGAGTATATATGAAATATATACACACCCCCCTATACTTAGCTCGAACGATGTCCTCAGAGTCAAGAGCGATGAAGAAGACATAACTCGTGCTAGGTATAGGGAAGTGAAAAGGAAGGCTATATACAAAGACGAATAGATAAAATAGAAAAGTCAAGAGGGTCTCGGGTCTTCCCCCTATACTTAGGATCAAGTAATCCTAAGTATAGCAGGCTGTATACTAAGGGAAAATCGAGTGGAGAATGTACAGGGTCTACCCCCCAATACTTAGGGTGAAATATCCCTAAGTATAGGCAGCAAAAACATGGGTAGAAAGAAACAAAAGGAATACCCGAAGGTCCTACATCCCCCTATACTTAGGGTAAAGTACACCCTAAGTATAGCATAATCAACAGATGAAGAAAGGGATGTGGGACTAAAGGATGTAGTGATATAGACATCTGGATCTATACAAGGTGGAAGATCAGTGAAACTCAGGCGTGAGATGCATTAGATGTGAGTCAAAGACCACATCTCACGCAAAATGAATAGGGGCAAGATCAACGACCCGCGGCTCATGATCTAGAAATTGCTTGAGCCGTTGGCCGTTCACTCGAATGGTACTCTCAGAAGACAACTCGGATATATCAATGCTACCGTTGTCGTGTACCTTTCTGACCAAGTAGGGTCCCTTCCACTTGCTCTGTAGCTTCCCTGGAAATAAACGAAGCCTCGCATCAAACAGCCATACTCTCTGTCCAATCTCAAAATGCTTGTGGCTGATGTGAGAATCATGCCACTCCTTCACTCTCTCCTTATACTGTAGGCTGTTTGAGAAGGCGATGTCTCTCAACTCCTCCAGGGCTGCTAACTCTGCCCTCCTCTGGTCTCCTACACCATCTGGATCCATAAGTATATCAGTAACTGCCCATAGTGACCTGTGCCTCAGCTCAACAGGTAAATGGCACGGCTTGCCATATACGAGGCGAAAGGGAGATGTACCTGATGGTGTCTTTAAAGACGTCCTATATGCCCACAAGACCGAGTCCAAAAGCTGTGACCAATCCTTTCGGTTAGGGCGGACGACTTTCTGCAATATAGTCTTGATCTCCCTGTTCGACACCTCGGCTAGACCATTCGTCTGTGGATGGTAAGGTGTAGCAACACGATGGTCTATATCGAACTCGCTAGCAAGGGCCTTCACCTGGTCGTTGATGAAATGAGACCCCCCATCTGAAATCACAACTCTAGGAACCCCGAACCGCGTGATGATATGCTTCCTCAAAAATCGACAAACTGTCCTCGCATCAGCGGCTCGGGCGGGGATAGCCTCAACCCAACGACTAACATAATCAACGGCCAACAGAATGTACTCAAATCCCTGACTCTTAGGGAATGGACCCATGAAATCGATGCCCCATGCGTCAAAAACCTCACAGAAGTGAATGGGTTGCATCGGCATCATATCACGCTGTCCACAAGTGCCCATCCTCTGACAGTCAGTACACCTCTTCACGAACTCATCAGAGTCCTTGAAGAGGGTCGGCCACCACAAGCCGGATTAGAGCACTTTCTGTGCCGTTCTCCTCCCAGAATGATGTCCTCCTGCCTCAAGCTTGTGGCAGTAAGTGAGGATGCTATGGTGCTCCTCCTGAGGAATGCACCGACGCCAGACGCTATCCCCTCCTTCGTGGTAAAGGATGGGATCCTCCCAGTGGTAGGACTTGGCCTTCGCAAGGAAGGTCTCAAGCCTCTGCCTGGGCCAATCTTGTGGGACTTTCCCAGCAACGAGAAAGTTCACAATATCGGCATACCACGGGAGTGAGGCGATAGCAAGGATCGCCTCATCTGGGAAGGTCTCACAAATGGGATTTATCTACTCAGACTCCTCAGGCTGCTCTATACGGGAGAGGTGATCCGCCACCACATTCTTGACTCCAGGCTTATCCTTGATCTCAATGTCGAACTCCTGGAGTAGAAGGATCCATCTAGTCAATCTGGCCTTGGCATCCTTCTTTGCCATGAGGTATCGGATGGCGGTGTGATCGGTGTACAGGGTCACTCTAGATCCAATGATATAAGATCGAAACTTATCTAGGGCGAAAACTACGGCTAGCATCTCCTTCTCTGTGACCGTATAATTCCGCTGGGCGGAATCCAATGTGCGGCTAGCGTAGTGGATAGCAAAGGGGACTCCATCCCTCCTCTGTCCCAGCACGGCCCCTACGGCAAAATCGGAGGCATCCGTCATGATCTCGAATGGTAGAGACCAATCGGGTGGCTAGAGAACAGGAGCGTCAATCACACACTGCTGGAGAGTCGCAAAGGACGAAAGACCCTTGTCATCGACAAGGAACTCAGTGTCTTTCGTCAAGAGGTCAGTCAACGGCCGGGCAATCTTGCTGAAATAATGAATAAATCTCTGATAAAACCAACATGCCCCAGGAATGACCATAGCTGCCTTAAATTGGACGGCGGTGCGAGTTTTCTAATGACATCAACCTTGGCCGGATCAACCTCCATGCCCCTGTTGGAGATGATATGGCCAAGCACCGTCCCTTGAGTCACCATGAAGTGACTCTTCTCCCAAGAAAGCACCAAATGGACCTCTATACATCGCTGGAGTACCCGGTCTAGGCAGTCAAGACAGGAGTCGAATTCGTCGCCGTAGACCGAGAAATCGTCCATGAAGACCTCCAAACACTCCCCTACCATGTCCGAAAAGATCGACAGCATGCATCTCTGAAAAGTCGCAGGGGCATTGCATAGCCCAAATGGCATGCGTCGGAAGGCGTATGTGCCAAAGGGACAGGTAAAGGTGGTCTTCTCCTGATCCTCAGGAGCGATGGCCACCTGGTTGTAGCCCGAGTACCCATCCAGGAAACAGTAATGAATCTTCCCTGCCAGTCTCTCAATGATCTGGTCAATAAAAGGCAGGAGGAAATGGTCCTTCTTGGTGGCCTGGTTGAGTCTCCTGTAGTCAACACAGACCTGCCAAGAGGTGGGTACTCGTGTAGCAATCTCCTCTCCCGACTCACTGATCACAGTCGTGATGCCCGTCTTCTTGGGCACCACATGCAAGGGGCTGACCCACTTGGAGTCGAAAATGGGATAAATAAAATCTGCGCTCCACCATTTGGAATCTCCTTCATGACGACCTCTCTCAGGTTGGGGTTCAGTCACCGTTGGAACTCACGCGACGGCTTCGCCCCCTCCTCGAGATAGATATGGTGGGAGCACAACGCTGGACTAATCCCATGGAGATCTGCTACGCTCCATCCGATTGCCTTGCGGTTCTTTTCAAGAACCCCCATCAAACGGGATTCTTGCTCTCCAGTCAGATCGGCGGAGATGATGACTGGGTACATCTCAGGCTCGCCCGCAAGGAATCTATACTTCAGCGAAGTAGGGAGCGGCTTCAGCTCTGGACAGCTGGGTGCTGGCAAATCTGGCTTTGGAAGAAGGTGCGTGTAAGCTGCCAAGTCTGCCTCGGAAAATGAAAAAGAACTCTCGCAAACTGGATCTGGAGAAGGCTGCTCAACTGAACTATCTCTGATCTGCTCTGCATCTACCTCCTCCTCAGCTATAGGCTCTGTAGGACTCAGGTCTGGCATCTGATCCTCGCAATCTGCCCAATCAGACTCTGAATCCGAGGGATCTGCATCAAACAAGGTGGCATCAGCACCACCATCACACAAGGTGGCCTCAGTACCACCATCACTAAACTCTGTGTCGCGGTCGAGAACCGGCTCTGCTGCCTCTGAAGTATCCTGGACCAGGGCTGTGCTCTCCAAGCTCTCCTCTGCTATCAACTCGGCATCAGTGGTGTTTGGAAATGAGAGGATGGCATGTGCTGTAGGGTCTGCCCATGCTGCCTCATCATCTGTGATCACAAAATCACAGTCCTGGTGGATGTCTAACCCTGCATCTGTCAGCTGCTCTGTATCTGTGCTGGTCTCTGAGCATGCTCTATCTCTGGCTCTGTAGTCCTCGACCATCTCTATTTGTACACTTTCGCCCTCGACGTGAAAGTATACCTTCCCGCTATCATGGTCAGTCACCGCCTTGGCTGTGGCCAAGAATGGACGACCGAGGATGATGGGGGTATTGGCCACTGAATCAGGGATCTCCATGTCCAACACTACGAAGTCCACGGGGAATTGCTGGCCCTGAATAGTGACGATAACGTCTCGCAGCAACCCCTTCGGCCTCTTGACTGATCGATCAGCAAACTGAAGGACTGTCCTGCTCTGTCTAAGAGTGCCCAACTCGAAGCGGTCGAGAAGGGCTGCCGGAAGGAGGTTGATAGATGATTCGCTATCCAATAGAGTCCGGCCGAACCTCTGCTCACTGATATGACATCTGACATATGGGGCTCCTGAATCTGGCCTCTTGGCCGGCAGACGGTTCTGGATCGCGAAGCACGTGGCTTTCGTCAGCACATGTATCTCTGAATGGTGGTTCCTCCTCCTCCTCCTGACTGTGGTCCTGTCTCTCAAAGAACGCTGAAGAAGGGGGGTGTGCTGCAAAGCCTCCTGAAGGGTCAGCTGGATATGGAAACGATCAATCATGCTCTGGCTGAACTCCTCCTGCTCTCTTTTTTTTGGATCTTTTTCTTTTTTCTTCCCCTTCCCCATCAGAAGGGCTCTAGGGAAGGGGATCACAGGGTCCTTCTCAGATGAAGGACTAGGAATAGGTCTAGACGGCTCGACGGCCGGATCCGCACATACATCAAGCACCATAGTGGGACCAGAGTAAACTAAACCTTTTCCTTTATTCACAACATGGTTCCGAGCTACATCAGTGGAAGGAAAAACAACAACTCTCTCTACATGAACACCGGTGGCCTCAGTACCACCACGGGCTGGCTCTGCTGGACGTCTCGCGGCCTCAGTACCACGCTCTGGCTCGGCAACTCGGGTGGCGTCAGTACCACCTCCTCGAACTGGTGAAGTGGCGGCCTCAGTACCGCCGGTGGGATCAGCATCCTTGGTGGCATCAGTACCACCGTCATCATCATGAGCGGCCTCAGTACCGCTCTCCTACTCCTCTGGCGCTCTAAGAGTGTCCTCGTGGTGCAGCTCAGACGAGGCGCCGCCGCCTGCTGGTGTCCTACCGCTCCTAAGCGTAACAAAATCAGCATCAAAAAGATCCGAAGACATATCATCAAATGGATCACTAGGAGTGGCGTGCTCAGTGTAAGCTACCTGCTCAGATTTCCGCTTCAGGCTGTTGGGATTCGGCTCTATCTGGACAGGAATGGCGACCTTCCCTCTCATAATGTCCCGCATCTCCTGGCGGAACTCGTCCATCTCCCGTCTGAAAGTAGCCTGCTGGTCCGTGAGGAGGCGGGCTATGTCGTCCAAGGCGGGGCTCTCGTATGGAGGACCATGAGAGCCCGACGGGTAGCCTCTCTGGTGATGAGGCTGCTGGAACTGGTGCTGCTGCTGCTGAGAGGGGTAAGAAGAAGGGTGCTGCTGCTGGTGTGGCTGGTGAGGCTGCTCTCGCCTCCAAGACTGTCCCTGCTGCTGATAGGGACGAGGAACGAAGGATGACTGCTGCTATGACTGATAGGCTGGGGGTTGCTGCTGGTGGTGATCCCTCTGCTGGCTCTACTGGCCTCCCTGGCCAGATGGCTACTGCTGGGGCTGGGTACCTCCACTCCCCCACTTAAATCCGGGATGGTCTCGTCGGATCCCAGGCTGAGGACGGTCATACCAAATCCCATTGACATCCATCAATGGCTCTGCGTCGTACTGGGCTGGCGGGAGTACTGCCAGAGGCTGATCCGGCTGGTATACCACCATCTGCATGTCTGGAGATGGTGGTGACTGGTAAGAGGGTTGCGGCTGCTGGTACGGCTCCGCCTGTACAAGGTGAACCTGTCTAGGCTGCTGGTGTGAGCTGGACCGCTGGAACGAGCTGTTGCTGCCGCCGGTATCGCCTCGCGACTGAAGACGGGGCTGTGAAGCCGTTTGTGCCTCCTGGAGACACATGAACTGGGTCTTCATGTCGCTCAGAGTTTGTGCCATCTGCTCCATCTGAGTGATGCCCTGGCACTGCTTCTTCTCGATCAGCTCCATCCGATCCAACTTTTCACTGATGATACCCATATCCGTAGCGGATGACTCTGCCTGTGCTGCTGCTACTGCGGATGAACTGGATGGACTGGCATCGACCCGTGCTATCCTCTGGTACTGCATGGATCCTGACTGCTGCTGGGGTCTGCCCTGAGTATACAACCTAGTCTGGGACATCACCATGTAATTCTCGGCCATCTCCTCGTAGATAGCCCAAACCTAGTCGTGATCCTTGGCGAAGTAAGACCCGCCACAAGAAGCATTCACCAAGCCCTGGAGCTCTGGTGTCAGCCCGCTGAAGAAGCTCTACACAAGGTTGGGCTTCGAAATATCATGGTGCGGGCATCGGTCAGTCAGCTCACGGAACCTCTCCCATGCCTCATGGAATTGCTCGTTGGGGAGCATGGAGAAGTTGCTGATGAGGGCTCTCGCTGCATTGGTCTGCCCGAGTGGATAGTACTTGTTCAAGTACTCGGTGCGGAGCTGCTCCCAGGTGTAAACAAACCTCCCTAAGTGCTTCAGCCAGGTGGCTGCTCTGTCTGCTAGGGAAAAGGGGAAGGCGATCATCCGGATCGTATCCTGGTCCACCTGACGGTCGTGGACAGTGCTGCAAATCATTAGGAACTCCTGGAGGTGGAGATGGGGCTCCTCAGTAGCGAGTCCGTGGAAACGGGGGAGTAACTGCAAGGTGTTCGGGGGGAACTTGAAGTCCCCCACGATGGCTGGAAGTACAACCCAGTGGTGCGTCAGCGTCGATCCGGGGTTGTGTAACTCCCGCATCGGTCTCGGTGGTCCTCCTGCCGCGGCTGCGGCGGCTGCTGCGGCTGCTGCATCTGCATCCTCTGGGATCCTCGGTCCCTCTCTCCTCTGCTCTCGCTCTGCTCGCATCTGCTCCATCTCTCTCCTCATGTCGAGCATGAATGCTCCCTGATCCCTCAACTGCTGCTGAACGGTCTCTAAGGAGGCGATCAGGGTGGAGTTGATCGCACCCTGGTCCAGCACAAAGTGCTCAGGCTGACCTCGGGAACGATCCTCAGAACTACCGGCCATGACGTCTGCAAAATCAAATGAGCCAAACTCAGATGCTGTCAAATCTGCTAATCTCTCCTCTGGCTCATATCTCTCAGAACCGAAAGAGGGGGTCGAGGGGGAACAGGGCGGAATCATACTTGGGCTCGAAGAACTGGTCTCGGTTCTCGCGGGCCAACCTAGATGATTGGGTAGACGTGCCCAAAAGCGGTGCAGCCAGAGGCTGCCTAAGAGAGCGTCTACCCATCATCGTGATCTGATGAGTAAGGCGGATGAGATATGGAAAAACTATGATCGGCAACCAAACCCTCTGTTCACCAACACAACACGAGCTGAAGACCGTAAAGGCTCGGTCAAATTATCTTGTCAATTTTTATTAGGTGAACAATCAATCTATCAGAGCACTTACGTGACCTGTTAGGATACCCGATACTACCCCAACTGACTGGCCCGCACGGAAGAGTCGGTAGTCAGCTGGAAATAGCACCGGAGGGCTCTACCTAGTGTGCGGGTCACTCTCTCGTGCAATCAAACCAAACAATGAGGGGGTTGCTCTCCCCAAGACAAGTTTTTAAGTCAAGTATCTTTTAGGGTCAATAGTCTTAGCAGTCCCAATTTTATGGCTTTTTTTTTAATTTTTTTCAATAAAAACAAAGGCCTAACGAATTTTTCGATTCTCCTGATTATTTAGTCAAAAACAAGGGGGAGAAGACGAAAAAGCCGATGCACGATAAATCAATGATGCATGCAAAGTCAGAAATGCGTACCTGTCTCCAGCACTCTACATGCAATATGATCCGCGCATAAATGTAAAGACTGAAAATAAACTACCTATATGGTGCAGCGGTGAAAACCGAGTCCTAAACAAGCAGGTCTACTCGAAGAACCGTCTAACTGGTCACCGGTCCTCCAAGCCAAAGGTCCGGTCTCGGTCTACCCCTCCTCTGCCCAACACATCGGGGGTAGGAGAAAGCGCTTTGCGGGGCAGACTACGGCACATAGGCTACGAAGGGGATGAGTCAGTTATTTTTATTAATCAATTATTAGTAAGTCCAATTAATCGCACTATAGGAACAGGCAAGCAATTAGGTATGGGGACCCTACTAATTACGGCACAATCAAGTAGAAAATCCTAAGTCTAGGGGCTCGATAAAAACCACTGAAAATTGGAAAAGGCAGCGAAAAACCAAAAGCCGCGAAAAAGCCTCGAAAAATCTAAGGGTCCCCCGAGCACACCGGTGCTCGGCGAAACAGACCCGCTAAGAGTTCAAGTCCAAGAGTCTAAGTGTCCCTGTATTATTACAATAATAATCAAATAAAATAAATCCTAAGCTAAACCTCTCCCACTCAGTCTCTCCCTCACGCTCTCCTGCAGCTCCGTACAAAAGGGAGCCGCCTCCAAGTTCCTCGGTTGCGTCGGCTTCTCGAAATCGGCCGCCTCGGTCCTCGGGCCCTCGCAAGAAAGAAATAGAGTGGTCAGACCAATAAAACATAATCAAATAATAATAAGAAAAATCAATAAAAATAAAATGAGGGTATATATGCAAAAATGCAAAATAAAATAAACAAACAAAAATCAAACAAAAACGAAAATAAAGCAAAAATAAAATAAAAACAAAAACCGCGAAAAGTCGCGGACTCTGAAAGAGCCGCGAAAAGCCGCGAAAAAGAAAACGAAAATAAAACGAAAACTACTAAGACGTGCTCCCCGGCAACGGCGCCATTCTGATGACCGAAAAATCCCAAGCGACTAAGGTAAAGGTACTAAATGGTCGTCGTGACCTCAATCACTCGGACTCGATCAATCAAGAAAAATAGACCACCAATAAAAGATAAAATCAATCAAAACAAGCTAGCGGTCTTGCTATTAGTTTAACCTGGTATAGCGACCAGGGTCGAACACAAGGAGCACGAATTGGCCTCGCAGCCTACGAAGTAGTCAAAAAGAAAGGAAAAAGAAATAAAATGGTATTTTTGGTGGTTTTTAAGTCTTTTTAAATTTTTTTTGGATTTTTAAGATATTAAGAAAATAAGAAAAGCAACTAAACAACACACTTCAACAATTTATTGAATACACTAAAAATCAACCAAAAATTCAAATAAAAATATTTTTGTATGTTTTATAATTTTTACTGTTTTTAGTGAATTTTTGGGATTTTTCTGATGATTATTTAATTTTCTAAAAATCAAACAGTGAAAGGAAAAGAAGGTATTGTCCAGTCGAGCTTAAGGGACTTTAATAAAATATCTAAGAGTCCCCAAATAAGCCTGGAGGTATTTTTCCTGTATAAAGAATAAAACAAGGAAAATTTGAGCACCTAAATTATTATTTTTGGATTTTTAATTTATTTATTAGAATTTTTATAAGGTTTTAAGTGTTTTTCAATTTTTAAGTGTTTTAAGTAATGAAAAATAGCCAAAATTGGCTAGAAAATCGAACAAGCAAAGACAAACAGTAAGTAATTTTTTGTAATTTTTAGCTAAGTTTTACTATTTTTTATGATTTTCCAAATCAGGCAGTAAAGAAAATACGTGTTTTTGAATTTTTAAAAATATCAAATCAAAACAAAATTATCTCCAAAATTTCCAGAAAATTTACACTATGGCAGGAGCCATGTGTCCAATTTTCATTGGATTTGGAGTATATTTGCTATTTTATTCAAAAATGGAAAGAGGGTATTGTGCACAGGGACCTATGTGCAAATATCAGGAGTTCTGGGGGGTCCGGTGCAAAATACCCAGCGAAACACGCACGTGGCGCGTGCCTGGGGCACTCAGGGACCCAAATGTTATAAAAACTAAGTCCTTGGACTATGTGGTAACAGGTACCAAAAGTCCAGGGGCTAGTCTGCAAATAACCCACGAATATACGCACATGCAATAATAAATCACGCACAGGGGTATAAGTGCAAATATCCAAAAGTTTTCATTGATTCCATAACATCACAGAACTACAAGGTATTTAATGCAAAAAGCCCAGAAAAACACGTGTCGAAGCACGTGCTACACCATACACAGGGGCATATATGCGAAGAAAGTAAAGTGCAGGGTCCTCTATGCAATTTTACAAAAAACTAAACAACTAAACTAAATATTTACAAAACTAAACGCTAAATAAAAGAAACGGGAGGGCCTAAGGGTAAATTACCCTTTATTAATGGAGACGGTTGGATGGGCGCCACGTGGAGAATCTGACGGTGAGGATTAGGTGACGCCTTCGACCTCTAACTGCTTGGCCGGATCGAACGGGTGCGGGCTCTCCACGTGGAAATCTGACGGTCCTCGTGCGTAGTGGACGAAGCCTCGCTGGATCGACGGTTGAGATCAGTCCTCCACTGATCGGACGCTAGCTGCAGCTCCGCAAATGAACGGTCAGGATGTGATCTGGAGCT
The DNA here is from genome assembly GCA_037367405.1 of Ottelia alismoides. Classification (NCBI taxonomy): domain Eukaryota; kingdom Viridiplantae; phylum Streptophyta; class Magnoliopsida; order Alismatales; family Hydrocharitaceae; genus Ottelia; species Ottelia alismoides. Next base: position 547,115 of record JAZKJV010005882.1, on the reverse strand, counting down.
CTGAGGCTGATCTGACGGTGGTTGGAGGTCTTCGAAGAACAGGTGGCTGGCGAACTTTGCCGGCCCAGTACGCTCGCTCCGAGCCTCCTCGCGGGGCACTGATGATCGGAGAAGGGTCTGCGTGGGCCTCCGCGTCAGATGGGGGTCTCCGATGACCAGACCGAGCCCTGGAGGGCTCCGGCGAGGTCGGCGGAGGAACGTCTTCTGGCACGAATAGGAGGACCTCAGATGGTCCTCGTAATACCTGCAAAATAGGTCCAGAAGACTCGCGGGTCGAGGGCAAAGTGCCTCGACCTGGTTAGGCGGGGTGAAGATGGTCGGAGGGTTGAGGTGGGCGAGCTCCGGCGAGGGTGAGGACGGAAGAGCTCGAACCCCAGCTCCTGTGCGAGCTGGGTTGAATGGGAGTATGGAGAACGTGCGCGGGAGGAAGGCGGAGGTGACGGTGGATTCCGATGATCGAACGGGACTGTGAGGTGGTCGGAATCGGCGAAACACGACGGCGGAGCGGATTGGGGGTAATCTAAAATTAGCGAAACCGAAAGAGAAATGGGTATACCTAGATGGACGAATCGACTGGGGGCGAGCTTGCGCAGCTCCTGGTCCTTGCCTCGAGGAGCGCCGACCTCCGAGGCTCGAGCTCCGGCTCTGGGCGGAGCACGGCGGTGATACTCGCCGGATCAATGGGCCGCTTGCTCCCTCCTCGCTGCAACACTTGCTGGAGCAAGCTGTCACTCTCGCCAACACAGTGGAGGTCACAGGTAGCGAAGCAAATGAGCCAAAGATGGAAATGGAGGTGGCGGAGCTCGGGCTATATATGTTGGAGGGTCCGGGAAGATGAGCGCGGGTAGGGCATTCTGGAGCGCGGATCCCGAGGTGGTGGCTCCGGCGAGGGTGTCGGATATATCAGGAAGGAATCGGACCCGGGGTTTAGGCGAGGGGGAATCGGGTTTAGGCGCTAAAATAGGGGGAAGTCGGGTCGGGCGCCTAACCCGTGGGAAGTGGTCCTGGGGGGCAGTTGACCTGGCGGTCAACAATCCCCAGGGCCAATGGGTGAAGGCCACGTGGCAGATATTTGAAAGTGCAATTAAAGGTAGCTATTGGTCGAATTATAAAAAAGTGAAAACATGAAATATTTTTATTTTTTTCTATTTTTTAGTGATTTTTAATTAATTTTTCAAAGTAAAAATAGTGTATTTACATAGTAGGGTTATATATAGGTATATATACAATGTATAGGTTTTTAATTTTGATTTTTAATTTGTTATTTTTATACAATTTTATTCCCATTTTATATTTTATTTTTTTATATCATAAAATAAGGAATAAGAATATATTTTTATTTTATTTTTATTATTTATATACATAGGTGAAATAAATACATATGTACATTTATATACATGGTATATTTACAAAGTATTTTTTATTTTTAATTTTGTTCTTTTTATTTTGTTTTTGTTTTAATTTATTTTATTTATTTACACTATATGATATAGAATATTTACAAAACTTTTAGAAATTAATTTTATTTATTTATAAGGCTAAATAAATAAATATGAGTGGACTATATACAAGGTGAAAGTGATGTTTTTGTTTTCTTTTTTTAATATTTCTATTTTTATCTTGTTTTTATATTTAGAAATATATACAAGTATTTACAAGTCAATTTGAGTCTATTTTTGTGAGGAAAATACTTTTATTTTATTTACATAAATATTTACACACATGAGCCCCTATCTCCCTCTACTTTGGCTTTTATGCGGTCAGGCCCATGCTGAGCCCTCCTTTAGGTTAGGTCATCATTAGGTTGCTCAATATTTATTCTAAATATTTCCCTCTTTTTCTTTTTAATCTTTATTCTTTTATTTTTGCACAAAAACATGCTAATTATAGGTTTTTTACACAATGCATGCTTTTGGTAATTATTTCTATTTACATCTATATACATGCATTTGCAAAGGTTTTTGTAGCTAAAATATAAGAATAAAGAGTGATGAATGAGTATTCATCAGACATCTTCTCTATGATATCTACCTTGGACAGATGGCTCCCCTATGATGCTCAGGTTGGAGCTCTCATCCCTGTCCTCTGTATGAGTGGCCATGTCCACGAGTTTGCTGATGGTAGCGGGTGTCTTCATGTACACGTGTGATGAGGATTGAGCGGCTTCTCTTTCAGACAGCTCCTAAAAAATGTTCCAGACCACGTCCTCGTCCTTGTTGAAATATGAGCCACCACAAGCGGCATCAACGAGCTTTTGTCTCTCAAGTGTCAACCCACCAAAGAAGTGTTCCACGAGACTAGTCTTTGGAATCTCGTGGTGGGGATACTTTTCTTGGAGATCCTTGAAACTTTCTCACGCTTCATGTATCGTCTCATGGGGTTGCTAGCAGAAACTGGAGATACAAGCATGCATCTGGTTCAGATAACCGAGAGGGTAAAATTTGTGGAGAAATGCAGACTTCAACTCCTCCCAGGTCGTGACTATCTTCCCTAACTTATCGACCCAATATAAGGCCTTGTCCTGTAGACACTAAAGGGAAAGGCGGTCATCTTGACTACCCCCAATGGAATATCGAGGTAGTGGACGGTGGTGCAGATGCGACTGAACTTCTTGAGGTGGATATATGGTTCTTCTGTAGTGTTCCCATGGAATGTGGGGAGCAGGGACAAGAACTGCAGCTTCAGCTCAAAGTGGGCATGGATTTGTGGAACTTGAATCCACTCGGTAATACGGCCTGCTCCAGGATTCTATGTCTGCTTCAATGTAGGCTTCGGCGGTAGTGGTCCGTTATCCCTTCCCTCGAAAGTGGGTCCACCAACTGAAAATTCTTCTCCAGCACCTCCTGGATTGAATTCTTTATCTGTATCCTGTCCATCTTCTCTTCTGTCGTCTCATCAACGTGCTCGCAGGCGTCTCCTCCGTCGGGTCGGACTTGAGATAGGAGGTCTCTTCGTTTAGAGACTTCGATTGCAACCACACTTCAAGAGGTAACCCTAATACCCCTTTGTGGTTTAGATGAAATGATCCGAGAAGTGTTCTTGGATCATGTGGCTCATCGCTTTAAATTTTTTAAATTTCGCTGTCTCGAGCTACTAGTATGACTAGTCACTCCCGATCGTATTGGATGTGATCATCACGCTTCCGTGATGCCCTTAAGGTTCTTTCCATAACCTTCATAGTGCATGGGCATGCTCTGTAAAATCCCATAGAATAAGTGATTCAACATCAACCAAATGATGTTATATATATTATATTTATTTATAGTAGGAAATTATGATCATTTCCTTTGCATTGACCCGGATCTATGATACCATCGGACTGAAATAGGAGATCTAAGGAAGAATAGAAGCTGGACTTATTAGTAACAAGTAAATCTTTTGTATGTAAAAGATTCGAGATATTGTGTGGATAGACACCAATTGCAAGTCACGAGACAACCCGAAAAGCATTTGGTCATGATCCAATTTATAAGGCTTCTTTTTGTGAATTTGATTCCAAAAATCCATACTTAAAGATTGAATCATCGAGTAATGTTCTGCATGTTCTCTAAATTTCGTTAAAATTCGATATTGTTTGCTATTTTATCTTAATAGGTGAAGGTTTGATTCTTTTTTAATGATATTAAGTTGCTTAAATGTTGACCAGATTTTGACCACTAAGATAAAATAACAAACAATATTGGATTTTAGTGAATTTTAGAGAACATGTCGTACATGAGGATTCAATTAGAATGAATTTTTGAAATCGACTTCTCAAAAAAATAAGAAGCCATTACAATACCTCTGATGTCAATCTCATCATAGTAGAGGACCCGTGGCAACATAATCGACTCGACTGCAGGAAGATGACCAACATTACCATTATTTGTTCCTTCTTTTCTTTTTTGTTTAAATGCTATAGTGGGCTGGTTGAGATGGGCCTACCATTAGGCCCAAATCCTGAAAACAAATAGAATTGATGTTACAAGGGGCTCTTCGGCCCAATAAATTCCTGATTAACATATTTTGTTAGATATTATATTGTAATCGTTATAGAAAAATATTCATGTATTGTTATTATATGATATTCAGTAGCTCTCCTAAAGTTATATTTAGAAAGATGTAGAACTTGTTTTAAATTTTAAGGTTCATAAACTAGCAGAGATATAAGTACAAAGTTGGCTGAATAATTAGTTTTATATTTATAAATTTTTAGGAATATACCTTTTTACCCTTTTAGAGACTTTTCTTATACAAATTGTGTGGAGAGAGTATGATGAATTGTGTAAATGTGAGATGAAACGACATGAAAAGTGCGCAGATTTTGCGTAAATCAAGCATATTAGCACGATGAATCATTGAATCATCGCACCCCATGCTTAAATCTTTCTAGTATCAAGCAACACAATTATTGTGAAAAAACAAGGAAGGCATATCAAAAAGTAAACAAATGGGGGTTTGCGATAAACATGCCCACAAGGTCTTGAGAGATTTGATACCAAGTTTAGATAAGCAACATAACATATTGAATTAGCCTTTGGATTAAAAGTTAGTTCGTTCTTCCTTTTGCCTCGAGTATCCAGCTCAACAACCCTCAATATTTACTAACCTTAGCTAGTTTTATCTTTAGGGCAAGTCACATCATCGGCATCATCATGTATTCTCTTTAACTTAAAATATATTTTGAATTGTATGTGAAAGTTATAGCTCTTCCAAGTTTGTTAGACGAGACAATAATACAATCTAAACTAAAGTACATGGAAATTTCTAAGTCTAAAAACCACCATTCTCTCCAAGTCTATGTTCATTCTCACTTCACCTAAATACACCAACATAAAATGAGAGTTAAATTGTAGAGAACATTTATTTTTCTTGGGAAATTTTCTCATATTTTTCTTTTTATAGATTACATCTTCGAACTTCTTTGACCTATTTTAAATAGGTAGAATCATTGGTCATTTATTTGGCTTATTTGATAGGGCTGGATTTATTTGGTCGAAAGTTCTTCGACAAATCTTTTGCTTTACATATGCACCTTTGGCGTAGGTATATAATCCCTTTGTATTTTCGACTTCTTTTTAGTTGATTTTTATAGCATCGGAAATCAGGAACATGCAAGTAAATAATTTGACTTTTGGATACATTGTGCAAAGACTCAAACTTACATAGCACAAGTAGACTCCAAACTTAAATCACCGAGCTTCATTAACCTTAGACTCGATTTGGGCATCGGGTGGCACTACAAAATTACAGATTGCAGTCACTCCCTTTCTTTCATAGAGATCGAAACTGTGCTTCGCATACATATAAACTCAATTGAGCTGCGCTATAAAATGCATTTATTAAAACATCAACTCTGTTCTTCCTCTTCCACGAATACATGCCAATAGATTTCTTTTATGAATTTATAAAATAACTCCAACAAACCGGAAATGACTTTTTTGAACCAACCGGAAATAAATTTTATTTAATACAATATAAGAATTCGATATAATGAAATAAGTGATACTTGTAACCATGTAATACGAGATTTATGCTACTGGAGTTGCCCGCAATTCATCCAACGATCATTAGTCCTTCATAGTCCTTCATCGATGCTTAATTATATATGGTCCCATTTTCCCAGTAGAACAGTAAAGGTTGATGCATCGTTGGATCTGATTCCGACGGTGATGTGCCATTGTCGACGATCGATGAATGATCCACATTTCCTTGAACTTGCACGCCAGTTCCAGGCGTCGGTCTCCGAGCATCGTCGCCGGAATTACCATAACCAGCAAACCCCGAATCAACCGCCTGCTCTGAAGACTCCAACGTCACCCCGCCACCAATGCCTAGATTCTCGTACAACGAGAGCTCAATCTTCGCGCGTGCGATGCCCGCGAGGACCTCCCGGAGCCGCTGCTGGAAGGAACGGACGATGCCCATGCAACCATCGACGGGGTAGCGGACGCGTATATGGGCTTCGGCGACTAGGGATCGAGCAGCAAGCGCACGCAGCTCGGGTGGGGGATCCTCTAGCAGCTTTGCAACGTTGCTAGCACCATACACTTCGCGGATAAGTGCAAAGTTCCCCGGCTCGTCGGCAGGGAAGTGTGGCGCGAAGATGCAGCCGGGTTGGCATCTGCGCCGGAGGACGCGGCATGCGGCACAAGGTCTGGGGTTTGGGGTTGGAGGAGAGGGTGACGTCATGTTGGGAGCTTGGGAGAAGTTTCGATGTTGTGAAGGAAACGATTTGGGCTGGTGGCGCTAAATAGGAAACAGCGTGTGATTCCCATCAGGACATCAGAATAGGAGTCGTTTACTGGATATTTGTAACGTGATTGATTAACTGTCAACAAGTGATAGATGCGTTTTGCAAATTTGATTGAGATTCCCAATCCTTTGATATCATCATTTTTTGTTTCCAGCTTATTTTTATAGTTACATGATACGCGATAAATTTGCTTTGAAGAAAAAAAAACGATGTATTAAAACTTGCTTAAAGTAATAAAAAGGATGGATGGTAGTGGTAATGGTGATAAAGTTGTTGTCGTACGAGTAGTTTTAGTATTGTGAAAAATCATAAAATTGGAAAGATTTTAGTATGTCACTGCTATTATCATTCTTAATATTTAGTGAGGAAAGTTACTCTAAACACTACAACAACTTACCATAACATCGATAAATTGCGGTAAGGAAAACTTTTCGTTTGGTTTTATTGCACACGTGTACAAGTTAATATTTTTCTATTATTTTTCTTTGTTAATGTTAATGGTATGCATACACTGGAGTGATTTATTTAATTTTGAGTTGGTATAAATTAATTAAAAATATGTGACGTTAGATCAATACAGAGGTGAATCTATGCAACACGATATATGTCTTTTATTAGGAATTTGATAAATAACAATTAGCCGTTATTATATACAACATATCGATTGTTTATTTATGTATTTTAAGGGTTTTATTGATTGAATTATTTTGAAAAATGAGCTAAGATTAATGAATAAGGTAGTTACATTATTGATTCATCACCCCTCCATGAAAGGGGACCATCATTTCAATTATTATTTCATAATATCCATCGATTCACAACTCTTCCAAGATAGATTGTAAGAAAAAATAGTAGACAATCTATACTACATCAGAGACTCGTTTCCTCGGGATGTACCCCACATCGGTGGGACTTGGTAAAACTCCTCTTATATATGTGACTGCTTGTTGGTTCATCTTGGTTCCATCACATGGCGGTCGATGAAGACTCTCCTCTCGTCCATGAGTTCTTGCTGGATAAAGTAGCACAAGTACATGTGTATCACATTCACAAGGTTCATTATCTATACCAGTAATATTTTTAGACATGCAATATGGTGTGATATGTAATGAATTTTTAGGGATTTTTACTTCTTGAACCCTATAAATTTCGTAAATTACCTGTCCACCACCAATATTTATTGTGATTATTTCGTGAACCCTATAAACGTGCTCCTTTTAACACCACAACCCCCACCATACATTTAACTCCTTTTGAGTTAATTTGCTTGAGTTGAGACCGAGTCAATCAAACCAAAGGAGAGTATAATAGTGTAGATCATTTCTCTCCATCTCCCCTTTCTTTAACTCTTCCCCTTCTTCTGCCTATTTCCCTCCTTCCACAGGCACATCAGACGATCCCCATCCCTCATAACTCATCCGTGACAAAAAAAACCAATTAGTTTGCCCAACTAGTGAATTTTATACGCCTTCATCTGTGTCCTCATGTCTTGTAGATGATGGAATTGAAGAGCCCGACATCGTGGACGATACTCCGCCATATAAGGATGTCCAATGTGTGTCATGCATTGGTCGTTAACAAATTGATTGGAGGAGTGGTCCTCTGCTGACATATGAGACTGGAGGAGTTGTTCTCCAACCCGAAGAGTTAACATAATCTCAACGTCTATAGCCTAGAGATTTTTCTTCACGTCTCTCTTTCTTTGTGCGTACATCGGTGATGGATTTTTTATATTTCATTGTTGATATCAGCATTGGAGAGAGGGGGGGGGGGTGCATGGGCCAACACTAGGGAGGGGAGGTGGTAGGGGGTGGGGAGGTGACATTACCGGGGAGAAGAGGAAGACGAGGCCAATGATGACATTTGAGTGGGGAGGTGGCGGTGGCATTAGTGACAGGGAGGAGAGGAGGAGGAGGTCGAGGGCGACGTTGGGGAAGGGAAGTGGCGGTAGGGTCAGCACTGGGAAGACGAGGAGGAGGTTGGGGGCAACATTAGGGAGGGGAGGTGGTGGCAGGGTCGACGATGGGGAGAACAAGATGTGGATGCTGGGGCGGCTCTGGGGAGGGGAGGTGGGAGTGGAGTTACCAAGGAGGATGAGGGGAGGAAGAGGACATGGGCGATGTTCGGGTGGGGAGGTGAAGGCGACAACGACCCTGTGGAGGAGGGGAGGTAGTGGGTCTGGAGGTGGCGTGGAATGAGGAGGGTCATAGAAAGAAGGAAGGAGAAGGGTATGGTTTGTAAGCTTTCTAGACAAGAAGGGGAATATGTCCTACTTTTGACGCATTCTATTCATTTCTAAGTTCTAACAGACAAATGGACATGTATTAACCACACGACATGTATTAACGCACGAGTTGTCACAAGTTTATAAGGAAGCATGTAATAAATATTGGTAATGCAGAGAGCGGGTAATTAACAAAGTTTACACTGTCTTCTTATATAAAAATCCATTTAATGCTATTACATATAAATAAGTTTTTATGATGTCATAATTAGAAAATTGGGATTTTATCACTTGTGCTCCTCCGAGATATCGCAATATCAGTTATGCACCTATCTTTTTGGTAATATCAGTTGTGCCCCTCACTTCTTTCTCTATCATCAGTTGTGCCCTTCCGTCAGATTGATCGTCAAAAAATTAAAATAACCATGGTTTATTCAAACCATGGTGTGGTTAAGAAGGGTATTATGGTCAAAACAAAATCATAGACGGAGGAGGAGCTCGAGGCGGACAACTCGAGCTCGGAGCTCGATGGAGGAGCTCGGGGCGGTGCGGAGCAGGGGGAGGCGGAGCAGGGGGCGGACCCCTTCTGTCGTGCTCATGGTTTTGCTGCATGGAACGAGGGGGAAGGGCAGAAGGAGGGGGCGGTGCTGGGAAGGGGGAGGGGGCAGGGGGTGCCGTCGTGCGGGAGGGGGCGGTGCGGGGCAGAGGGTGGCGTCGTGCGGGGCAGGAGGGAGAGCAGGCGGGGAAGGGGGAGGGGGCAGTGCTGGGTAGAGGGGGGTGCCATGCGGGGCAGGAGGGGGAGCAGGCGGGGAAGGGGGAGGGGGCGGCGCCGTGCAAGAGGGGGCGGTGCGGAGCAGGGGGTGGCATCGTGCGGGAGGGGGCGGTACGGGGCAGGGGGTGGCGCCGTGCGGGAGGGGGCAGGGGGCGGCGTCGTGCGGGGAGGGGGCGGTGCGGGGAGGGGGGTGGCATTGTGCAGGATGGGGCGGTGCGGGGCAGGTGATGGCGCCGTGCGGGAGGGGGCGGTGCGGGGCAGAGGGTGGCGTCGTGCGGGAGGGGGCGGTGCGGGGCAGGGGGTGGCGTCGTGCGGGAGGGGGCAGGGGGCGGCGTCGTGCGGGAGGGGGCAGTGCGGGGAAGGGGGTGGCGTTGTGCAGGATGGGGCGGTGCGGGGCAGGGGATGGTGCTGTGCGGGAGGGGGCGGTGCGGGGCAGAGGGTGGCGCCATGCGGGGCAGGAGGGGGAGCAAGTGGGGAAGGGGGAGGGGGCGGCGCCATGCGGGAGGGGGCGGTGCGGGGCAAGGGGTGGCGTCGTGCTGGAGGGGGCAGTGCGGGGCAGGGGCGGGGTCGGCGGGCTGGGAGGAGGTGCGGGGAGCTCGGGGCGGAGGTGGGTGGCGCGGGGCAGGGGCGGGGGCGGAGAGGGAGGAGGAGGAGGTTGGAGGAGGAGGAAGAGGATGGAGAAGAGGAGGAAGAAGAAGAGGATGAGGAAGAGGGTGTAAAATGACCACATAATCTTTTTTTAAAAATTAATTCCGCTTATGTCCTCAAAGTTAACGTCCGTTTGCACTGTGGATGGACGGTAACTAACTCGAGGGGCACAAGTGATAAAATAACAAGAAGTGAGGGGCACAACTGATATTACCAAAAAAATAAGGGCATAACGGATATTGCGATATCTCGGAGGGACACAAGTGATAAAATCCCTATAAAATTTCGTCAACAAACTAGTATTAGATTATTTGTTGAAGAGGGATTCCAAGATTACCGGCGTTTAACACGAGAGAAGAGCTCTTCTCCCTTCAAACGAGGCCTGTCGTGGTGGTAGCCGCCAGCCGGTGCTCCTCTCGCAGAACTCCACGACTTCTGTAACGACCTCAAGCCCGGAGGGCATTTTACCCCCCCGATCCATCGCCCACAAAACCCTATTTCTCCAAGCCCTGTGATCGTCGAGTTCATGCAACTTTCTTATCGGAGACGTCAAGCGAGGGGTCGGTGATGGCGTGGGAACTCATACTCTGGCTCTTGGCGTTCTTTGCAATCATGGCACTCATCGGCATGACCGCGTTCCAGGTGAGGTTTTCTTATCTCAAGCCTCCCGGTATTGCTTTTGGAAAAAGATAGGACAAATTTCTTTGTCCTTTTTAAACTATGCGTTCGCTTTCACTGACAGTCCCTCGGATATCTGGGCAATGTCAGCAGGCTTTTACTTGAGGTGCATTGGAGCGTTCTCTCGTGGTCTGGTGACAATACTTCGGGACGCTCCAGTTGATATTAGCTTTAGAGTTGTATGATGGTAATCGGAAACCGATTGGTGGAATCTAATTATACGGGATGGATTTTATGTATTGAGATTGTACATAGTCTCCACACACCATACCAGTGTGATACAATCCACCTTCAGAAGTCCTCCAAAAACCATCCTTCGATGTATTTTAACCCAACGATGCCTGTCCTCTCTCACACCACCATGGCAAAAGTAGATAAACGAAGGATGTTGTCTAACTTTCAAAGCTTTACTACACAAACTGCTGGGCGGAGTCAATTTCGGTAGAGTTAGCTGTCGATATTTATTTGTTACTAGTCTCCCTCATTGTTGCAATCGTGCAATAATCTTTATCTTTAAGGACACCTACATTCATCCATGAAAATTTCAACAACCTTCTTTGAGGGCTCAACAACCTTCCATAGGATGGCCTTGATCAGGAAAGGTTCACATTGGTCTCACCATGGTTGAGTCACATGTGCCAATTTCTCTTAGATTTACAAGAACTAAAGAACTCATTATCCTAAAAAGTTCCATAAAGGCCTAGGGGCCTGTAAGGCCCCATTTCTGAGGGTTGAAAAGAAGCATGACCTTCGTGAAACCTCTTGAGGATGAGGGCATCCGTGCAGTCAGCATGAAGATGTCGTCCCAAGCATTTTTCTAAATGAAACAATGTCATCCCAAAACACGGTTTGAATTCTCTACCTAGAAATGAAACAAGGTTCTGTTTTTGAGGATTACAAAGTAAACATTGTGCATCACCGGCATTGGACCTTATGAGAAGAGGACATCCACTCTAAAGACGAATGTCATCCCAAACATTTTTTGCATTTCTCTCATAGCGAGTATTCAAAATCTCAAACAACAAGTCGTTTGATACCATTACATCGATAGATGCATAGCTCACATGGTAACATTCAGTTGGCTAATATGCATAGTGTTGGAATGCCCTTTGGAACAAGTCAACACTTTACAAGTTTGGCATACCTAGAGAGAGCATATGCCTAAATCAATGGTATTGTTGATAATATTGATTTGAACACAACTAGATTCCTTACCCTCGACAACATCTTTCGTAGTTGTTAACCATCCATCTATCCTTTTCAGCTTGAAAAATATCGAACTATCTACCAACTGGTGGTGCGATAGCATCTCATAACTATTAGCATGCAAAACCTAAGAAATATGCAAATTTGCAGGAACAAAGTAGCAACTATCTCTATTAGAATGCAAACCTTGAGGATCTCCAAATACTTTGGCCCCTAAGAATATCCAAATACTTTGGTTAAGATGTACACATTCTTAAAAAAACTAGCATAGTGGTCTTAAGCATTATTGACCTTTTAATAAAATAGACAATTATTTGCATTCAACAATAGAAATATGCCCTCCTCGACTCTCTTCATCCGATAACCTCTAACAAGCTTATGCTCATAGGTCGAAGAAGACTAGATTGCCAAAGCATCAACAACTAGGCAGAAGAATGAGTGGTCCAATGCATATCCTTTTGATCTCATGTTAGATCCATTGTGCTTCAAACCAATTATGCTTTAGACACTCATTGTTGTGAAACACCTCTTCTTTCATGCCATCCAAACACCCAAAATTCCCTCCAAAACAAGGACCAATAAAGAGTTGGTCTTGATAAATTCAACTTTCTATATGAACCCATTCTTTTCCATTCACTTCCAAGAGCTAGCAATGCCTGTCATGTGGAGTTTGACTACATTATTATCACATGTGCATGCTCTATGTAAAAATATATTGGAAAAAGTTGATCAAGTTATCTCTCACCATCCTTTTTAGAAAGAGGTATATGGTCAACAACAACAACAACAACAAAGCCTTTTCCCACAATTAAGTAGGGTCGGCTACATGGATTCTTCGCCTCCATTCAGATCTATCTTGGGTCAATCCCGGACTTATATCCAAAAAGCTAAGATCCCTTCGTATAGTCTCTTTCCAACACTTCTTGGGCCGTCCTCGCCCTCTCTTAGCCGGCTCAACATCCCAACACTCGCATCTTCTAACCGGTGCATCAGTTGACCTTCTTTGCAAATGACCAAACCATCTTAAGCGGTTTTCTCGCATCTTATCCTCGATCGGAGCTACACCAACTTTCTTTCTAATTGCATCATTCCGAATCCGATCTTTACGTGTATGTCCACACATCCATCTTAGCATTTTCATTTCTGCTACAGCCATTCTCTGCACATGTCTATGGTTCACAGGCCAACATTCAGAACCATAAAGCATAGCAGGTCTCACGGCTGCTTTGTAAAACTTTCCTTTAATTTTTAAAGGAATTTTCTTATCACAAAGAACAACGGAGGCTCCTCTCCACTTTAGCCAGCCTGCATTTATTCTATTAGTAACATCTCCATCAATTTCCCCATCATGTTGCAAAATAGATCCCAGATATCTAAAAGAATCTCTCTTCTGAATGTTATCGTCACCAATCTTCACCTCGATTCCTTCACCATTGCTTCCATCAAAGGTGCATTCCATATATTCCGTCTTAGCCCTACTTATACGAAAGCCTTTAGTCTCCAATGCATGTCTCCAAATCTCAAGCTTCTCATTTACTCCATCTCTAGTCTCGTCAATCAACACAATATCATCAGCAAATAACATACACCAAGGTAACTCATCCTGAATGTGACTTGTCAACTCGTCCATAATCAAAGTAAAAAGAAATGGACTCAAAGCTGAACCTTGATGTAAACCAATGTTGATATCAAAATAGTTAGTCTTCCCCGTCGGGGTCCTTACACAAGATAAAGCCCTATCATACATATCCTTTATGAGATTAATGTATAGGACAGGTATTTGTCTCTTCTCCAAAACTCTCCATAGTACCTCTCGTGGGACGGAATCATAAGCCTTCTCCAAATCAATAAAGATCATATGGATATTCTTCCTTTTAGCTCTATAAATCTCCATTGTTCTCCTCAGCAAATGGATGGCTTAAATAGTTGAGCGACCTGGCATGAACCCGAATTGGTTTTCTTTTACTTGGGAAACTTGCCTCAACCTTCTTTCGATCACACGTTCCCAAATTTTCATAGTGTGACTCATCAGCTTGATACCTCTGTAATTTGAACAATTTTGAATGTCTCCTTTGTTCTTATAAAGAGGCACCACGATACTCCTCCTCCAATCTTCAGGCATTTTCTTGCTTCGCCAAATAACATTGAATAGATTCGTAAGCCAAGTCAAACCACGCTCACCTAAAACTTTCCATACTTTTACAGGGATGTCATCCGGTCCAACACCTTTCCCAGGTCTCATAGACTTCAAAGCCTCCTCTACTTCTTTTCTTTGTATTCGTCTATAGCATGCACGATTCAAGTAACTTTCACTACTAGCTAGATCACCCAAAGTGATCTCTCTACTTCCTTCTCCAATGAAAAGTTTATGGAAGTACTGCTCCCATCTAGTCTCTATATCCTTCTGAGTAACAAGCACGTGACCTTCCTCGTCCTTAATGCATCTCACTTGAGAAAGGTCTTTGGTCTTTCTTTCTCTTGCTTTGGCCAACCTGAATATATCCTTCTGGCCCTCCTTAGAGTTGAGATTTTTATACAAAACCTCATAAGCTTTTGACTTAGCTTCGCTTACAGCCTTCTTTGCTTCCTTCTTCGCTATTTTATAGTTTGTGACAGTTTCCTCTGTTCTATCCTTAGACATAGCTTTAAAGCAAGCTCTTTTAATTTGTGGCTTCTCTTGCACCCCTTCACTCCACCACCAAGCCTCCTTTTGACTCGGAGCTCCTCCTTTTGACTCGCCTAGCATCTCTTTGGCTACCTTTCGAATACAAGATGCTACCGCCTCCCACATCTCGTTTGCACTACCGCTACAATCCCAAGATAAGTCTTTTAAAACCTTCTCCCTGAAGCTTGATTGCTTCAGCGGAAGATTCCACCACCTAGTTCTAGTGATCTTAGGAACCTTTCTTTTCTTTACCAGCCCTTTTATTTGTAAATCCAAGACTAACAAGCGATGTTGGGTTGTCAAGAAAGAGGTATATGGTATTAAAGAGAAAAAATACGCCTATGCACTTGCTTGCGGGGAAAGAAAAAGTCCCAAACCAATTTTACGACTTTGGGGTTTCTTCAGTATGGTCAAATTCTGGATCCCCCAAGCCCCCAATTTTGCGACTTATTTTATATGTATTTTTTTGTTAATTCATGAAATGTCAAAAATTAAGTACACGCACCTTATCTTCATGAATTTATATGAACTTCTACCAGTTAGCGGACTCTGAGTATAAACGTTAATTTAGTATACTTGCTTGGCTTGGAAACTAGGCACATATCTAAATCTGATTTCGGACGCGCTTAGGTAGAGGATGACCCAGATGCAGTCCTAGTGCCAATCGACATTTGTTCTCTTTAATCTCTCATGATCTAAGTAGGTAGATCGAGTTTCAAGTCCTCTAAAATGGCTGCTTTGGCATGTGTCTAGGACTTCTTTGACAACATCGAATATATTCGGCCTACTATTTACTCGGGCTGTTGCTTGATTTATTATTTGTATATTTGGATCCATTAAATAATGAGTTCGAATGTGCTGCTTATTTTGATCAAATGTTTTTTATTTGTTTGAATAATGCATTTAATTCGCTTTATTGTTACAGCTTATATGCTTATCAGACTTGGAGTTTGACTATATCAACCCATATGATTCGGCATCCCGCATCAACTCTGTAGTTATACCAGAATTCGTGCTCCAAGGATTATTGTGTGCTACTTTTCTTTTTACTTGGCATTGGTTCCCTTTTCTGATAATGGCACCTTTGACATATTACCACATGATACTGTATGTAACTACTGCTCGTCTTGTTTTCTTCTCATTTGCCAAGCCACTAAGTTTGATCATCAGTTCTTGCATTGCATTTGCTTTGATTATATCCTAAAAAATATTTTATTTGTATTTAACAATTCCATAATCCATGTAGCCGACCCTACTTATAGTGGGAGAAGGCTTCACCATTTTATTTAACAATTCCATAAGTTTGTTGTACCCACTTAACTGGTCTGGTGGTAGTGCAGTGTGGCTACCACCCAAAAGATAAGGGTTCAAATCCTCCCTTGTGGAGGTTGCGTTAGGTAGTCGACAGTCATCGTAAAAAATAGTCTAATCTTTCAACATGGATTTGAGCAAGAATCCATGTACCCGATCCTACTTATAGCGGGAGAAGGCTTCATCATTGAAGTCCATAAGTTTGTGCAGTTCTGACCTTTCATCCACTTAACTGCATTTATTGTAGGATGTATTTGGATTTCAAAGTATTTATTTTGTGAAGTTTTAAACAAATGCTTTATTGGTGAACAAGAAGTCAATATAGATTTAGACACACATGTAAAATGATGGATGAAGCACCACTGAAAAATTGATATTATTTTTTGGAGAATTTTGTATACTTGCATTCTTAAGTTAAGTTATTGAAAAAACAAATTTGTTCTCATGCCTGATGGGTCTAGATAGGTCTACAACTGAAACCATAAACCTTATTAGGCGGTTGATGAGTGTTCATAAGATGAAGAGGGGGCCTTCATAATATGGTCTTTATGGACTTGGAGAAGGCTTATTATATATCGATTTGGTAACCATCTAATTGTACCTAGAAAAATCATGTGGAGGATTCTAGATAGGTGGGATGTTAATTTTGTATATTGACTCGATGAAAAGATATGTATAACCAAAATAACAATCTCACTTTGTGTGAGGACTCCAAATAGACTGGTGGATTATATTTTATGATCAGAATCAGTTTTACCGGATATCGGTTTTGAGTTCTTGTTCTTTTGCCTTGGCAATGGACAAATCAACAAAGCACGTACATGGAAAGATGTTTTGGTGTCTATTATTTGCAGGTGAAATTTAGTGGACGAGACAAGAGATACAGGTAATAAGAAACTTGAGCTTAAGAAAGAGATAGCTTGGAGTATACAGGAACCATCACAAGAATGTAAGTTAAATGAAAAGAAAGTTGGAAATGTGACATGAGTAAAATTTGGAACACATGATTCTGAAGAAGGATGCACTCGAAAACTTATATTTGATCTTTGATTTGAAACACATTTAATGGAGCTATCAATTGTAGAATTATACGAGGCGGTTAAAGTGGAGAGGAGCTTCATGTTTTCTATGTGATAAGAAGATATCTCTGAAACTGTAAGGAAAACACTATAAAAGTTGCCATGATAGCTTTAATGCTTTATGATAGGGAGTGTTGGGTGGTTAACTATAGGTATGTTCCTTTAGTGGACTTGTGACCACACAAAGAAGGATTGAATTTGTAAGGAGGGTATCAAACAAAAGCTTGGTGTTAGATATGGGTTATTTTGAAAATGACACATAGTGGCATCATATTCAGACGGAACATTTTTATGTTGAGAATGTAATCACTTGGCTAGATCTTTCTCGAGACCTGGCTTTTGTAAATTTCCATTTTTGGTACTTTAATATATTTTGGGGCGGACACCATCACGGGTCTTTTTCCCATTTTTGATTAAAAGAAATGTTGATGTTACATTGATATGCAATAAAGTGAGAGAAACTTGGTTAAGGCACTTTGGACATGTGCAAGGTCATGCAATGCTCTGGTTTGAAGGTATTATATTTTAACAAAAGAGCATGTTATATTGGTGACTTTCTGCTCTTTGCGAGCTTCTTTGGATCAACAGGAACAGGGATAGGCGGGATCTCTTGGCCCCCATTGCGCGACTGTGGTGCATCTGGCTGGGAAGGAACGATGCTATATTCTCCGGTCAGCGGTTTTATCGGGAAAATACTCTTATCCTTTGCACTCGCTTTATTGGTGACTGGTGTATTTTGTAGGCGTTTGGGCCTCTTTGTGTTGGGCTGGTGTCCTGTGTAGGCTTTGGGCCTTGTTCTTTTCTTGTGGTTTTTCTTCTCTTTTTCCTCCACTTCCCCCCTCTTTTTTGTTATTACCGTTTTTGATTTTCATTTATACATTTTTGGGGAGAACACCAAAGAGTGTCTCCCCCTTTTTTGAGCCTAAAAAAAAACAAACAAAAGAGCATGTTAAAAACGTCTGGAAAGAATTGATCTTTTTGGTAGGAGACTATCAAGAATATGGTGTTGTTGGATCTCATTCCAAAAATGGCACAAATATGATCTTTCTAGAAGCAAAAATTCCATGTAGTTGACCCCACTCAAAGTGGAAAAAGCTCTTGTTGTAGTTGTTACGCTTTCTAGTCCAAGTAAAACAAGTTGATGAATGGCATATACTAATTAAAATTTTCTTCATTTTACTTTAATCAAGATAGGAAGTTTTTTGGTTTGTCAAATAGTCTTCATACTATCATAATTATTATATTCTTTTCTTATACATTTATGTTATATCAAAATTTCTTCAAATAGCCACGAGGTGGATCAATGCACATCAATTTTTTTAGGCCATGTTTACTTCAGTTTCTCGAGTATAGAACCTGCAATTTGGTTTATGTGATCTATATTGGTCAAGATCTTAGTTAATAGATTAATATTTTGTTTTTTTTAAAGTCAAGACCATTGTAGAATGCAAGTCATCCGAGAAATTTTAGTAATGGGTCTTACGTACAGAACAAAAGTTACAATTATCCCTCCCACAAAATCCACAAATTTTAAATCGAATAAATAATGTTCTCCATGTACGACATCTTATATTTAAAGGCAACCTTATTCTTTTTAACCAAAGCCTTGAACCGCGAAGTGGTCTAGCCTGATTAACTCTTCTAACTTAGATGACACTAAACTCGTCATACTTGCCTGGCTTGATATACCACTAAAAAGATCGCTGTAAATAGAATCTATCCATAATCATATATGGGAAGGGCATAGAGGGATCAAACCTCGCCTATGCTAGATCCATCATCTACCCATGACATCTAAAAATACATTCTCCAAGAAGCCATTACCATTCTTGAGCAACTTAAACAATTACTTAAGCAAGAGTGCATGGTTCGATCCTCTAAGTCCCTTACTCCTAGTCCCTCTCCATCACTTGTTTGCAAACCTCCCTCCACGTCACAAGAGACATTCTACACAACATGAAGTCTTGATACCATGCTAAAGAAACCTCCTTTAGGGTCATTAGAGGTGTGTTTGCCATCAAAATCGCGAGGGCTGATCAAGTGGTGAAGGTCGAGATTCATCGATGGAATTCCGGGAGGTGCAGAAACCATGGAGAAGATGGAGGTCATCCTTTAGGGTCATTAGAGGTGTGTTTGCCATCAGAATCGAGAGGGCTGATCAAGTGGCGAAGGTCGAGATTCATCGATGGATTTTCGGGAGGTGCAGAAACCATGTAGAAGATGGAGTTCCTTGGAGTCCCTTTGAGATGTCAGAAGGTGGAAATCCTTCGTGAGGCACTAGACCATATAGGGAAGGTCGGCCGACGAACCGAAGGTGGTGGCCCTGATGTGGGTATCAAAGCCGTCAATCTTGATGAGCGCAACACTTTGGGTAGGGAATAGACCCTTGGTGCTTTGGTTGATGCTGTTGGACGATAAGCCCTGCGGTGGTGGGCTGTTACCTTCTCCGATGAAGGGGAGGTCATTGTTCGCCAGAGAATCCCAAATGACGCAATCAATGGTGGGATTCTCGGAGGCGCCGAGAATGGGGAGAGGTAGATGGAGGACACTAATGACAAACCCTAACATCCTCGAAATTGCGAAGCAGATTGATTCCGAAAAGATGGACATGGACTTGGACCCGGTGGAAGATCTGACTAAATCGTGTCGACTCACCAACCCGATTATCTCGGAACAAACCACCGATCCGATAATTGTGATCCCATGCTGCGAGATGTTCAATACAGGCCTCTTTGACTACCCGTTAAGCACATGTCTCCTAAATGGTCCAACTGACCTGGATCATAGCGCTTACCCGATTAAGTCGGGCGTTATTGTAGCTGGGTTTGTCCCCGATCGTCACATGCCCCTCTTTCGAGCTGTGTCAGAAGATGCGAAATAGATCATTATTCATCACACGATTTTGAAATGTGGATCTGAAGCTTCGTATTTGGAGGAGTTCTTCGACCCTTTGGAGGGTTTCCCAAGCGTGGAGCGAGGTGGTGATGCTATGCTGCTGTTGCATGAGCTCGTGATGGAGATGGACCACTTGGGAGTCGCAACCCAGGAGGTAGAATTTCAACTGGGACCTTAGGGTACCTCCGCAGTGGTGGTTGATTCGATGATCAACCGGGTGTCGGAGTCACGCAAACCTAATCAGCTGGTGGGAAGGCATAAACCTTCTGCGGATGTCCCCCGTCATGTGAAGGTGAGGGGAGGAGTTGACCTCAAACATGGCGGAGAGACGATGGCAGGGACTGGGCATGACTTCATCCTCCTTGCGGGAGGCGAGACCACCAGTTAGATGCTTCTCGTGGAAGCGTCGTAGGGCATAAGGTATGTACTGGGAAATGTAGAAACTGGAATGCTTGCGAGAAGAGGAGTCCAGTCTGGATGTCGGTGTAGAGGTGGTAGGGCCAGAAGAGATGACCTCTGTGGCATAAGAAGTTGTTGGTGCCGAGGGAAGGGGGCCAATAGAAGTCGCTGGACAAGTAGTTGAGGGAAGTGTGGAGAGCTTTCCTGACAAGGTGGATGAAACATAGTCATAGGTGATCTTTGAGCTGGAAGTTGCAAGGACAATGGATGTTTAAATGGCGAGGAAAATCCCCTTGGTTCCCAAATGAAGCTGTTATTGTGGAACGTGCAGGGGTTGGGCCAACCTGAGAAGAGGTTGGCAATTAACTCCGTGATGATAGTGTGGAAGATTGATGTGACTTGTCTACAGGAAACAAAGATCGATTCGTGGGATTCTGTCAGTTGAGGAGCCACTTCGGGCCCCTATCTCACATATTTTGGAGTGATGTTTGCGAATGGGAGCTCGAGGGGAATTGTGGTGACATGGAACGAAAGTCTATTCGAGAGGATTATTGAGGTGAAACTAATCCACTCGATCTCAGTACTTCGAGTTAGCAAGGTAGATTAATCCACCTCCTTATATCTTCGGTGTACATCATTTCGAGCTCTTCTCTTAATGCATTTTGTGGGTTAAATTGAGGCTAGTTAGGGAAAGACTTTTGGAGGCAGCATGATTTCAATGTCATGCTCTATACGCAGGATAGGACTGGTAGGAGGGGTGCTCAGGATTCAGGGTCTGCTTTATTTACGGACTTGGTAGAGGAACTGAATCTGAGAGGTTTTCGACGTGACAAATTGCAAATACACATGGAGGAGCAATTCTTCAAGATCATGGATAGATCGGTTAATTCTGTCGAGTGAAGCTTCACAAAGGTTTAATCTAGCAGCAATTACTACGCTCCCTAGATCGAGATCTGATCACATGCCGCTGTCCTTAGATACCTGCAGTGGCAGCGGTTATTCATCCTACTTCAGATTTGAGAGGGATTGGTTGTTAGAGGAAGGCCTCTACGACCTGGTGGTCATGTTCTGGATGACTTTGGAGGTGGAGGGATCATCCACATTTAGGCTAGCAGCAAAGTTAGCTGCATTGCGGTCGTGGCTCATAGGCTACAAGAGGGTTACTAGGGTGGAGCATGACTTGAGGTCACGTCAAGCCCATGAAGAGATGGTGAGACTTGACTTAGTAGATGATGCATGGAGTTGGATGAAGAAGAGATTATGAGCTGTGGAGTGGTGCAAAGGATCTTGGAAGAGGAAGATAGGAAGAGGGAAATTGAATGGAGACAAAGATCAAGATAAAGGTGGTTGAAGGAAGGTGATGCAAGTACTAGGTATTTTCATTATATGGAAAATGGGAGGAACATGATGCATTCTTTAGAAGTCGGTCGTGTGGAAGTACATGGGGAGTTGGAGGTTGCAGGGGCAGTGACATAATATTTCAAAAACATGAGCATGAGGACAACTCATAGTGGGTCGAGATAGCTTGGCTTGGGGGTACAGTGCATATCAGACAACGATGAAGAGGTATTGACAAGTTCGTTTGGGGTGCATGAGGTTCATGAGGCACTGTTTGCTCTTAACATGGATGGGTGCTCGAGTTGGGATGTTTTTATGGTCTTCTTTTACAGGGAGTTCTGGGATCTCATTGCTAAGGAGGTAATGTGAGCGGTAACAGAGTTTGTGGAGGGGAACCATGGCTTCAACATACTCAACCAATCCTTTTTGTTTTTGCTTCCCAAGAAAGATGTTGCTACAAAGTGGAGTATAAACCCATTGCTCCATCAAATGCAATCTACTTAATTATGGCAAAGACTTTGGCAAATCATTTAAGGGGGGTGCTGAATAAAGTTGTTTCACCGGCTCAAAGTGCTTTCCTTCAGGAAGGCAACTCATGGATCGTGTTATCCTAGCATCAGAGGTTGTGGCTGACTGGTGTAGGCAGAGAACAAAGTGAGTTTTGTGGAAGGTGGATTTTTCCAAGGCGTATGACTGTATAAATTGGTGCTTCATCTGGGCTTCTTTGCATAGACGCGCTTTACCGATAGGTGGATCACTTAGATGAAGAGGTGTATCAAGACAACATCTTGAGTGGTACTCGTGAATGGTCTGCCAAAGGGGGGCTTCTTCCAGCCGCAGAGAGGAGTCCGTCAGGGGTGTCCCCTGGCATCCCTTCTTTTCATTCTTGCTACCTATGCCCTGCCGGTTATGGTTGACTGTGCAACCACGAGAGGTTTTTGTAGAGGGTTTACAAAGGATGAGATCTCGATCCCTATTCTTCAGTATGCGGATGATACACTTCTGTTCATAGAAGGGGGACCTATGAGTTGCAAAGGTATGCATGTGGCCCTTGACATCTTCGGGTCCATTACGGGGTTGAGGATCAATAGGGAAAAGTTGGAGTTCGTACCCTTGCCTTGGATGAGGAGGGGGTTGAGAGTTGTGAGGTTTGGCTACATTCTCCGAGGGGGCACCTCCCGATGCGTTACCTTGGTATTCCCCTGATGGTAGGGAAGATGACTACAACGGATTGACTTTCGATGATTGCGAAGATGGAACATAAATTAGTGATAGGAGAAAAGAAGTGGATGCATTATACATACCTGAGGGCTCTCATATATAGAAGAATAGCCTTGGGTTAATTACAAGATAAGTACTCTGAGAAACATGAATCAAATAAGAAAGACATAACACGATAATTAACTTAACACTCCCCCTCAAGCTGGAGCATATATATCTATCATGCTCAGCTTGGACCAACACTTCTGAAAAGGACTTCGGGCTAGAGCCTTGGTGAAGATATCTGCTGTTTGATCTCCTGTAGACACATGAGATGTAGATATGAGTCCCTTCTATATCAGATCTCGAGTGTAATGGCAGTCCACCTCAATATGCTTCGTCCGTTCATGGAATGCAGGATTATTTGCAATGAATAATGCGGCTTGATTGTCACATAATAGTTGCATAGGAAGAGGAACTTCTATGAAAAGATCAATCAACACCGATCTAACCCACATCATCTCTGCACTTCCTTGGGCCATGGCTCTGTATTCAGATTCTGCACTAGATCTGGCAACTATAGTCTGCTTCTTGCTTTTCCATGAGACAAGTGAGTGTCCAATAAAAACTGCAAACCCTGAAGTAGACTTCCTGTCCGTGGGGCATCCTGCATAGTCAGCATCTGCACAAGCTGTTACATCCAAGGACATATCCCTACTGAATAGAAGTCCAGAACCAGGTGAGTTCTTCAGATATGTCAAGATCATATAGATAGCATCCATATGTGCCTTTCTGGGTCGCTCCATGAATTGGCTGACCTTGCTTACTGCAAACATAATATCTGGTCTGGTGATAGTAACATATAGAAGCTTCCCAACAAGTTCTCTGTACCTCATGCTATCAACTTCTTCAGTATCGTCATCATACAATTTCACACTTAGATCCATAGGAGTCGTAGCTGGCTTGCATCCAGTCATACCCGTCTCAGAAAGGAGATCCATGACAAATTTTCTCTGGGTCATCACTAGACCACGATGATTCCTGGTAAATTCTAACCCCAGGAAGTAGCGAAGAGTGCCAAGATCCTTGGTCACAAACTCTTTACCTAGGAACTTCTTGGCTATCTGAATGCCTTGAGCATCATCTCCTGTCACAATAATGTCATCTACATAGACCAGAATGGCAACCATACCTCTCTGTGTCTTCTGAACAAATAGTGAGTGGTCCGTAGTGGACCTCTTAAATCCCTGTTGCTCAATTAATTCTGTCAGCTTTTGGTACCAAGCTCTAGGACTCTGCTTTAGGCCATAAATGGCCTTACGTAGCCTGCATACCTTCTGGGACTCCCCCTCAGCAGTAAACCCCGGTGGCTGCTGCATGTAAACTTCCTCGTGAAGGTCTCCATAGAGAAATGCATTCTTCACATCAAACTGAAATAATGGCCAATCACGTGAAACATCAACTGCTAGTAAAATCCGAAGAGTCGAGTGTCTCGCTACTGGAGAAAATGTGTCCTGATAATCCACCCCATATGTCTGGGTAAAGCTACGGGCCACCAACCTCGCCTTGTATCGATCCACACTCCTATCTGCGTTGTGCTTAATGGAAAATATCCACTTGCAGCTAACAATCGAAGCACCACGTGGAGGCGGAACAATAGTCCATGTCCCGCGAGATGTTAAAGCCGCCATTTCGTCTTCCATGGCCTGACGCCTCCTGCTGTCCTGTAAAGCCTCCATGTATGTTCGGGGTATAGTAACCACAGAAAGACCAACAACAAACTTCTTATACTCATCTGAAAGATGATCCAAAGAGACATGTGCCGCAAGTGGGTATTTGGCACATTGACGTCGTGGCTTTCTCAGCGCAATAGGAACATCCAAATCATCCTCCTCAGTGTCCTCTATAGCAGAGTCATCCTGTAAAACTCCAGTGCCATCAGTAGAGATAATGTTATCATGACATACCTTAGGCGTGCTGGATGATGCGGACGACTGTTGAGCAGAAGAGCTAGTAGAAGACCTGCAAGTGTAAACAATGGGTAAAAATTTTGGCTCAAACGGTGGTGGTGGAGGTACAGGTCGCTCAGGTTCAATTGGCGTGAGAGACGGAGGTGGATGAACAACAATATCGTCCGCATTGTTATTGGATAACCTGTCACATGTAGGAGAAAAGTACATGATAGACTCAAAGAAAGTTACATCTGCACTCACATAATATCTCCTACTTACTGGATCATAACATCTATACCCTTTTTGAGTACGAGAGTACCCAACAAACACACATTTGATAGCTCTTGGAGAGAGCTTATCACGACCAGGGATACGATTATGCACAGATGCCACAGACCCAAAGACACGAGGTGCGAGGGAGACTAGGTCCTTCTTGGGAAACGCAATCAAGAAGGGAACCTTCTCTCCAAGAACAGTAGACGACATACGATTCACCAAGTAACACGCAATGAGAACAACATCCCCCCAAAAGGAATGAGGGGCACGACTATGGATCAACAACGTCCGAGTGACATCAAGAAGGTGGCGATGTTTGCGTTCCGCCACACCATTTTGTTGCGAAGTGTAACTGCAAGAAGTTTGATGAACAATGCCCTGTGAACTGAGAAAATTGGACAAATGTAATGTTGAAAACTCCAAAGCATTATCCGTGCGAATTATTTTGACATTGGTAGAGAAGGTATTATTGACTTCAACAATAAATTCGAATAATAGTACCAGCTTCAGACTTTTGTTTTAACAAGAATACCCAAGATAATCTGGAAAAGTCATCAACAACAACCATATAATAACGATGTCCCTGAAGATCGGGGACACGACTCGGACCCCAAATATCAAAGTGAAACAGTTCAAAAGACCGACTACTATGACGACTCGGACGAACTGGAAACGAAGACGGATGGTGTTTCCCAGCTGACAGGCTTCACAATCCAATGCAGTACGGGTAGATATCTGCGACAAGACATGGCACATCTTCTGCAAAGGCAGATGGTCAAAGCGAAGATGCCAAAGGAATGGAGAAACGGATCCAGAGGGAATAGTAGCGGCACCATCACATGATGATATAGCAAGCTTATACAAGCCTCTCTGCTCACGGCCACTTCCAATCATCCTGCCAGTCAGTATGTCCTGAAACACAAAAGTAGAGGGGTCAAAGATGGCACGGCAATGTAAATCTTTCGTAAGCTGGCTAATTGACAACAAGTTCATCTGAAAGTCAGGTGCGTGTAAGACATTCTGAAGGCTCAAAGAAGACGTCAGAGTGATCTCCTCTTGACCAATAATGGGTAATCGGATCCCATTGGCAATAACAACGGATCGGCCTGGTGCAAGTGCTTTGTAGGTAGTAAACTGCAATCGTCGCCGCACATACGATGGGAGGCCTCGGAATCCATAATGCAGTCTGTCAAGTCTGAGCAAGTAGTACTGGTAAGTGCATAAGGAGTACCTGAAGAGCTAGAGAACGCTCTGGCCGAAGCTGCAACATCCGTATAACCTGGAGACGGAGACGTTGGTGTAGTTATCATCTCACGAAGTCGGGAGACAATATCGTCAAAGCGGGCATCAGGAAGAGTCGCTGTGGTAGCCTCAGTATGCTCTGCAACACGTGTTGATGCTGGATATCCATGCTTGTGAAAGCATGTCTCCTCAGAGTGGCCTGGATGATGACATTGAGTACAGGGGCCACGATGTCTGCCCCCCCCGACCACGAGGTCCTCGACCCTGAAAATGTGACGTTCCTCCTCGGCCATGTGTGGCAGGATGGCAACCATAGCTGAAGGGGTAGGCTGGGCGGTAGATGTCGAGGCGGTAATAATCCTGCTCAATCTCTTATACACCTCCTCCATCAGTGGAATAGTCTCGCCTGTCATAAGTTGAGTACGAGCTGCATCGTACTCAGGATCAAGAGAGGACAGAAATACACCGGTCATGGTGGCATTTCGGTATGCCTGCTGTTGTTACGTACTGGTAGTGATCGGCATGAAGCTATGCAATCTCTCGAACATGCCCCGTAGATGAGAGAAATGTGCATGTAGTGGCTTCCCATTCTGTTTCGTAGAGAAAATGCGAATTGTAACTGGAGAATCTTGCTCTCATTCTTGGACTGCCCATATGTAGCGGCCAATATATCCCACATAGCCTTTGCTGTGAGTTGATTCACAATATCATTTGCAATCTCTGTAATCAGCGTCCCAAAGAGCCAAATACGGGCATACACATCGTCTTGCTTCCAAGTCGCATTTGCTCCAGTCTTGCTTCCATGTCGCATTTGCTCCGGTCTTGTCCTCCGGCTCGGATTCTGTCAGAATGTGCTCCTTGTTGTGGCACTACATCAGGGTGCGGAACTGCATAGACCATAGTTCATAGTTGGTCCCATCCATCTTGATTATTGGGCTAGGCCTTTGAAGGCACCCAAGGATGTAAACACATCACCCTTATTTTCTGACATGCTTGATGAAGAGCTGCAGACCGACAGAGATAAGCAAAATAGGCGGTCTACAATATCATATGAGGGGTAGGTTGTATGTGTAGACTCATACAACCATCCCTAGTCCTTGTTGGAGCGTCGACCCTAGTTCACATGGTGCAAATACAGCGTCTGTGGCGGCCTGTGCCGCGCAGGTGGGCTGAAGTTGCTCGGGAAATTGCCTCGGCGCCGCGGGGGGGGGGGGTCAAGGTGCCACTAGGGTGGTCAGCGGTTCCCTCAGGGGCGGCACGGAGCGCTGGGGCGATGAGAGCCGCTTGAGGCGGCACTGGGGGCGGCGGTGTGCCGCACGGAGCCGCCTGTAGCGACGTGGGGCCGCATGGAGCGGTGCGGGGGGCCGCCTAGAGGCGCGGCACGCGAGGGGGGGTAGGGGTGGAGGACTTAGGGTTAGAGTTTTGGGTGGGATACCGAGACCCCGGTCTAGGACCGTTGCTCTGATACCATGATAGGAGAAAAGAAGTGGATGCATTATATATACCCGAGGGCTCTCTTATATAGGAGAATAGCCCTGGGTTAATTACAAGTAAGTACTCTGAGAAACATGAATTAAATAAGAAAGACATAACACGATAATTAACTTAACAATTAGCAGTATGGAAATCAGTTTGTTTATTTAGAGGGGGCGTGTTAGTATCACTGAAGTTGGTATTGTCAACTATTCCGAATTTTTCCCTCTCATCTAACCATCTAGGCTTCTATCGGTAGGGTAAGAAGGCAAATAGAGGGCATTATGAGGAGGTTCTTCTGGTCTTCATCGGGGTGGACAAGTGGTTTCACTTTGGTAGATTGGAAGTCTGTCACATGCTCAAAGAAAGATGGGGGCCTTGAGGTATACAATTTAGAAGAAATGAACAAAGCTTTGCTCGGGAAGTGGATTGCACATATCTGGAACAATTGCGATAGCATGGTATGCAATGCTATTCGTAAGATCTATGGGTCCAACTGCTCCTTCCCCATATATGAGGAGTTAGGGTCGGCGTCTTACTTCTGGATAAGCATTTGTGGTGGCACATGATTATCGTCAGTTCATGAGATCTATAGTTGGGGATGGATGTGGATTCAAATTCTGTACTGATGATTAGTGTGAGTGTAGGGCATTGGGTGTATGCTTTCCATGGTTGATGGCGTTGGCCATAACCAGGATGCTTCGGTGGATGAGGTGCGGGATAGTCAAACCTTTTTCCCACATTCCATGACTGAACTTTCAGATCAGAGATTGGGGATGTTGCTGGTGTTATCATGCAAGTATTGGCATGGCACCGTTGGAAGCACTATATGGACGAAAATGTAGTACTCCTTTGCCTTGGCAAAAGGTTGGGATAAAGAATCTTTACGATTCAGATAGACTTCAAGAGACATGAGAAGCTATAGAGCTTGCTCGAAAAAGACTAATAACTGCCCAGAGTCGTCAAAAAAGCTATAGTGATACCAGGAGAAGAGACCTTGAGTTTGAGGTAGGTGACTTTATATTTCTCAAAGTATCGCCTATGAAGGGAGTTCAGAGGTTTGGTTTGCGTGGAAAATTGGCACTCAGATTCGTGGGTCCCTTTAAAATCATTCAGCGGAATGGAAAAGTTGCATATATACTTGCGCTTCCTCCACCATCTTTCGACAATACATGATGTTTTTCATGTATCAAATCTGAGAAAGTATATTAAGGATCCATAGCATAAGATAAGTTATGATTATTTGCATGTTGAACCTGACTTAACATATCTAGAAATACCTGTGCAAATACTTGACATGGATATCAAGAAGTTGAAGAACAAAGAGGTACCTCTAGTTAAAGTGTTGTGGCACAACCAAGAGTTTGAAGAAACTACATGGGAACCTGAGGTAGAAATGAAAGAAAAGTACCTGTACTTGTTTGAACGATCACACTATGTATTCTATATATGTTCATTATAAATGAAATAACGTTCATTCTCTTTAAGTTTGTTACGGTTTCAATCCTCTTTAAGGTTATATGCCTGCATTTCTAGTCTCGAAGACGAGACTTCCTTTAAGGTTATTGTAATTGTAAAGCCTTGAACTTGGCATCTCTCGGATCCTATTTCATAAGATACGGCTCGTCAAGAGGAAACCAACGGAATTTGTTTCGTATGAATCGGACTTCGTTTTTATTTGTTATGATTTTCGGAAGAAAGAGAAGTAAAGATGATTAAGACGTCATTAACCCGTAATGACTATCATTAAGACTAATTAAGCATGATTAAAGAAACTAATGACGGATTGGAAACGTTAATGACCATTAGCGAACAGTAATCAATAGTTAGCAAAAGATAAGCGTAAGCCGCGAAAGTTAAATCGCGAGCGAAAGTTCACGATTAACGTTAATTAAGCGTCATTAGCGAATCTAGAGTCCTCTGAAATGTTCTAACTTAAGCCCTAAGTTACGGTTAAGCTTTGGCCAATACCATGGGCCAAAAACATGGGCCGCTAACCGCGGTTAAGAACCATAGTTTACTAACCATGGTTAGCGGTTTTCTGTAGCCTATAAATAACCCTCCTACCCATTCATTCTCTATGATTTCCACTACCACCACCACCCCAAGGGCTAGGGTCGAGAGGTCGGAAGGAGGAGTAGGAGGAGAGGAAGGAGCGCTAGCGAAGCGCTGTCGGGAGAACGGGGAGGAGGAATGTACGATCCTCTCTTATTTTGCTTTGTGAGTTAGGTTTTCGATTCATGTTTAGTTCCTTTTCTGTTTTCCTTTCGGTGATTTTATAAGAGGAAACTCTGAGCGAAGCGCTGCCGGGAGAACGAGGAGGAGGAATGTGCGATCCTCTCTTAGTTTGCTTCGTGAATTAGGTTTTCGATTCATGTTTAGTTCCCTTTCTGTTTTCCTCTCAGTAATTTTATAAGGGAAAACTCTACAGAAATTTTCCTATAAATATCACCCGTATAAAGGGAAGCTCTGTCGAAATTTTCCTTGAAATATCAACCCTTATAAGGGGAAGCTCTGCCGAAATTTCAAAAGAAAATATGTTCTTCGCATTCTTCGTGTGTTTTTCGCGTTCTTCGTGTTCTTAATTCGTTCTTCACGTTCTTGATACGTTCTTAGCGTTTTTTGATTCGAAAATGAAATTCGATCATTTCAAGAGCTATAAATCATTCCGTTAAAAAGGAATCACGATAAAGCACTGCATATACGAGAGAGAGCTCGATTACGTAACGAAATACTTTCTTTTGCTGTTGGATTTTCATAAGAGATTATTGAAATTCCTTATTTTATGTTCTTCGTTATAAAGAACCCTAATTTGGCTATCTTTGAGAAAGTATGAAAAGTTGTTTTGTGATTCCCACTAAAATAAGGTTTAAGCATTGAATGGATGAAGTGGTTTGGAAAGTTAGGGTTTGGAAGTTAAAAAGAGCATAAATTGAGTATATAAATATATGAATTCATATATGTGTAAGTATATACTCAGGATTTATGGTTATGCAAATCTAAGGTTTAACAAAGAAATTACATCATGAGAATTGATGTGTTTTGAGTTGGATCCTGAAAAGGGTCGCGTGTCACGTTAAGGATGACTAGGAGTAGAACTACAGGTTGAGCATAGGTTTGTCGGAAGGAACCCGTATTGGTGTTTCCCTACCTAGATGATACACGGTTGCCCTAAATGTGGACGAAATGAATGATTTGCAACACGTGGTATCGGAGCCAATATATTCGGGTTGAATGACGGAAGATGTGATCGTGCCATGTGGAGGCACGTGTGGTTCAATAGCGGCTGGGTCACGACAACTTGTATTTAAAGCCGCTAGGTTATGTGGTTAACGGTTAGCCTGAGGTTTTAAGCAACTGAGTACTCGAGGACGATGTGCTCTTTTTTTTCCAGGTTGAGGGTTTGAGACCCTGATTAATAAAAAAAAAGAAATTGTCAGGGTAGTATTGGAGGATTAGTTGAGGCGACGTGCGACGGCATAAGCTTACTAAGATCAACGAAATCTCCAATCCCGAAGTGTCCACAGCTTCGGAGTCCATATAATGGCGAGGTAATTCCCTTGACTAATCCTTGATGTGGAATAGAAATGAATATGACTTAATTAATGAGAATGAATGAAACTTTTTGTGATAACAACTTTTTGAAAATTACACAATTTGTTTGCTTTTCTCTTCTTCGTTACTTAGCATTCACTAATTTTTATCCTATGATTTATGGAAAACCCAACATGTGTCATTGAGACATCGCAAGGACTTTAGTAATCCAACCAGCTTACATAGTAGACATCCAACCATCTACAATAGCTTTTCTTTATAAGGTAGTTAGTAATCTTTCAGTGTATTTCCTTCCAGCTGATGTACATGTAATGGTTAGAGTGTGACAATGAATCATGTGAACTGTACTTTTGTGAATGGAAAAGTGTTGAAATACTTCCTTCTGAGTATTTTTAATTGCAGCATGTTTCTGAATGTTAATTGTGATTGCTGAAAAAATTATTGCTGAGTAACCAGATCCGTATATGGGAGGATCCGACGGTCCGGGAATTGGGGTCGTGACAGTCTACCAGCTTACGTACCCTAAAATAGAGGGTCATCCGGACTGGTCAAAAACCTAGATCCCAATGAGGCGTAAAAATACCACGAGCTCGCATAAAACTGTAAAATGGATTAGGATCCTAGACCCACGCACTTGGCGGCCACTGCCCTAACTGGACTTCCTATCTCCCGTCCAGCTGAGGGTCACCGTGCCCTCGCACGGTCAGATGTAAGGGTCACCATGACCGACATTATTAATAATCAGTCATCCTTGATTCCCAACATTTGTCACATGCTTGACTACTCAGTTCTTTCTCAATCCTTTCTATAATTGACTGTACATATTTAGGTACTTTGTTGACCTTATTTGTTAGGAAAAGAATGAAACATAGTTTATTCCTTGAACCCTATGCTCTCTCTTATATAGGGGAGAGACCTATGGGTATGGATAAATTACATATGATAGACATAAGAACACAAAAATAGGAAAACAATACAAAGACATAGATATAACTCCACACTCCCCCTCAAGTTAGAGCATAAATGTCAATCATGCTCAGCTTGGATGATCATTTTTGGAACGACCCTCTGAGCAAAGCCTTAGTGTAAATATATGCAATTTGATCCCTTGAGCTGAAATGAGAGGCAGAGATAAACCCTTTTTGAATCATATCCCTCGTGTAGTGGCAGTCCACTTCAATATGCTTGGTTCTCTCGTGAAATGCATGATTGTTTGCAATGAAACAGGGCTGCTTGGTTATCACATTGTAGCCGCATTGGAATAGGTACATCTATATATAAATCTGCTAGTACAGCTCGAACCCACATCATTTCTATACTAGCTTGTACCATAGCCCCATATTCAGACTCAACACTGGACCTGGCAACTACATCTTGTTTCTTACTCTTCCAAGAGACGAGCGAGCTACCAACATAAACTGTAAAGCTCGAAGTAAACTTTCTATCCTTTGGACATCCTGCATAATCAGCATCAGTGCATGTAGAAACGGTAAGTATTGCCCCTTACACCTGGATAAGACTTTAGGTATCTCAAAGTCATATATACAACATCCACGTGTACCTATCAAGGTTGTTCCATGAATTGACTCTCCCGGCTGACTGTAAATGAGATATCCGGTCTGGTTATAGTAACATAAAGAAGCTTCCCCACTATTTCTCTGTATCGTCTCCTGTCCACCTCCTCTGTATCATCATCATATAACCTCATATTAGGGTCCATAGGAGTGGCAGCTGACCGAAATCCAATCATTCCTGTCTCAACTAGCATATTTATCACATACTTTCGTTGGGTCATCACAAGACCCTGCTGATTTCTAACAAATTCTAATCCCAAGAAATATCGCAAGGTGCCGAGATCCTTGGTAACAATCTGCCAGCCTAGACTTTCTTTAGCCCTTTTTATCCCCTACAAGTCATCACCTGTGACTAATATATCATCAATATATACCATAATAACCACCGTGCCTCTAGGACTTCTCTGTACAAACAATGAATGATCCATATTCGACCTCTGAAATCCTTGCTTCTCAATTAAATCCGAGAGCTTCTGAAACCATGCCCTAGGACTCTGTTTAAAGCCATATATTGCCTTATGAAGTCTGCAAACCTGCGGATACTCCCCCTCAACAGCAAACCCAGAAAGTTGCTGCATGTAGACTTCTTCCTGTAGATCCCCATATAAAAAGGCATTTTTATCATCAAGCTGGAAGAGAGGTCAGTCATGTACCACAACAACAGAAAAAAGAATCTGTAGAGTAGAATGGCGAGCTTCTAGCGAGAATGTGTCTAGGTAATCCACTCCATATGTTTGAGTAAAGCCATGAGCAACCAGTCTGGATTTGTACCGATCTAGACTCCCATCTGCACGATGTTTAACAGTAAATACCCACTTGTAACTGACATAAATGTCAAGGCGCGCGCTTAGGCGCCTTAGGTCTTGCGCCTAGAAAGAGCGCCTTAGTTTTATTGAAAATGGCGCGCCTTGGGTCGCCTGGGCGCCTGGGCGCCTATTTTTTTATGTATTCTGCACATATATCGCATTTTGAAAATGCGATATACATAGCGTATTTACAAAATGCGATATACATAGCGCATTTTGAAAAGGCATTATACATGTCGCATTTTTGAAATGCGATATACATATAAAAAAATAAAAAAATGATGTCGCATTTGAGAAATGCGACATCCATTTTCTTTAAATAACTATATGTCGCATGTCTCAAATGTGATACACAGGACACACTTTGGAAACGCCTAGGCGTGCCTAGGCGCGTCTAAGCGTGCCTAGGCGCCCAAGCGCCCAAGTTTAACGCCTTGTCGCTTTGCCGCCTTAATAACCATGGTAACTGACGATAAAAGCTCCATCAGGAGCATGAACCAAGCTCCAAGTACCACATGACTGTAAGGCAACCATCTCTTTTTTCATAGCTAATCGCCACCGACTATCCTTCAAAGCCTCATGATAATTCCGTGGAATGTCCACGACAGACAATGCAACTGCAAATTTCCTGAATTTCCCAGTCAAGCGATCAAAGGAGATCATGGATGCTAAAGGATATGATGCACAACTGCGCTTCTGCTTCCAAAGCGCAGTAGGTAAGTCCAGATCATCAGCCTCCACGTCTATCCCCTGTAAAGAACCCTGCTCAGACAGACCATCAGACCCATCGTTAGGAACTTTGTATTCAACATACCTCATGCGTGCTAGATGATGAGCGATGACCATGAGCAGAAGCATGCCGACGGGTATAGTGATGCGGTAACGGTGGGACAAGGACAATGGGGACTGAGGATATAGGAGGAGGTGAAGCTGGTGGTGATAATGGTGAAGGAGTGGTGAAGGTGGTGGTGATGGTGGCGATGGTGGTGAAGGAGGTGGCGAAGGTGGTGATGATGGTGGTGGTGGCTTGTAGATTTCGTCATCGGAGTCTAAAGAAGTCAACCGTTCACATGTAGGAGAAAAGTACATTACAAACTCGTGGTGACATCAGCACTAACATAATATTTCCTGCACATTGGATCATAACATCTATATCCTTTTTGTGTCCGAGAGTACCCGACAAAGACACATTTGACTTCTCTAGGAGAGAGCTTGTCAATACCTGGAGACAACTGGTGGACGAAGGCGACCGAGTCAAACACGCAAGGAGTAAGTGAGAACAATTCTTTCTCAGGAAATGCAAGAGAGAAAGGAATTTTCTCACCCAAGACGAAATGAGGGCATGCGATTAATAAGATAGCATGCCTTAAAAACAACTTCACCCCAAAAAGAATGCGGAGCACGGCTCTGAATGAGAAGAGTTCTAGTAACATCAAGCAAATGATGATGCTTCCTCTCTGCAACACCATTTTGCTGGTAAGTATAGACACACGATATTTGATGAATAGTACCACGAGTTGAAAAGTAATTGGAAAGAGTATGAGTACAGAATTCCAGCTTCAGATTTATTCTTTAATAAAAAGACCCAAGACAGACGAGAGAAATCATCAACAGCAACAAGTAAAATCTGTCCCTGATGTTCGGGAACACAACTGGGACCCCAAATATCTATATGAAATCACTCAAAAATGGAGCTACTGCTTCGACTCTAATGACTGGGGAAGGCAGATCGATGATGCTTTCCTAATTGACATGCCTTACATTGAAAGGACGAGTGAGGAGAAATCTGAGGTAGAACATGACACATTTTCTGGAGCGGGAGATGACCAAAGCACAGGTGCCGTGTAAAGGGTGAGACGTGTCCAACAGAATGAGAGGAAATGCCAGCATAAGAGGTTCGAACCAAAAGATAAATACCGCCCTCCTCACGGCCACACCCAATTACCCTGCCTGTAAGGATGTTCTGAAATACAGTAGAAGATGGGTCAAAAATAGCTCGACAATGTAGATTCTTCTTAATCTGACTAATTGATAACAAATTCATAGAAAAGTCAGGTGCATGCAACACATTCTGTAGACACATAGAGGGTGTCAAGCTAATCTCTCCTTGTCCACTGATCGGGGAATGAGTCCCATCTGCTATAACCACAGTCCATCCTAGAGGAACCTGTCTGTATGTGTAAGTTAACCTCTTTCTCCACACAAGTGATGTGTAGCACCAGAGTCCATAATCCATTTTATAACATCAGTTTCACTACAGCTAGTAAGTGCATAAATACTACCTTGTAGAGATTTATGTTATGTTATGTTATTATGTATCGTTTCATATTTTATATTTTTCTTACGGACTCTTATGTAATTTACCCATGGGTTCTCTCTATATAAGGGAGCCTAGGGTTCTATGAAATAAACAGTTTGCTCATTTCCATCAACATGGTATCAGAGCCAAAACCCTAACCCTAACCCTCATCCCGCCGCCCCCCCCCCCTTCTCTCTCTCGGCGACGCCACCCACTCATCCCGCCGCCGCCCCTCTTCCCCGCATCTCCGTCAAGCCCGCAAGCCCCTTCCAGCCCCCGACGCTCCTCCCTTCCGCCAGCCCCTTCCAGCCCCCAGCGGTACCTTTCAGCCCCCCCTGCAGTCGGCTACTATCTCGTCATGCATTTGAGTGCATAAAAGTCTACATATGCACTCAAATCCTATCAAGTTTATGTAGACACCGGTTTCTTGTCTACAATCCCTAGTTTTCGTCTCCGACAAGATGTCAGAAAGTAAAATCGATATGCCCTCCATAAGCGCATTCAAAGGTCCAACGCCAATAGTCAAGATGGATGGGATGAACTATGAGCTCTGGGCGATGCAGTTGATGAATCTCATGAAGTCGAACGGTAAGAAGCATATACTTACCGAGGATGAGCCGGCAGAGAAGACTGGGATCTATGCCTCCTGGGAGGCCGATGTTTCTTATGCCAAGATTTGGCTATCGGGAACAGTGTCGATGGAGATTGCCAATGATATCCTCCATTAACCCACCGCCAAGGCGATGTGGGATATTCTGGCTGCCACATATTCACAGGTGCGGAACGAGACCAAGATGTTACAGCTCCAACATGATATTTTTACAATGAAGCAGAATGGGCGGCCACTTTACTCTTTGTACACGTTCCTGAGGGGGATGTTTGAGAAACTATATAGTACTATACCACTCACGACGACTCCAGAGCAACAGGAGACCTTCCGGAATGCTACCATGGTGGGCATACTACTAGCAGCACTTGATCCTGAGTATGAGGCAGCCCGCTCTCAGATACTTGTCGATGCTACTATTTCTTCTATGGAGGAAATTTACCGGAGGCTCAGTCGCATCTCTGTTTCTTCCAGCACATCTACTCCACCCCCGTCGACGATGGCTGCATCGCGAGGGAGAGGTGGTCAGTCTTCCGTTCGTGGACGTGGACCTCGTGGCCGAGGAGGTCGTTTTCGCCAGCCGTGTTCTTTTTGTCATCGCACATGTCACTCAGAGGATACATGCTACTCTAAGTATGGGTTTCCAGCATCGACGCATGTAGCCGAGCATGTTACATCTCAGTCGGCTTCCACTACAGATCACCGGTTCGAAGAGCTTGTGGCACGTCTGCATGATATTATGCCTCAATCATCTACTGATTCTCCAGATGGATCTTCAGATGTTGCCGCTACAGCATCTGCCAGTTCTTCTGCCGCTGCCAGTACCTCAGGTAGTGCTACTGCCTTTACATCTTGTCATGATCTCTCAGATTGGACTATGGATTCTGACGCCACCCATCACCTCTGTCGTGACAGAGATAGACTTGAGTCATACAGGGACATCCCACCTGGACGCTCAGTGCTCATAGCTGATGGGATCATTCCCCCATCGTTGGACAGGGGGAGGTCACCTTGTCATCTTCTATGCATTTACAGAATGTTCTACATGCTCCTGAGTTTTCCATGAATTTATTATCCATTAGTCAGATTACGAAGGATTTGCACTGTCGCGCTATATTTGACCCATCGTCTCTCATTTTTCAGGACATACTAACGGGCAGGGTGATTGGCTGTGGCTCTGAGCAGAATGGTCTCTATCGTCTGGTCCGGAATTCATATGCTGGCGTCTCTTCCTATTCAGCCAGATCAGTCTCTCCGTACACCTGGCATCTTTGCTTTGGTCACCTCCCGCTCCAGAAAATGCGACATCCATTGCCTCAGATCTCTCCGAGTTCGTCGTTTCGTTGTGAAGCTTGTCAGTTGGGAAAGCATCATCGTTCTAGCTTCCCTAGTCTTTAGAGTCGGAGCAGTAACTCCTCATTTGAGTTGTTTCATATTGATATTTGGGGTCCGAGTTGTATACCTGATCATCGGGGACACAAGTTCTATCTAGTTGTAGTTGATGACTTTTCTTGTGTATCTTGGGTTTTTCTTTTAAAGAATAAATCTGAAGCAGGGGATGCTATTAAAAATCTTATCAGTGAAGTGCAGAATGTTTTTTCTTCTACTGTCAAATATGTTCATTCGGATAATGCATTGGAATTCTGCACTCGTTCTCTCTCCCAGTTTCTTTCGTCCAAAGGTATTATTCACCAAACCACCTGTGCTTACACATCTCAACAAAATGGAGTGGCAGAGAGAAAACATCGTCACCTTCTTGATATCACTCGAACCCTGCTAATCCAGAGTTGTGCGCCTATCACCTTTTGGGGGGATGCTGTCCTTACAACCTGCTACCTGGTCAATCGCATGCCGTCCTCTTTTTTTGGTGAGAAAATTCCTCTTTCCGTTATTTTCCCTGATAAGGAATTATTTTCACTTACTCCTCGTGTCTTTGGTACTGTTGCCTTTGTTCACCACTTATCTCCCGGACTTGACAAACTCTCTCCTAAAGCCGTCAAGTGTGTCTTTGTAGGTTACTCTCGGATTAGAAGAGTTATCGCTGTTATGACCCCATAAATAAGAAATATTTTGTCAGTGCTGACGTTACTTTTTTTGAGTCCGTTATGTACTTCTTCCCTGCAGGTGACAGGTTGGTCTCTTCCACATCTAATGATGATGTCTATGTTCCTCCTCCTCCTAGTCTGAGTTCACCTGCGTCCAATTCAGTTCCAGTTGTCACGCCACCACCAGCATCACCACCACCACCACCACCACCTCCACAACCACCTATCCCACCATTACCTAAATTCTATACACGTCGGTCAGGTCCTGCTCAAACTACACGTCATGCATCCATCACGCCTCAGGTATGTTCAGATGTTATTACTAATGATGGGTCAGATAATGTGCATGTGCATGATTCTTCATTGCAGGAGGAGGATGCACCATCGAGTATAGTGGACGGTGACCTTGATGTCCCTATTGCTATTCGGAAGCAGAAACTGACTTACGTGTCTTATCAATTTGCTTCCCAGGTTTCCTTTCACCGTCTCACAGGTGTCTTTCAGATGTTTGCTGCGGCTTTGTCTTCTGTGGAGATACCACGGACTTATCAAGGGGCTATGAAAATTGACTGCTGGAGATTGGCTATGGAAGAAGAAATGCATGCTTTACAGTCCCGTGGTACATAGAGCCTGGTTACCGCTCCATCAGGCGCATCTATTGTCAGCTGCAAATGGGTATTCACAGTTAAATACAATGCATATGGCAGTTTTGATCGGTACAAGGCAAGGTTGCAAAAAACGGTATGCGGTATACGGTCCGTAGGGTCACCGATTACTGTTTAAACGGTATGCGGGAGTTTAAACGGAAATTAAACGGTCTATGCGGTTTTACATTTTTAAATTAATAAAAAAATATTACGTATATATATTTAATAAAAAAGTATAAATGACCTATAAAAATATTATCACATATTCACAACATTGATCATATATTATCAATTTCAATGACTTCTTCATCCAAATGTGACATGTCAAAGTAGATAGCATAATCAATATAGGGTTTATGTAACCTTAATGCAAAACGCGGCCGCTTAAACGGCGTGTAAACGGCCGATTACACCCGTTTAAACGGTCTGACCGTTTACATAGCCGATTAAAGGTAATACAGTCGATCGAGGACCAAATGAGTTTAAACGGCCTTTTAAATGACCGCATGAACCGTTTTTTGCAACCTTGGTACAAGGCAAGACTTGTTGCGAGAGGTTTCACACAAACCTATGGTGTGGACTATTTGGATATTTCTCTCCAGTGGCTCGACACTCTACTCTTCGCATTCTTCTATCGGTTGCTGTGGTATGTGACTGGTCCATATTTCAACTTGATGTCAAGAACACATTCTTGTATGGAGATCTGCAGGAGGAAGTCTACATGCAGCAACCACCGGGGTTCACTGCTGAGGGGGAGAATCATATGGTGTGTAGACTTCACAAGGCGATATATGGCCTTAAACAGAGTCCAAGGGCGTGGTTCAAGAAGCTTTCCCACCTAATTGAATGACAGGGATTCAAAAGATCAAATGCGGATCACTCGTTGTTCATACAGAAGACTTCTAGAGGTACGGTTGTCATCATGGTATATGTTGATGATATTCTGGTTACAGGAGATGACGTTCAGGGAGTAGAGATGACAAAAGCATTCTTGGGCCGTCAGTTTGTCCTTGGTACCCTAAGGGTGTGTTTGGATAGAGGGTTTAGGTGGGTTAACCTGATAGCAGGTAACCCATATGTTGGTTTTGGTCTTTGGATAAAGGGTTAAACTGGAGGTGAGTTAGAAGTGGGTTTATTGTGATATGATTGTATTGGAGTTTGAAAAAGTGAGTAGTTATTGTGATGTGATTGTATTGGAGTTTGAAAAAGTGAGTAGAAGTGGAGTAGTTTATAATTTTTATATGATATGATGGTATAGTATATTATTCTTTGATGGAATTGATGATGGAGAATTGATTTATTTAATTTTTTTTAAAAAGATAAAAAGTGGGACCCACGTGGAGGGAGAAAATATGGGGTAGGACCCGTTACACGAACGGGGTCTAAGATATTTTCAGGGGTTGGAATTTACCAGGAATGTACAGGGTCTGGTGATAACCCAAAGGGAATATATTACAGATTTTCTGGTTGAAACATGCATGGTTGGATGTAGACCATCGAGTACTCCTATGGATCCAAGTATGAAACTGTATGATAATGATACTGAAGAAGTGGATAGGAGAAGGTATAGAGAGATGGTGGGTAAGCTTCTTTATATCACTATAGTTCGACCCGATATTGCTTTTAGTAAGTCGGGTGAGTCAATTTATGGAGCAGCCAAGACAAGTTCATATGGATGCCATATACATGATACTGAGGTGTCGTGCAAGAAGGGGAAGGCGACGAGGATGGCGACGAGAGAGAGAGTGCGAAGGGGAAGGCGACGAGCGCGAGTGTGAGTGCGAAAGGGAAAGCGGTGGTTGACTGGGGAGGGGAGGGGGAGCGAGGTGTCGTGCAAGAAGGGGGTCCTTTGGATGGAGGTGGCGAGGAGTGGACTTCGGTCTCACACAGGAAGCCCGGTCGAAGATGCTTTCGTTACAGGGCTAGGGGGCATGTGGCCTCTCTCTGTCCCTCCCCCCCACGGTGCTACTCTTGTGGAAGGATGGGTCATCGTCAGGCTTCGTGCATGGCGTCTCGCTGGGTACGTGGTTACTTGTTGGGAGTCGATCATGTTTCTTCTACCTCAGCTGGTCGTGGTGTTCGTGAAAGAAGGTGCAACATGCACGGTGCGTAGGTTACGCGCGGTGGTCCCTCTTTTGCGGAGGTGGTGCGTAACGTACGCAGGGTTGTCGATTGCTCAAAGCCGTCTTCGTCTGGGGCTGTAGCTG
Source organism: Ottelia alismoides (assembly GCA_037367405.1). NCBI lineage: Eukaryota > Viridiplantae > Streptophyta > Magnoliopsida > Alismatales > Hydrocharitaceae > Ottelia > Ottelia alismoides. The sequence continues at coordinate 505,782 of JAZKJV010005882.1, read as the reverse complement.
GGGAGTGGGGGTCGACGAATGTGACCCAGGAGGGTGCGGTTGCTCGGGGCTTGGGCGTGCATGCGCTGGTCGGTTTTGCTGTTAGGGGCCTGCTCGATTTGGACGTGGTCTTGCCCCACCTTCGTGGGTTCCTGGGCGCGAGTTTCGGTGGTGATGTTGTGAAGCTGAGTGCTACGAGGTGCTGCATGCGTGGCTTGTCGGCTGACCAGAGGGATCGTTTGCTTCGCAATGGAGATGTAGCGAACGTCTGCTGGAGGCGTTTTCGATACGCGGATGGGGTCTGTTCGGAGGTTGAAGTGTGCGTGGCGAGGGTTAAGGGCGTCCCTTTCCTGTCGCGCTCGCTTGGCTGTTTGAGGAAGGCTCTGCGGAGGTGGGGTTCGGTCAGGGAGGTGCTGGACGACGGTCTCCGACCTGGGTTGCCTGTGGAAGACACGAGGGTCCTGTTCGAATGCAACAAGAGATTCCTCGATAATATCGGGGGGAGAAGCTTGTTCGCGGAGGTGGAGGTCGGTTGTTATTCTTTCACTGTGGAGTTGCTGGTTGAGGATCCCTCGCCATCTCCGGCGGTCCTGGCGGTGGAGGTTGGAGGAGGATCCGGGGACGCTTCGGTTGGCGAGCTGGCGGTTGGGTTTCCGAGGGGTCCCCTTGGGGGAACGGATCTTCCTCTTCCTTACGCGCGACGGTTCGTTAACCACTCTTCGGCTCTGTTCATGTTGCCAGGATTATTCTTTTTGCATGATGATGTGGCTAGACGTCCCCCTGTTGTTTCGGCTACTGTGTTGGAGCCGGTTGCGGTCGCGGATTCAAAGCTGCGGATTGAAGACTCGGACCGTCAAGAGGGTCCGTTTATTGGTTCGTCTCCTGAGGCGGGTTTGGAGTCTCTTTGTGATTCGGGTTTCGGTTGGGCATGGCCGGATCCTGTGCTGCCTGTTCTTGTCTTATCATCAGGCAGCTCTGCGAAGTGCTTTGTACCATCTTGGGAGGTCCTTGGCTTGCACGGGGATGCTTCGAAGATGATCTCCTTTTCTTTACTCTCTCAGGGCCCGGCGGTGGGGAGCCCTCGGGCTCGACCTGCGGCGGGGGTGGTCGCTGCGCCCTCTTCTTCGAACACCGGCCTCTCCTCTACCGGTGGCGTAGGATGGGGTGATGCGGGTGTCTATGATTTGGTGGTGGCTGACCCCGCCGGCGGCGAGGGGGCGACCGACAGGAGAAATGGCAAAAGATACATAAGGAGGAACAGAGCAAGGTCGGCGCAGCCGGAGGAAGGAAGTTGTCCAATGTTTAAGAGGCTTGTTACGGAGACCGCAGGAGTGGTCAATATTCTGGGAAGTTCCGAAATTTCCAAATGAAAGTTCTCTCTTGGAATGTTCGTGGCCTTGGAGACCCGGATAAATGGAGAATTGTGGGATCCAGGTGTATTGAATGGGGTTGCGACATCGTCATGTTTCAGGAGACGAAGCTACATTCTTTGGCGGATGACATTTGGAGGTCTTTTGGGGCGGGAGCCCTGGACCTGTACTGTGCTCTTGACGCGGTGGGGTCCGCGGACGGTTTGCTGGTGGTGTGGAGGTCATCGGGTTTATCCTTGGAATCGGTGATCCGCGGGAGGCACGTATTGACGGTGGTGCTCATTTGGTCGGTTTCCTCCCCGCAGTTCGCGGTATCCTGTGTATATGGTCCTTGCTGTGGGGTGGCGCAGGAGGAGCTTTGGGATGATCTTCAGGAGGTGGGCAGGACCGTGGTTGGTGGTCCTTGGCTGATCGGGGGAGATTTCAACGTTACCCTGTTTTCGTCGGATAGGCCTGGGGGCAGGGGTGGCCAGGACCCGGGCTCGCTCGCCTTCGCGGACACCGTAGATTCGTTGGGCCTCGAGGTGTTGGACGCGATGGACACTGCGTATACATGGAGGAGCTTCAATTCTCGGTCGCGTCTGGTTCGATTCCTTGCTTCCAGCGAGCTTCTGGAGGTCTTTGATCTTGCCTCGGTGGAGGCGAAGCCGCGTGGGTGCTCGGATCATAACCCAATCGGGGGAGGCGCCCGCGCAACAGGGGTTTTTCAGATATGAGAAATGCTGGCTACTCGAAGAAAATTTTAGGGGCCTGGTGGAAACGCATTGGTCGGAGGCGGTCGTTTCGGGGTTCGCGACATCTCGTTTTGTTTAAAAGCTTGCTTCGTTGCGGGTCCGGTTAACAGCCTTCAAGAGGGAGATTAGAGCGGCTAGATGTGCGGCAAGGGTGGACGCGGAGGAGACTATCCGGCGTCTCGACGTGCTTGGGGACACCGAGGATCTCTCGGAGGTGGAGCTTGCTGACCGCATAGGCCGTCAATTGGTGGTTGCTCGAGAGGATAGGAAGCGCGTGACGGAATGGAGGCAACGCTCGAGGAGCATGTGGCTTAGGGAGGGGGACGCGAATACCTCATTTTTTTCATCGTGTGGCTAGTGGGAGGTGCAGGGCGAATGCGATGCGATCCATTGTTATTGGGGGGACTTGCGTGGAGGGAAATGGGGAGATGGGGAGGGCTATTGCGGAGCACTTCAAGGCGTGTCGTCTTCGACGATCCCGAGGCTGTGGAGGTGGTTGGGATCGGGCACGCGTCAGGTGGCGGGCGATCAGGTTGACTGCCTTATTCGTGACTGGTCCTTGGAGGAACTTAAAGATGCGGGGTGGGAGCTTAATGCTGATGCGGCTCTTGGCCCGGATGGGTTCCTAGTGGTGTTTTACAAGGATTTTTGGGATCTCGTGGGCCACGAGGTGTTAGAGGTGGCTCTAGAGTTCTGTCAGGGGAACGCGGGCTTCGACAGGATCAACCACGCTCTCATTATTTTGTTGCCCAAGTCATCGGCGCCGGCCTCCATTGAGGACTTTCGCCCTATTGCGGTCTCGAACGCCATTTATCTCATTATTGCGAAGGTTCTCGCTACTAGGTTGTCTGGCATTATTAGCGGTGTTGTATCCCCGTCGCAATCGGCCTTCGTCCCGGGGCGACAGATTGCTGATTGTCTTACGCTTGCGTCGGAGGTCATTGCTGATTGGAAAAGGAGGGAGGTGCGTGGCATCCTGTGGAAAGTGGACTTCAGAAAGGCCTACGATTGCCTTGATTGGAGGTTTCTCTGGTCAGTGCTTAGGAGGAAGGGGTTCCCGGAGTTGTGGAAAACGTGGGTGAGGCGTTGTATCACCACCACCTCGTTGTCTATCTTGGTCAACGGATGTCCGGAGGGGGGTTAGATCCAGCCGCGGAGGGGAGTGCGCCAGGGCTGCCCTCTTGCACCTTTGATCTTTATTCTGGCGGCTGATGTTCTCTCTGACTTTGCGGCTAATATGGTTGATAGCGGCCTCTCGCGGGGCTTTTCCAGGGGGGATGTGCATATCCCTATCTTGCAATACGCGAATGATACATTATTTCTCTTGGAGGGGGTGTGGAGGAGGCAAGGGGTATGGCCGTGGCTCTGGAGGTCTTCGGCGAGCTGTCCGGGTTGGTCAAGAACGAGGCCAAGTCCATGTTCGTGCCCTTCGGCCCTGCGGTCCTGGACCGTGATGAATATGCGGTGGCGTTGGGGTCTGCGTGCTCTTCGCTGCCTTTGGATTACTTGGGGATGCACTTGAACGTGGGGAGGACGCGGCTGAGGGACTGGCTGAGGGTAGTGAAGAAAGTGGAGGCGAGATTGGCGGGCTGGAAGTCCGCGATTTTGTTGAGAGGTAGCAGACTTGTTTTACTTAAGGCGGTCCTTTCGGCGATTCCGATCTACTTTTTGTCCAAACGGAGGATGCCCAAGGGGATCAAGGCTCGGCTGGAGAAGCATATGCGCGCCTTCTTGTGGGGGAAGCGAGGGGATGGGGCAAGGGGGATCTACTTGGTTGGGTGGGATGATATTACTTACGGGAAGGAGCAGGGGGGGGCTGGGGATCAAGTCGCTCGCGCATATGAACGAGGCCTTGCTCCTTAAGTGAGCGTGCAGAATTTGGCAAGGCCTTAAATGTCGGTTTCGGTCACCATTTCGGTATCGACCAAAACAGAATTTCGATGGAATTTCGGTGGAATTTCGACCGAAATTTCGGTCATTTCGATCATTTTTTGTACTAGGACCCCCATATTTCGGTCATTTCGGTCATTTCGGTCGAATTTCGATTTCGACTAGATATCGATATTCGACAGAAATTCGACCGAATTTCGCTGAAATTTGAGGCCATGGAATTTGGGGGCCGGGGGAGGATCTCTGCTGCAGTGTCGTGCTGAGGATTTATGATGTGGGGGGAGGTTTGCCGTCGCAGATCTGCCGTATTGCTTCCCCCACCATGTTTTGGAGGGGGGGTGGTGGAGGTGTTCTTGAAGAATATTGAGCTTTTCAGGCCGGTCCTTGGTGGGGGGAGTCCTTCTGGACGGACGATTGGGCAGGGGGAGGGGACCCCTCTGCTCCCGCTTCCCACGGTTATTTGCGTTGGCTGAAGATAAATCTTGCTCGGTTGCGGCTTGCTGGGTGGATGGGAATTGGTGTCCAATTTTTTCCGCAAATTTTCGGATCAGAGGCTGGAGGAATTCTTGGCGTTGATCGAGGCAGTGAGGGAGGTTGGACGCCCTCCTGGGGGACGTGATCATTGGTGTTGGAGGGAGTCCCCTTTCACGGTTAAGAAGGCCTTTGGCGCTATCGCTAGGCCGCCACCGTCGCTGTCGGAGAGTATCACTCTTGATTGTGCCTTTCTATGGGCTCTGAAGCTTCCGGAGCGGGTTGTCTTCTTTTTATGGCTACTGCGAAGAAAGAGGTTGATGACGAGGGACCGTTGTGCCCGGCTCTTAGGTGTGATTTCCGATAGATGTCTGCTTTGCGATGCGGCGGTTGAGTCCGTGGAGCATCTCTTTTTCTTATGCCCCAAGGTGTTTGAGATTTGGCAGGGGGCTGATTTGGGTTGGTGTTGCACTACTGACCTCCAATCGTTCTGGTCTTCGCTTCGGGCTAATAAGGGGAGGCCGATGCTGGAGGTGCTATATCCGGTGGCCGTGCTATGGGCGATTTGGCGGGGGAGAAATGACTTATTGTTCTCGGGCCAAAGGTTCTATAAGGAGAATGTGGGCTCTTTTGCAAAACACCTTGTGAGGGATTGGGCGTCGTAGTGGCTTTGTAATGTGGTTTTTGTTTTTTTCTGTTGTCCTCTCTATTCCCTAATCTTTTTGAATAAGATTTTTGGGGAGTGCACCGTCGAGTGTATCCCCCTTGCTTCTGGATTTCAAAAAAAAATATACATGATATTGAGGTATCTAAAATCTTCTCCAGGCTCAGGGTTGCTGTTTAGAAAGAACACAGATTTATCTATTTCAGCTTGTGCAGACGCAGATTATGCAGGTTGTCCTAAGGATTGTATCTACTTCAGGCTTTGCCGTTTTTGTGGGGAGCTCTCTGGTTTCTTGGAAAAGTAAGAAACAAACTGTTGTGGCGAGGTCTAGCGTTGAATCTGAATATAGGGCCACAACGCAAGCGAGCACATAGATGATGTGGGTTCGAGCCGTATTAGAAGACTTACATATAGATGTACCTTTACCCATGCGGCTTCAGTGTGACAATCAAACAGCTTTGTTTATTGCCAACAATCCAGCATTTCACGAAAGAACAAAGCATATCGAAGTAGACTGCCACTACACTAGAGATATGATCCAGAAGGGCTTGATTTCTACATCACACGTTAGTTCAGAGGATCAGACTGCTGACATATTTACCAAGCCATTGCTCAGACGACCCTTTCAGAGATGTTCTTTCAAGCTGAGCATAATTGACATCTATGCTCCATCTTGAGGGGGAGTGCAGAGATTTATGTTATGTTATGTTATGTTATTATGTACCGTTTCATATTTTCTATTTTTCTTCTGGACTCTTATGTAATTTACCCATGGGTTCTCTCTATATAAGGGAGCCTAGGGTTCTATGGAATAAACAGTTTACTCATTTCCACCAACATACCTGAGGTACTAGAAGATGCTGAAGCAACTACATCTGAATGACTCATGGAGACTGATGATGAAGTAGCGGAACTAAGATGAGGTATAGTGCCTCTCAATCGTGCTACAAGTTCATCAAATCTCTGATCTAACGAAGAAGCAGCCGGGGGCTCAATCTGCTCAGCTACTCGAGCAGAAGTAGGAAATCCATGCTTGGAATAACATGTATTATCTGTATGTCCAGGACGATGGTAGTAAGTACAAGGCTGACGAGTACGACCTCCTCTACTACGTGGTCCGTGTCAACGAAACAGACAAGAGCCTCCTCGACCTCGAGAGGCAGCCATCACTGAAGAAGTCTGATTGGCCGTGGTAGATGGGACAGTGATCCTACTGAGCTTGCAGAATGCTTCCTCCAAGGGAGGAATAGTGACATCTGCCAGAATCTAGGAACGAGCAGCCTCATACTCAGGATCAAGGGCTGTCAGGAATACACAAAACATGGTGGCATTCCTATAAGTCTTCTGTTGTTCAGGAGTAGATATGAGGGGTATGAAACTGTGGAGCTTGTCGAATATCCCACACAAGAATGTATATAACGAATGAAGGGGCCATCCATTCTACTTTATAGTAGAAATATCGTGTTGGAGTTGTATAATCTTTGTCTCATTCCTCACATGTGAATAAGTAACAGTGAGGATATTCCGCATCGCCTTGATGGTGGGCTAATTTAACACATCATTGGTGATCTCTATCGCCAATGTACCTGGGGCATTAACCCAAATTTTCTCAATCGGCTCTTCCTCGGTAAGGATGTATTTCTTACTTGTAGACTTCATCAGGCTCTTGAACTGCATGGCCCAGAGCTCGTAGTTCGTCCCGTCCATCTCGACAATCGGCGCTGGACCTTTGAAGGCGCCCCTGGCAGGGATATCGACCTTGCTTTTTGACATATTGCCGGGTGAAGAAATCTAGGGTTTTGTAGACCAATAGATAAATGTCTACACAGACATATTGGAATTTGATTGCATGTGTAGACTTATGCAATCAAATCCATCAACACAAGCAGACCATGATACGAGCAAGGAGAGTCGTAGAGAGATCCATTGGCAAGATCAAAGACCGGTGGCAGTGGGGGCCGATCCCACAAAGGGGAATGAGAGAGCCGGCGAAGGAGGAAGTCTGGCCTGATGGCGGAAGGTCGGCAGCGACCGGCTTGGACAAGAGGGCGGTGGCGATGGCTGCTGCCCAAAAGAGAGGAGGCGTGACGCCGAGAGGAGAGAGGGGCGGTGACACCGAGAGGAGAGAGGGGCGATGCCGAGAGGAGAGAGAGGCGGCGACGGTGCCGAGAGGAGATGAGAGAAGGACATCGGGTATGGAAGGGTTTGGGTTTGGGTATGAGAGCTCCAGCCTAGGACCGCCGCTCTGATACTGTGTTGGGAAAAGAGTGAAACATAGTTTATTCCTTGAACCCTAGGCTCTCTTGTATAGGGGAGAGACCTATGGGTAAATTGTATATGATAGACAAGAGAACATAAAAATAGGAAAATATTACAAAGACATAAATATATCTCCACATTATTCAATAATGATCCATAGTAGTGATTCATTCCTAAAGGATTGATCACGGAGATTTTCGATCATTGATCACAGATTTCCTCATTTTTTTTAAAATTATGAGATTAGAAGTCATTTATTGGTTCTGGATCTAAGTTCAAAATAATGCAAAATTCTCAACTTTTTAATTTATAAGATTAAGAGCTACTTATTAGACTTAGATTTATGTTTAAATTAATGCAATATTTTCAACTTTTCTTTCCAATCTTCCAAGTTATAAATCATGTTGACTCAACAATATAGAAATCGAATAATAATTTCTTAAAATTCCCAGCCAATTAACTAATAGTAGTAATATGCATAAGAAAGATCTCCAAATCCTAAATAATGAGTGGGTCTTCATTATCATATGCATACAAGTAATAGAGAATTCAGTTCAATTTTTTTAAACTTAAATCTAAGTAACAATTTATAGACAGAAGCCAAGAGTTTAATTTCTTAATTTCATTTCTTTAAACTAAAATTTTAATAGCATTTTAGCATAGCAGAGAATTTAATTTCTTAGATTTATTTTTTTAAAACTTAAATCTAAGTAGCAACTTCAGAGAATTTAATTTTCTCACTTAAATTCATTTTTTAAAATAAATTTTTTAATATAACAGAGAATTTAATTTCTTAAATTCATTTTTTTAAAACTTAAAGTTTACCGACAAAAGTAGAGAATTTATTTTTCTCAATTATACTCATTCTTTTAAACTAAAATTTAAATAACAATTTAAACATAGCAGAGAATTTAATTTCTTAAATTCAAATTTTGTTAAACTTAATTCTAAGTAGCAGCTTATAACAGAAGCGGAGAATTTAATTTTCTCAATTAAATTTATTTTTTAACTAAAATTTAAATAACAATTTGCAATAGTAACATAGCAGAGAATTTAATCTCGTAAATTCAATTTTTTTACTTAAAATTATAAACAACAATTTACAAGAGGAGCAGATAATTAATATCAAACATATAATTTCAAATTTTAGAAGTTTATTTCATAACATGAAGTCCCAAACTTCCCAATAAAGGATCACATTTGTGCAGAATATATGCATGGTAGTAAAAAGATTCTTGAGCTTGTACATGCATGAAGGATTGTACCTAGATGATCTTCAAAATTTGGAGAGATGAATCTGCATGCAGCAACAATAGATAGGCTGGATGGGGATTGTACTTCTTGGAATTTACTCCAAACTTGGAGAAGAACAAGCATGTAGGAGCAGCAGCTAGAAGGAGTTCCAACACTTGACGTAGCTCTAGCAGTGGAAAGAAATGGAGTCTTCAGGGAGTTGCTGCAGGAAGAATAGCAACACCAACTGCTATTTTCAGAAATTGAAGAGGAGAAAGGGGTCTTCGGCTGGAGGAAGAGAAAAGGGATTTAGGGAAAAATGGAGGAAAGAGAGAGGAGCAAAGGAGCTCTTAACATTGGAAGAAATAGGAGACTTGGAATCACATCAGCAAGCTGATGTCAGCTTGCTAATATATTATATATAATACTTTTATTTTATTCTTCTTGCAAATCTCAAAGTCATCCATATTTGCACATCGAGTCTCGGATTTAGGTGCACAATAACTCGTTTTGACCATCTCTGAATAATGATCAATATGAGTATAATATTCATATACCTTGGATTGAGTTGAATTCCTGAAATTCTCGAGATACAGTTTTGGTTGTGACTAAATTTTGTGATTCTAAAATATCAAACGGCGTCCTATCGACGAACGATCGATTATGTTGGTCTTATTTCGTCGAATCGGATTTTTGAGTGGTTTCGGTTTGTTTTGCGATTTCCAATTTGCATCGCGACTTTTTTGATGGCACACTTTACGATGCAATCAATTTTTGATCGATTGCATCCGAACGAGATTCGATCTGCGATCTATAGACCGAACCGAAGTTATTCAATATTAAATGAATATTAAATGAACTTTTGGACTTTTAATCAGGTCAGATTCGATTAATTCGGATTCGGATGTTACAATACAATTGTCTTTTGTTTTCTTACGATGACTCCATGATGTAACCATAACCTTAGCTTCATCCTATATAAGAAGGCCTAGGGTACCTTTGTTGATCATCAATAGAACCATTCAACAACTCCTAGACTAAAATTTTTATCTATTATGAGAACTTGTTTACTTTTGTTAGTAGCTTTTTACTAAGTAAGATTAGTGCTTACATTTAAGCCACCAATACTTACTTACATTATTAAAAAAAATGGCAAAGCCTTCTCCCACTATAAGTATGGTCGACTACATGGATTCTTGCTCAAATCCATGTTGAAAGATTCAACTATTTCTTACGCTGGCTGTCGACTACTTAACGCAACCCCTACAAGGGAGGGATTTGAACCATGGTCTTTTGGATGGTAGACACACTACTCTACCACTAGACCATTTAAGTGGGTACTACATTATTAAAAAATATCATAATATATTTTCTTAGATGAAATTTTTTTATTGAATCTTGAAAAACTCTACCATATTAAAATAAATTAAAATAGTGGTAATAGGTTATCATCACATCGAATTAAAAAGGTAAAACTGCATGGAATAACTTATTTCCCTGCATACTACAGAGTCGCTTAGTGGGAATCCATTTCAATGAATCCACATACCACATTTTCGAACCTTGCATGTGGGGCTTTGAGCTAGCACTGGTGAATTGGTTGCTATAGCTGGGGAGCTACAAGTTGATTATTGCAAGTCTAAAAAGCTTGCCTTCAACTTTTGGTTGAGCTGTCAAAAGGTTGCCTTCAACTTGAACATCAAGTTATGTAATAGTTAGTAGCGTACCAGGCCAAATCGAGGCAGTTTGGAAGCATAATCTGGAAGGAAAATAATGAAGTTGGCTTTATCAAACAGTTTAATATATCAAAAAATCGTGAACTTTGACCGTAAACGAGTGCCGGATTGTTTATATGATGTATTTCTGATATTTGCTCATGCTGTATTATTTTCCATTTCTTTCTCCAAAACATAGCCTGATTGGGATTGATCTCCATATCGTTCAGTTCTAGCTGTGCTTTGATAGCTATTTAATTTATATAATTCTATAATATGAAATGCACCGAATATTTTATAATTGTGTCATAATCACATGTTTTGCAGATACACCAAACGACAACATTTCATAGATGTTACTGAGATATTTAGACTACTCAATGGGGAAAAGAAATACCGAATGGTCAAGCTCGGTTTCTATGTTGGCCTCTTTTTAATAATAATATTCAGGTTTGCTTAGTACCCTTGCTGACAATTCTTGTTGCAAACATACTGCTAGTGGAATAATATTTTGTTGATTGCTATGCTTGTATTACATGTCATGAAAATATCATCTAGGTTTTTATTTTAATTTCACTGTTTATTTAGAAGGCATCTGTTGAGAGTAAATGAGTTGCATTCTTACAGATACAGATGTATGAATGTCCTACCATGTAGGGAATTAAAATGAATGACGAATTAGTTTCTAGAAACAAAAAGAGATTTACATCACAACCACTACAATCTTGTCCAATTATAACACAACACTTGTCACAAATCGGCGACGCCTATCGTCAACATCCGTTGGTTAAAACATTATTCTTAACCATATGGATTGAATAGGGTGAGAAATTACAAAAGGACCATACACGCCAGGCATCGGCAATTATACTGAGTCAGTTGCCGGTGACGAGCGGAGGCCACCGCCACCTTCTCCCCCCCCACCCCCCCAAAAAAACATTTTTATTGTTCTTTATATCTGTCGAATGTGGGTATCCTTCCCTGCTCACCACCAAGCATTTGCTCTGTGAGCAATGACTGCAATAGTAGCAGCAGCAGCAACAGTGATGGTCTTTTTCGATTTCTTGGTGCTGTAAGAGAAATGGGCTGGTTTGTATACATTGAAGCTATTGCAAACCGAGTTTTTGTTCTTATTTCATTTCCCATCATATTACGCAGAGTAGCTTCTTTTATTTTGTTTTAGTTGTTGATGGGTTCTTTCCATCCCTTGTTTCTTATGTTGTAGGTTTATTTGAATTAATATGTGGAAATCGATGTGAGTTGGTTGATTCGTTGGTCCCAGGTTTATTTATATCAATATACGAAAATCAATGCATATTGGTTTATTTGTTGGTCTTAGTCATACACAATAGAGACTGGATTTTCTTCATTTTTATTAGAAGATCCCGATGAGAAAAATGGTGGTGGTGGGTTGTTTGGTGATAGAAATGGGTATGTGCATTCGAGTGTGGAGGAGCAGAATGCAAGCGTAGGGAGAGGAAGAGATGAAGGGGCTCATTACCCATCTTACTTATCTTCAATCCATATGCAAAACTGGGGCCACTCTTCAGCGCACATCTTCTTAGACCTGAGAGGCACATGGCTTATGCGTATCCATCCTCGTCAAAAGGAGTGGTGGAAAAGTGGCTTAGGGAGGGTCACAAGAAGAGTGGCTCATCGGAAGGCAGGAGGGAGTTCATTGGTGCATATGGAGGAGGGGGACGGAGGCAACAAACTCGGAAAAGGGATAAATCTTTTTTGCACTTTTTAAATTTGTCAGTTGGTAGGGGTCGACAGTGTGTTAAACAGAGCAAGATTAAAGGGTTGTCATGTTTTGAAGATAATAGGGGTTGTAGTGTAATTTGACAAGATTATGGGGTTGTGGTTTTATAAAAAAACTAAAACTATAATAAATTATAAAAAAACCGAGCCATTTATTTATCTATAATCCCTAGGTAGCTGATGTATTATCCTGGGTCAACCTTGTTCTCGATTCCGATTCTAAACTCAAAACAGGTGAAGGGAACATAACTTTTCTAAGTTTACATACACATAACCCTCGGGGATCAATTATCCACCCTTCTCTTATAATCCCCTTTTGGTTCAAAATTATAGTTTCTGTTTTTTTTGCCATTTGCAGTTATAGTTTTCCTTAGGAAGATTGTGTGTGGATTTTTTCTTTGAGATCCGGGTGGTTGCATGCAATCCAGGAGTGAATTGATGGGGTGTGTGTGTGTATGGGGGGGGGGGTCATGCTTTATGGTGCTATGTATTTTGTTCGTATGTGATGCATTTTTGATGGATTTTTTTGTGCTTGTGATGACAAGATTTTGTTTAATTGATGCATATTTGCGTTTAGGTTTTGTTCGCATGGGCTATCCGCCACAAGTGGCAAGAGAATAGAATGGAGAGGAAAAATAAGTTTTCCGTGGGTTTGCTGCTTGGACCATGGGTGTGACATGGTCTACAAGATCCACAAAGGCTCCCATATGAAGACTATCACTTGGAACGTAAGTGGTTTCAGTGACTCAGAGAAATAGTCAATGTGTTCTTTACTGGGTAGGTGGCATGGTGATACCTTATTGTTATGACAAACTAAGACTCACGACTGGTCTGAACAACTGTGGAGGATAGTTGGAGTGTCGATGTTATCTGAGTTTAAAGCTTTGGATGCCATGGGGAGCGCTAATGGGACTCTTATTGCATGGAATATCGATGCCTACTTTGTGGTTACCGAGGTTAGTGGCAGATATATGTTGACTGCTGTTGTTTGGGCATGCAACACGATCACCCATCCGGTTTTTTCATGCATTTACGGGCCAACAAAGTTGGAGTTGCGATCAAATTTGTGGGTCGAACTTTGTGCAGACAAAGTGGGGTTTCCGATGACCACATGGATTATTGGGTGTGACTTCAATCTGACCCTCGTTTAATCTAGTAGTTCATGACTTCTAGACATGACCCTTAATCTCTAAATTTTATGGAGGTTGTGTGTAAATTATAGTTGGAGGTGCTTGATGCAACTGGTGCCCTCTTTACCTAGAAGAGATCGGGATATCATGCTAGATTGGATTGTGTTTTAGGTTCCGTTGGACCCTTGGAGATTTTTCCTTTGGTCGTTTTCTCATCCTTGGTCTAGATGGAGTCGTATGCGCCTTGTCTGGGGAGGGAGTTGCACCGTGCCTTTTTCAGATTTGAAAGGCCAGGGCTCTTGGAAGACTGAGAGTAGGTTGCAAAACAATGGATATTTGTAGATTGCGCGGGTTCAGCTATGGCTCGTGTGTTTCACCTATTAATGGACTCAGGGAAGCATTTTTGTGAATTCAAGGAGTTGGGAGACTGTTGAAATTCCCGTCACAGTGTGATACATACCAAGGTAAGTAGACTTGACGAGGTAAAAGACTATCTTGAGATGTCGACCGACGAAGTTGAAGATAGAGTTGGTTTCCATAGGATCTTTCAGGAGGAGGACATGTTAAAGATTTTGGAATGGAGGCAGAGATCTCTGCAATCATAGATCAAAGATGGGGATGTCAACACTCAGTTTTTTCACGAGGTGGGTAGTTGCAGGCGACGTTCTTGTATAGTCATTAGAAGTGGAGAAGGTTTGTATTGGAGCGGATTGTCAGATGGGTTGGGTGCTTTCGAAATATCTCCGCAGGGTCTCCCGAAGAGTGGGGCGCATGGATGGCTGGGCACATAAGCCTCTTCCATAAGAGTTCGCATTCGATCTTGAGGTTTGAATGAGATGAGGTGAGATTAATTGTACTGGAGTTGAAATGGTGAAGTCTTAAATTACAGTTCGAGATTAGAGTTAATCTCAAACAATGGATTTATTGGTGAAAAGATTGGTGATGTGGAGAAAGAGGGATATTCGGAAAGTGAGTCTTCCGGAATAGAAGACGAACGAACTGGAGTATGAAATCAGTTCGCAGAGTCCGAACAAGAAATACTCTAATCCGAAATCCTCGATGTCAATAGGAATGATGTGGGAACACGAAAGTCAACATAAGAAAAAAGGGAAGAAAAGGCATGAAGGGCGCATAGGGATCTTTACACTAACAAACAAACACAATACAAACCCCCGATTCACCAACTGAACACAAGCGGAGACCGTAAGAGTTCGGTCTTTAATCTGTTCAATTTTAGTTTTAGTGAATCTACAAGAAGTTACTACCAAGCACACGGGGTGAGTCACCACTATCTCCCAGCATACGTTCTCAATCCTCCCCAATCGATGGAACTATCTGTTTGGGCTGTCGGGTTCAATATCAAGCCCAAAGGGAGAAAGGGGAATGATTGCTGATAGAGCAACTAATTCGGATGATAACCTGATATTCTTTTATCGAGAATTTTGGGATGTTTTGGACGATGATATTGTGGCTTTGATGGATCGGTTCACGTAGGGAAACATTGGTTTTGATAGAATTAATATTGATCTTTTGTTCCTTTTGCCTAAAGAAAGGTTCTGACCAGCATTGATGTGACACCAGTCAACGAATTATGACAAAATTAGATCATCCGTCCATTCAATTTTGTCCAATTAGATTTTTTTCTAATTAAAGTCTAATTAAATTAGGATCAAGTTAAATTTATTTACGGTTCATAAAGTCCGTTACAATTTTATTTTTACTTACACAAGGAGATCGTATGTGAGCTCCAAATCAATCGGTTAGTCGGTTAGATTCAGTTTAAGATTTTTATTTGATTTGAAATTTAATCCTGTTTCTATTTTTGTAATCCCACTCCTCTTATATGAAAGGGATGGCAGGCTTTTGGTTTAAACAGTTGAAGTTGAAATTAAATTGAGATTTATCTCATTTATCTCTCTCCCTCTCGCTTCTCCATCCATGCAATCTTCACTGTTCTTGTTCGTCAAATCTCTCACAATCGTTGAGTTTTGTCTTCTTCATCCATTCAATTTCTTCCACCAAATAATTTTCCACTTTAAAAATTATTTTTACACCATTGGAATTTCATGTTTGTATCAATTTGTATCAGAGTATGGCCCTCAGATTGTCTTCATGATCAGGAAATTCGTCAATATATTCGAGTTCTTTATAGAAAGATATTCGTTCAAGGAGCCGTGCATTGACGTGCAGAGGACAAAAAGTTCATACCCATAATGCTCCAGTTTCAGTTGGATCTACAGAAGCTCGCTGTGGATTTTTAGAACCTGTGTGCCGTCGGATCAACTACTCCACCACCATCCCCTTCTACAATCGGCCATACCTTCCCTGACACCACCACCATCCTCCCACAACTCTACAGTCTTGCCACCATCAACTTCAACCACCTTAGCCCCACTATCGCCCATGCCCCCATCAAAACTGTTGCTTTTAGCTCCGACCCCACCTTCTATCACGAACCCATACCCCCATCAACGTTAACCCTGGTCGTAACACCATCTTCACCCACACCATCACTTTTGCTGACCTCTCTCCAGCCCCACGTCCCATCCGGCCACCTTCCATTCCCGACCCCGCTATTTTCTTCTCCAGCCACAATCTCTTGCAGCAAAATTAACTAGGGTTTCATTGGGAAACCCTAGATATAGTTCTATCAAGCAGGCCCTCGCGAAGGCAGCGCGAGGGGACCTCCATCGCGCTCCAGGAGGCGCCCTAGCCACACAAGGCGGCTGACCATCCAGGCCTTTCATCTCGGCTGCTGCTTCAGATCTTGCGCAGAGCAACCCCGACCCATACGCAGAGCAACCATCATCGGCGGTGACATAGAGCAGCCCCGACCCATGCACGCACGACTGCTCCTGTCCGTGGTCGTGGCGGTGCTCCTCCTCCATCACGTTGCAGCCCCTGGCGGAGCCACCATCAGCGTGCGGAACCGCCTCCAGCAAATCATTGTGCAACCCATCTAGGGATCTGCATCACCAGAACGGAGATGGGCAGCGCGCATCTCGGCGGCGCATCACGCGTTGCTCTTGGCGGCGCAAGATCGCATCGCGCCCTCCTATCTTCCTCCAACGCCGTCTCCTTCTACGCACAAGAACTCCATCGCCTCTTCTAGATCATCGCGTAGTGGCCCTCGCCGCGTCTCCATCGCCTATCTTCTTCGACCGCGCTCCAGGAAGAGGCGGTGGAGCCCTATCAGCGAACTCCAGACCGTAGTTCTTCGGAGAGGCTCTTCTCGATATCTCCGAGATGGGGTGGCTTCGCTAAGACCATCGATAACAAGGGATTCTGAGGCTGTAGACGATTTCGAGCGTCGTCGCAGTGCCTCAAGCCCCTGTGCGACCTCCTCTCCGATTTGATGGGCTGCTCCCACGATGCATACTCCGCGTGAGGTCCCACTGCTCCAATTGCTCCAGGACCCGCGCAAAGCACATAGCTCCAGGCGGAGCTCGTGATCTCCAGGAGCGGCGGCTCCTCTGGGCAGCGGCTGCGTTGGGTTCTTTGGAACCCTAAGCGCGAGCAGCACTTCGATTGAAGAAGGGGTTCCCATCATGGGAACTCTAATGTCTATGGCTATATAGATGGGCCCGATGTCCCGTGTTATTAAAAAAAATGCTATTTTTGTAAGGGCCCTTGAGACTAAGGTATTAAAAAAAATTTATTTTTCGAAAAAGGCGCGTACAAATAAAAAGCCGTATGCATGTTTGCGAAAAAAATTTTAAAAAAAATATGAGAAGAAAAAGCCGTAGAAAATGATTTATGAAACGACTTAAAAAAATATGTTTAAAAAAATGATTTGAAAAGCCGATAAAAATTGTGAACGGTTTATTTTAAAAAAATCATGACAACTATTTAAAAAAAATGACAAAAAGACGCAAGTTCATGATTTTCCCCATTTTTCTTGTCTTCTCCCTACATTATCGATGCCATTGTTTCTGACAAGTACGAGAGAAAGGGGGAGTATTGTTTAGAGTTACATGTCCGAGTCCGATCTGATTCTCAAGACTCTAGGCCATTCAGATTGTTCAGACTCTACAGTTCGTAGATGAAGATTCTCCAGGCACAGTTTTAGACTCAATGGTCAGATTCATAGTCCTCAGTTTGACTCACACTCCAGCCCGTTCATCCTCCTCACCTACACAACATGAGAAACAACATCATCGACAGCAACCAATAGTTGTGCGCGTTGAGTTGATATTGTCCGTAGTATCCTGTAGCGTGAGTTGAGTTTCTTTCTGTTAGTCCAAGCTGACCATTGCATGCTCTAGCTTGAGGAGGAGTGTTGGAGCATTTGATTGTGCACCTCTTATGTTGTAGATGGGTAAATGGATACTTCCAGGATTCATTTACCCGATCTAGTTGTTTAGTCCAACATCTACCAGTTTGGAGATGTGGAGACTCAGTGGGGGCTATATATAGACCCCCGCATCCATTGTATCCAGTGAGAAAATTTAATAGAATACCTGCCATTTTGAGGGCTTCTCCCGTGGTTTCATCCCACTCCTTAGGGAGCAGGGTTCCACGTTAAATCCCGGTGTTATTCAAGTTTGATTTCTTTATTCTCTGATTTCGCTTGCGCATTCGCATTTTCTAACAAGGAGGAAAGATACGAAATTGAAACAAATTGGTCGACGAATTCGATAAAACTTCTCTGACATGGCGATCAAAGACAAAACCACTCTCATTAGGAGATGAGTTTTCCCAAGCGGTAGAGAGTTGATGCTGCGTGGAACAATGAATTATGACAAAATTAGAACGTTCATCCTTCCTGTTAGAAAATATAATGCAGAAGCTTGATCAGAGAAATAAAGACAAAAACACATATACTCCAACACTTTCAACTTTGTTCAATTAGTTTTTTTTTTCGTTCGTTAATTAGAGTCAAATTAAATTAAGGTCAAGTTAATTTTATTTACGATCAATAAAGTCCGTTGCATTTTTTTTACTTAAACAAGGAGAACATCAGTGATCTCAAAAATCAATTAGTTAGTCGGTTAGAGTTAGGATTTTTATTTGATTTGAAAGTTTAATCCTCTTTTCATTTTGTAATCCCACCTCTTTTATATAAAGAGGATCTAGGGATTTTTTTTTCAATAGTTGAGTTTGAAATTAAATTGAGATTTATTTAAGGCCTTAAATGTCGGTTTCGGTCACCATTTCGGTATCGACCAAAACAGAATTTCGATGAAATTTCGGTGGAATTTCGACTGAAATTTCGGTCATTTCGGTCATTTTTTGTACTAGCACCCCATATTTCGGTCATTTCGGTCGAATTTCGATTTCGACTGGATATCGATATTCGACAGAAATTCGACCGAATTTCGCTGAAATTTGAGGCCATGGATTTATCTCATTTAACTCTTTCCCTCTCTCGCTTCTCTCTCCATGCGATCTTTGCGGTTCTTCTTCCCCAAATCTCTTGCAACCGACGAGTTTTCCTTTCTTTCACCCTCCAATTTCTTCTACCAAATAATTTTCTGCCTTCAAAATTATTTCTCCATAGTTGGAATTTCATGTTTGCATCAAACATTCCCAAGGACGTTTTGGATGACATTATTTCGCCGGTGCAATCACTTTTTATTTCAAGGAGGCATATTGTGAATGGACTGGCGATGACCATGGAGATAAATATAGTGACAAATCGGAAAAGGAGTCGGATCGTAGGTTTACTTTGTAAGGTTGATTTCTCCAAAGCTTGTGAATTTATGGATCAGTGTTTCCTTTCATCCACATTAGCAAAAAGAGATTTTCCGGATACTTAGATCTTGTGGACAAGGATGTCATATTCGGTGAATAAATGGACACTTCCAGGGAGGTTCAATCCAGTATCAGCCTAGTGGTCGTCATGGATGCCCATTGGCATTGTTTTTCTTTGCTTTGGCCGCATATGTTCTTGCATGTATGGTAGTACAAGTGGTACACAAGAGTGTTTGTGCAAGTTACATGCGTGGCAATATTTCCATTGCCATCCTTCAATATGTAAATGCTACTTATTTCTTCGTTGAAGTAGGTAAGGATGCTTCAAGAGTGCCTACGGCTCTGGACATCTTTGGGGAGCTATCTGCCAAAGGATTAATTGGGACAAGTATGCTTTTAGTCTCGTTGGGTCTTTTGGAGGTGGCTAATTGTAGCATTGCATTAGGCACCGCTTATAGGTTATTGCTGATTTGTCACTTGGGGCTGTTATGGGAGCCGGGCCCTCGAAGGCATTGAACGAAGAGAAGATGTCACCCTTGTTCTCTAACATGATGAAAAAGAAAACCGAAACAGAACTCGATTGGGGAAGTAGACCCATCCTAGCGAGTTCGCACGATCATATGGAGGATTAGTTGTACATTCAGACTCATACAACCATCCTCGTCACTCCTCGATCCACACTAGAGTTGAAAAAGGCAATTTCCTTTTCCGATCAAAATCAAATTGTTTCATACCGCAGTTCGGCATCGGAGAAGAGATGAATCAGCCATTGGGGCCCTATACGATACAGGGAGGGACCATGGAAGTGCACGGAGGCAGGTGACGACAAGAGGGACCATGGGGACGCGTTGTAACGCGCAACGGCAAGCGCAGATGTGTGATGTGACAGCCCAAAGATGTGTGGCAGCATGTGTGGTGGGGAAGGAGGCCATGGGCGACAGTGTTGTTGGCACGCAAAGGCCATGGGGGTTGCGCTATGCAGAGCGCAGCATCACGGCAACGGTAGGCAACTGCGCCTGCGACTCCTGGTGGTGTGCGGAGGTGCAGGGAGGCACAAAGGGCTGGTAGGTGGGGGCTAGGGCACGGGTAGGGTACTAGAACTCCAGTCCAGGACCGTCCCTCTGATACCATATTGGGAGAAAATAAGAACTTGCTTATTCATGAGGCCCTAGGGTTCTCTTATATAGAGGAGAGACTCGTTGGACAAATTACATAAAGAAGATTGGAAGGATGGAAAATATATAAAAGAAACAAAATATAATTAATATCTCAACATTAGGCACGGATTAAGCTAAAATCCGAATCAATCCGATCCATGTGCACCCTTAGGCATCTCTAACCTCTTCAAGAAAGCATCCAATCATCATGTGGCACATATATCCATAGCACACAAGGTTAGAACATCAGTTGTAATAACGAATAATGGAGCTAAAGTCCAGCCATGTGAGTCCATCCTCACTCTAGATGACTTTTCATTAAAAAAACAATGAAAGAGATCGTGGTTACACATCACTTCAATCCATGCCATCCACTTAATGCGGTAACCCAACATGAGGGACAGATAGATAAAAATCAATTCAATGCATTAAAAACATTATTAAAGTCTACCTTCCAAAGGAAGACTTGCATTTTTCGCCTCACCCTAGAAGAAATCACCGCTTTATACAACTCTTCGATATCGAACAACATTTATGAAGGTATTCTATACATGTGAAATAACATCCCCCCACAACATCACACAAGCAATTCGCCAGCAGCTTTGCGACAATTGAGGAGATGGAGTAGGAGAGTGCAATTAGTCAAAATACTCAATCTACTTGGAAGTGTCATTTGGCAACATAAATATAAACAACTTAACCATTGAATTCCCTCCAAGAACTCGTGAACCACCTCCAACTCACCTTCCCCAACCAAACTCTAGAATTCCTTGTAGAAACCAAAAATGAAATCATCGAGGATTAAGAAGCATCTTATTTCTACGCCTCAAAGCCTTCGCCACCTCATCATCATTAACCTCTCTCATTACATTTTCCACGACATCAAGGGTCATCCTTTTGATGACCATGTCACCTCAATGACATCCTACCAACCGCACGCGTGAACTGCTTGAAATGTAATGACAATGCAAAATCAACGTGCTCCCTACTTTCCATCTCCTTAGTCACAACTATAAGATGGTCAACAACATTCTTCTGGCTCTTATCATCGCCATGAAAATGAAAAATATTGTGACTGTGATACCTTCATTCTATCATGCCTATATTGACCACTGCTTCAAATCCATCTAGACATTAGTACCCCCACTCTACACAACTTTATGCTCCATCTATCTTCCTCTGAGAGTTCACGTTCATCATCTATTTATCAAAATGTTGACAGTGTTCTGTAGATTTTCATTCCGTTTACCACACATTCTCCTTATAAAAATATGATGGAATGCTATCATGATAAAAACGGTGAACATTTTATGGAGGAAAATGAGAATAAAGGAAAGGAAAAGATAATGGAGGCAGTAAATACATGTTATAAAGGAATGAGTTTCTACTAAAAAAATAAAAGGAATGAGTTTAAAAAAATTAAGTTTCTGAATTAATCTAATACAAAGATTGTGATATATGTGCTCCCTTCATTTGTTCGGGGAGGCCTCATGGAAAGCATTTATTTACTCATAAACACTTCGCAACCAAAACTCCTTAATCTATGCAACAAAGTATAAACATGTAAAAATATAAAGAATATAAAATGTGGAATAAAAATATAAAGACACGATTTTACGTGGAACCCTACTCCCTAAGGAACGCAACAAAACTACAAGAGAAAGCTAGTAAGATTTGTATTTTCTATTGATCTTTATATAGCTCCACAAACTCAATCAAGTCCCACCACCCATCCATGTGGGACTAAAGATCTTTCCACAAACATGCCTAATACAGTATTCTCTTAACACTTCAGCTCAAGATGGAGCTTGGAATGATCAACTTGGATAGTACAAAACTCGAAGCATGCAAACCAACAACAACAAAGCCTTTTCCCACATTAAGTAGGGTTGGCTACATGGATTCTTTACCTCTAAATACAAACATGCAAATCGATAATAAATAATCAAAATACAATTCTCAAACTTTCAACTACATCATCTCACTCTCGTGCTCTGGGGAAGTCCATAATTGTTATTGATGGGCTCTTGAATGCTTCGAATACAAAAGATTGAAAAAGAGTCTTTCTTATGGAGACATCCCTGAGTTGCTACAATATGATGATCATTGTTGTAAAAATCCCCCGACTGGCCCGACTAGTAGGTCCGACTAGTCTAGTCAGTGGGGTGGCCGACCGAATACTGACTAATTCCGACTAAGGGCAACTAGTCGATCGATTTTTGCTTGGAGATACCATTTATTTTTTATTTTTTAAAGCAAACTTATTCTAATATGCTTAATATTTTATTTAAATCAATTTC
This sequence comes from Ottelia alismoides, assembly GCA_037367405.1. Taxonomy (NCBI): domain Eukaryota; kingdom Viridiplantae; phylum Streptophyta; class Magnoliopsida; order Alismatales; family Hydrocharitaceae; genus Ottelia; species Ottelia alismoides. The sequence continues at coordinate 483,425 of JAZKJV010005882.1, read as the reverse complement.
TTCTTTTGTTTCATTATGATAATATATAAAATGTACAAATCTATGTAAATATATAAGAATATACATACAAAAATGATTATATATTTAAAATAATTAAAAACTTCAAAACTGATTAAAGACCGACTAAATCCGATTAGTCGTCTGACTGCCGATTAATCCTTAGTCAGTGACTCAACCGACCGAGTACCGATTACCGATTTTTGCAAACTTGATGATGATCTTAACAAAGGGTTGCTATAATGAAGCCATTGCACCGGGTCTCTCTCAACAAGAGTCTGGAAGTGGGCTCTCCCATAGTAGCTCGGAGAAATGGATCTCTAACTAGGTACACATTAAGACTCAGCCCAAATCACGAGTATAAGGACCACTTAAACAAAGGATCGTGTATGTGCACCTCATATATAACAAGGAGGTGTTCTCTGAAACTCCCCTCTCTACCATATCGATGTTTTTTTTTGAAACAAAAGGGAGAAACACATGCAGGTGCCCGCCTCAAGATTTGAACCATGGTCTTTTGGGAGGTAGGCATGTTGCACTACCAACAAACCATCAATGTGGAGATACGATATTTAAACAAAAGGTTCTCCCCTTTTCCTTTTATTCTTTTTCAACAAACTTTTTTTGCAATCTTTTTCACAACTTTCCTTTTTTCAACAGCCCTCACCATTCTTTCTTGGCCCTATGGTTTTCTTTCTTTTCACATCATCCTCCTTTTTTGTTGTCATGTATTGTTTCCATTTTCTTTTCACATCCTTCAACTTTTTTCTTTAGTCAGCAACTGTAGTCTGTAGCCTATTGAACCTGAATAACAAAAAAATGAACTGACATTTAAAGCCTCACAAAGAAGGATGTATTCTTTTCTTCTCCGCTGACCGTAACCTTCTCTCTTTTCCATCACAGCTTCCTCCTCTCTCTGTTTTGGGCATTCAAAAAATTTTATGCTAGTTCTTTTCTTTCAAATCTCCCACAAACTTAGCCTCGCCATTCTTTTGATCACAGATTTAGGCATTATAGGGACCAACAAATAATGACTAGAGACATTAACAATAAAAAATTAATAATAAATGCATCACAATATCTCATTATCTTCTAATAGCCATTGTTAGGGTTCGAAGAACCTATCGCTGCTCATAAGATCAAGTTGCTGCCCATGCACTATTGCTGCAAGTCGGCGTCACCGCTGTTAAAATTCCATCCATGTACGAGATTAGGTGTTGGAGGCCTATCCAAGGCCATGTAGCCACGCCTCACCTCTCCATCCTACCACGTTTAATGATCTTGATCCTCTGACAGGCCCTCAAAAGATGCTAAAAGCCTCCATAAGTTCAAGAAACTCCTAAAACTGTTACTCGGAAATCACGGCAAAAGGTTGGAAGCCATGCACCATCCACTCATGCTACCGAGACCAATATGCCACGATCCGAGATTAGAGCAAACAAGCACGGAAAATGCTTTGCCAAAGGCCCCTGTCGATCAAGTCATCCGTCCAGAATGCAAAAGAGCATTCGTCACGCAAAATAGAAGGTAAGTGTGTTGGAAATTGAGGCAGACCAAAGCAAATCCCTTTCCAAAAAGTGAAGCAAAATGGTGTAGGCCAGGAACCAAGGAACATTGGGCATCAGTTCAATAAATCTAGGGACAACCTACATTAAAGATCATCATTGCTTCCTCATATTCTCGCCACCCACTTTAAAACAAACCTATTCAAAGTTTCCAATTGAAGGATGTCGAGTCTCCTTCTTGCTTTAAAAGTGTACCAGTGTCCCGGTTTACCAAATGTATCCCAAACATGAGGTTCCAAGGAAGAATCTCCTTAATATCACATCTAAACGATGGTGAATCTCTTAAGGTTAGAGCGTGGGAGACATGGAGAAGATAACAATTGCCGCAAGAACCGCCCTGACGAGCACAAGACAGCCTCGGTAACAAGCACAATGCCTTCCACCAAAAAAGCCTCCACTCCAACATCTCAATAACCAGCAACAAATTCGCTAGACATAACCTACTGCAACGTCAGCAGATTCATTGTCATAGCCGGTGGTACCCATTCCCTGATCACAGGACAAGGTTAGATCAGTTTGACACCTTCGACGTGTCTGCAGAATGTGTTGTGTGCACATGACTTTTATATGAATTTATTGTCTAATAGTCATATTACGAAGGAGTTACGTTGTCGTGCTATTTTTTGACCCGTCGTCTCTTGTATTTCAGGACATTCTTACGGGCAGGGTGATTGGCTGTGGTTGTAAGCAAGGAAGCCTCTACCGACTGGTATGAACTCTATATGCTGGCCTATCTTCTCATTCTACAGGACCCGTCTTTCCTTTCATGTGATACATGCGCTTTGGCCACCGTCTCCTTCAGATGATGTGTCATGTTCTCCCTCAGATCTTGTAGCATCCGGTTTCCAATCAAACCCGAAGTCGTCCGATTTTGGGTCTAATGAACCCAAAAACGTTGTCGGTCAATACTAAACAACTTAAAACGATCAATTAATCGTGAATCAAAAGCTGTTCGGGTGAAATCGACCAAAAATCGGTCGCTTCGTAATGTGCGCCGCAAAAAGCCGCGACGCAAATTCGGAAACCGCAAAGCAAACCGAGACCGTCATTAGATCCGATTCGGCGATACAAGACCAATGGAATCGACCGTTCGTCAATCGGAGGTCGTTTGATATTTTTAAATCGTAAAATTTAACCTTAAACAAAATCCGTATCCGAGAATTTCGGGTATTCAAAACCCAACCGAAAGTATATCAATATTATACTCAAATTGATCGTCGTTCAGAGACGATCAAATCAAGATATTACGCGTTAAAATCTGACACTCAATATGCGTATACGGTCAATTTTTAAAGTGTATCAAATAAAAAGAGTTTAATATATATATATATATATATATTATTTTCTACAGTAAACTGTAGCAGGAGACTCGTTCGGTTGAAAATTTAAAAAAATATTAAACAACACCTCCATACGTATGTCACTTGGATTCCTTACTCTTTTTCCATTTGGCCACAATTAGTCTCCACTTGGCAAAAGACAAAACCCTCCCTCTTAGTATAAATAGCCCAATTCCCTTGCACTTTTTCCTCTTCGAGAACCCCACCCGAGAGAGAGAGTCCAAATCCCCATTTCTAGCAATAATTCCTCCCTTCTTCCTTCCCATTTTCTCCCCTAAATCCTCTCTCTCGTTTCAAACCTTCCAGCCAATAGGAGCTCCAAATTTTATTGGCGGAAGCTGCTGCTATTAAAACCAAAGGTGCTGATCTGAGACTTGGAGCTGCTACTTCTCCAGCAATTCCTTTCTTTCCTTGGAGCACTTGCAATTGCTGGAGGTTGTTTTCACTCCATTTCAAGCCCATTTTCTACTCCTTGCTTCAGATCAACCACTGCATGTCATTTTAATCCAAAAAGGTACCTTCTCTTTCCCTTATTGCTGCCATGCATGCCAATCATACATCCTGGTGTCTCTTCTTGAATAAATCATGAGGGAGAGGGGAGACTTTGGATAGAATTATATGATACTGTAATCTGCTATATATATAAGTTTGGATATAAGAAATTTATACTATTTCTGCTATAAAAAAAATATATATATATAGAAATGAACAACCGCTGATTCTTATTGGGATTTTAAGAATTGAAAATTTTCTTATATAAGGCACCAAAGGTCATGGAAGCTCGTAACATTTGGTCTTATACTCCACACATTCATGACCACTTTAAATTCAACAACACTATTATTGCAAGTGCAATATTCTTCACTCGTGAATCGTGACTTAGTGCAAGTTGATAACATCTTCAAGAGAATCACCACATAGATATGGATTTTTATTTGGACTGCTTTGGTTGTGGATATATTGAAAATCTTTTTCTCCACTTTTGATGTACATGCATAGATGTTTCTATTTATGGTCATCATCTTGGAGACTGTCTGATATATATATCCTGTACTCATAATCTTAAGGTGTATAATCGAACCCCAACATTTTTGGAATATCTTTCTTTATATTATGCATCTGATTCTCACGGAAAAAAAAATGTCTGCTTTTCAATTTGGATAAAAATTAATATTTTGGCCAATATATTTTCAACTAGTTACAATTATTATCCTTATTAAATATAAAAAAAAAGTGCAAAATTGCTTACACAGTGATGGATAAATTCTATAATTATAAACAATGATTACAAATAAGTTATACTGACCGTTTCCTACAACTCTCTCCTTTATCATGGTGAATACATATCAGACTCTTATAATCCGATCCTTGAAATATCCTCATTGTTGTGATTTTTTTTACAGAATAGAATAATCGTACATCGGTTCACTGTCAATCATTTTACCTATGGCTCAGATTGCAAAACTCAGATCTGTTGAGTTTATCATGGGTTTGGCAAGTAAATTAAAAATGTAATGTCACCGAAATGAAGTTGACAATTCCCACTAAGGTTTATTATGAGAACTGCTGCAAAAAAAAAATATATATATATATATATATTTATTTATTTATAATTGAAAATTTCGTAAGTCTGGGATTGAACTGAAATGCTCCCTGTAAGCTACTGATATATACATATATACATTCATGAAATAAAGAAAATTTAAAAGAGAAATGTAAGTCCTGATGAAAGAAGCTTATCTAATCTATGTTTTACTATGTATTGGGGATGAATTGTGCTGGGATACAAAGTATATATATCAGTTTATGTGTGACCGAAAGCGTAATTGGAAGGAAAAATTATGGGCAGTAAGCCGTTTTGGAGAGTTGTAGAATTTTGCGAGAATGGATCTATGGAATCATCCCTTTAAAAATACTCTGTCATCTATAAATCATTATCAATAAGGTAGTTGACCAAGATGTCTAGATCCGCCAATTGATCGCATAGAAGATTAAGAAAGGATTGAGAAATCAAATAAGTATCATAGTAAATAAATGGTGACGATAAATTATGCCGGTCATGATGAACTTTTTACACATGATCGTGCGAGGGCGCGGTGACCCTCACCTGGGCGGAGGAAAGGAAGCCCAGTTAGGGCAGCGGCCGCTTAAATGCGCGGGTCTAGGGTCCCAGTCTTCTTCACGGTTTTTACGCGAGCTCGCAGTGTTTTTACGCCTCGTTGGGATCCTAACATTAGACCAGTTCCGTTGACCCTGTCTTTAGGATACCCAGGCGGGGGATCCTTGGTTTTCAGTTTTTACGTACGAGCTCGTCCGCCCGTACTAGTCGGGCTGTTTTTCTAGAGTGACTTTTCTAGGGAGTCTCTCTCACCCGTCTCAGTGGCGTAGTTGGGGAGTAGACCTATCCCTCTATTGGACCGCGCTTCCAATTAGAGGGCGAGACGGAAGAGCCATTTGCAGGCTTCTTCACCGCTTGAGTTTCTTCGCCAAACAGACTTGGCGATTCTATATCTAGATCATCCATATCTACATCTACACCATCTGGAGCTATATCTGAAACATTGAAGATAGAATTTGAGAAGTTATGATCAAAAGACCATTCTCTCTGCCCAAGAATTTAAATAAATTAAAAGATCTCTACAATCTCAACTTTTCCATTTTTCACTCGCCAACTTGATCTCTAAGAAAATTGCTATATGCATTCACACTCATACACTCATGATTACGCAATTGCTATATAAATATGACATATGGGAAATGCCGGGTTCTGGGGGAAAACATTAGAAACGCATTACAAACAAACCCGTTTTACTTACGCAAGTAGATGTAGATTTTACTTATACCACCTTTCTACTTGCCTGCTTTTGTACATATTAAATGTCAAAGTTATTTTTATAAATTTTAAGGAGGTACCAGCAATGGCTGACGCCTCTTCTTTCCTATGGTGTGTGTGGCAGGCAAACAGCCTGCAGTGCAGTAGCCGCTCAGTAGCTATATGCTTCCAGGAGACAGAGTATATACGAGACGGTATGAATTCCTTGTCTCAGCTTTTGTTCAAATAATGATGTAAATGCTATCTCTTTTGTGTCACACTTTGGGATATATGATGTAATGGAAGATCCTTGTATACGTTGTAAACTGATATGAATATTAATGAAAAGAATTTTGGTGCCATATTGTCTCTTGTACTTGTGGTCATGTGATGGAAATGAATGTCAAATTTGCGCGAAAAATTTTCCCTGTATTTGTACGACTTGTGTGATTAAATGTGAATGATATATTGCGAAATGCTCGTAAACGGGTACCCGGATCCTGAGAGGGGTTCACAAGTTTGGTATCAGAGCAGTGGTACCCCGATACGCACATTCGCAGTACTAATATTCCGATCGCATTAAGTTCTTGGATAGCGACAGTCTTCCGACTTGTCGCGAGTCCGAGAAGGGAAATATAACATTCAGATTCAATCACCACAGATGTCACCAATTTCATTAATTTTCATATTATATCCCAAGAAGAGAAAAAGCATATATCATAGGTATCTCCAAATGGTATTTTTATGATTAAATATGGTTCTTATGCAGAGCCATATTATACTGACCAGACCAGGAGATGACTAACCAACTAGAACACATCCTGACTACGCTATCGACCTTTCCATGTTTTATTTGATTCTGTAGCGACACACATTTTCCTTGCTTTGAGACTACTAGTTTCTTTAGATGGAGTTGCAGAAACACTATCTCCTCCATATCACATCCGAGGGTCAGGTGACCAATTGTTTGTCATTTCCCTGATATTCGAGCACTTGCCAGTACTGATTGGCGGTCACGAGATATCGCAGATTGTCTACTTCTGCAGCTTGATGAGTTCGACTTGATTTTAGGCATGGATTGGTTATCCGCTCATCATGCACTTGTTGATTGCTTTAAGAAGACGGTTGTCTTCAGGATTCCAGATCTACCCGAGTTTACTTTTGAGGGTACTATACATGACTCCACCATGGAGTACATTTCAGTGTTGCGAGCCCAGTGACTTGTTGATTAGGGTTGTGATTCATACCTTGCATTTGTTCGGGAGGTATCTGACCAGGAGCCGATGACACAGGACATCCGAGTAGTGTCAGAATATTCAGATGTATTTCCTTATGAGCTACCAGGATTACCTCCTGAGAGAGAGATCGAGTTCGAAATCACATTGCTGCCAGATACACAGTCGATCTCTATGTCACCATATTGCATGGCACCAGCCGAGTTGAGGTAGCTGAAGGTGCAGTTGCAAGAGTTACTTGACTGAGGATTCGCGAGTCATATATTCCGAAGACAACCTTCAGGACTCGTTATGGACACTACGAGTTTGTGGTGATGCCATTTGGGCTCACCAATGCACCTGCGGCTTCATGGATATGATGAACTGTATCTTCCGTCCATACTTGGACAAGTTTGTAGTGGTGTTCATTAATGATGTGCTCATCTACTCACGGAATGAATGGGATCATGCGAATGATCTACGAACCATTTTGGACACATTACGAGAGCACAAGCTATATGCCAAGTTGAGTAAATATGAGTTCTGGTTGTCCCAGGTCTCATTTCTCGGGCATATCATTTCTGAAGCAGGCATTGCAGTTGATCCTGCGAAGATAGATGCAGTTATGTCTTGGGAGCAGCCCAAGACTGTCACACAGATTCGGAGCTTCCTTGGATTAGCAGGCTATTACAGACGCACTGTCAGCGGAATTTCACGCATTGTTCGCCCTCTGACACGATTGACGCAGAAGAGAGTTCCATTTATTTGGGACGATTCATGTGAGCAGGCCTTCCAGACACTGAAGGAGAGATTGACTACAGCGCCTATTCTCGCTCTTCCTTCAGGTACTTAGGACTATGCAGTCTACACGGATGCATCTGGAGAAGGTCTGGGAGCAGTGTTGATGCAGAGAGGACAGGTGATTGCTTACGCATCACGGCAGTTGAGACCGCACGAGCGGAACTACCCCACACATGACTTGGAGTTGGCGGCAGTTGTCTTCGCCTTAAAGATCTGGCGCCACTATCTTTATGGGGTGAACTTCGAGATTTTCACAGATCACAAGAGTCTGAAGTACATCTTTGATCAGAAGGAGCTGAACATGAGGCAGCGCAGATGGCTCGAGTTGTTGAAGGATTATGATTGCACGATCTCTTACCATCCTGGTAAGGGAAACGTGGTGGCTGATGCACTTAGCAGGAGAGCGCATGCTGATGGTACGGCGAACTGGCTATACACGTGGGATACGCTTGCAGCTTTGACCGATTGGCATCCTCAGGAGAGCGCATCCATTTCTACCGCCGTGCCTCCACGATACAGCAGTCTTTGGGATCGTATTGTAGAAGGCCAGAAGACCGATCCTTGGATCCGAGATAGATACATGCGCGCCGTCAAGGACGAATTTGACGACTTTGTTGTGATGGAGTCTATTTTATGGAAGGCAGGACGGGTTGTCGTACCCAATGACGAGCAGCTTCGCAGAGACATTCTGGACGAGGCACACAGTTCACGGTTATCTATCCATCCAGGCAGTACGAAGATGTACCGTGATCTGCGTCGACATTTCTGGTGGGATGGAATGAAGCGCGATGTGGCACTACATGTTAGCAGATGCATGACCTGTCAGATGGTTAAGGCTGAGCACAGGAGACCACCAGGATTACTGTAGTCTCTCCCCATTCCCGAGTGGAAGTGGGAGAGCATTTCTATGGATTTTGTCACTGGTTTGCCGAAGACACTGGGTGGCCATGATTCCATTTGGGTCGTTGTTGATAGGTTGACCAAGTCAGCCCATTTCATACCTGTCAACACGACTTACACTCCATCCAGGTTGGCCATGCTCTATGTACAGAACATTATCAGGCTACATGGTATACCACGAGAGGTGGTGTCTGACAGAGATTCGAGATTTACATCTCATTATTGGCATCAGTTCATGTCAGCACTACAGACAGAGCTGAAGATGAGTTCTGCATACCATCCACAGACTGACGGGCAGAGTGAGCGCACCATTCAGACGCTTAAGGATCTACTTCGCGCATGCACTTTGGAGTGGGAAGGGTCCTGGAAGGACCATTTACCTTTGGTGGAATTCACGTACAACAACAGCTATCACTCCAGTATTGGCATGGCACCATTCGAGGCCCTATACGGGCGGAGATGCCTCACACCTCTCAGTTGACGTGAGGTAGGCGATCATGCTCTTTACTCCGTGGATCTCCTTAGAGAGACTGCGCGAGCTGTTGATGAGACGGAGGCTTCTGACGGCACAAAGCCGCCAGAAGAGCTATGCGGATCGTCGGAGGAGAGACATATAGTTTCAGGTAATCTAATTATTTCCTCTTCACGTATTCAATTATAACTCATATATAATCAACTCAATCTCATACTAATGACAATCCTGTAAATTACAGGTTGGAGATTGGGTATTTCTCCGTGTATCTCCCATGAAGGGAGTGCAGAGATTTGGCGTTCGTGGCAAGTTGGCGCCACGATATGTCGGACCTTTTGAGATTCTGGCTAGAGTGGGGAAGGTTGCATATCAAGTAATACTTCCTCCACATCTTTCTGGTATTCACGACGTTTTACATGTATCCAACCTAAGGAAGTATGTGCACGATTCTTGGCACATCATCAGTTATGAGAATCTAGATGTAGAGCCAGATCTGACTTATGAGGAGAAGCCAGTCCAGATACTTGATCATGCTGCGAAGAAGCTTCGCAGCAAAGAGATTTCATTGGTCAATGTTTTGTGGCACCGTCACGGAGTCAAAGATGCGACATGGGAGACTGAAGCTGACATGCGGACACGATACCCGCAGCTTTTCTGATGTAAGCATCAAAACAAGCTTTTGTAATTAGTTACATGATAAATGTATGGCTTGTTTTCTCTTTGAGGTTTTTATGGGTTCAAAACCCTTTGAGGTTTTTATGACCATATTAAATCCAAACAAGATACCTAATAGCCTTAACTCGAGTCTCGAGGACGAGACTCCCTTTGAGGTTTTTATATTTGTAGCATCCTGTTTCCAATCAAACCCGAAGTCGTCCGATTTTGGGTCTAATGAACCCAAAAACGTTGTCGGTCAATACTAAACAACTTAAAACGATCAATTAATCGTGAATCAAAAGCTGTTCGGGTGAAATCGACCAAAAATCGGTCGCTTCGTAATGTGCGCCGCAAAAAGCCGCGACGCAAATTCGGAAACCGCAAAGCAAACTGAGACCGTCATTAGATCCGATTCGGCGATACAAGACCAATGGAATCGACCGTTCGTCAATCGGAGGTCGTTTGATATTTTTAAATCGTAAAATTTAACCTTAAACAAAATCCGTATCCGAGAATTTCGGGTATTCAAAACCCAACCGAAAGTATATCAATATTATACTCAAATTGATCGTCGTTCAGAGACGATCAAATCAAGATATTACGCGTTAAAATCTGACACTCAATATGCGTACACGGTCAATTTTTAAAGTGTATCAAATAAAAAGAGTTTAATATATATATATATATATATATATTATTTTCTACAGTAAACTGTAGCAGGAGACTCGTTCGGTTGAAAATTTAAAAAAATATTAAACAACACCTCCATACGTATGTCACTTGGATTCCTTACTCTTTTTCCATTTGGCCACAATTAGTCTCCACTTGGCAAAAGACAAAACCCTCCCTCTTAGTATAAATAGCCCAATTCCCTTGCACTTTTTCCTCTTCGAGAACCCCACCCGAGAGAGAGAGTCCAAATCCCCATTTCTAGCAATAATTCCTCCCTTCTTCCTTCCCATTTTCTCCCCCTAAATCCTCTCTCTCGTTTCAAACCTTCCAGCCAATAGGAGCTCCAAATTTTATTGGCGGAAGCTGCTGCTATTAAAACCAAAGGTGCTGATCTGAGACTTGGAGCTGCTACTTCTCCAGCAATTCCTTTCTTTCCTTGGAGCACTTGCAATTGCTGGAGGTTGTTTTCACTCCATTTCAAGCCCATTTTCTACTCCTTGCTTCAGATCAACCACTGCATGTCATTTTAATCCAAAAAGGTACCTTCTCTTTCCCTTATTGCTGCCATGCATGCCAATCATACATCCTGGTGTCTCTTCTTGAATAAATCATGAGGGAGAGGGGAGACTTTGGATAGAATTATATGATACTGTAATCTGCTATATATATAAGTTTGGATATAAGAAATTTATACTATTTCTGCTATAAAAAAAATATATATATATAGAAATGAACAACCGCTGATTCTTATTGGGATTTTAAGAATTGAAAATTTTCTTATATAAGGCACCAAAGGTCATGGAAGCTCGTAACATTTGGTCTTATACTCCACACATTCATGACCACTTTAAATTCAACAACACTATTATTGCAAGTGCAATATTCTTCACTCGTGAATCGTGACTTAGTGCAAGTTGATAACATCTTCAAGAGAATCACCACATAGATATGGATTTTTATTTGGACTGCTTTGGTTGTGGATATATTGAAAATCTTTTTCTCCACTTTTGATGTACATGCATAGATGTTTCTATTATGGTCATCATCTTGGAGACTGTCTGATATATATATCCTGTACTCATAATCTTAAGGTGTATAATCGAACCCCAACATTTTTGGAATATCTTTCTTTATATTATGCATCTGATTCTCACGGAAAAAAAAATGTCTGCTTTTCAATTTGGATAAAATTAATATTTTGGCCAATATATTTTCAACTAGTTACAATTATTATCCTTATTAAATATAAAAAAAAAGTGCAAAATTGCTTACACAGTGATGGATAAATTCTATAATTATAAACAATGATTACAAATAAGTTATACTGAACGTTTCCTACAACTCTCTCCTTTATCATGGTGAATACATATCAGACTCTTATAATCCGATCCTTGAAATATCCTCATTGTTGTGATTTTTTTTACAGAATAGAATAATCGTACATCGGTTCACTGTCAATCATTTTACCTATGGCTCAGATTGCAAAACTCAGATCTGTTGAGTTTATCATGGTTTGCAAGTAAATTAAAAATGTAATGTCACCGAAATGAAGTTGACAATTCCCACTAAGGTTTATTATGAGAACTGCTGCAAAAAAAATATATATATATATATATATTTATTTATTTATAATTGAAAATTTCGTAAGTCTGGGATTGAACTGAAATGCTCCCTGTAAGCTACTGATATATACATATATACATTCATGAAATAAAGAAAATTTAAAAGAGAAATGTAAGTCCTGATGAAAGAAGCTTATCTAATCTATGTTTTACTATGTATTGGGGATGAATTGTGCTGGGATACAAAGTATATATATCAGTTTATGTGTGACCGAAATCGTAATTGGAAGGAAAAATTATGGGCAGTAAGCGTTTTGGAGAGTTGTAGAATTTTGCGAGAATGGATCTATGGAATCATCCCTTTAAAAATACTCTGTCATCTATAAATCATTATCAATAAGGTAGTTGACCAAGATGTCTAGATCCGCCAATTGATCGCATAGAAGATTAAGAAAGGATTGAGAAATCAAATAAGTATCATAGTAAATAAATGGTGACGATAAATTATGCCGGTCATGATGAACTTTTTACACATGATCGTGCGAGGGCGCGGTGACCCTCACCTGGGCGGAGGAAAGGAAGCCCAGTTAGGGCAGCGGCCGCTTAATGCGCGGGTCTAGGGTCCCAGTCTTCTTCACGGTTTTTACGCGAGCTCGCAGTGTTTTTACGCCTCGTTGGGATCCTAACATTAGACCAGTTCCGTTGACCCTGTCTTTAGGATACCCAGGCGGGGGATCCTTGGTTTTCAGTTTTTACGTACGAGCTCGTCCGCCCGTACTAGTCGGGCTGTTTTTCTAGAGTGACTTTTCTAGGGAGTCTCTCTCACCCGTCTCAGTGGCGTAGTTGGGGAGTAGACCTATCCCTCTATTGGACCGCGCTTTCAATTAGAGGGCGAGACGGAAGAGCCATTTGCAGGCTTCTTCACCGCTTGAGTTTCTTCGCCAAACAGACTTGGCGATTCTATATCTAGATCATCCATATCTACATCTACAACATCTGGAGCTATATCTGAAACATTGAAGATAGAATTTGAGAAGTTATGATCAAAAGACCATTCTCTCTGCCCAAGAATTTAAATAAATTAAAAGATCTCTACAATCTCAACTTTTCCATTTTTCACTCGCCAACTTGATCTCTAAGAAAATTGCTATATGCATTCACACTCATACACTCATGATTACGCAATTGCTATATAAATATGACATATGGGAAATGCCGGGTTCTGGGGGAAAACATTAGAAACGCATTACAAACAAACCCGTTTTACTTACGCAAGTAGATGTAGATTTTACTTATACCACCTTTCTACTTGCCTGCTTTTGTACATATTAAATGTCAAAGTTATTTTTATAAATTTTAAGGAGGTACCAGCAATGGCTGACGCCTCTTCTTTCCTATGGTGTGTGTGGCAGGCAAACAGCCTGCAGTGCAGTAGCCGCTCAGTAGCTATATGCTTCCAGGAGACAGAGTATATACGAGACGGTATGAATTCCTTGTCTCAGCTTTTGTTCAAATAATGATGTAAATGCTATCTCTTTTGTGTCACACTTTGGGATATATGATGTAATGGAAGATCCTTGTATACGTTGTAAACTGATATGAATATTAATGAAAAGAATTTTGGTGCCATATTGTCTCTTGTACTTGTGGTCATGTGTGATGGAAATGAATGTCAAATTTGCGCGAAAAATTTTCCCTGTATTTGTACGACTTGTGTGATTAAATGTGAATGATATATTGCGAAATGCTCGTAAACGGGTACCCGGATCCTGAGAGGGGTTCACAGATCTCACCTCGTTCATTCTTCCATTGTGAGGCATGTCAGTTGGGGAAACACCATCCATCTGTGTTTCCAAGTAGTCAGAGTCGGAGCAGTAGCTCCCCTTTTGAGTTATTTCATGTTGATATTTGGGGTATGATTCGTGTTCCCGATTACTAGGGACACAAGCGCTTCCAAAGGGTGTTGGAGTTTAAAGCAATCCGTCTACCTTCCGGAAAGCTCAAGTTAAGGGATTGGGCAGAACTCAACTATCTTGCATGGAGCGAGCAAGCCTAATTGACGAAGCGAGATCAGACATTCTCAACCGCAGGATGAGAGGAAAGATAGGACACATCGGTCAGGCTTCAAAGTGGGGGCCTTATTGTGTATAATGTGTCAGAGGGGCTGACATAGAAAGTGCGGAAATGGAGCACAAAAGGTGCTACTCTAGTGAAAAATGTCTGATATAATTAATATATATAATGCTTCTCCCTACTCTTTAGCCTCCCTTACGTATGGCTCTGAAACCTCTACCCCTTGTCGCTGGAACCCGTAGTTAGCTTTCGATCGGGCATGGCCGCCTCCACTCTGATATGTCCTGGCGGTGCTGGCTGCTGTTAGAGAAGGTCGCTGACATGAAAAGCAAAAGGCAAAAGCAAAGAAAAGATGTTAACTATATAAATATGTTCTCAAAATGCGGCAAAACGCCCCTTCGACGAGCCGGGGCATGTGGTCACTTCGGGGCTTTCTGACTCCCCTAGGGAAATCAGGACACCCTTAAGCATTATCGAGTCAAACTTTTAGGTTGAATTAAGTTAGTTTTGAAAAGACAACAAATAATGAGAAGTTGATGATTTTTCTCATCAATCGTGGGTTTTTTATTCAAAAATAAGTCTGAGGCTGGGGATGTGATTAAAACTTTTATCAATGAAGTATAGAATATTTTTCCTCTTCTGTCAAATATGTGAGAACAGATATTTCTTTAGAATTCCGTACTTGTGCACTATCCCAATTCTTTTCATCTCGTAGTATTGTTCATCAAACGACATGTGCCTATACTTCTCAGCAAAATGGGGTTACCAAGAGAAAGCATCGCTATTTACATGATGTTACTCGAACTCTTCTTATCTAGAGTCATGTCCCACATCGATCTAGGGCGTTGCAATTCTTACAGGCACAGCATGCTATCTCGTGAATAACATGCCATCGTCTGTTCTGGGTGAGAAAATTGCTTTCTTTTTGGCATTTCTAGAGAAGGAGTTATTCTCACTCACTCGTGTTTTTGGCTTTGTTGCATTCGTCCATCAGTCGTCTCTAGGTCTTGACACACTCTCTCCTAGGGATGTCAAATGTGCGTTTGTTGGTACTCCGGGACTCAGAAGGGATATAGATGCTATGATCCCTTGTACATGAAATATTATGTTAGTGCTGATGTCACTTTTTTGAGTCAGTGATGTACTTTTCTACTACATGTTATAGGTTGACTTCATCAGATTTAGATAATGAGGTCTGTTGACTTCATCAGATTCATATTATGAGGTCTGTTGACTTCATCAGATTCAGATAATGAGGTCTACATGCCACCACCTCCTATGAGTCCATCATCACCACCACCACCTCTTACACCACCTCCATTACCTCCTTCTATACCGCCATCTCCCACGATCCCTGTTCCACCATTGCCACGATATATACTCGATGATCTGCTCATGGTCATCGCCAGTCATTTAGTACGCCTCAGGTTTGTTCTGAATACGTTGTTTCTAACGATGGGTCTAGAGATGTGCTTGTGCATGATCAAATACATAAGACTGATATACGGATGGATGAAATTCCCAATGACCTGGATATTCCTATAGCGCTTCGCAAGCATAAGTGTACATCTGCCTCATATCCACTTGCTTCCCAGATTATGTTTGATCGTCTTACAAGGGAATTCCGAAGGTTTGCTGTTGCCCTATCTTTTGTGGAAATACCACATAATTATCAGGAGGCATTGAGAGATAGTCGATGTCTAGCTCTGGAAGAGGAGATGGCTGCTTTACGTCATGTGGTACTTGGAGCTTGCTCTCTGTTCCTAATAGGGCATCTGTTGTTGTTGGGAAAAATAAGAGTTGTGTTTATTCCTTGAGACCTAGACTCTCTTATATAGGGAGAGGCGTATGGGCAAATTACATATGGTAGACGAACGAAAAGAACAATAGATAAAAAGTACAAGAACATAAAATAAACTTCTACACTCCCCCTCAAGATGGAGCATAGATATCTATCATGCTCATCTTGGATAAGCACTTCTGGAAGGGACCCCGAAGTAAAGCTTTGGTAAGAATGTCTGCCATTTGGTCTCCTGAGCTGACATGGATTGTAGAAATAAAGCCTTTCTGGATCATATCCCAGATATAATGGCAATCAACCTCGATGTGCTTTGTCCTCTCGTGAAATGCAGGGTTATTTGCGATGAATAATGCTGCCTAATTGTCACATTTTAGTGACATGGGAAGAGGAACATCTATATGTAGATCTGTCAGAACTGCACGAACCCACATCACTTCTGCACATGCTTGGGCCATAGCTCTATACTCCGATTCAGCACTGGATCTTGCAACTACTGTTTGCTTCTTACTCTTCCATGAGACAAGTGACTCCTGTAGATATATATTATTAACTTATGTTTCTCTTTTGTTATTTGTCTTTCCCGTTGGACTCTTTATGTAATTTACCCATAGGCTACTCTCCTATATAAGAGAGCCTAGGGTTGATGGAATAAACAAGTTCTCTTATTTTCCCAACATGGTATCAGAGCGACGGTCCTAGACCGGAGTTCTCGAGCCAAACCCTAATCCTAGCCCTACCGTCAAGCCTCCGCGCCTCCACGTACGCCGCGCGCCTCCGCGCATCCGCCTGTGCATCATCGTGCGTCTCTGCGCACCTGCTGCAGCATCGCCGCGTGCCTACGCGCACGTCTGCGCATCGCTGCACGCCGCCGCGTGCCTCAGCGCACGACCTCCGCGCGCATCGACGCGCCTTTGTGTGCGCCCGTGTGCCCCCGTGCGCCACCAGTGCCTCCGCGTGCGCCCGCGTGCCTCCGTGCCTCCGCGTGCGCCCGCGTGCCCCGTGCCTCCGCGTGCCCGCGTGATCATCGTGGGTGTCTCGCGCGTGTGATCGTCAAAAAGACTTGACTCTCGTGCACATAGAACCCTAAGTCAAGCGCGCGTGCCTCCAAAGTAATGGGTTTGGTTGCTTGAAGTCTACACATGCAACTAAACTCATTTATGTCCGTGTAGACGATCATATCTTCAGTCTACCACTCCACTCTTCTGTTATCAGTATGTTAGAAAGCAAGGCAGATATTCCATCTATAGGCACCTTCCGAGGTCCAACGCCGATTGTGAAGATGGATGATTCGAACTATGAACTGTGGGCTATGCAGTTCATGAGTATGATGAAGTCAACCGGTAAGAAACACATTCTTACTGAAGAAGAGCCTGCTGATAAGACTGGAGTTAATGCCTCATGGGAGGCAGATGATGCATATGCTAAAGTTTGGCTATCTGGAACTCTGGCAATCGAGATTGCCAATGATATTCTTCATCAGCCCACAACCAAAGCAATGGGGGATATTCTGGCTGCTACATATTCTCAAGCGAAGAATGAGACAAAGATTTTGCAACTTCAGCATGACATATTTACTATCAAGCAGAATGGACGTCCTCTACACTCACTGTACACATCTCTACGAGGAATGTTTGAGAAGCTTTATAGCTTCATGCCCTTGACAACCACACCAGAGCAACAGAAGACCTACCGGAATGCTACTATGATAGGAGTTTTCCTCGCTGCCCTTGATCCTGAGTATGAGGCAGCACGTTCTCAGATCTTGGCGGATTCTACTATTCCTCCTATGAAGGAAGCTTTTCACAGATTGAGCCGCATCACTGTCCCTTCTATGACTACTAATCAGACTGCTTCAGCCATGGCAGCTAATCGAGGTCGTGGAGGTCACCATCATCAGGTTCGTGGTCGTGGCCCTCGTGGCAGAGGAGGCCGTGTTCGGCCAACGTGTACCTTTTGCCATCGCACTAGACATACCGAAGACACATGCTACTCTAAGCATGGATTTAGCGCACGACCTCCGCGTGCATCGGCGCGCCTTCGTGTGCGCCCGTGTGCCCCCGTGCGCCACCTGTGCCTCCGCGTGCGCCCGCGTGCCTCCGTGCCTCCGCGTGCGCCCGCGTGCTCCGTGCCTCCGCGTGTCCCCGTGATCATCGTGGGTGTCTCGCGCATGTGATCGTCAAAAAGACTTGACTCTCGTGCACACAGAACCCTAAGTCAAGCGCGCGTGCCTCCAAAGTAATGGGTTTGGTTGCTTGAAGTCTACACATGCAACTAAACCCATTTATGTCCGTGTAGACGATCATATCTTCAGTCCACCACTCCAGTCTTCTGTTATCAGTATGTTAGAAAGCAATGCAGATATTCCATCTATAGGCGCCTTCCGAGGTCCAACGCCGATTGTGAAGATGGATGATTCGAACTATGAACTGTGGGCTATGCAGTTCATGAGTATGATGAAGTCAACCGGTAAGAAACACATTCTTACTGAAGAAGAGCCTGCTGATAAGACTGGAGTTAATGCCTCATGGGAGGCAGATGATGCATATGCTAAAGTTTGGCTATCTGGAACTCTGGCAATCGAGATTGCCAATGATATTCTTCATCAGCCCACAACCAAAGCAATGGGGGATATTATGGCTGCTACATATTCTCAAGCGAAGAATGAGACAAAGATTTTGCAACTTCAGCATGACATATTTACTATCAAGCAGAATGGACGTCCTCTACACTCACTGTACACATCTCTACGAGGAATGTTTGAGAAGCTTTATAGCTTCATGCCCTTGACAACCACACCAGAGCAACAGAAGACCTACCGGAATGCTACTATGATAGGAGTTTTCCTCGCTGCCCTTGATCCTGAGTATGAGGCAGCACATTCTCAGATCTTGGCGGATTCTACTATTCCTCCTATGGAGGAAGCTTTTCACAGATTGAGCCGCATCACTGTCCCTTCTACGACTACTAATCAGACTGCTTCAGCCATGGCAGCTAATCGAGGTCGTGGAGGTCACCATCATCAGGTTCGTGGTCGTGGCCCTCGTGGCAGAGGAGGCCGTGTTCGGCCAACGTGTACCTTTTGCCATCGCACTAGACATACCGAAGACACATGCTACTCTAAGCATGGATTTAGCGCACGACCTCCGCGTGCATCGGCGCGCCTTCGTGTGCGCCCGTGTGCCCCCGTGCGCCACCTGTGCCTCCGCGTGCGCCCGCGTGCCTCCGTGCCTCCGCGTGCGCCCGTGTGCTCCGTGCCTCCGCGTGCCCCCGTGATCATCGTGGGTGTCGCGCGCGTGTGATCGTCAAAAAGACTTGACTCTCGTGCACACAGAACACTAAGTCAAGCGCGCGTGCCTCCAAAGTAATGGGTTTGGTTGCTTGAAGTCTACACATGCAACTAAACCCATTTATGTCCGTGTAGACGATCATATCTTCAGTCCACCACTCCAGTCTTCTGTTATCAGTATGTTAGAAAGCAAGGCAGATATTCCATCTATAGGCGCCTTCCGAGATCCAACGCCGAATGTGAAGATGGATGATTCGAACTATGAACTGTGGGCTATGCAGTTCATGAGTATGATGAAGTCAACCGGTAAGAAACACATTCTTACTGAAGAAGAGCCTGCTGATAAGACTGGAGTTAATGCCTCATGGGAGGCAGATGATGCATATGCTAAAGTTTGGCTATCTGGAACTCTGGCAATCGAGATTGCCAATGATATTCTTCATCAGCCCACAACCAAAGCAATGGGGGATATTCTGGCTGCTACATATTCTCAAGCGAAGAATGAGACAAAGATTTTGCAACTTCAGCATGACATATTTACTATCAAGCAGAATGGACGTCCTCTACACTCACTGTACACATGTCTACGAGGAATGTTTGAGGAGCTTTATAGCTTCATGCCCCTGACAACCACACCAGAGCAACAGAAGACCTACCGGAATGCTACTATGATAGGAGTTTTCCTCGCTGCCCTTGATCCTGAGTATGAGGCAGCACGTTCTCAGATCTTGGCGGATTCTACTATTCCTCCTATGGAGGAAGCTTTTCACAGATTGAGCCGCATCACTGTCCCTTCTACGACTACTAATCAGACTGCTTCAGCCATGGCAGCTAATCGAGGTCATGGAGGTCACCATCATCAGGTTCGTGGTCGTGGCCCTCGTGGCAGAGGAGGCCGTGTTCGGCCAACGTGTACCTTTTGCCATCGCACTAGACATACCGAAGACACATGCTACTCTAAGCATGGATTTCCTGCATCTGCACGAGTCGCTGAGCAGATCGAGCCTCCATCTCCTGCTTCTTTGGATCAACGCTTTGATGATCTTGCCGCCCGTCTAAGGGGCATCATTCCTCCATCTCCCCAACACCTACTACTAAGAACCACTCTGATGTTGCCGCATCCGCCTCTGCATCTACCAGTGCATCAGGTAGCACATATGCATTTACTAGTAGTGGATCAGATACTTTAGCATGGATTATGGACTCTGGCGCCACACATCATCTATGTGGTGATCAAAGTCTAATTACAGGGTACAGACAGATCTCTCCAGGTCGAACAGTGGTCATTGCTAATGGTACACATTCCCTGATTACTGGTTAGGGGGATATTAGACTGACGTCATCTATGCATCTCAAGGATGTGCTACACGCACATGCTTTTTCAATGAATTTGTTGTCTATCAGTCAAATTACAAAGGATTTACAGTGTCGGGCGATTTTTGATCCATCTTCACTTGTTTTTCAGGACATCCTTACAGGCAACGTGATTGGGTGTGGCTATGAGCAAGGAGGCCTCTATCGCCTCAGTCAGATACCTTTTGCTGGAACCTCATCTCTACCGGCTGGACCCATCTCTCCTCTACCATGGCACCTGCGCTTTGGACATCTACCACTTCAGAAACTGCATCGTGTATTACCTCAGGTTTCGCCGCACACGTCTATTCAATGTGAGGCTTGTCAGTTGGGAAAGCATCATCGGTCTACCTTTCCCGATCGTCAGTGTCGGAGTAGTACCTCCAAGTTTGAGTTGTTTCACGTCGATATCTGGGGTCCGAGTCGTGTTCCTAATCATCAGGGACACATGTTTTATATAGTTATTGTGGATGATTTCTCTCGTGTGTCATGGGTATTTTTGTTGAATAAATCTGAAGTAGGGAATATTATCATCAATTTTTTAATGAGATTTGTAATATTTTTCTGTATCTGTTAAAATTGTGAGAAGTGATAATGCCCTGGAATTGTGTACTCATGACCTATCTAGTTACTTCTCATCCCAAGGGATCATCCACCAGACATCCTGTGCCTATACCTCCCAACAGAATGGGGTTGCTGAAAGGAAACATCGCCATTTGCTGGATGTAACCAGGTCGCTCCTTATACAGAGTCATGCTCCTCACTCTTTTTGGGGTGATGTTGTACTTACAACATGTTACCTAATCAATCGTATGCCGTCATCTGTTCTAGGTGAGAAGATTCCTTTCTCTCTTATCTTCCCTGGAAAAGAAATGTTCTCCCTTACTCCTCGTGTGTTCGGTTCGGTCGCTTTTGTCTACTAGTTGTCTCCCGGGACTGACAAGCTCTCTCCTAGGGCTGTCAAGTGTGTCTTTGCTGGGTACTCCAGAACTCAGAAGGGGTACAAGTGTTACGATCCATTGCGCAGGCGGTACCTTGTCAGTGCTGATGTTACATTTTTTGAATCTGTTATGTATTTCTCAGCCTCAAGTGATCAGTTGATACCCTCTGCTAATACTGATGCCTTTTACATGTCACCACCACCACCACCATCACCACCACCACAATCACCACTAGAACCGTTACCATCTTCTACACCTCTTGTTACTATACCTGTTTCACCATTATCATTTCATTATACATGTCGGCCTGCTTCAGCTCTTGGTCATCGCTCATCACCTAGCTCGCCTAAGGTATGTTCTGAAGATATTTCTATTGATAAATCTGACAATTTTTCTGAGCAGGATGTGTTACAAAGGCCAGATGAGGACACAAATGATTTAGATGTTCTTATAGCTCTACGAAAGCCGAAGCAGAGCTACGCGTCATATCCTTTAGCAGCTTCTGTGTCATTTGATCGTCTAACTAGAGATTTCAGGAATTTCGTCGTCGCATTGTCAGCAGTGGCTATTCTACGGAATTACCAAGACACACTGAAGGATAGCAGATGGCATCTAGCCATGGAGGAAGAAATGACAGCTCTTCAGTCTAGAGGAACTTGGAGTCTGGTTCCTGCACCTGCCGATGTGTCTCCAGTGAGCTGCAAGTGGGTATTTACAGTCAAGCAGAATGCAGATGGCAGTATTGACAGATACAAGGCTTGTCTTGTTGCTCGTGGCTTTACACAGACATATGGGGTGGATTATCTTGATACATTCTCGCCGGTGGCCCGCCATTCCACTCTACAGATCGTGCTTTCTGTTGCGGTCACTCATGATTGGCCATTATACCAGTTGGATGTGAAGAATGTGTTCTTATATGCTGACTTACAGGAGGAAGTCTACATGCAACAACCACCTGGTTTTGCTGTTGAGGGGGAGTATCCTAAGGTGTGCAGACTTCATAAGGCTATATGTGGCCTTAAGCAGAGCCCCAGAGCGTGGTTCCAGAAGCTCTCAGATCTCTTTGAGAAACAGGGATACAAACGTTCCAATGCTGATCATTCATTGTTTGTACACAGGACTTCCAGAGGCATCATTGCAATTATGGTCTATGTAGACGACATTCTGATTACAGGTGATGATGAACATGGAATAACTGAGGCGAAAGAAATGCCGGGCCGTGAATTTGTTACTAAGGACCTTGGAGTTCTTAGATATTTTCTGGGAATGGAGTTCGCCAGAAATCCTTATGGGTTGGTAATGTCTCAAAGGAAATTTGTCACTGACCTGTTAAGCGAAACAGGAATGCTTGGCTGCCGACCTGCTACCACACCTATGGATCCTAGTATGAAGCTATATGATGGTGATACAAAGGAGATGGATAGGAGAAGATACAGAGAACTGGTGGGCAAACTTCTTTATGTCACTATTACTAGGCCCAATATATCCTTTGCTGTGAGTCGAGTAAGCCAGTTCATGGAGCAACCACGTCAGGTATACATGGATGACATACATATGATACTAAGGTACTTCAAGTCATCTCCAAGTGCGGGTTTACTGTTTAAGAAAGGCAAGGTGATTACTATCTCAGCCTATGCAGATGCAGATTACGAAGGGTGTCCCAAGGACAGGAAGTCCACCTCTGGGTTTGCTGTATATGTTGGAGATTCTCTAGTCTCATGGAGGAGCAAGAAATAAACTGTTCTGGCAAGGTCTAGTGCTGAATCTGAATATAGGGCTATGGCCCAGGTTAGCATAGAAATGATGTGGGTAAAGGCTGTGCTTACAGATTTACACATAGAAGTTCCACTCCCTATGGCTTTAGAGTGTGACAATCAGGCGGCCTTGTTCATTGCAAATAATCCAGCATTTCATGAACGAACCAAGTTCATTGAAGTTGACTGTCACTTTATACGTGACATGATTCAGAAGGGATTCATTGCTACATCCCATGTTAGTTTAGAGAATCAAACGGCAGGCATTTTTACCAAGGCATTACTGCGAGGCCCATTTCAGAAGTGCGCGTCCAAGCTGAGCATAATTGATATCTATGCTCTATCTTGAGGGGGAGTGTAGATATATATTATTCACTTATGTTTCTCTTTTGTTATTTGTCTTTCCCGTTGGATTCTTTATGTAATTTACCCATAGGCTACTCTCCTATATAAGAGAGCCTAGGGCTGATGGAATAAACAAGTTCTCTTATTTTCCCAACAACTCCCCAACAAATATAGCAAAGTCTGATGTAGACTTCCTATTATGTGGGCACCCTGCATAGTCTGCATCTGCACATGCCGAGATAGTAATAGTGCACTCCTTCCTAAACATCAATCCTGCACCTAGAGATGACTTAAGATACCTTAGTATCATATGTATAGCGTCCATGTGTACCTGACGAGGTTGCTCCATGAACTGGCCACTTTATTTACTGCAAATGAAATATCTGGTCTGGTAATAGTAACTTAAAGAAGCCTCCCTACCAGTTCCCTGTATCTCCTCCTATCAACCTCCCCAGTATCGTCATCATGTATCTTCATACTTGGATTTATGGGTGTAGAAGCAAGTCGACATCCAAGCATACCTGTGTCACTTAGCAGATTCGTGACATATTTCCTCTGAGTCATCACAAGTCCTTGTTCATTTCTAGCAAACTCTAATCCCAGAAAATATCTAAGTACTCATAGATCCTTGGTAACGAATTCATGGCCCATTTGCTCTTTTTATTCCATGCATATCATCTCCTGTAATAAGTATATCATCAACATACACCATAATAACAGTCGTACCTCTGGATGTCCTCTGTACAAAGAGAGAGTGGTCTGCATTCGACCTTTTGAACCCTTGTTTCTCAAACGAATCTGAGAGCTTCTGGAACCAAGCTCTCGGGCTCTGCTTTAGGCCATAGATTGCCTTATGAAGCCTGCATACCTGTACACACTCCCCCTCAGCAGTAAACCCAGGTGGCTGCTATATGTACGCTTCCTCCTGAAGATCACCGTATGAAAAAGCATTTTTGACATCCAGTTGAAACATGGGCCAATCTCGAATCACATCAACAGATAAAAGAATCCGTAGGATAGAATGACGAGCAACAGGAGAAAACATGTCAAGATAATCTACCCCGTATGTCTGAATGAAACCCCGAGCAACCAGTCGAGCCTTGTACCTATCAATACTACCATCTGCATTTTGCTTCACCTTAAAAACCCACTTGCAACTCACAATAGATGCCCCAGTAGGAGCTGGAAGAAGGCTCCAAGTACCTCTCGACTGAAGGGCGACCATATCTTCCTCCATTGCCAGATGCATCTACTATCAGCTAATGCCTCCTGGTGAGTCCTTGGAATGTTCACAGCTGATAAAGCAACAACAAACCTCCTGAAATCTCATGTCAGACGATCAAAGGTAACATCAGAGGCAATTGGATATGACATACATGACCTCTTCTGCTTTCTCAGCGTAATAGGCAAATCAAGTCCTGCATCGGCTTTACCACCATCAGTGTCATCCCCTACTTGCTCCTGCTGAGAAATACCATCAGTCCCATCATTAGAATTAATGTTATCAGATTAAACCTGGGGCATGCTTGATGATTGTTGGAGAAAATAAGAGCGCTTATTATTTCTGAGAACCCTAGGCTCTCTTATATAGTAGAGAGGCCTATGGGTAAATTACAGAAAGCAGAAAACAGAAATCGATAATAAGAAAGAGATACATATGGAATATGAAAAATGCAAATATCTTCACACTCCCCCTCAAGCTGGAGCATAGATATCAATCATGCTCAGCTTGGATGAACACTTCTGAAATGATCCTCTGAGCAGTGGCTTGGTGAAGATGTCCGCGGTTTGCTCTCCAGAGCTGACATGGGAAGTAGAAATCATGCCATTCTGAATCATGTCTCTGGTGTAATGGCAATCTACCTCAATATGTTTTGTTCTCTCATGGAACGCATGATTGTTTGCAATGAATAGAGCAACCTGGTTATCACAGTGTAACTCCATAGGTAGAGAAACCTCTATATGTAGATCGCATAGCACTGCTCGAACCCACATCATTTCTGTACTTGCTTGGGCCATAGCCCTGTTTTCGGATTCGACACTTGATCTTGCTACAATAGTTTGTTTCTTGCTTTTCCAAGAAACGAGAGAAGTGCCAACAAATATTGCAAATCCCGAAGTTGATTTCCTATCCTTAGGACAACCTGTATAATCCGCGTCAGCATATGCGGATACAGAGAGTGTGTCTCCTTTCTTGAATAGCAATCCTGAGCCTGGAGATGATTTTAAATATCTCAATATCATGTGTATTGCATCCATATGTACCTGTCGAGGTTGCTCCATGAATTGACTTACTCGACTCACTGCAAATGCAATATCCGGCCTGGTAATTGTAACTTAAATGAGTTTTCCAACCATCTCTCTGTATCTCCTCTTATCAACTTCATCTGTATCATCATCGTATAGCTTCATGCTAGGATCCATAGGAGTCTTGGAAGGCCGACATCCAATCATGCATGTCTCTGCAAGCATATCTATAACATACTTCCTTTGGGTCGTCAATAGACCCTGTGCATTCCTAGCAAATTCCAACCCCAAGAAATACCTTAGGGTGCCCAGATCCTTAGTGACAAATTTACTGCCTAGAAAATCTTTGGCCATCTTGATTCCCTGCGCATCATCTCCTGTAACAACAATATTATCAACATACACCATGATAGTCACAGTACCTCTAGACGTCTTCTGCACAAACAGTGAATGGTCTGCATTTGACCGCTTGAATCCCTGTCATTCAATCAGGTCTGAAAACTTTTGAAACCACGCTCTTGGACTCTGTTTAAGGCCATATATTGCCTTATGGAGTCTACAAACTTGCTGACACTCCCCCTCAGCAGCAAACCCTGGAGGCTGCTGCATATAGACCTCCTCTTGTAGATCTCCATACAAAAATGCATTTTTCACATCTAGCTGGAATAGCGGCCAATCACGTGCTATAACGACTGAAAGAAGGACACGTAAAGTAGAATGTCGAGAAACTGGAGAAAACGTGTCCAAGTAATCAACTCCATAGGTCTGAGTAAAACCACGTGCCACGAGCCTTGCCTTATACCTATCAAGGCTGCCATCTGCATGATATTTAACAGTAAAGACCCATTTGCAGCTAACAATAGACGCTCCTGTAGGAGGAGGAACAAGTGTCCCAGTTCCACCGGACTGCAATGCGACCATTTCTTCTTCCATAGCAAGACGCCATTTGCTATCTTGTAGTGCCTCCTGATAATTGCGTGGGATTTCTACTGCAGATAGAGCTGCTGCAAATATCTGGAAATTGCCTGTAAGCCGATGAAAGGAGACCTGGGAAGCAAGGGGGTAGGAAGTACAAGTACGCCTCTGCTTTCTAATAGCTATAGGCACGTCCAAATCTCCATCAGCCGCATCCTGCTGTGTTCCCTATATCAAGAGATCCTCAGACTCATCGTTAGAAATCAAGTTATCAGAACCAACCTGAGGGCTGCTGGATGACTGGCCATGACCTTGAGCAGAGGAGGACCGACGAGTATGATGCTTTGGTAACGGGAAAACAATGGTCACTGGAGGTGGTAAAGGTGGAGGTGAAGGTATGCCAGGGGATGATGGTGGAGATGGCACCGACGGTAACTTACTCATGGGTTGTGGTGGCATGGATACCTCAGTATCATAAGGAGAAGTAGTCAGTCTGTCACCTGTAGGAGAGAAAAACATCACAGATTCAAAGAATGTGACATCCGCGTTAGCAAAATATTTTCGACGCAGCGGATCGAAGCAACGATACCCCTTCTGTGTCCTGGAGTATCCTACAAACACACATTTGATAGCCCGGGGAGAGATCTTATCAAGACCTGGTCCCAGGTGATGGACAAAACCAACACAACCAAAAACACGGGGTGGAAGTGAGAACAACTCCTTCTCAGGAAAGGCTAGAGAGAGAGAGAGAGGAGATTTCTCACCCAAGACAGACGAGGGCATGCGATTTACCAAGTAGCAAGCTGTGAGAACTGCATCACCCCAGAATGAGTGTGGAGCATGACTTTGAATAAGTAGGGTTCTAGTGATATCCAATAGATGTCGTTGTTTCCGCTCTGCAACACCATTTTGTTGTGACATGTAAGCACATGAAGTTTGATGAATTATGCCACGAGAGGAAAAGAACAAGGACACAGTTCTCGTACAAAACTCCAATGCATTGTCAGAACGCACAATTTTCACAAAAGAAGAGAAAACATTTTTAACTTCATTGATAAACATTTGATCACATCTCCTGCTTCAGATTTATTCTTCAATAAAAACACCCAAGACAAGCGAGAAAAATCATCTACGGCAACCAGATAGAATCTGTGTCCCTGGTGGTCAGGAACACGACTTGGACCCTAAATATCAATATGGACTAACTCGAATAAGGAGCCACTGCTCTGACTCTGATGACTCGGGAAAGTAGACCGATGGTGCTTTCCCAACTGACACACTTCACATTGGAAGGACGACTTCGGAGAAATCTAGGGCAAAACACGACGCATCTTCTGAAGAGGGAGGTGACCAAACCAGAGATGCCAGATATATGGAGAGTCTGATCCTGTAGAGTGGAGAGATGCACCAACGTACAGAGTATGGATCAGACGATAGAGACCATTCTGCTCACAGCCATAGCCAATCACGTTGCCCGAGGGTATGTCCTGAAAAACAAGAGATGATGAGTCAAAAATAGCTCGACAGTTTAAATCCTTTGTAATCTGGCTAATGGACAACAAATTCATAGAGAAATCAGGAGCATATAGCACATTCTGCAATCTTAATGAATGTGTTAAATTAATCTCCCCCTATCCTGTGATCGGGGAATGTGTCCCCTCGGCTATCACCACCGTTCGCCCTAAAGAAACTGGTCTATATGACGTGAGCTGTTCTCTTTCCCCACAGAGATGATGCGTCGCTCCAGAGTCCATAATCCAGTTCGTAATCATAGATCCATCACAAGATGTGAGAGCATGAGAGCTACCTAACGTACTGGCCGTGGTAGGTGAACTTGCGGATGCAGAGACGACCACTTCTGACTGACCTTCAGGAGTTGTATCAGGGAGCATAATATTCCTCAGTCTGGCAATAAGATCATCAAATCGCTGGTCCAATGAGGAAGGTGCAGGAGACTCAACTTGTTCTGCTACCCGAGCTGATGCAGGAAAGCCATGCTTTGAGTAGCATGTGTCTTCGGAGTGGCCAGGTCGACGACAGTAACTACATGGTTGACGAATCCGGCCCCTACGACCCCGGGGGCCCCGACCACGAAAGCTAAAGGAGCCACCTCTACCCTTGGAGGCTGCCATCGCTGAAGGTGTCTGGCTGGCAGTCGAGCTAGGAACAGTGATTCGACTCAGTCGGCGAAAAGCTTCCTCCATCGGAGGAATAGTAGCGTCAGCTAGAATCTGAGACCGAGCAGCATCATACTTTGGATCAAGGGTAGCCAGGAATACGCCTACCATGGTAGCGTTCCTGTACGTCTTCTGCTGTTCTGGAGTGGCTGTCAATGGCATGAAGCTATGGAGCTTCTCAAACATCCCTCGTAGGGAAGTGTACAGTGAGTGAAGAGGGCGCCCATTCTGCTTGACTGTAAAAATATCATGTTGCAGCTGAAGTATCTTGGTCTCGTTCCGTGCCTGTGAATATGTCGCCGCTAGAATATCCCACATAGCCTTAGCCGTGGGCTGATGTAGTACATCGTTGGCGATTTCTATAGTCAACGTCCCAGATAGCCAAACTTTGGCATACGCATCATCTGCCTCCCACGAGGCATGCACCCCAGTCTTCTCCACCGGCTCATCTTCGGTAAGAATATGTTTCTTACCATTCGACTTCATCAGGCTCATGAACTGCATGGCCCAGAGCTCATAATTTGTCCCGTCTATTTTCACAATAGGCGCTGGACCTTTGAATGCCCTCAGACATCTTGCCGAAAGAAAACTGCTACGGATGCGAGAAATCAAAGTTTGTGTGTCTACACAAACATATATGGGTTTGGGTGCACGTGTAGACTCATGCACGCCATCCCATCAACCAACTGAGGAAGCCGAGGCGGTACACAAGCGCGGGACAGCACGCGATGCGCACGGTGCACGCAAGTCAAACGCGTTGTGCCCGCAGAACAAGCGCGCGGTGCGCGCAAGGACGTGCGCGCGTAACACGCGAGGGCAGGCGCGCTGTGCGCGGGAGGCTTGTGCGGTGACCTTGCGATGGCGCAAGGCAGCGGCGCTGGAGAGAAAGCAAGGGTGCATGCACAAGCCGAAGAGGCGGTGCCGGAGAGGAGGTGCGGCGCCGGAGAGGGTTGGAGGTGGGGTTAGGGTTTCTTGGGAATCGAGAGCTCCGGTCTAGGACCGCCGCTCTGATACCATGTTGGAGAAAATAAGAGCGCTTATTATTTCTGAGAACCTTAGGCTCTCTTATATAGTAGAGAGGCCTATGGGTAAATTACAGAAAGCAGAAAACAGAAAACGATAATAAGAAAGAGATACATATGGAATATGAAAATACAAATATCTTCACAATGATTGACCATGATCATGAGCAGGGGCTTACCGGTGACTGTAATGGAGTGGTAGAGGAGGAACCAAAGACATGGAAGATGGTGGAGGTGGTGGCGATGGTGGACGTGGTGGCAGTGGTGGGGATGGTAGTGGAGATGTAGGAGCTTGCTGTGGTGCATACAGGGGTGGAGGAATATAGATCTCTTCAGTTATGTTTGATGGCGCCAACCTGTCACCTGTAGGAGAGAAAAACATGACTGAATCAAAAAACGTGACATCTGCACTGACATAATATCTTCGACGTAACGGATCATAGCAATGATACCCCTTTTGAGTCCTGGAATACTCGACAAAACGTATTTGACAGCACTAGGAGAGAGCTAGTCAATACCTGGAGACAATTGGTGAACAAATGCAATGGACCCAAAGGCAGGAGGAGTAAGGGAGAACAACTCCTTGTCAGGAAAGACAAAGGAGAAAGGTATCTTCTCCCCCAACACAGACGGGGGCATGCGGTTAATGAGGTAACAAGTAATGAGAACCGCATCACCCCAGAACGAGTGTGGAGCACAACTCTGGATAAGAAGCATACGAGCAACATCAAGAAGGTGGCGGTGTTTTCTTTCCGCAACACCTTTTTGTTGGGACACGTTGGCACAAGACGTTTGATGAAGAATGTCATGAGACGAAAGAAATTGAGATAATGTTTGAGTACATAATTCAAGGGCATTATCAATTCGCACAATTTTGACAGAACAGAAAAAATATTATGCACTTCTTTAATAAAATTCATAATAGTGTTGCCCGCTTCAGATTTATTCTTTAACAGGAAAACCCAAGACAAACAACTAAAATCATCCACACCAACTAAATAGAACCTGCGTCCTAATGATCGGGAACACGACTTGGACCCCAAATATCAATATGATAAAAACTCAAATGGAGAGCTACTGCTCATACTCTGACGACTAGGGAAGACAAACCGATGATGCTTCCCTAACTGGCAAGCTTCACAATTAAACGACGAGCGGGGTGAAATTTGAGGAAGGACTTGATGCAGTTTCTGAAACGGAAGATGACCGTAGCGCAGATGCCATAGATAGGGAGAGACAGGTCCAGTGGAATGAGATGATGCTCCAACATAAGGTGTATGGACCAGTCGATACAGCCCGCCTTGCTCATAGCCTTGTCCAATCACATTGCCCGTGAGAATGTCCTGAAACACAAGAGATGATGGGTCAAATATCGCTTGACAATGTAAATCCTTAGTAAGATGACTAATAGACAGTAGATTCATTGAGAAATTAGGAGCATGAAGCACATTCTACAACTGCATAGAAGGTGTTAAGGCAATCTGTCCCTGTCCTGTGATAGGAGAATGAGTCTCATCTACTATGACCACTGTCCTTCCTGGGGAAACTTGCTTGTAGGATGTGAGCTGATGTCTGTCTCCACACAAATGATGTGTGGCACCTGAATCTACAATCCATTCTAAGGTACCTGAACCCTGGTAGAAAGTAGAAGTGTGAGCACTACGTGAGGAACTAGCTTCTGCAGTTGCAACAACATCCAAGCTGGTCTCTGAAACAAGTGGAGGAGTACTAGCTGGAGGCATGATATCACGCAGTCGAGACACAAGGTCTTCATATCGTGGATCCGACGCGGGTGTAGCACCATGATGTTGAATCTGTTCTGCTGCACGGGCAGATGCTGGGAAACCATGCTTGGAGTAGCATGTATCTTCTGTATGACCAGTCCTATGACAGTAAGTACACTGTGATCCACGACCACAACCACCCTTACCATGTGGTCCTTGTCCACGAAACTGAGATGGATTGCCTCTTCCGCGGGAGGCCGCCATAGCAGAAGAATTTGGCACATCAACAGGGGTCGAGACATTGATTCGGCTCAATCTCCGAAAAGCCTCCTCCATTGGTGGGATAATAGCATCAGCATGACGCATCCTCATACTGTGAGTCAAGAGAGGCCAGAAAGACTCCCACCATCGTGGCATTCCTATATGTCTTCAACTGCTCTGGAGTAGTTGTGAGAGGTATGAAGCTATGAAGCCTCTCAAACATTACCCGTAATGCAGTGTAGTGAGCATGCAGGGGTCGACCATTCTGCTTTTTTGTGAAGATGTCATGCTGGAGCTGCAGGATTTTTGTCTCGTTCTTGGCTTGAGAATACGTGACAACAAGGATTTTCCACACGACTTTGGCAGTGGGTTGGTGTAAGACATCATTAGCAATGTCTGGAATCAGAGTACCAGACAACTAGACCTGAGCATATGCGTCATCAGCCTCCCATGAGGCATACAACCCTGTTTTCTCCTATAGCTCGTCTTCGGTAATAATATGTTTCTTAACCATTGATTTCATTAGGCTCATGAACTGCATGGCCTATAACTCGTAGTTGGATCCGTCCATCTTCACAATAGGCGTATGACCTCTGAAGGCGCTGTAGTGGGGATCTCTATCTTGCTTTCGGACATTGTGACTGGAGAAAGCTGAGGTTGTAGACAAGATAAACTTTGGTCTACACTGACATGACTAGGTTCGATTGCATGTACAGACTTTTACAAAACCAAACCCATCAACCTGGAAGCGCGGGAGAGGAACCCCTTAAGAAGATAACGATCGAACCCTAGGGGCAGTGGGACCCTAGGGACGACGATAGTGGCTTACAGAGAAGGATGGCGGCAACAGATCACAACCGAACCCTAGGGGCGGCGGGACGCTGGGGCCTAAGGGCAGCACGTGATGAAGGGGGGGGGGCGTGCAAGGCGGCGCACGTGGGAGATGGCCGAAGGTCGGCGCGCGTGGAGGAGGAGCGGCGCTGCGAGGGAGGGTGCGCGGGGCTTGAAGGTGGGGGGCTAGGTTTAAGGTTCGCTACGAGAGCTCTAGTCTAGGACCGCTGTTCTGATACCATATTGGGAAAATAAGAGTTCGGTTTATTCCTTGAGCCCTAGACTTTCTTATATTGGGAGAGGCCTATGGGAAAATTACATACGGTAGACGAATAAAAAGAACAATAGATAAAAGGTACAAGAACATAACATAAACTTCTACAGTTGTCAGTTGGAAATGGGTGTTTACTGTTAAACACCATGCAGATGGGAGCCTTGATCTCTACAATGCTAGATTGGTGGCACGTGGATTTATACAGACTTATGGAGTGGATTATCACGACACTTCTCTCCTGTTGCTCGTCACTCTACTCTAAGGGTCCTTTCAGTTGATGTGGTACGTGATTGGTCTTTATATCAACTAGATGTTAAAAATGTATTTTTGTATGGAGATCCTCTGGCGGAAGTCTATATGCAGCAACCTCCGGGATTTGCTGCTGAGGGGGAGTGTCAATAGATTTGTAGACTTCACACGGCAATATATGACTTTAAGCAGAGTCCAAGAGAATGGTTTCAGAAGCTCTTGGATCTGATTGAAAAGCAGTAGTTAAAGAGGTTAAATGCAGACCATTCACTGTTCGTGCAGAGAACACCTAGAGGTACAATTGTTATCATGGTGTATGTTGATGATATACTTATTACAGGAGATTATGTGCAGGGGATAAAGAAGGCAAAGGAAATTCTGGGTCGTTAGTTTGTCACTAAGGACCTTGGCACCCTAAGGTATTTCTTAGGGTTAGAGTTTGCTAGGAATATGCAGGGTCTTGTGATGACCCAAAGGAAGTATGTTACATACATGCTTATTGAGACATGAATGATTAAGTGTCGACCCTCTACTACTCCTATGGATCCCAGCATGAGGTTATATGATGATGATGATACTGATGAGGTTAACTGGAGGATATATAGAGAGTTAGTGGGAAAGCTCCTCTATGTTACTATCACTAGACCCGATATCTCTTTTGCAGTGAGTCAGGTGAGTTAGTTCGTAGATCAGCCCCGACAGATACACATGGATGCTATATATATAGTATTAAGGTACCTAAAGTATTCTCCAGGTGCAGGACTGCTATTCAGAAAGGAGCAACTCTTTCTGTTTCTGCATGTGCCGATGCGGACTATGCAGAGTGTCCTAAGGACAGGAAGTCTACTTCAGGCTTTGCTGTGTTCATTGGCAGTTATCTTGTTTCTTGAAAAAGTAAGAAACAAACTGTTGTTGCTAGGTCAAGTGCTGAATCTGATTATCTGAAATATAGGGCTATGGCACAAGCAAGCACATAGATGATGTGGGTTCGAGCAGTGCTAGCAGACTTGCATATAGATGTACCTCTTACTATGCATTTACAATGTGATAATCAAGCTGCCCTATTTATTGCAAACAATCTTGCATTTCATGAAAGAACAAAGCGCATTGAAGTAATCTGCCGTTATACAAGAGACATGATTCAGAAGGGCTTGATTTCTACCTCTCATATCAGTTCAGGAGATCAAACGACATATATCTTTACCAAGGATTTGCTCAGAGGGCCATTCCAAAAGTTTCTTCCAAACTGACCATGATTGATATCTGTTGAGATTATTATATCTCGAGGTCTTTATTTATACCTGTTTCTTTCTCCAATCTATCTTATGTAATTTTCCCATAGAGCTTTTCTCCTATATAAGAGAGCTCTAGGACTATGAGGAATACAACTTTCATTTTTCATTTCACATGGTATCAGAGCGATGGTCCTAGACCGGAGCCTGTGCCCTAGAGTCCTACCCCCACCAAAACCCTAGCCCTGTGCCCCACGTGCCCGCACCGCTCTACGTGCTCGCATCGCCTACGCGCCCGTGCAGCCCGCGTCGCCCGGACCCCTTTGCTGAAGCCGTGACATGCTCCTCATAGCGCCACCTGCCCGTGTGCACCGCCACATCGAGTGTGGCCTGCCTGTGTGCGCCGCCGCCCGTAAGGGCTATGGTCCCTGCCTTATGCGCTGTTGCAGCCCGTAGGGTTCCGATGTCGTGCTTTTGGGTGCTTAGGGTGTGGTGTCATTATTTAAAATATCCTAGTTACCCAAAGGAGTCTTCAAAAGAATGGAAGAGGTTGTGGTATGAGTCTACACCCATAACCATCTTTCCGTATGTCAATGTAGGCGCATGTCTTTCTTGTTGCCGACCTAGTCTTGGAGATAGTTGTCATCATGTCTGACAACAAAGCTGACGTTCCATTCCTGGGTGCCTTCAAAGGTCCTTCACCCATTGTCAAAATGGATGGAACAAACTAGGAACTGTGGGCCATGCAGTTCATGAATTTAATGCAATGGCAAGAAGCACATCCTCACGCGGAGGAGCCACGTGACAACACTGGGACAAATGCCTCATGGGAGGCAGATGATGTGTAAATCCATAAACTTGACATCTCTCGGATCCTATATCATAAGATCCGACTCGTCAAGAGAAAACCAACGGAATTTGTTTCATGTGAATCGGATTTCGTTTCGATTTGTTATGATTTTCGGAAGAAAGAAAAGTAAGGAGGGTTAAGAAGTCATTAACCCATAATGACTGTCATTAAGACTAATTAAGCGTGATTAAAGAAACTAATGACGTATTGAAAATCGCTAATGTTTATTAGCAACACTAATCAATAGTTAGCAAAAGATAAGCGTAAACGCGAAAGTTAAATTGCGATTAGTGAAAGTTAATCACGATTAGTGTTAATTAAGCGTCATTAGCGAATCTAGAATCATCTGGAATGTTCTAACTTAAGCCCCAAGTTTGGGATAAGTTTTGGCCAAAACCATGGGCCAAAACCATGGGATGCTAAATCATGGTTAATGTCTAAACCATGGTTTTCTAACCATGGTTAGTGGTTTTCTGGAGCCTATAAATACCCCCCACCCATTCATTCTCTACGATTTCCACTACCACCACCACCACCCAAGGGCTAGGGTTGAGAGGTCGGGAGAAGGAGTGGGAGGCGGGGAAAGAGCGCTAGCGAAGCGCTGCCGGGAGAACGAGGAGGAGGAAGGTATGATCCTCTCTTAGTTTGCTTCGTAAGCTAGGCTTTCTATTCATCCTCTTTTCTTCCAAGTTTTGTTCTTGATTCATCTTTCTTTCCGATTCGTTTCTTGTTGTGGGGTTGAGAGGTCGGGAGGAGGAGTGGGAGGCGGGGAAAGAGCGCTAGCGAAGCGTTGCCGGGAGAACGATGAGGAGGAAGGTATGATCCTCTCTTAGTTTGCTTCGTAAGCTAGGCTTTCTATTCATCCTCTTTTCTTCCAAGTTTTGTTCTTGATTCATCTTTCTTTCCGATTCGTTTCCTGTTGTGGTTCGAGGAGAAATATGTGTAACACTCTACTTAGGTGCGGGCGGCTGTGCACGTCAGTGAACCCTGTGATTCGTCACACATTCACTCACCGAAGACGCGTGATGTCTACCGATTCTCCATTGCTTATTGTTCTTTCTTTTCCGCTTTTATAGTTATTTTGATGGAGAAATCTGTGTAATGCCTTAGGTGCGGGGGGTTATGCACGTCAGTGAACCTTGTGATTCGTCACATATTCACTCACCTAAGACGCGTGGTGCCTACCGATTCTCCATCGCTTACAGTTTAATTATATACTTTCAGTTTCGCTGTTGTTTTCCTCTCGATTGATTTTATAGAGGAAACTCTTTTCGTTTTTATTTTGAAATATGTCCCGATATAAGGGGATACTCTACCGAAATTTTTCGAAAATATGTCCTGATATAAGGGGAAACTCTACCAAAATTTTCCTAGAAATATCATCCCATATAAGGGGAAGCTCTGCCGAAATTTCAAGAGAAAATATGTTCTTGGCGTTCTTCGTAATCTTCGCGTTCTTCGTGTTCTTCGTTCGTTCTTCGCGTTCTTGACACGTTCTTAGCGCTTTTGATACGAAAATGGAATTCGATCGTTTCAGGAGCCTTAAATCATCCTTTCTGAAAACGAAACATGATAAAGCACCGCATACGCGAGAGAGAGCTCGATTAGGTAACGAAATCCTTCCTTTTGCTGTTGGGTTTTCATATGAGATCGTTGAAATTTCTGATTTTATGTTCTTTGCTACGAAGAACCCTAATTTGGTTATTTTTGAGAAAATATGAAAAGTTGCTTCGTGACTTCAACTAAAATAAGATCTAAGTATCGAATTGATGCAGTGGTTTGAAAAGTTAGGGTTTGGAAGTTAAAATGAGCATAATTATAATTTATAAGTATATAAATATATGAATTAATATGTGTAAGTCTATACTCAGTTTATTATGATTATGCAAATATAAGGCTTAATTGAGTAATTACATCATGGGAATTGATGTGTTTTAAGTTGGACCCTGAAAAGGGTCGTGAGTCATGTTAAGGATGACTGGGATTAGATCTACAGGTCGGCCATGCAACCTGTAGGTTTGTCGGAAGGAACCTGTATTGGCGTTTCCCTACCTAGGTGGTACACGGTTGCCATGTTATGATAAGTACGCACGAAATGAATGATTTGCAACGCATGGTATCGGGAGCCAATATATTCGGGTTGAACGACGGAAGATGTGGTCGTGCCATGTGGAGGTACGGATGGTTCAATAGCGGCTGGGTCACGACAACATGTATTTAAAGCCGGTAGGTTATATAATTAAATATTTGCCTGAGGTTTTAAGCAACCGAGTCCTCGAGGACGGTGTGCTCCTTTGTTTGCCAGGCTAAGGGTTTGAGACCCTGATTAATAAAAGAAAAGAAATTTGTCAGGGTAGTATTGGAGGATTGGTTGAGGCGACGTGCGGCGGCATAAGCTTACCAAGATCAACACAATCTCTAATCCCGAAGGGTCCACAGCTTCGGAGTCTAAGAATGGTGGGGTTCCCCTGTACTAATCCCTGACGTGGAATAAAAAAGGAATATGACTTAAATTAATGAGAAGGAATGAAACTTTTTGTGATAACATGTTTTCAAAATTACACAATTTGTTTGCTTTTCTCTTCTTCGTTACTTAGCAATAGCATTCGCTAATTTTTATCATATGATTTATGGAAAACCCAACAGGTGTTGGTGATCCATCGCAAGGACTTTAAAAATCCATCCAGCTTACATACTAGACATCCAGCCAGCCAG
Source organism: Ottelia alismoides (assembly GCA_037367405.1). Lineage (NCBI taxonomy): Eukaryota > Viridiplantae > Streptophyta > Magnoliopsida > Alismatales > Hydrocharitaceae > Ottelia > Ottelia alismoides. The sequence continues at coordinate 445,383 of JAZKJV010005882.1, read as the reverse complement.
TGTAGCTTTTCTTTGTAAGATAGTTAGTAATGTTTCTTTGTATTTCCTTCAAGCTAATGTACATGTAAAGGGTTGTAGTGGGACAATGGATCATGTAAACTTTATTTTGTGAATGGAAAAGTGTTGAAATACTTCATTCTGAGTATTTTTATTTGCAGTCTGTTTTTGAATGTTAGTTGTGATTGCTGAATAAATTATTGCTGAGTAACCAGATCCGGATATGGGAGGATCCGACGGCCCAAGATTCGGGGTCGCGACAGGTTGGTATCAAAGCCCAGTTACTCCATTAATTTATTTAGTAATTAACAATTATGAGCGGTATTCAGAAACTAAGGTTATAGTAAGATCCTTTGATCTTAATAATTGACTGCAATACCATCCATAAGTCATTGTCCCTTACGTACATCATGCTAAGACATATAGGACCTAACCTTTGGCCTTGACTTATCTCAGGATCATGGCAGACCAAGATGTATCTAGACAATTAGCGGCTATAATGACAATGCTCCAAGACATGGGGCAAAGGCAGCAAGCATTGGAGGAGAGACTCAATGCACAAGCTGAGAAACCCGAGGCATCTAAGCCTGCAGATGCTAGGATTGAAGGTTCTGTACATCTTTCTGAGGAAGAATCTAGTTACCATCCTTCAACTGAGTCTGCTCCTACCCCAGTTGAAGGAGCAATGGAGAAGGCCCTTCTTAGATACCAAACATTACTAGACAATTACCGAAAGGGAAAGATTCCTCGATTTAAAGGCATAGAGACACCTGTTGAGACAGAACTATGGATTGATGATGTCAGCAGGATGTTGAGAATAATACACGCACCGACAGATACTTGGGTACACTTTGCTGATTACTCCTTAGCAGACTATGCAAGACGATGATGGAGAGACATTTCCAAGAAATTATTAGATCCTGTTCCATGGAATGTTTTTGAAGAAAGGTTCCGAACCCACTTCTGTCCCTCCCATTGGGAAGAATTGAAGAGGAGGGAGTTAGCTTCTTTGACCCAAGGATCCAAGAATGTACGAGATTATCATATTCACTTTACGGAGCTGCTACATTACTCCCCAGCTTTAGAAGCTTCACCACAAGAGTGTCTCACCAAATTTGTTAGCGGTCTTCAGGGAGATTTGAGAGAGAAGCTTGCAGGTTTTAGAGCCACCACTGGGGATGCGATTCTAACTGCTTGCTACCTGGTAAATCGTATGCCCTCCTCGGTTTTGGGGGAGGAGATCCTGTTCTTGATTGCATTTCCCAAGACAGATCTTTTCTCACTTACACCTTATGTTTTTGGTTCAGTAGTTTTTATTCATCAGATGTCTCCTGGTCTTGACAAGCTCTCTCCCAGAGCTGTCAAATGTGTGTTTGTTGGGTATTTCAAGACCCAAAAGGGATATCGTTGCTTCGACCTTGTCCGACGAAGGTACTACACTAGTGCAGATGTCACCTTCTTGGAATCCATTATGTATTTTTTCCCACAGGTGACAAGCTCACTCCTTCAGAGGATGGAGAAGAGGTCTATATGCCTCTACCTCCGATCTCCGTTACACCGTCTTCACCAAGACTACTACACCGCCACCATCGCCACCTCCACCACCATCTCCATCGCCACCTCCACCATCACCTACTTTCTGTACGCAGGTTTACCAGCGATGACTGCGTGCTCATGTGCCTTCTCCATCATCCAGCACGCCCAAGGTATGTTCTGAACATTTGAGTTCTTCTAGTGGCACTAGTGATCTGCATGTACATACTGAGGTACAGGATGTCTTGGATGATATACCTTCTACGCGTATTGAGAACCTGGACGTACCTAGTGCTCTACGGAGGTAGAGACGGACATGCACTTTGTATCCTCTTGCTTCCCATGTTTTTTTGGACCATCTTTCTAAGGATTTTCAGTGGTTTGTTATGGGACTGTCTGCTGTGGAAATACCACAGACCTGTCAGGAGGCGTTGCAGAGTAACCAGTGGCGTTTGACCACGGACGAGGAGATGGCAACTTTACAGTCTCGTGGTATGTGGAGTGTTGTACAGGCTCCACCAGGTGCGTCTGTTGTTGGCAGTAAGTGGGTGTTTACTGTGAAACACCGAGCTGATGGCACCGTGGATAGATATAAGGCCATGTTGGTTGCTCGTGTGTTCATCCAAACCTATGGGTGGATTACCAAGATACTTTTTCTCCTGTTGCATGTCACTCTACACTGAGAATTCTTATTGCTATTGCTGTGGTACGTGGGCCGCTTTTCCAATTAGATGTGAAGAATGCATTCTTGTATGATGATCTGTAGGAAAAAGTTTATATGCAGCAGCCACCAGGGTTTGCTGCTGAGGGGGAGTCCAGTATGGTGTGTCGGCTTACAAGGCCATATATGGCCTTAAGCAGAGTCTGAAGGCTTGGTTTCTGTTAAGATATTTATGTTATTTTGTCCTTTTTCCATATTGTTTATTTCTATTGTTTGATTTATGTAATTTATCCTTAGAGCTTTTTTCCTATATAAGAGAGCTCTAGGGTTAGATGGAATACAACTTTTCTTTCTCCCTTTCCACATGGTTACAGAGCGACGGTCCTAGACCGGAGCCTGTACCCTAAATCCATGTCCCCCACCAAAAACCCTCACGTGCTGCCGCACACCTTGCTTCTGCGTGCCTGCGCTGCCGCCGCTCGTCCGACTGCGCCACCGCGTGGCTGTGTTGCTGCGCACCTGCGCAACACCGCGCGCACGCACCTGCGCGCCTGGGTGCTTCTGCACGGGCGCCTGTGCACCTCTATGCGTGCCTGCACACTTGCGCATCATCGCGCATCGGCACTCCAGTGCAACTGCACACGCCCTAGCATACCTCCGTGTGCCTTCCAGTACAGCTGCGCACACCCTAGCGTGCCTTCCAGTGCGCCTGCACGTGCCCTAGCACGCACACCCTCGTGAGCCAGTGCACCCTCGTGTGTCATAGCTTGCCCTACATTCTCTGGAGGCTATGTACAGATCTCCTAAGGTGTGATGTGATCCTCAAACGGATCCTAGCCTTCCAGGGGAGTCTTCAAAGAATGGACGTGGTTGTGGTATGAGTCGACATCTATAACCATCTTTCTGTATGTCAATGTAGACACATGGTATCTTTTGTTGCTAGCCCAGTCTTGAAGATAGTTGTCGTCATGTCGGACAACAAAGTGGAAGTCCCATCCCTGGGTACCTTCAAAGGTCCAGCACCCATTATCAAAATGGATGGAACCAACTATGAACTGTGGACGATGCAGTTCATGAGTTTGATGCAATGTAATGGCAAGAAACACATCCTCACGACAGAGGAGCCACGTGGCAAGACTGGGGCAAATACTTCATGGGAGGCGGATGACGCGTATGCTCGCGTATGGCTATCTGGGACGATATTCACGGAGATAGCTAATGATATACTGAGTCTGCCTACTGCAAAGTCTATGTGGGACATTCTTACCGCGACATACTCTCCAGCGAAGAATAAGTCAAAGATACTTCAGCTCCAGCATGATATCTTTACATCGAAGCAGAATGGTCGCCCTCTTCACACCCTTTATACTTTTTTGAGGGGTATGTTCGAGAAGTTACATGGCTACATACCCTTGACTGCTACACCTGAGCAGCTCAAGGCATACAGAGATTCAGTGATGACTGGAGTATTTCTAGCAGCCCTGGATCCGGAGTATGATGCAGCTCGTGCCTAGATCCTCACTGATGCTACCATACCTCCTATGGACGAGGCATATCGCAAATTGAACAGACTATCTATATCCTCTGGTAGTACCTCACAACACCAGACATCTTCAGCTATGACGGTTTTACATGGTAGAGGCAACCATACAGTATATCGTGGTCGGGGAAGCTCCAACCACGGTAGAGGAGGGGGCAGTCGGGGTCGACCATGCACCTTCTGCCACAGGACATGCCATTCTGAGGAAACCTGCTATTCTAAGCATGGGTTTCCTTCGTCAGCCAGGGTTACAGCGCAGCCATAACAGGCTGGGAGTTCATCTCCTGCATCTAATCAGAGGTTTGACAAGCTTGTAGCACAACTGAGAGAGATTATGCCTGGCACATCTGGATCCACTAGCTCTCCTTCAGGATCCTCTAAGGTTGCTGCCTCATCATCTGCGTCTACGTCAGGTATAGAATATGTTTTTACTAGTTGCTACAGGGCAGGCTTATCTGAATGGATCATGAATTCCGGCGCATCTCATCATCTCTGTGGTGACAGAGGTCAATTTAGTGTTTTTCGTCCTACTCAGCCTGGACGATCAATTGTGATAGCAGATGGAACACATTCCCCCATCACTGGTCAGGGGGAGGTGCAGTTGACTTCTAATTGAAGCTTCCGAATGTTCTCTATGCTCTTGATTTTTCTATGAATCTATTATCAATTAGTCAAATCACTAGAGATTTACATTGTCGTGCCATATTTGATCCATCTGCTCTTGTGTTTCAGGACACTCACGGGCACAATGATTGGAGCTGGCCGTAAGCAAGGGGGCCTTTATAGACTACCGCAGTCTCCGTATGTTGGCGCTTCTTCTTCTATCCACACTTGATATGTTCCTCCACATATGTGGCATCTGTGATTTGGTCATCTTCCTCTGCAAAAGCTGATTCATGTTCTTCTTCAGATTTCTCCTCGCTCCACTTTTCAGTGCGAGGCCTACTGGCTTTGGAAGCATCATCGGTCCACTTTCCAGAGTCGTCAGGGTCCAAGTAGTCATTATCTGTTTGAGTTGCTCCATTTCGATATTTGGGGTCCTAGTCGTGTCACAGATCATCGGGGCCACATTTTATCTTGTTGAAGTTGATGAGTTTTCTCCTTTGTCTTGGGTTTTTCTCTTTAAGAACAAGTTTGATGCTGGTCCTGTTATTCAGTCTTTTATTAATGAAATAAAGAACATTTTCTTTGCAAAAGTCAAGTTCATACGTTCTGATAATGCATTAGAGTTTTGCAGTGCTCAGCTGTCTCAATTTCTTAGATCTCATGGTATTGTGCATCAGACAACATGCGCATATACTTCCCAACAGAATGGGATGGCTGAAAGGAAACACCTCCATCTTTTGGATGTTACCAGAACTCTTTTGATTCAGAGTCGTGCTCTTCATTCCTATTGGGGAGATGCGGTTCTAACTCTTGTTATCTGGTGAACCGTATGCCCTCTCGGTACTTGGGGAGAAGATCATGTTCTTGATTGCATTTCCCTAGATAGATCTTTTCTCGCTTACGCTTCGTGTTTTTGGTTTTGTTGTATTTGTTCATCAACTCTCTCTTGGTCTTGACAAGCTCTCTCCCAGAGCCGTCAAATGTGTGTTTGTTGGGTATTCCAAAAACCAAAAGGGATATCGCTGTTTTGACCCTGTTCGACGAAGATATTATGTTAGTGCTGGTGTCACCTTCTTTGAGTCTATTATATATTTTTCTCCCATAGGTGACAGGCTTACTCCTTCAGAGGATGGAGACGAGATCTATATGCCTTCTCCTCCATCGTTACCATGTTTTACTCCATCTCCACATCCACCGCCTCCACCACTCCACCACCACCACCACATCCACCACTGTCTTCTATTTTCTTTCCACAGGTCTACCGGCGAAGGTCCCATGCTCATGCGTCTCCTCCGTCATCCAGCACGCACTGAACATTTGAGTTCTTCTAATGGCACGTGTGATTTGCATGTACAGACTGAGGTGCATCATGCAGATACTATCTTTACTACTCATGCTGAGGATCTGGATATGCCTATTGCACTTCGGCGCCAGCAAAGAGCATGCACTATGCACCCTATTGGTTCTCATGTTTCCTTGGAGCATTTATCCAAGGATTTTCAGCACTTTGTTGTGGGTTGTCTGCTATAGAGATACCACGGTCATATCAGGAGACCTTGCAAAGCAGTCAGTGGCATCTGGCTATGGAGGAGGAGATGGAAACTTTACAGTCACGAGGTATGTGGAGTGTGGTCCATGCTCCACTAAGTGCGTCTGTTGTTGGCAACAAGTGGGTATTTACTGTAAAGCATTGGGCTGATGGTACAGTAAACAGATACAAGGCCAGGTTGGTTGCTCGTGGGTTCACTCAGACCTATGGAGTGGACTAGCAGACACTTTTTCTCCTGTGGCACATCATTCTACCTTGCGTATTCTTATTGCGGTGGCGGTGGTGCGTGCTTGGCCTCTTTTCCAATTGGATGTCAAGAATGCTTTTGTTGTATGATGATCTGCAGGAAGAGATTACATGCAGCAACCACCTGGGTTTGCTGCTGAGGGGGAGTCCAGTATGGTGTGCCATCTTCATAAAGCTATATATGGCCTTAAGCAGAGCCCGAGGGCTTGGTTTCAAAAGCTCTCAGAATTGATTGAACAGAAGGGGTTTGTCAGATCTACTGCAGATCATACTCTCTTTGTAAAGAGAAATCATAGAGGTATTGTAGTCATTTTGGTTTAAGTTGATGACATTGTTATCACTGGCAGCGATGAACATGGCATTCAAGCAGCTAAGGATTTCCTTGGACAACAGTTTGTTACCAAGGACCTTGGCACGCTTCGTTACTTTCTTGGCCTGGAGTTTGTACGGAATCAACAGGGTATGGTTATGATACAAAGGAAATATGTTACTGATCTTCTATCTGAGGTAGGTATGACAGGATGTAGACCAGCTACGACTCTGATGGATCCTAATGCGAAGCTCCATGATGGCGGATCTGAGGAGGTGGACAAGAGACGGTATAGAGAGCTAGTAGGGAAATTATTGTATGTTATCATTAAGTCAGTTCATGGAGCAACCCAGGCAGGCATATATGGATGCAGTATTCATGATCCTGAGATGTCTGTAGTCATCTCCAGGTGCAGGTCCTCTGTTTAAATGAGATACGTCTCTCTCAATCACAGGGTGTGCAGATGCAGATTATGCTGGGTGTCTTAAGGACAGGAAGTCTACTTCAGGCTTCATTGTGTTTGTTGGCAGCTCACTTGTCTCATGAAAGAGTAAGAAACAAACCGTTGTTGCTCGTTCTAGTGCAGATTCAGAATATAGGGCAATGGCCCAAGGTAGTACAGAGATGATGTGGGTCAAATCTGTCTTGACCGATTTAATGATTGAAGTGCCTCTTCATATGCATCTCAAATGCGATAATCAGACAGCCTTGTTTATAGCTAATAATCCAGCATTCCATGAAAGGACAAAGCACATTAAGGTGGACTGTTATTACACTCGTGATTTGATCCAAAAGGGGCTTATTTCAACATCTTATGTAGCCTTAGGAGATCAGATTGCAGACATGTTTACTAAAGCCCTGGCTAGAGGTCCTTTTTTATCATTGTTGTTCCAAGCTGAGCATGATAGATATATATGCTCCAGCTTGAGGGGGAGTGTTAAGATATTTATGTTATTTTGTCCTTTTTCCATATTGTTTATTTCTATTGTTTGGTTTATGTAATTTACCCTTAGAGCTTTTCTCCTATAAAAGAGAGCTCTAGGGTTAGATGGAATACGACTTTTCTTTCTCCCTTTCCACAATTTCAGAAGCTCTCAGAGTTGATTGAACAGAAGGGGTTTGTCAGATCCACTGTAGCTCATTCTCTTTTTCCAACATGAACCACATGCCATCTTCTGTTTTAGGAGAAAAGCATTCCTTTCTCGATGCATTTCCGGAGAAGAACCTGTTCTCCCTTACACCCCGAGTGTTTGGCTGTGTTGCCTTTGTTCTCATGATGCCTAGTCATGACGAGCTCTCCCTCGAGCTGTCAAGTATGTCTTTTTAGGCTACTCTTGTACCCAGAAGGGGTACCATTGTTTTGATCCGCTTCGTCGGAAATACTTTGTCAGTGTTGATGTCACCTTCTTTGAGTCGGTTATGTATTCCTCTCCTATATGTGACATGTTGATTCCAGCTGACTTAGGTGAGGAGGTATACATGCCGCCTCTTACACGTGGAGTTTACATAGGGAAATTCAAGTGTCAACATGATTAATAATGCCCTTATTTTTTTGCTCGCGAAGAAAGAAGTTGCAGAAAGAGTAGAGGACTTCAGACCAATTTCCCTTTCTAATGCTATTTACTTAGCAATTGTAAAGGCTCTAGCGAACATATTATCCTTGGTGTTGGACCACATCATCTCTCCATTACAATCGACATTCGTCCCTGGGAGACAGATTGGTGACAATCTACTAGTGGCAACAGAGATCATAGCAGATTGGAAGTGTTTTCATACGAATGACATACATTGGAAGATGGATTTTCTCCAAAGCATATGCTACTTTAAACTTGTGTTTTCTATGGGCGGATTTGGTGAAATGAGGTTTCCCTAATTTATGGATTACTTGGATGAAACACGTAACCACTACATCCTATTCAATGCTTGTTTATGACCGCCTTGAGGGGGGAATTTTTCAACCACAGAGGGGAGTCATACAGGGTTGTCCTTTGACATCCATGTTTTTATTATCGTTGCTGATGTTCTGGCTTGTATGGTGGATCATGTGACTCATCAGAAAGTGACAACTGATTATTCTTTGGGAGATATTTCCGCACTCCTCCAATACGCGGATGACACTATTTTTTTAAGAGGGCATGGAGGCTGCAAGGGGGACGACTGCATCCCAAGAAGTGTTCGACGAACAATTTGGACTTGTTCTTAATTGGGACAAGTCAATTGCAATTCCTTTTAGGCTTTCAGAAGATGAGGTGTTAACATGCGGGGAAGAATTGGGTACGACAGGTGGTTCCTTGTCAATCCGCAACCTATGTCTACCCCATACCTGTGGGATGCTGGGAATCACATATTGGCTCCCCATAATTGAGAAGATGGAAATGGAGTTGTCTAGTTAGAGAACATCTACCCTATCTCGTGGTGGACGTCTGGTGCTTTTGAAGGCCATGCTTGCGGTGATTTTTGTTTTTTCATGTCAACACGTCTCCTTCCTGCTGGCATCCGCCGTTTTCTGGAGCTGCTTCTGAGGAGATTCTTGTGGGGGAAGTTAGATCATGAAGGAACATGTATACATTTAGTAGATTGGGAGACATTGATACTCCCAAAACCGGCTGGTGGGTTGGGAGTTACTCGATTGGAAACTTTGAACAAGGCACTACTTTTTAAATGGGTGGCCATAATCTAGGGGAAGAGGGAGGACTTGTGTTGTAGACTCATCCGTAGAATTTACGATATCAGAGCATAGGAAAGCCTGCCACAACAGACAACCTTCTACCAATCCTCTTCCTGACGTGACATCCATTCTATCTTGTGTTTCACGGAACTTTTCCGCCATGTTCTTGAGGATGGTACATCCATTGCTTTCTGGATAAATGATTGGACATGTGGTAGTCTATTAGCAACTGAGACACGCCCCTTTTTGCAATAGCTGTAGATAGAGAAGTACGAGTTGCAGACTGTTGGGTTGATTGCTGGATGACGTCTTTCTGGACTGGTTTCTCTAATCAATGCTTGGAGGATTTCCTTCATCTTTTGGACTCTTTGAACCATTCGGTGGGTCCAGTGGGAGGCAAGCCCCTGGATCTAGAGAGATGGTGAGTTTTTAATGAAATGGGTGTATAGGGTGGTAGAAAGATCACCAAGGGCAGAATCTGACCCTCTCTTGCGTGGTTGCACGCTTTTTGGGAGCTAAAATTACCGTGCCATATTTCTATTTCTAAGTGGCTGATGAACCGTAGGAGAATCTTGACTAGGGATCGGTGCTGTCAGATCTTTTTAGATACCTTTTCCTTTTGCCCCTTATGTGACAGTGAGAATGAACCAATCAAGCATATATTTTTTCATTGCGAGAAGGCTAGAATGATTTGGATGGAACTTGGTGTTTATTGGGCGAATTTACAAAGCCTTGATACTTTTTGGAATGCTATTCATACGCAAAAGGACACCCCAAATGAGAGCTATTTCTTCCTCTTTCAATCATTTAGGCAATCTGGTTAGGTAGAAATGGGGTTATCTTTAATTCTGACTGTTTCTACATTAACAATATAATTTTCCATGTCAAGACTCTTGCTCGAGGCATGGCTGCTATAAGCCCTTTCCTCTAAGTTTTTTAAATATATTTGGCGCCGGCACCATAACACGTTTCCACTTTTTGGTCTTAAAAACATGCCTTTATATGATGCCAATCTCGTCATCACAGCCAGGGCATCAACAATAATCAAGAGAAGCGGTGCCAAGGGGCATCCCTTGCACACCCGTTGTCAGGTTGGAAGTAACCTCCCTCTGGATGTCTGCTAACCAAAACTGCATATGACACCATCCTAATACACCTTTTAATCCATGCAATCCCCTCCGCTGCAACGATATCCAGAAGAAATGTTAGTCGACACAATTACGGGCCTTGCAAAAATCCACTTTCCTGCTTTATCAATGAGTTCCCTCTTTATCAATGAGTTTGGTTTGCAGATTGTGGATGCGAGCAGGTGTCGGTACACATGGAAAGTTCTAGATCGAGATCTTGCATCGATAATTCTTGCTGTTGGCTGAGGCGAGCCATCACTTTCTGTTAGCTCGTTTCCCGGTGCTCCCATGGGCTAACTCTGACCACACCTTGCTTCTGTGGTCCTCCGGGGAGGATGTGTATCTGAGGTCGGATTTGAGCTTGTGTGGCTTCTGGATGATGGATTCCGTGTTATGGTTGGAGCTTTTTGGCGGGGTTGCCAGCCTGATGGGTTGACCGTTGTATGGCTCTTTGCTAAATTGTTGGTGCTTTGTAGGCACCTGATGGAATACAACAGAAGAAAAGACCAACATCGCAACATATGAACCATGAAGCAGGATGAGATTATCCATTTAGACTCTTTGGAGGATGAGCGCGAGCTGACGACAGAGGAGTTGGAGGTGAGGGGCCAGACGACTTGAGGAGATACACCTAGAGGATAAAAATGAGGTTGATTGGAGACAAAAAATCGAGGCAACGATGACTAAAGGAGGGAGATAATAACACATGTTTTGCAATTCCTTCGCTAGTGGTAGATGGCACTTGAATTACATTCAGAGTATCATTGTGTATGGGGTGCAGGTGCGTGTTGAGGCAAAGGTTGATCGGGCCCTTCAGGCACATTTTCATGCTTTTCGTAAGAGGGTCCCTCGTGCAGGGTGGAGTTGGCACGGTAGGGGCGTTAAGAGGATCTCCGAGGCTTAGGATGTCGATCTCGTGACACTATTTGGTAAGGTTGAGGTGAAGAAGGCAGTGTGGCAGCTGAATACAAATGGTGCTCCTGAGTCAGATGGCTTCACGATAATTTTTTGTAGGGAGTTTTGGGACGTCGTCTAGGGGGATGTTGTTGCAGTGCTGCGATTATTCAAGGAAGGTAAACTGGGCTTCAAGAGGCTGAATACAGACCTCTTACTCTTGTTGTCGGAAAGGGAGGTGGCAGGTAGAGTGGAGGGTTTCGAGCCTATTGCATCTTCGAATGCGACTTATCTTATTATTGCTAGGTCCTGAATTTCCTAAGCAAAAAAAGTTTGTGCCTGGGAGGCACATAACGGATGGTTCGGTGTTTGTGTCTGAGATGATACTGAATTGGAAGAGAACACAAGGGAAATGATTATCATGGAAGCTGGATTTCTCTAAAACGTATAATTGTGTAGATTGACGGTTTTCATGGGCATCACCACAAAAGAGTGGCTTCCCAAACTTTTGGATTGTGTGGGTTAAGAGGTGCATCAAGATGGTGTCTTATGCGGTGCTTGTGAATGAGTATCCAAGCAATGATTTTTTCTAGCCCCAACGGGTAGTGCGATAGGGGTGTCCCCTGGCACTGCTTTTGTTTGTGATTATGGTTGACACTTTGACAAGCATGACGAGGCTGGCTGCGAATGATGGACTCTGCATGGGCTACCTTCGGAATCAGATTTTGATACCTATTCTCTAGTATACGGGTGACAGTATGTTTTTTCTTGAAGGAGGGATGGCTCATGCGAGGCAGACATCTAATATTATGTACATATTTTGAGACATATCAGGTCTTCGACTCAACAATGAGAAATATGGGGTCGTTCCTTTTGGGTTATTTTAGGGGGAAATACATGAGGTGTTCGCCGTTCTTCGTTGCTTGATTAGATCCCTTCCAAGTATTTGCGTTTTCCATTGGTGGTTGGTCGCCTACGCTTGTCGGATTAGAGGAAACTCTTAGACAAATTTGTTAGAAAATAGGAACGCGGAAGCGTATCAGAGATAAATAAATAAAACAATGAAGAACAACGGATTTAACGTGGAACCCTACTCCCTAAGGAGCGGGATGAAACCACAGGAGAAGGCCTCAGAGGGCCATATGCTTCATTGCGTTTTCTCCATTGATACAGGAGATCTGGGGTTCCTTATATAGCCTCCACAGAGCCTCCAAGTCCCACCACTGGTAGATGTGGGACTAAACACGATCCATTTACCGTCCTATTACCAAAGTGACACATGCTCCAAATACTCCAACACTCCCCCTCAAGCTGGAGCATGTAATGCTCAGCTTGGACAAACAGAAAGAAACTCAACTCACAATACATGACACTACAGACAATATCAACTCAACGTGCACAACTGTCGGTTGCTGTCGAGGAAGTTGCTTCTCATGCATGCAGGTGAGTAGGACGAACGAGCTGGAGTGTGAGTCAGCTGAATCTCCTCGTCGGAGAGCATGTGCTCTATATTGCGCTTGTCAAAGTCATTGCAACTGAAATGAGTCTCCTCGTCGGAGTATTGTGGCCCGCCACACTAATGTGGACAATTGCTCCATCTCTGAAAAGGGCCGAAAAGAGCATCACTAATTATCCATACGCAGATCTGAAGATGGGTCTCTCTCATAGGGACCTCGATGTGGGTTCTCTCTCATAAGTACCTCGGAAGGATCTCGTACTGGAGTTCAAGATCACTGGAGAATGGAGTCTGAAGAAATCTCCTCGTCAGAGACCTGGGTCTCTCCCAATCGGCACAAAGAATGGTACTCTACTATGGAGTACCTATGATACCACATGAAAACCCTTGCCCACATGGCATAGGGAATGGTCCTCTACTCTGGAGTCCCTATGGCTCACATGAAAACTCTGGCTGAAACAACAATGATGGGGACCATTGACAATGATGGCAAACGCGCGCACATATGAAAGAAGACCGCATACATGTGCGCGTCTGAACTGAATACTCGGAAGACATCTGAGCGTCGAATCTGAAACTGGAAATTGTAGAGTCTGGAAAAATCTGGCTGATATGCAATCTGACATCTGAAACTACAACAAACTTGGGACTCTACACATACTCCCCCTTTCTCCCATACTTGTCGGGATAAAGACATCAACCAAATTGGGAGAAGACAATAAAAAGGGGAAAACATCACATAAGCTGATTACATCATTCTTTTTTTTTCTCGGCTTGTCTTCTAAAAAATCTCAAATCATTCTTTTTAAGCCGTTTACCAAATTTTTTTCGGCTTTCCCTTTTCTTTTTTACTCTTTTTTATAGTTGTTCCCTTTTTTTAATACATACGCCCCCTATTGGGCCCATCCTTTTCTCTCTCTTTCTCTCAATTTTCAAACTATTGCTCGCCCCCCCGGGGTCTATCTAGGGTTCCCTCCCATTCGGGAACCCTTCTCACACACAGGAGCCGCCCCCTCGACTGGGGATATCTTTCCCATCGCTTGGAAGAGGGGGTGCGCGCTGCCCCGATGGGCTTCGCCGCTGGAGGCAATCTAGAGGATGGAGGGGAGCACGATGTCGCCTGAGACGCTGCGAGGGAGTTGGGGCTCGCGGGAGCTCGTCGCCCTGTTGGAACCTCATCGAAGGGGATAGTGGCGGCGTCGTATATTTGAGATGGGTACTGCATATGGGGTTTGCCGCCTAGGACCGGGTGATGCGGCATTTGGAGGGGCCTCACATCATAAGCGTTGTGTCGCCTGGAGCTCTCGCGCGCCTGGAGGGTCGTTGCCGCTGGAAGAGGAGGGTGCGCCTCAGTGCTAGCAGCCGCCGCTTGGGTATGGAGGGTGCGACACGAGAGATCTAATCGTAAGAGGGGCTGACACGACTGGGATTCGTGGAAACACGCACCCCTACGATCTGGAGGAGGGCACACACGATTTGCTTTGCTAGGAATAGGAGCGGAGATGCCTGGGGAATGATCGCCTGGGGCTTGCTGATGGAGACGCGCTGGAGATGCGACTCCGCTTTGGGAGAAGACGCATCAGGATGCACGTCTCCCTGGAACTGCGGCTAGGGCATTTGGCTAGGGCTCGTCTGGTGCACCTGCGTCTGAAGGTTGCCTACGCCTGAACCGGAGAACACCGCAAGTATGATCTTGGAGGGTTGGGTGGCTGGCGAGAGATCGAGAGGAGTTCCATTGCAATCATAACTTTCCAAAGAACCTGACGATTTCTGAAATGCAGAACTCGCTCCAATATGCAGAACAATCTTCGGAATAAAACTTTTAGGACTTTAAAAATCTCCAAGAACAACACATCGGGATTCGAACAAATAAAGAACATGGAAATCCTCGAGAATCGACCCGCTCTGATGCCATGTTAGAAAATATGAATGCGGAAGCGTATCAGAGATAAATAAATAAAACAATGAAGAACAAGGAATTAACGTGGAATCCTACTCCGTAAGGATCAGGATGAAACCATGGGAGAAAGCCTCAAAGGGCCATATGCTTCATTGCGTTTTCTCCATGTATACAAGAGGTCTGGGGCTACTTATATAGCTTCCACAGAGCCTCCAAGTCCCAACACTGGTAGATGTGGTGGGACTAAACACATGGATGGGGTAAATGGATCCTTGAGGGATCCATTTATCTCCTATTATATAAGTGATGCATGCTCTAAATACTCCAACAAGATTGGATAACAAGATCGTTGGCTTGAAGGTGAGGATGTTGTCTAGAGGAGTGAAGATGGTATTACTAAAACATGCGCTGTCTGCTATTTCCATTTTCTTTTGCTCCACAAGACTGCTTCCAGTAGGTATGCGATCGAGGATGGACGTGATGATGAGGCGTTTTTTCTGGTAGGATGAGCGACATGAGAAAGGAGGTACTTATCTGGTGGAATGGGCTACTATTACTAGCCCTTAAGCAGATGGTGGATTAGGAGTCTTGAAGCTCGGATGTATGAATATGGCCCTCCTGGTTAAATAGGTGCTAAAATTATGGGGCAATGCGGATGATCATGACGTGTCGAGTGTTGTGGAGCATCTACGACATTCATAGATCGCTGACTATGAATAGTGTACGCCTTCTCTGCTCACTTTTGGTAGGGATTTTTTAGGTACTTCTAGAGATAGAGGAGCTTGTTCGGTTGGTGGTGGAAGTGTGGAGATATATTCCGTTTTTTGCTAGACAACTGGATAGGGTTGGGTGTGTTGGGAGAGCGATATCCACGCTTATTCGCACTTGCCAAGGACCAAAATGTGCTGCTGAATCAGATGTGGTCGGTGGGCTCTTGGAGTTCGTGTTTTTCATCAGCCTTCTCTAAGCAAAGACTGAGTAATTATTTGGCTGATGGGGGACCTGTCCAACTTTTAGGGCACCATGACTGGGAATGATCTCTGTGTAAGAGGGGTAGCAACTTCGCGATGAAAAGGGCACACCGTTTCTTTACCCGGTCCCCTTCGCGCCCCTCCCCTCTCAGACCTGTTTGAAAAACAGGGGTACAGACGTTAGGTGATGATGGACAAGGAATTCAGAGGGCGAAAGAAATGCTGGGTCGTGAATTTGTCACCAAGGATCCCGGAGTCCTTAAATATTTTCTGGGACTGGAGTTCGCCAGAAATCCTCATGGACTAGTAATGACCCAGAGGAAATATGTCACTGACATGTTGAGTGAAACAGGGATGCTTGGATGATGACTGGACACTATACCCATGTATCCTAGCATGAAATTATATGATGGCGATACTGATGAGGTGGATAGGAGAAGATACAGAGAACTGGTGGGCAAACTTCTTTATGTTACTATTATTAGACTGATATCTCTTTTGCTGTTAGTCCGGTGAGCCAGTTCATGTAGCGACCACGTCAGGTACATATGGATGCTATACATATGATACTCAGGTATCTTAAATCATCTCCAGGTGCAGGTCTGTTATTCAAGAAAGACAAGGAGATTACTATTTGAGCATGTGCAGATGCAGATTACGCATGATGCCCCAAGGATAGGAAGTCCACCACTGGATTTGTTGTGTATGTTGGAAACTCTCTCGTCTCATGGAGAAGCAAGAAGCAAACTGTTGTAGCCAGATCCAGTGCTGAGTCTGAATATAGGGCTATGGCCCAGGTCAGTACAGAAATGATGTGGGTGAAAGCTGTTCTTACAGATCTATATATAGAAGTCCCACTTCCTATGGCTCTGGAATGTGACAATCAAGCTGCTATATTTATTGCAAATAATCCAGCATTTCATGAACGAACCAAGCATATTGAGGTTGATTGTCACTTTATACGAGATATGATTCAGAAGGGATTTATTTCTACATCTCATGTTAGCTCAGGGGACCAAACTGCAGATATCTTTACCAAGGCGTTACTTAGAGGGCCATTCCAGAAGTGCTCGTCCAAGCTGAGCATGATCGACATCTATGCTCCATCTTGAGGGGGAGTGTAGAGATATATGTTATGTTATTTTATACCGTTTTATATTTTTCTTTTCTTCTAGACTCTTGATGTAATTTACCCATAGGATACTCTCCTATATAAGAGAGCCTAGGGCGTATGGAATAAACAAGTCTCTTATTTTTCCCAACAATAACATAATACATGATGACTTCAACTGCGATTGCAAAATTATACATACAAGTAAAATTTCTCAATGAATTAAGGTCTTCTTTTGGCTAGCAGACATGGTCATTTACTTACTAAGGTGCGTTGGGACAAACTTCTCCATATGGAGGACGTGTTGTGGAAAAGATGTTTAGAGGAACAAGAAGAGATAGATTGTTTGTTTTTCAGATGCATGATGTCATCCTTAGTGTGGGTGAGAGTTGGAATTCATTGGCCCGAGATTGGTGATGGCACATCTTTTTGGAGATATATTAGATCGGTGTGTGGTGACTCACATGAGAACATTTATGCTTCTGTAACTCTTCTTTGGGCTATTTGGTGCGCCAGAATGAATCCATTTTCCGCTACCAATCTTTTATCCATAGAATATATTGTGGCACTTGAAGGCTCTTATTTCAAACTAGAATGTTGTATAGCGATCACTGATTTAATTTAGTCTAATTTATTATAGTGGGTCCCATCTCGGGATTTCACATCTTTTTCCTTTAAAAAATCAAACTCCCATACCATGTCTCTATCGTGTCTCCTCTTCCAGTCCAATGCCATTTCAGATGCAAGCACAAGCCTATATTTCCTAAGTCTACCTGGAACAAACACTGTCTGCTCGGGCAAAATGATAGAATCCAAGCCGTGGAAGCAGTTGGCTAGCACCTTGGTAATGATCAAGGTTCATGGCATTGGACATGGCAATCAGTCAAAAATCATCAATCCTGCTAGTCACCTCTCATTTCAGCATTAAGAAGATGAGAGCCTTATTAAGCCGCTTGAACTCAAAGTTGCCCACCATGAACTCCTGGAGGACTTCCATAAGATCATCCTTTACTTCATCCCAAAGTTGCCTATAGACTAGTATGGGGAAGCCATCCGAACATGGGGCATCATGTGCTTTAAGATGAAAAATTGCCTTTCGGATCTCTTTTGCGTCAACATATGCCACCGGCTTTGTTGCCTGCATCATTGTTGCAATATTCAAGCAAAAGGATCGAATATTAGATAAAATATTCTATTGGGGGGAGGCGTGAATTGAATATTGTTATTTGATCGATATTCGATCCAATCCTAATATTCGACCTGAGTATTTAGGTATTAGATCGAATATTTGGCCAACTATTGCAATAAATTGCTAAATTTTTAATTTTAAAGGTTCACATTTATTCTGATATCACCACAGATGTTAAAGCTCCATATATGTAACTTGTTAATTGGTATTTTTATCTTGGATTCTTATTGATTGATGATGACGAATGTATAAATATATATGAATATATATTAGACATAATTTCTATTTTAAAAATAATTTTAAAATGCATAACCGGATAATTCTGAATATTCTTCCAAATACCGAATATTTTTTGTCCAGTGACCCTCAGACTGAATAGCGAATATTGACTTCTGCAAAACTGGCATCCGCTAAATATCAATCACCCCCTACTACACCAACACCAACCAACACGAGAAAATCTCCTACTGAAGTAATGGAAGTGGGCACACGACATTCTTCCCAATTTAGGCTCTCCAAGTACATGTCTCCCATCCACTGTGATAGGGTGTATGATGTTTCTGCATCATCTAATAATGACCATGGATTAAAAAGTCTTGTATTAGCATCCCCTTCTTCAAGCCATCACTGTCAAGACCGTTACCTCCACTTAATTTCCACATTCCTATCTTCCATATGAATCGAATAAGCTGGTTGGCCCTCTACTCAATCTCTTTCGCTATCAACCCGTGATCATCCTCGAGCTTGTCTAGTATAACCACCTTCTCTTATGATGTGGTTCTTCTACTGCGACGATGAGCCTGAATCCTCATATAGTACTTCAAGAAGTGCCTTTTGAGCTCGCCCAACTTTGTTGCTAAACTGAGCAGTGGTCGATCTGATCTCCCTAAAAATCCTTCTTTATCTCCTGTAAACCTTCCTATAGTAGCCATGCATGCTTGAATATGAAAAACGACTTAGCTTTAACCTCCTCACTAGAAGCACAGTGCAACAATGTAGAATCTGATTGTACACGTGGAAGAGCCCACATCCTAGCCAGCGAGAATTACTGAAACGCCTCAACGGACATAAAAATTAATCAGTGGATGATCTCGTTCTGGAATTATTCTACGTGTATTGACACCCGATCGCATCTATGATACTCAGTTGAAGCTATGTGATCAACAAAGATAGTGCCTCCGATCCATCATCTACACCACACGACATTCTCGGTATGTCTTTCGATCTCAATGTCACATTAAAATCTCTCTCGACAATCCAAACCTCAGAAGAGTATTTCTCCTGAGTTAGGTGAATGCCATCCAACTATTCGGATATATTCATTCCATTTGTCGGTCCATAAACTTTGGTACTGAGGACCCATCTATTGTCTGCACGCCTACGTAAGCGTACCTAAATCGAATGTCTTCCTAGGATCTCCACCTCTTCTAACACATACTGATCCCCGTTCCATCATGTCATCAACCTGCTCGACGCACATGCTTGGTACATTGGTTTCAAATCTGGAGTATGTGTGCCGCCAATGTCCCGCCAAATTGTATCCATACCATGAGTGGCTTTCATTTCCTGTAGCATCTATGATATCCACCTTCGACTCCTTTATGAGATCACATGTCACCATTCTCTTCTTAGTCCTTCCACGGCCGCATAAGTTCCATGTCTGGACATTTATTTTGAACCAGTGCTATCCTTCTTGTGGTGGGATCACACCCAAACACTCTACCGATTCCCTGTCGCAAGTGTCCTCCAATTGCAGGTCCTTTTTACAACACCCATGCATTCTTAGAACCTATACACTTGATCTCATCGGGTCATCCACCAACTCCACCGCCCTTGCATCCTGAATGTAGGCACCCTCCAATTCATCCTGCAAATGTATATCCTCATATATTTTTTCCACCTTTGAGATCCCACTAACCGGATTTATCAACGAAAAATCATAGGGACCTTAGCCAAGCAACCATTTTCCAGATGGCCTGAAGATTCATCCCTTTGGCGAAAAACAACCTCTCATGTTCTTGATACCTCCACTAGTCGGGTTCAGATTTGCAGTCTATGCTGATTGCCTTTTCTCCGACTCATCGTGCCCTTACTAATCTCTCTTTATCGCCCCAACTTCAGCCTCGACTCCCATCGACGTAGCTCCCCCAACACCTTGCGATGACATCTCCGACAGCCCGACACCTAAACTCTCCCCGCCAATACATTGGCTCCACCTCCAGATGTCTGCCCAACAAGCCATGGGGTCCTGTTCTTAATGTCTCATGTTGAAGAGCACCTGTCGAGTCTGTCGAGACCTAGGGATTTTGGTATTTACCTTGCTCCCGAATCGTGTAGAAGCTCCACCTGACTACTGGGTTCTACCACCACTAAGTTTGAGTTCATAAAATGATTCATCATTGGCTCCTTCTGGAATCTGGATTGATCCTAGTGCAGCAATATCATCTGCAATTGGATCGTTTTGAATTCCAGATATTGCACCAAAATGAGCGGCATTCGGGTTCACCACATATTCCATCACCGGGTTCACGACGTATCCATAATTAGGTCCCGCTTGAGGGGCCGAGTTCTCCACCAAGCGATCCGAATGCTCTGCAACATCTCCGCATCCACGAAGGCCATCGGAGGACCCGACTCTCTAATTTCACCTTCCGTCAAAACCACATCTTTAAAAGAACGATGGCAGCCCTCGTGGAAATTTTGGTATCTTTCTTCTCCAAAGACGTGCGATGCAGGGAGTTACACTCGTTCCCCAAGAAATCGGTACACTCGGCATTGTGTGTTCCAGCTTCCATCTTCCTGAGCCATGCCGATGCTCTGTCGTTGTGTCTTCTTTAGTGGTTGGAAGCTCCTCCACTTCCATATGGAACAAGGTTTTCCCAAACACAGTTGTATGTAGTGCGACATAATCGAACCACGGATTGCGACCTCCACAATTACATGTCTTGTAGATCCTTTGGATGATCCATCCAATATAATGGAGATGACTTCCCAACCCACACAAGCACAATACTTTGATTGGATTTTTCCTTGCATAGTTTGCATTGGTGAACATTTAAAGAGGTTAGAAGACGTGGAAATTATGCGTTTTTTGTTCAGAGACATGATCAAATTAAATCACTAATGGTGCTTTGGGCAATGTGGCCATTAAGAAGTGCTAGGCCTTTCATGGATTATGCATTGCATTCCCTTCTCTCACTTTTGGATTATTGACTAGGGAGGGTGTGACAACATCGCATAATCTTTTTTAAGATTAATGATTTTTTCAGATGACCATCAATCTTTAATGGTTACCCTTTGATCTTTTTTTAAAACTTATTTTTTCTTATCACAATAAAAGTACGGAAGATAACACAATTATAAGTTGTACTCTAATAGTTTCTTAACAAAATGGTAAATGCTTTTTGTGGAAAATTGTCTTCTCCAAAGCCTATGACTGTGTTGACTGGCATTTCCAAGGTTCATGAAAGCGGTATACGTATGCGTTTGGATAGGCCACCGAATGTTGAATAAGCGGTATGCAGGGGCATATGCGGGGTATATGTTGTTTTACGCGGTTTTCTAATTTTTAATTTAAAAATAAATAAATATCTATGAATAACATTACTACTGCGTTATGTATCCAAGTGGAGTTAAAGAAGATCTAAGAAAATGGTTCATGTTAGATGGTTGAGTATATGCTTTTATTGCCTACCATTTAATAACAAAAAAAACATTTAGCCATAAAAACTTCCCATATTATATGATTCATAACAAAATTTCATTACACATACATGCACTACATGAGCAAAACCTCAATTGACATATATTAAATATTTGATGATACATTGCATATACTCATGAAAATAACACATGAGATAAGCCTAAAACACTGCATATATATAATGATATAATGCATTGCAATTGTATACAAATGCATGCCATATTCTCACAATTGAATGGAGGAAGAGGTAGATCTACAGAGTTAAGCACATGAATGAGAGGATTGGAAAGTTGGAGATGCTGGAGCAGTATGCGGGATATGCGGGGTATATGCGAGCCATATGCAGGAGGACGCATAAAGCACCGGTTCATGAAATCGGTTCAATTTGCATGCCGTACGGGCATATGTGTCCCGTGTGGCCGATTTCATGAACATTGGGCATTTCCTTTGGTCACCACTACAATGGAGGGGCTTTTTAGACATTTGAATTGCACAAGTTAAGAGATGCATTACGACGACGTCATATACGATCTTCAATTTCTTACATAAGATATCATTTTGCTAGTACTCTTTGTTGGCCTATGTTTTTCTCTGTTATTATTGCATGTATCGCTATTCTCTTCATATTCAACTGATGAAACTAATGGCTTCTAATTTCGGTTCCATTTCTGATTTTGATTTTGTGTTGTATACTTACTTTTTTGACTATTGGAGCAATTGGATGGAAATTTAATGTAACATATCATGTTAATATCTTACTACTAGTAAAAAACCGTGCATTTCTATCTTATTTATTGGGCTAAAGAATATTAAAAATCTTAATTTTAGAAAAAGTGAGTTTTCAAGTAATTCCCACAGTTTGTGGCCAGTTTCTCTTTCCAGGCTTATCGAAACGAAATCGAAATCTGACATTTAAGGCCTTTCTCCTGAACCCGAGGTAGAATGCTTGGAGAGGATGACCATCTAGCTTGGCTGTGAAGATATTATACCGAAGCTGGGGAATTTCATCTCATTCCTTGCCTGAGAATATGTGGTGGCGAGAATGCCCCACATTACCTTGACAGTGGGCTGATGGAGATTATTGCTGGCTATCTCTGTGGTAATGGTACCCGAGAGTCAATCACACACCCGCATGCTATGTTGCTTCCACGAAGCATTTGCCTCAGTCTTATCTGTTGGCCTAGGTTGCATCGGGATATATTTTTTGTTGCTGTCCATGATACTCATGAACTGCATGACCTATATTTCATAATTTGTCTCATCCATCTTGACGATAGGAGGTGGACCCTTGAAGGTACTAGAGGAGGATATATAAACCTTGTTTTCCGACATGATGAGCAATGGATACCGAGAAGGACATGATTGGGTGTAGAACGATTTGATTTTGTCTACACAATCACGTCAAGAACATGTTGTGTGTGCAAACTTAGAGCAAACCTTTCCCATCAACGTCAGAGGCACTAAAGGTAGGTGGGGTGGATTTTAATGTCTGAAATCACCTCGAATTTCCCATAAATTAAATTGTGCATAGTACGATTCGGCCTAGGAGGGTGCTGCAAGATCAACGGGGGCCACACAATGGTGCTAGGGCACATTGGCGGCTAGGAGGGGCTGCTAGCGAGGCACGTTGTGAGTAGGGAAGAGTCCCACGAGATGTAGTAGCATATGACGCGATGAACTGTACACGTGAGAGATGTTGGTGGGCGACGTGGTTGGGCAACGCACACGAGGTGGCCGCACGAGGGGAGGCACGGTGATGGGGTTACCCATGGTGATGGTCGATGCACAGGAGGGGAGTGTCCGGACGATAGGGCTAGGGTTGCATGGGTCTCAAGCCTCCAGTCTAGGACTTCTTTTATACCACATGGAGAAGAATGAATGGCTTATTTTGTGGCTTTAGGGCTCCTCTATATAGAGCGGATAAACCCTAGATAGCAAATTAGGAAAATTATGAAAGAATGATATAAAAAATACATAAATGTTAATTACTCTAGTAGATTGCAAGTTAATGTGTCACGATAGGGCATCGATGCTACAAGATCATGTCATGAGCATGTAAAGCACATGAGAGGTGTATGAAGAAAGGAAGAAAGCGACATTACTGTTGCATCTGTCATCGATTGTGAGTGTAGATCAACATATGATGGTGTAAGTCCAACATTCATACGACTGGTGCCACGACAACATCTCTCATGCATGACGGAGGACAAAATTGTGAAGATCAAAGGCCATAGTGTCGATAACTTTAATTGCACGGCATCCACGTGGTAGCAAATGACCATTGCTGGTGGTAGGAGAGGTGATGGTCAGGCGCACATTTGGTGCTAGAGCGAGCTTATGTTTAGGCAGGCGGAATGCCCTTTGTCCGCATCTCATGGATAAGATGAAGAAAAAGGCGCCTTATTGGGCTTCAACATATTCATCTTTTGTTTTGTTTTATCTATTGAAGTTTCAATGAGGGTCATTGGTCAACACATAAAAAAGAGAAAAAAGGACAAACAATAAAAAATAACAATGAAATTTTGGGAAAAAACAATGAAAAAGAAGATAAAAATGACGGGAAAAGGGAGAGGAAAAGGGAAAAAAGAGAATGGTGAAGAGAGAGGGAATATAAAAATGTTGAGAAAAAAAGGAAAAACTATTTCCCCCCAGTTTTACTTTGTTTGACTTCTCGAAAGACTTCTGACTGCCCTACAGATGATGAGTTTTTACCTCCATCCTCCTTTGATTGTGGTCCCCAATATGTGCTCCTTTTGTGGTTCCTATGAGAGAATCCGTTTTGTGAGGCCATTATATGAGAGGAATCCCGATTTTGTCAGGTGAGGCTTATGTTAAGGTCCCTATGATAGGGACCCATTTTGAGATATTTTGTATCTCCATTTTCATGGCTTTTTTGGTCTTTGAGAAAGATGGAGCTGTCTTCTGCTTAGCCAATAAGTTGTGGGCTAGATATACCCACAGAGAGATGCACTGCAGTGCTAATGGCTTTGACTTATGTTGAAGCAAATCATGAAAGCTAGGTTTCTACACAGTTGCTTGATAGATCATCATTGCAGTTTCCGACCCTCCAATTTCTCTCTCTCTCTCTCTTTCTCTCTCTCTCTGTCTCTACAACCGTAATTGAGATGCACTATATGCACATCATCTCTAACCAAAGAAGTATGCATCGATTCGAGGTGGTTTGTGTTATGTATTTTGTGTATGAGCGAGGAGATGGGTTTTCGTTCATTTAAGCTGAGTTTTCCATGTTCCAACTTGAGGGGAAGTATTGAGCGTAACGAAAGATTGAGTTTTGGGTGGTTGGATCTTGTGGATGACCCATTCATATGTAGCATCGGTTCATGTGATTAGTCCTACATTACATATTGTGAGTTGGTGTGAGCGGGAACAAAACATAAGGCCTAATACATGTTTCAGTGAGAAAAAAAGAGGCGATAGGGCTATGTTAGGCTGCTTGTCTCGTCGAGTAGGGTTGTCATTTTGACCATTTTGAACCACTTAAATTCACGTTTGGTATTGTGTTTGCTGCAATATCTTTTTATTCAGATTTCAACATTGCACATGGACTTTATCTACGATTCAGGGACCGTAAAAGGAGCATGAATGTTAACAATTGCAAGCTGTACTCTGATATCTTTCACATGGTCTTTCTTCACGATTCAGCATAGTCGATATGTGAACTGGGAAAAGCTATTGTTCTTTCTTCCTACCATCACTTTATTGTTGAACAAGTAATTGGGGTATGAACATTTTCTTTCATGCCTTTATGGGGTTATGCATAACTTCTCTTTAATTGGTTGGAGCAATCCAACCAGGTAAAACAAAATAAGCTCACTTTTTTTCCATGAGCGATGTTTCGTCTAGGAAGGAACCACATGTTAAGGTTGCTTCTTTGCAAAATACAAAAATATGCTTATCGGGAAGATCCATGCAACGGTCCTGCTGTTAATTGATAACGTCTTTTCTGACTGCAATTTACTCTTTCAGGCTTGTGATGACAACCGTAACTGCGCTTATTGATGAAGGTGCAGGGCCTTTGGAATCTGTTATATATTAGTGCATCACATTACATGTAAAACTAGTTGCCACAGTGAGTATATTTCATCAAACCCTAGTTTTTCAGTTATCTGGCTTGGCATCTACAGCTCCCTATTTTCTTATGTTTTGAAAATGGGACATTTCCAATAGTGATAATGATCCCTATGCTCCACTGCTCAAAGGTTACTTTACGATGCTAACAATTAATAATCCCCCATTGACAGCATGTTTATTAAATCTTTAGCCTTTACAAACATTTTCTGCACGTCGTGTCCCCCAAACAGCCTTTCGGGGGAAATCTTGTCTCCTAAATACAATATAACTAGGGTGCATATCCGCGCTTCGCGGCGGAAAATAAAATACACCCTGCATTATCTTAATCGTACAAAGTGTAGTCATTCTTGCCTTTAATATAATTATAAATTAACCTATAATTATCGTAATTATGTTATAAAAAAAGCAACATAGCATTTAGAAATGAAACTGAGAGATATTTAATCTTTTTCAATAACAACTTATATTTGATCCTTATGCAAAATACATTCCAACTTGTCACAATATTTTAAAATTAAAAAATCTTATCCCTTATAGTTAGTTGTGATAAGAGTTGTTTTCATTGTCACTAAATTAAAATAAGTATTATTTTAGATGGAATTTAAATTATATGCATAAAATGATGGCATATAAATTCAGCAATTAACAATATAGAACATATAAGATCATAATGCCACTCATAAGGAGAATAAAATATTAGCAATCAATTACCATATTTATACCTAATTTGATTAAAAATGTGATGAAAAATATAATCGTCACAATTTATTTGAATAAGAAGGTCACTTATTAAATTTATTTGTGGTACGATTTATTATCATAGCCTTTAATGTAATATATGTATTATCAACGATGAATTTATATCATATACATAAGGTGGGCACGTTTAAATTCAATACTGTATAGCTTAGAACACACATAAAAAATGGCTTATATTGTAAAATAGAATATCAGCAAATAGGCATAGTATTTCTGATTTAATGTGAGCAGAAATGTGACCAATACTTCTATTATCACAGTTTTTATACCCATAACAATTAATTTATGAATGTGAAAGTGGATAAATCTGACTATAGAGTACAAAGAAATAATACACAAAGATATGTATATATATATATTAATACAATAAATATAAAGAAAAATATGAGATTTATAAATTTTAATTTAAATAAATATATTAGAAGAAAGAGAAAAAATTGTATAAATACTAATATAATATATATAATATCAACCATGAATTTATATCATATATATAAGATGAGCACGTTTAAATTTAATATTGTGTAGCTTAGAACGCACACAAAAATTGACTTATATCGTGAAATACAATATCAGCAAATAGGCATAGTATTTGTGATTTAATGTGAGTAGAAATGTGGCCAATACTGTTATTATCATACCTTTTATATCCAATAACAATGAATTTATGAATGTGAAAGTGGATAAAACTGATTATAGAGTACACAGAAATAATACAAACATATACGTATATATACATATTAATATAATAAATATAAATAAATAGTATGAGATTTATAATTTTTAATTTAATAAATATATTAGAAGAAAGAGAAAAAGAATGATATACATATTAATATACTAATATATGTATTATCAACCATGAATTTATATTATAAACATAAGGTGGGCACGTTTAAATTCAATATTGTGTAGCTTCGAACGCATAAAATTTGACTTATATTGTGAAATAAAATATTAGCAAATAGACATAGTATTTGTGATTTAATGTGGGTAAAAATATGATCAATACTATTATTATCATAATTTCTATATCTAATAACATTGAATTTATGAATGTGAAGTGGATAAAATTGATTAATAGTATAAAGAAATAATATAAACAAATATGTATATATAAATTTTAATATAATAAATATAAAGAAAAATATGATATTTAAATTTTTTGATTTAATAAATATATTAGAGGAAAGAGAAAAAGAATAATATAAATATTAATATAATAAATATAAAGAAAAAAAATATGAGATGTATTATTTTTAATATATTAAAGGAGAGAGAAAAAAGAGAAGAAAGAGATGGGTGAATTTGAGAGAGAAATAGAGGAGAAATGGAGATGAGAGAGGGAAAGAGAGAGAAAGAGGGAGAGAGGAGAGGGAGAGAGAGATCGTGGTGGAGAGAGAGGGGGAGAAAGTGAGTGGAGAGAAAGAGAAAGGGAGAGAGGGGGACCATTTAAGGGAGAGAGAAAGGGGGCAAGAGTGGAAGAGAATGGAGAGAGAAAACAACGGGAGTGGGGAATAGAGAAAGGAGGGGGGAGCACGTGTGGGGGGAAAACGGCTAGTAGTAAGAGTAATAGATGCGCATAAGAGAGGGAGAGAAATCTCGGGCAACGAGCCACGTGGCAATACTGTGATGCATGCGGGTAGAAAGCCAGTAATAGTATAGAGTATAGATTTTGCTCAAGCCAAGGAGGCCATGGTACTTGTATTCATATTTCCCTTGGTGAACTCAATCATTCCCATCTGATTTCAGAACATTATCCAACTTGAAATCAATTGATCATATTGATCATTGATGAATATGTGATTTATCATGTTTTTATACCTTTTATTGAGCAAAAATCATGTGTAAGAACTTGCATTTACTTGATTTATTGCATACTTTTCATTTCATGATTTTCGTGTTCATTGCATTCAAAATCATTCAAAGGTTTGCATATTATTCTTTATAAAAGAACTTTAAAAAATAAAAAATATTCCATCATCATTATTGTTATTATTTTTAAAACATGGGCTACAAACTCATGTTATAGTCTCTAACAAATTTGTTTATTTTTTTCCAGGTCTAGCTTAGAAGAGGCCCAAAGGGGCTCCAATCCCCTCCCTCTTCATTTGCAAAAAAAATGAAGAAATCACTACAAGACAAAATAGCTGACGTCAACATGACATCAGCATTTGAAATAAAAATAAAAATAATAAATGGGCGCTGACATCAGGGCTGGCGTTAGCCCGGTAATCTTCAGCTTTTTGCAACCTGCTGCTTCTCCTTCAACCTCGCCTCTTGTCATCGCACAACGACCATTGCCGCCCGGTCTCCTCTCCCTCGCCTGTTGCCAACGGCCGCCTCTTCCCCTCCCTTCGAGCGAGCTACAAAAGGGGGAGGAGAGGCGATCATGGGGGAATGGATCGCATGCTGCACCTCCCCCTCCTCCATTGCTGCCCCTCTACGGCTTCGCCATCGCTGCAGCCGCCCTTCTCGCCGCCGTCCATGCATCGTTGCTTGAGTTGCCGTAGCTCCACCAACACGGTCGCGCACGATCGTGCTTCCGCCTCTGCCGCCCAAGGAAGAAGGGGTCCCAGGGACCACTTCGTAATTTTCCTTTTCTTTAAGTTTTTTAAGTATTTTGAACCTGTATGCAATTAGCAAAAACCCTAATTTTTTAATGCAATTTACCAATTTTTGTATTTTATATCTGTGATATTTGTAACTTTTTTATTCAAGTTTATTTTAATTATGTGTCCATCCTCCAGGGACTAATTCGTAATTTTCTCAAAGCTAATTTATGTTTCTGCAATTTTCCCATTAAGTATTTTTTTATTGGAAAATTTCATTTCTCTCCAACCTTTTTATTTAATTGCAATCAACCCCTTTAATTTCTGTTTATTTACATTCAAGCCTCTATATTTCTTAGATAATTACACAAATGCCCTTGGCATTTCCAAAAAAAATCACCAAAAATAGCAAAAAATCCAAAAAAATCCCAGAAAATTCATGTGTGATCTTTATGATATATTATGATGTATACTCATGATGTCTAGAACCTAGTGACAGTGGTTTCGATACATTTTAAGGCTCCGAAAATAAAATGAAAAATAGGATAAGTTTGGTTCAATAAAGTCAAAAATGCCCTTGTAAATAGAATAAAAATCAGCATAAAAATATCTGACTCCTTGTGGATTGATCCTCTACTTGCCCTATGCATAGTTTAATATCTGTTGGCTTGTAGTTGGATAAATTTTATCTGAATATCTTGATTTTCGTGTGCGCAGACGATGCATAAAAACATACCTTTAGCGCACCGTAAAAATGAACTTATTGCACCTCTTCCCCACCTCAACCTCGTGCCAACCAAGTTGACGAGACAATCTTCGCGGGCTGTAATACCCCCCTCTTGAATTCAATGAAAATCTTTGAGATGAATACGAAAAGACAACATGAAGATAATGTCCGCCAATCACTGAAACCCGTGAACATCTATTTGTCAATCCACTCATGATTTCATATAGTTGAGAATAGGCAGGTTTCTGGTCATGAAATTCTTGAGCTTGACTCAGCTTGGGATGAATTGAAAAATACAATCACATATCAATATGAGTGTGAGGAAAATATTCGAGGATAAAATGAGTAGATTTTGGATGAAAAAATTATTGAGGTAAAACAAATACATAATTTTCGAGAACCACATCAACTTGAGAATCATAATAAAAATCTTTTGAGGAAAAATTCATGAAATAGATTCTTCCAGCCTCTAGCTCAACATGACCCCGAGCAAAATGATTTTTATATCACCAAGGTGATTCCTTTGCTACAATGTTTGAACCCATTTTTAATTGAAGTTCCTATCAAACAATGGGTCAAACTCGAATCTTCGATCAAGAACAACGATTTTGACAATGGAAGTTCTCATGATGAGTGACCTGAAATTATCATTGATCATGATGTCAATCTAGAGGTTGAAATAAATGGTGACAATAACGAATCTAATGATGAGACCCATATCATGACCCCTCTATCCGATGAAATAGTGATTGAAATATCTGAGTTGTCTACCAAAATTTTAATTTCGAATTCATGTTCTTGGAGAATGAATTCTAAATATGAATCTGATGTGGATGATAAAATGTATAATGTTGAGGAGAATTTGATTCTGTTAGTGAAATTGGTATTATATTAATGATGATGATTTGTTAGAAGAATTCAATAATGAAATCAAATTAACATTGAGGATGGATCTGATGATGAGGTTGAATATGAATGCGAGGATAATTTGGAATCTGAAAGGAAAAATGAGGATGAATCTGATGATGAAGAATTTAGGGTCAAATTTAAAAAGGAAAGCAACATTGGTATTGATAACGAATTTGAGAATGATTTTGAATTTGAGTATGAACATGAGAATGATGAACATAAAGATGAGTATGATAATGAAATTGAACTTGATTATGAATATGATGATAATTTTAAGTAAGAGAGGAAAATTGAGATTGAGTTACCACAATCTGTGCTGACTCTCACCCCCGACCAGATGTCGAAAGTCCTCCCTAATGACTCTCTCAAGGAAGAGCACATAATTTCCCACTACAATCCCATGACCTCTAGGGAAGATGACCCTCCCGCTTGACCTTTCACTCTCTAAGTGCATCCTCTGATATTACCTTGAATTTCAATAAAGATGACTCTTTCTCTTGATAATTTTTGAGTTAAAAATGAAGAGCTCCTAAAAAATCGATGATGAACGACCAACTACGACAATGATTCTGTCATCGCAGGAACCATCTTGGTCGATTGAAAAAGAGGTACCGGGGAAAGAAGTAGTTGCTTCAAATGATATGGATGATTCACATACTGATAATGAGCATGAGCAGCTGTTAAATACGAGTATACGTGAAACCACCTACACACCCTTGAACTTTCAAGTTAACACTCATTTCACAGAGATAGTTCAATGGCATGATCAAATCTCTGACCTTTGTGACACCAAAGTGGCCATCGAGGTAGAAAATGTTGATATTATGAGTGGAAATATGAATGAATCAATTTTTTTGTTTAAGGAGAAGGATTTCACTCAGTGTTCACGAAAGCGGCCCGTGCGGCCGCTTATGCGGCCGCATATGCGTATGCGGTGCCCTCAGCGCACCGCTTTCCTGAAGCCCCCCATTATGCGCCCTGTGCGCTTATGCGGGCCGCATATGCGGGCTATGCGGCCGCATATGCGGTCTGTGCGGCCGCATACACATTTTTTTATTTATTTTTTATTTTTTTTATTTGTGCCATGTTTTGTTGGGTTGTTTATGCCATGTTATCCTTACTTTTGATGCATGCTAACCAAGCATTACATGATTATTTGAATCCATCATTAAAGTAGTTGTACTTCGAGATTGGAGTAAACACGCAAGGAAGAAAAAGAATAATATACTAATAATTTTGCAAACTAATTTAGTCAATTAATAGTTATTATGAATGTAATATATTATATGTAAAGTTTGGTACTTTTGATGGAGGATCAATTATAAATATAACGACAGAGATAAATGACATTATATTCAACAATAGAGGCATTTTGTGCGCTAACTTTTTTATTTTGTTGATTGTTATCAATTATTTTTTGTGCTAACCGTTCTAGTGAAGTATTGATATCTATATGAAAGTTATTTTTCTTAGATCTTCTGTTGGACCACAATTATACATAAGTTTGGTTCTGTTGTAGTTACTTTTGTATATATTTATTTATTTTTAAATAAAAAATTAGGAAACCGCGTAGAACCGCATATACCCCGCATATGCCCCCGCATACCGCTTAAGCGCTATTCAGTGACCTGTCCGAACGCATACGCATACCGCTTTCCTGAACCTTGATTTCACTGATAAACCATTTTATGTGATGTACACAAATTTTGTAACTTTGGACAATCTTGAACCCACCTACTGATTAGAAACACTGTTATCGAAATCGACTCCACCTTTCTACTCACATCTTCACTTGAATCGACTATTTTATTTATCATACCAACAGAGTCGAACATTCACCCGAACCTCATGCCAATGGTCTCACCCATCAAATACAAGCTTAACGAAGGTAACCACATTTCCACCTTGTCCATTGAGCTAAGTTCTGTATTCATCGCGGTTTTCTGAACAGGGATGCCACACATATTCAAGACACATGGTATTCCTAACCCTGGTACCCGGATGGGGGCTTTAAAACCA
This sequence comes from Ottelia alismoides, assembly GCA_037367405.1. Taxonomy (NCBI): domain Eukaryota; kingdom Viridiplantae; phylum Streptophyta; class Magnoliopsida; order Alismatales; family Hydrocharitaceae; genus Ottelia; species Ottelia alismoides. Next base: position 412,864 of record JAZKJV010005882.1, on the reverse strand, counting down.
ACGCATCGTGGAACAAAACCCACAGTTATCTTTCAGATATTTTATCTAGTATGCATTTTTTAACTTCGTTTCTTATAAATTGTAGTTTAGCTTAAATATGGGGAGAAACCCCACAAAAAATGACAAAAAAGTCAATTGAAAAATAAAAAAAGCATCATTCATTTGATGCATCTTGCACCATTTTCAATCATGTTGTCTCATTTTTTCCATTTATTATCACCATTGGGCATGGTTCAGTCAAAGCATGGGAGGTGCATCACATTTCACGCATGTCATTTTTTTATCACATTTTTTCATTGCATTTCATGCATTCCTTTTATTACATTTTTAAGAAACCCCAAATTTTTTCTTCTTTTCATTGCATTATTTAAAAAAAAACATTTTAACATTTTCAAAAAGTTCCATTTTTCATATTTTATGAAATACCAAAAACATGCATATACTTAAAATTTCATTAAAATTTGCCAAAAAATTGTCAAAAAATTCTTTTAAAAAAATTGAGCAAATTTTTTCAAAAATCCAAAAATATCTTTCCCCTATTTTTTCCTAACTTTTTGAGATTAGAAATATGGTTTTTACAAGTTTTGGACTTAGACCAAGAAGACCTTAATCTACCTAATTTCAGAGGATTTCTCTAAGCTGAGTATTCATGTTCTTCAGTTCTATCGTAGACTTAATTCCTCGTTCAAGTAATTTTATGCGGTGACCAAAATCTGTGTCTAAATAGATCATCTTGTTAAATTTAGCACTCTTTTTATTCTTGATTGATTATTGAACAAATTGCACATTACACCTTAGTTTAACTTAATTTATGTGCATAAGAGATCGTTTTAGTCTCTAGCAAGGGAAGGGAGTGACTCTGAATCTCGGGTAAGCACAATTGAATGAGCTAAGTTCGTGAACCACTTATTTCTATAATTTTGGGTCTGTCAGCAAACTTGCCTTGTACATGTATCTAAAAGTCACATTTTATACATGTAAACTTTTGATACCCTATACCACAAAATCTTATAAAAAAGTAGGCACAATCAAGGATGCATGTTCCAAAAATACAAATGAAAAGCAAAGATCTACCAAAGAAAAATCTACTCAAATAACCCAGCTCTACCAGTTATGCCAAGTAGCAGACCAATGTTGCTACTAGTTTAAAAGAGGCCAAAGAGGTCCAGCGTTATGCTCTGCAAAAAAAAAGAAAAAAAAGATAGCAACGGACCAAAGCGGTCTACGGAAAACCCCAGAAAATCCAAGTTCTCTACAATTTGCCCCATTTTCTTTTGCTGACACATTCAGGTGAAATGAGAATAAGCCTAGACTTAGAGAGAATAGATGCTTTAAATTTTGTGAATCTCCTAGTACCATGCTTAAGGTTATACGGTATACTTGTCTCGCAAGTTGGGAAGAGATATAACTTTCACACACTGTTCAAATTCAACTCAAGGTTGAAGAGAATATCTGTTGATCAGGATGATCTGACTTAACCTAAGAATGGATCCGATTAGAAATGATAGAACTTGAGGTCTGTTGAATCGAATACTCGAGTCTAATAGGAGCCCGAACACTATTAATTTAAAGGTCAACTCAGTCTTTGTTATTTGTTCGGACTTGGCTCAAAATCTCAGGACGTTGCGGGCGTGTCTGTTGCAAACCCTTTATGAGCATTCTTTAATTGTTTTCTATTTCTCTTTGTATATCATTGTTTTGCTCAGGACTAGCAAAAGTTGAGTATGTGGGTACGATGAATCGATGATTTATCATGTTTTTATACCATTTATTGAGCAAAAATCATGTCTAATAACTTGCATTTTTTGATTTAATTGCATAATTTTCATCTCATTATTTTCATGTTCATTGCATTCAAAATCATTCAAAAGTTTGCATATTATTCTTATAAAAGGAAATAAATAAATATTCCATCAGCATTATTATTATTATTAAAACATAGGCTTCAAGTTCATGTTAAAGTCTCTAACCAATTTATTTATTTATTTCTAGGTCTAGACTTCGGTCTAGGACCGTTGCTCTGATACCATGCTGAGAAGGAGAATCAATGAGATATTTATTCCATAGAGCTAGGGTCTGTTATATAGAGAGAACCCTAGAGAGGACAAGGGTTACAGAACCCGAGAGGTCACAGGGGGTTACGGAACTCGAAGGATCAGAGAGAGTTATGGAACCCGAAGGGTCATGGGAGGTTACGGAACCCGAAGGGTTACAAACATAAATGTCAATCTAATAACTCTAACAATAATGATACTGACGAAGTGGATAGGAGGAGATACAGAGAACTGGTTGGAAAACTTCTTTATGTTACCATTTCCAGACCGATATATCCTTTGTTGTTAGTCGGGTGAGCCATTCATGGAGCAACCACGTCAGGTACATATGGATGCTATACATATGATACTCAGGTATCTTAAATCATCTCCAGGTGCAGGTCTGTTATTTAAGAAAGGCAAGGAGATCACTATCTCAGCATGCGTAGATGCATATTATGCATGATGTCGTAAAGATAGGAAGTCCACCACTAAAATTTGATGTATATGTTGGGGATTCTCTCGTCTCATGGAGAAGCAAGAAGCAAACTGTTGTAGCCAGATCCAGTGCAGAGTCTGATTATAGAGCTATGGCCCAGGTCAGTACAAAAATGATTTGGGTTAAAGTTGTTCTTACTTATCTATATATAGATGTGCCACTTCCTATGGTGCTGGAATGTGACAATCAAGCTGTTATATTTATTGCAAATAATCCAGCATTTCTTGAACGAACCAAGCACATTGAGGTTGATTGTCACTATATACGAGATATGATTCAGAAGGGTTTTATCTCTACATCTCATGTGAGCTCAGGGGACCAGACTGCATATATTTTCACCAAGGCCCTATTTAGAGGACCATTCCAGAAGTGCTCGTCCAAGCTGAGCATGATCAACATCTATGCTCTATTTTGAGGGGAAGTGTAGAGATACATGTTATGTTATGCAGTTATGTTATTTTGTACTGTTTCTTATTTTCTTTCTTCTTATGAACTCTTCATGTAATTTACCCATAGGCGCATCTCCTATATAAGAGAGCTTAGGGTTTGTGGAATAAACAACGCACTCATTTCTTCCAACAGACTAGATGGAAGCAGTATTTCCAGAAGTTTTTCATAGGGGAAGGGAATAAAGAGATTACTTTGGGAGATCTTATTGGTAGTGAATGTTAGCTGAATTGTGCAAGCTATAAATGAATACAAAGGAAGGAAGTAGAGGAGACTCTAAATGTTATGAAATATAGGAAAAGGGTAGGACCTGATGACATTCCTATAGAAGCTTGGAGAGTTATAGGTAAACGTGATTTGACTTGGCTCACAAATTTACTCAATGTTATTTGGTGAAGCAAGAAAATACCCGAAGAATGGAGGAGATGCATTGTGGTGCCTCTTTATAAGAATAAAGAAGGCATTCAAAATTGTTCGAATTATAGAGATATCAAACTGATAAGTCATACTATGGGAATTTGGGAACATGTGATCCAAAGAAGGTTGAAGCAAGTTTCCAAAGCAACTGAAAACCCTTTTGGATTCATGCCATGTCGCTCAACTTTTGAAGCTATCCACTTGTTGAGGAAAACAGTGGAGATTTATAGAACTAAAAAGAACCTCCATATGATTTTTATTGATTTGGAGAAGGCTTATGATTCAGTCCCAATGGAGATTTTGTGGAGAGTTTTGGAGAAGAGATAAGTACATCTCCTATACATTAGCCTTATAACGGATATCTTTGATGGGGCGTTGTTTTGTGTAAGGTTCCAGTCTGGGAAAACTGACTATTTGACATCACCATTGGTCTGCATTACGGTTTTGCTTTGACTCCATTTCTTTTTACTTTGATTATGGATGAGTTGACTAGTCATATTTAGGATGAGATACGTTGGTGTATGTTGTTCACCGATGTTGTTGTTTTAATTGATGAGACAAGAGATGGAGCAAATGAGAAGTTGGAGGTTTAGAGCCATGCCTTGGAGACTAAAAGATTTTGTATGAGTAGGGCTAAGACTGAATACATGGAGTGCACATTTGATGGAAACAACATTGAAGGACTTGAGGTGATGATTGGAGACGATAACATTCAGGAAAAAGATTCTTTTAGATACCTTGGATCTATTTTGCAATAGGATGGGGAAATTGATGGAGATGTGCTCATAGAATAAATGCCGTTTGGCTAAAGTGGAGAGGAGCCTCTACCAAGGGTTTAAATATCGGTTTCGGATATCGTATCTGTTGACGCATATAGAGTACCTGTACCTCTTCGTTATTTTATTTTTCAGTTGTCTTCTTTATGTAATTTACCCATAGGCTACTCTCCTATATAAGAGAGCCTAGGGCTTATGGAATAAACCAAGCTATTCATTTTTCCCAACATGGTATCAGAGCGACGGTCCTAGACCGGAGTTCTCGAAACCCTAACCCTAACCCACCCCACCCGCCGGCCCCTCTCTTCTTCTCTCTACTCACTCTACTCGGCGCCGCCCACCCCCGATCTTCTGCGCAGGTCTTCCTCTCCAACCGCGGCGGTGCTCCAGCCCTAGCGCATCGCCAGTCCTGCGCGTCTTCGCCCTCGCGGCGGTGCTTCACGCGCGAGACCTGCGCGTAGCGCATCGCCAGCCCTAGCGCGTCTTCGCCAGCCCTACCGCGTAGCCCTGCGGAGGTCTGCTAGCCAGTTCTGCGCGTAGCGCATCGCCTGCGCATGCCCACGCTTGCGCCTCTTTGTGCCCAAGCTTGAAGGTGTCATCGTGCATACACGCGCACCCCTGCGCAACTTCTTCCTGCAGTACTTGCGTGCGTGCCCTAGTTGCACACGCACGTAGCGTGCTCTTGCCTGCGCGTAACCGTGCGCCCCTGCGCGTGATCATCTGTGCGCCAACCTACTGTTTGCGTGCATCTTCGTGATTTTTTGCGCGTGTAAAGACCGTAGCACGCGCATATTCATGGGGATAGTTGCTTGAGGTCTACACATGCAACTAATCCCGTCAATGTCATTGTAGACGAAGCTCATCTTCTGTCGATCGCTCCAGTCTTTCATCTCCAGTATGTCAGAAAGCAAGGCTGATAATCCCGTCTATTGGCGCCTTTGGTGGTCCAGCGCCCATTGTCAAGATGGATGGTACTAACTATGAACTGTGGGAAATGCAGTTCATGAGTATGATGAAGTCTACAGGTAAGAAGCACATTCTTACCGAACCTGAGCCTGTAGAGAAGACTGGAGTCCATGCCTCATGGGAGGCCGATGATGTATATGCCAAGGTTTGGCTATCTGGTACATTGGCTATTGAAATTGCCAATGACATCCTACATCAACCCACAGCCAAGGACATGTGGGATATTCTGGCGGCAACATATTCTCATGCGAAGAACGAAACAAAGATTCCGCAACTTCAACATGATATATTCACAATAAAGCAGAATGGCCATCCTTTACATTCTCTCTACACATCACTGAGAGGGATGTTCGAGAAGCTCTATAGCTTCATGCCTCTTACTGCCACGCCAGAACAGCAGAAGACATACAAGAATGCGACGATGGTGGGTGTGTTCCTCGCTGCACTTGATCCAGAGTATGAGGCAGCACGGTCTCAGATTTTGGCAGACTCGACTATTCCTCCCATGGAGGAAGCTTTTCATAGATTGAGTAGGATCACAGTTCCTTCAGCAGCTGTGAATCAGAATTCCTCAGCCATGGCGGCAAACAGAGGTCGCGGATTTCATCACCAGGGCCGTGGACGTGGACCTCGTGGAAGGGGTGGCCGCACTAGGCCAACATGCACATATTGTCACCGAGTGGGACACAATGAAGATACCTGCTACTCGAAGCACGGATTTCCTGCATCCGCACGAGCTGCTGAGCAGATAGAGCCCCCATCTGCTGCTACTCTGGATCAACGGTTCGACGATCTTGTTGCCCGTCTGAGGGGCATTATTCCACCATCTGGACCAGCACCGACTGCAGAGAGTCATTCTGATGCCGCTGCTTCTGCCTCTGCGTCTACCAGTACTTCAGGTAGTACACTTGCACTGAACAGTAGTAGATCAGATACTTTACCATGGATTATGGACTCGGGTGCTACACATCACCTATGTGGCGACCAGAGTTTGCTTTCAGGATATACTCCGATCCCTCCAGGTCGGACAGTAGTGATTGCCAATGGCACTCATTCCCCCATCACTGGTCAGGGGGAGGCTAGATTGACATCTTCTATGCAGCTCAAGAACGTTCTATATGCACCTGATTTTTCAATGAATTTGTTGTCAATTAGTCAGATTACGAAGGATCTACATTGTCGGGCAATTTTTGATCCATCTTCTTTGATTTTTCAGGACATCCATACGGGCAACGTGATTGGTCGTGGCTATGAGCAAGGAGGCCTCTACCGCCTGAATCAGACCCCTTTTGCTGGAACCTCATCCTCTTCTTCGGGACAAGTATCAACCTTATTATGGCATCTGCGTTTTGGTCATTTACCGCTTCAGAAGTTGCGTCAGTTCTACCCTATGGTCTCTCTCACACACCTATCCAGTGTGAGGCATGTCAGTTGGGAAAGCATCACAGGTCGTCCTTTCCCAGTCGTCCAGGTCAGAGTAGTAACTCCAAGTTTGAGTTGTTTCATATCGATGTCTGGGGTCCAAGTCGTGTTCCCGATCATCAGGGACACATGTTCTATATTGTATTTGTGGATGATTTCTCTAGAGTGTCATGGGTGTTTCTGATGAAAATAAATCTGAAGCAGGAAATATTATTATCCATTTTCTGAATGAAATTCAAAATGTTTTCTCCACATCTGTCAAGCTTGTGAGAAGTGATAATGCTTTAGAGTTGTGCACCAACATTCTGGCCAATTACTACTCCTCAAAAGGGATTATTTACCAAACATCTTGTGCTCATACATCTCAACAGAATGGGATTGCTGAAAGAAAACACCGTCACCTTCTTGATGTCACAAGATCACTTCTTATACAGAGTCATGTTCCCTACTCCTACTGGGGTGATGCAGTTCTTACTGCATGTTACCTAATCAACCGTATGCCTTCGTCTGTCTTGAATGAACAGATTCCGTTTTCACTCATTTATCCTGGCAAGGATTCGTTCACTCTTACTCCTCGTGTGTTTGGGTCAGTCGCATTCGCCCATCAGTTGTCGCATGGTACTGACAAGCTCTCTCCTGGGGCTGTCAAGTGTGTCTTTGTTGGGTACTCCAAAACTCAAAAGGGGTACAAGTGTTTTGATCCTGTGCGTCGGCGGTATATGATCAGTGCAGATGTTACATTTTTTGAATCTGTTATGTATTTTTCAGCATCAGGAGACAAGCAGCTACCATATATACCTCCTGATGACATATACATGACACCACCACCTCAGATACCGACACCACCGCCACCACCACCACCGCCACCACCACCACCACCACCACCGCCACCGCTTGTCTCTCCACTACCATTCCATTACACCCGCAGGCCACCTCCGGCTCATGGTCCTGACCCGTCAACTAGCTCGCCTATGGTATGTAATGAAAATATTAATGTTGATGGATCTGACGACATTTCTCAGCAGGATGTATTGCAGGAGCCTGATGAGAATACATATGATTTGGATGTTCCAATTGCTCTAAGGAAGCCGAAGAGAAGCTGTGCCAAATATCCATTATCAACAGCCGTGTCTTTTGAGAGGCTATCTGGAGACTTCAGGACGTTTGCGTTGGCACTTTCAGCTACAGACATTCCACGGAATCATCATGATGCTTTGCAGGATGCTAGATGGCGGCTAGCAATGGAAGAAGAAATGGCGGCACTTCAGTCCAGAGGAACTTGGAGCTTGGTTCCTATACCTCCAGATGTCAGCCCGGTGAGCTGCAAGTGGGTGTTTACAGTGAAGCACAATGCAAATGGCTCGATTGACAGGTACAAGGCACGCCTTGTTGCACGTGGCTTCACACAGACATATGGGGTGGATTACCTTGACACATTCTCGCCTGTGGCGCGTCATTCCACTCTGCGGATCCTGTTATCAGTTGCAGTTGCTAGAGACTGGTCGCTTTATCAGCTGGACGTGAAGAATGCATTCCTATATGGCGAACTGCAAGAGGAAGTCTATATGCAACAACCACCTGGGTTTGCTGTTGAGGGGGAGTATTCCAAGGTATGCAGGTTACATAAGGCCATCTATGGCCTTAAGCAGAGCCCCAGAGCGTGGTTTCAGAAGCTTTCAGATCTTTTTGAGAAACAAGGATATAAACGCTCCAATGCTGATCATTCCTTGTTTGTACAGAAGACGGCTAGAGGTATCATTGTAATCATGGTTTATGTTGATGATATCTTGATTACAGGAGATGATGAGCAGGGCATTAAGCAGGCAAAAGAAAGGCTGGGGACCGAGTTTGTCACCAAGGACTTGGGAGTCCTTAGATATTTTCTGGGGCTGGAGTTTGCTAGAAATCCATATGGATTAGTAATGTCGCAGAGAAAATATGTTACAGATCTATTGAGTGAGACAGGTATGCTAGGGTGTCGACCTGCTACGACACCAATGGATCCCAGCATGAAGCTCTATGATGATGACACAGAAGAGGTGGACAAGAGAAGGTACAGAGAACTTGTAGGCAAACTACTGTATGTCACGATCACTAGACCTGATATATAATTTGCAGTGAGTCGTGTGAGCCAGTTCATGGAGCAACCACGTCAGGCCCATATGGATGCAATACACATGATTTTGAGATATCTAAAATCATCTCCAGGTGCAGGCTTGCTATTTAAGAAGGGAAAGGAGATCTCTATCACAGCATGTGCTGATGCAGACTATGCAGGATGCCCCAAGGACAGGAAGTCCACCTCAGGATTTGCAGTCTATGTTGGAGATGCCCTAGTCTCGTGGAGGAGCAAGAAACAGACAGTGGTAGCTAGATCCAGTGCTGAATCCGAATACAGGGCTATGGCCCAGGCTAGCACAGAAATGATGTGGGTGAAATCTTTACTTACAGATCTATGTCTTGATATACCGCTTCCTATGATGTTGGAATGTGACAATCAAGCCGCCTTGTTCATTGCAAACAACCCAGCCTTTCATGAGAGGACCAAGCATATTGAGGTTGACTGTCACTACATACGTGACGTGATTCAGAAGGGGTTCATTGCTACACCTCACGTCACATCAGAGAATCAGACTGCTGATATTTTCACCAAGGCATTACTTCGAGGCCCATTCCAGAAGTGTGCGTCCAAGCTGAGCATGATTGATATCTATGCTCCATCTTGAGGGGGAGTGTTGACGCATATAGAGTACCTGTACCTCTTCGTTATTTTATTTTTCAGTTGTCTTCTTTATGTAATTTACCCATAGGCTACTCTCCTATATAAGAGAGCCTAGGGCTTATGGAATAAACCAAGCTATTCATTTTTCCCAACAGTATCGATACCCTGTCGATACGAAATTTCGTCGAAATTTCGACGATATTTCGACGACATTTCGCCCATATCGACCACCATTTGTGAGGAAATGACTGGAAACTGCCCTCATATCTCCATTTCACTCGAGATTTCGGTACCTCGTCGAAACCGAAACCGAAATTTCGCCGAAATTTCACGAAATCTGAAACCATGGCCTCTACTTCTCTTTGTGATAAGAAAATCCCTTTGAAAGTCAAAGGAAAGTATTATAAAGCATCCCGAGACCTGCTCTGATCTATGGATCACAATGTTGGCATGTGAACCATAGACATGTAAAGAGAATGACGGTAACAGAAATGAAAATGCTAAAGTGAATGTGTGGTCATACAAGAAAAGATCATATTTTGAATGATGCGATCGAAAGGTAAGTTGTTGTAGCTCCGATAGAGGATAAGATGAGAGAAAACTGCTTAAGATGGTTTGAGCTTTTGCAAAGGAGATCGGTTGATGCACCAGTTAGAAAATATGAGATTTGGGATTTGAGCTGATTAAGAGAGGGAGAGGAAGGTCCAAGAAGTATTGGAATGAGACTATCCGAAGGGATCTTAGTTATTTGGATTTAAGCATGTGAATGACCAAAAATAGATTTGAATGCGCAAAAAATCCATGTAGCCGACCCTACATAATTGTAGGAAAAGGCTTTGTTGTTGTTGTTAAGCATTAGTAGCGGAAGGTGGGGCTGAAGAAGATGTGCTATTTAGAGTGGCTGAGATCCTTGAGGTGCAAAAACCTTAATCAATAGTGTGGATTTCTGGGATGATGTCACCCACGCAATAAGGATCATAGAAACAATTGTGTCGGCATTGAGGATAATGGATGGGTACAAAAAGCGAACTATGGGGGTCATCTAGAGGCAATGCAGATGGCGAGCTAGACAGTGAAGGAAAGCATTGGAATAGTCTCCAAAGTATGGTTAAGCATCACAGAAGACCATTGGACAAATATACTATCCTACCCTTTTCTTCAGGTCGATATGCTGTCCAATTAGATGCTATGCTACCATGTGTTAGATTCTCACGAACCTAGCTTAATCATTTCAGGTAGATTAATGTGTTTTTCACAGTATTATCTAAATTCGAGGTTACAATAGAGGCATGCCCTCGATACTCGCACATAGCTCCTAATGGCTCTCCAAGTTGTGGAGTTGCTAATGAAATCAAGAGATAGGCGAACAAGCTACACTAATGATGTCTTAGCATAACATGTTCATCAATTATTTAGTATACACTATACCTCTTTTAAAACTATTACAAACGTTTAGGTTATCTTTATCGTTAATATATGTCGCTGACTCGCTATTATTATTTTGTGAATAAAATATTTCAGGAAGGCTTTCAGTTCTTTTGGGAAAGTGACTGCATCAAGTGGTTGGGGTAACACTTTTCTCGATGATAACCTTACATGTTTGACTTAATAAAAAATAAACTTGTAAAAGAGGTTTAAATAAACTTGTGCTTTTCACTAGTGATTGGTGGATCCTCTATGGAACAAGTGCTTTGAAAATACGATTGGCGGCTGTGAGGTTTTGTCTTGCACCGCATCAGCTGGAGGATGCGAGAGAAACTTGAGTACATTCAACCTCGTTCACTCCTAGGGACATAATTTTTTATGTGTAGATATGTTGCATGGTCTTGTTTACGTACGTTATTCTCCCAGATTGAAGATGAAGACTGAAGTATACAAGACCCTGATAAACAATAGTATATAGACCCTATTGATCTTGCCTTCATCTTCAAAATTGAAGATTCAGATGATGAAAATAAATTTATCTTGCAAAAGTGGATGGATTTTAATGATACTCATGTGCGTGATGAGAGAGGAAGGTCAAACACACAAAATGCCTCGTACATGGAGGCAAATGTCGATGATTACATGACCAGATCAGGTCGACATCCAGAGCCCTTAAAGGGTTGGAAGATGATGTGGTTGGTAAGGGATCTTCTGGTATTCAAGTCCAAATCAAAATCATGTAGAGGAGATGATGGTGGTGGTAGTGGTGGTCAGACAATTCAGGAGGCTTTAAGTGCAATGGCATATTTTGAAGAAGAACATACCAATGAAAGGGGCCACGGATATGACGAAGGACTATATGCATGAAAAGAATATCTCGGGTAAGACATCAACGTACGTGACATCTATATTTATCGTCCTCTCTGAGGTCCCGCTCATGTAGAGCTGATGTACTACCATCCATAACCTGTGTTTCCATACCTACACCCGCACCCGCTGCAATCACATCGACAACATCGTAGTGTGATGAGAGATATAATATCTTCAGTTGGTTCCATGGGAGTTGAAGAATACTCGATGTTGAGTGATGGATGCTATGGGCTACATCAAGCCCTCCTTATAGTGGTGGTAGATTATATGAATCATATGGCTTTCGTCGACTATTGCAGAATAAATCGTATAATTTGTTTTTCCAAAAAAGATTATAATAGTGGTGGGATTAGTGGCTATGGTGATACCATGTCAGTCATAGAGTGTAGCGAGATATCACATGGGATATGATATATTTCTAGATTTTTACCCACATTGCCTTAACTAAACCTCCGAAAATGACATCTCCTCCTGCTCCAACTGCATTACATGCTATTGAAGCTGCATCTTCTTCGCGTCGATCTCCTTGTGCTTCTACCTTCTCTTGGAAAAAAATATCCTTGTATTGATTTCCTTGCACATGTTGAAACAACATATATTCCTCATATCTCGTGGATTACAAGGCCATGTACAGCTATATGACATGGGACAATTACGTAATATAATAGATACCATATAAGGAGAAGATACATAGGAGAGCAAAAAGGACAAATGGATACACTTGGCCACTCTTCTTGGTTCATCTTCATCTTCTGAATTACTTGGTATATGGATTTTTGTGTTTTTTTGTACCTTATGAACTGAGTTATATTTGAATTGTTATTTCTAGTTCTTTATTCACGAGCATACTTCTAGCTATGATTAAAAAAACACACTTCTAGCTAGGGAGGCAAACTCTCACACAGGGCTGTGGGGCAGGGAAAAAGGCATGTGAATCAAAGGTGATAACTGGGCTATCTAGGGAGGTTAGTATCATGGCTTCCCCTGTGTTCCACTGCCATTTCTTTACTAGTCTCCAGTCTTTAAAGTCCAGGGACTTTACCCCTTTCATAACTATTTCTTATATTAGAACGAAAAAAAGAAAGAGCTTCCCCTCAACTCTTAACTATAGATGGTGGAACTCCGGGGAACAATAGTGCAAATCAGCTTCGGCCTCCATGTCTTTGTCCTATACCTTGTCGTCATCTTCGAGGAACAACATACAGGAAAGCCTAGAGCCTTTCCACAGCTACCAAACTGAGGGTAAGAGCTGATCATTGGTCCAATCCGACCAACAAGCTGATCCCTTGGAATCTGATCCGGGCCTTGGAATCTCAGCTCTATACGTTGAATGCCTCACTAGCCTATATGAATCACACTCACATTATTCACATCTTTGTTAATTAAATCACATTTAGTTATCTTAGATACTCATAATATGAATCAAGCTCATATTTTTTATGATAATTAAATCACATTTAATTATCAATTTTCTCAATTCTCGGATACATATATCAACAATGAAATTATCCTTGAACTCTTTCAAGGATAATGTGCTTTCTCCACAGATACTTGGAGATAGGGACAGGGTGATTGTATTTTCCATGTATAGTGACTTGGATATTGAGATCAAATCTCAAATACAATCGTTTATGATCACATCACCCTCAGTTGTTCCTAATACTTGTATATCCGTCATATTGGAAGACCTAGAATAAACCTAAAGTTTTAGATCTATTTATATTGTCTCCTTCTGGGTTTTTTCATTAAGTTTTTCATTCTATAATTGGGAGTTAGTATCGATCATATAATTTCCAAAAGCATATATCATACCTAGGTATATATCATATACTTTCCAAAAGTATACATAAAACCTACAAATTCAGTCAAGCTTCCAAAGCGAGACAACCATGCACAGAATTTGATTCCCAATATCTCATGAGTGAGCTCATGTCTTCGGGTTCTATAAATGAACCTGTATGATACCCTTGATAGATTGTATTACTCATATGTCCTTGTATGCGCACCAACGTGCCTATGTATATACCTTAATTAGGCCATCAACCTATTGGTCTACTAAATATTTGGGGGCTCGACGAGGGTGGGCTTCTCCTCGTATTTCTTTTCGGAATCGAAAGGTGGGAATTTGTGAAGTAGGGCGTCGAAGATAGAGGAAGAAATCGATGTACATACTCAGACATACAGTAACATTTATGTCTTCGGTTAGAGGATGTGTGCCTATGTCGTGACAACGTACGACATAGGTCATTGGTCATCTCGATCTCGTTAAGTCAACTCTTTGACCTAACTAATCTGACATCTTTGAATCTCTATTCCTATGTAGAGGACATGCATCAAGAGGTCAGTTAGATATCGACAAAAAGAGAAATGACTGACATCTCCTAACCAGGCTGGAGATCATATCTTAATAATCATTTGACGATGCTTGATGATTCCCCAATCTAACTGTTTAGATATTCATGCAAGCACCAACCTCTATGATTCAACAAACGAATCAACACAGATGTATTATCATTAAGATGTCATTGGTACATAACCCTATTTTACTAAGGAACTTATTGTGCAAATTAGTTATTCTTCATTTCAGATCAGAGAATGATATTTTCAATAACATTTATTGCGTAATGGCTCACTATGGGCTCGCATGTCTAAAAATCTTCTCTACTCGTATCTGACATACGGTGCTTCCGTGTCTGATCGCTTGGCTGGGAGACGGTTTCGGATGGCATGGAAAGTCTCCTTATTCAACACATGGATTTCAAAACAATGGTTCCGCTGCCTTTTTTTCTACAAATTATAGTTCTCTCCTTGAGTCCTTTCGATGGAAGAGGGATGTGTGCCAAGGCCTCCGAAAGAATAAGATGGATTGTGAATCTATCAAGCATCTCTTTCGTCATGTCTAACATCTTAATCTTTTTGGGATTTTTTCCCTCGCCTTTTCCTAAGCAGAGTGCTTGAGGAAAAGGAATCTGTACATCCTCCTCACTAGTATGTACACTCAAAGGATCAGAAAAAGTAGGAGAGGATCTTTTCACAAAATCAGGACCACCAACATGTGTATCCTCAGAAGAAAAAGATCTAGCACAAGATGTCATGCCATCACTATGTACAAAAGATGGTAACACATCTATCTCTACATCATGCTCATAAAACTTAATGGCATCAACACCGCCATCCAGATTATCATAAATACAAGCAGCATCATCACCGCTATCACATCATGCCCAACTAGCTCAAAGGTACCATCCACTGGTGCAAATGTAACACACATAGCTGAGTCACCATCGACTGGGACTCTACCAATCCTAAGAGATATGAAATCAACACCCTCCACATAATCTGGTGGAATATGTGACTGAGAAGTAGAATCTGTATCTGGGTATGCGTGGCGGCTTGATCTCGTACTAAATCCAAAATCTGATGCTTGAACTCATCCATATCTCACCTATATATATATATATCATATTGATCGGTAATCATATATGCAAGATCGTCTAAAGCTGGGTTCTCATAGGGATGTCCTAGATAATCAGATGAGTAATCCAAATACTACTGAGGTGGCTGCTGCAAGAGAGAATCTAATGTTCACTGAATAAAAGTCTGAATCTGACGAGGTTCGGTCTCAAGAACAAGAGAGTTTGGCATAGACTCATGCTGAAAGAGATGTATCTGATGTACTTGAGACTATGTATCAACTGAAAATAAAGCTCTCTCTGTTCATGGAATAAGTTGGTGACCCTGAAGATGGACTAGATGTCATCTATACAATATGATTCTTCAAGTTACTAATGTTCCTCACAAGCCCGTCGAGCTTGTGTAACCGGTGGCATCTTGCCTCAATAAGCTCCGGTGGTCCAATATCTAACTAAGAACCCTCATCTCATCTGAATTTATTTTTATAAATAATCAATATTTAATGAAATATAAATATAATATTAAAAAATATGTATATAGTATAATAAATAAATAAGGTTTTTATTTTTAATTTAATAAATTAATAATAAGATGTCATTTTTATATTATATTAATTAATAAAATAACCAATAATATATGTGTGAATTTTTATGTAATTTAATAAATTAGTTTAGGTATATAAATGAATATATGTATTTGTTATACAATTCAAATTCATCTAAAAATTAGGTTTTTTAATTTATTTAAAATATTGAATAGTATTTAAATATTTTGAAATAATTTTCATATAATCTACAAGATCAAGGAAATAGTTTAAAAATAAAAAATATCTAAAATTATAAATAATATGTTCTGAATAAAATACATAGCCCAGAAACCCAGTTGTCATTAGGTCCCAAAATCGACTTTTTGCAAACGGACTCTGATTTTAATGAAATCACCTTCATTAATTAGAGAGTATTATTTTATGAACTTTAAAGGTGAGTATAATGAAATTGGATCGTATGAATAAGTTATGATGTTCAGAAGTTGAGAAATTGACAATTTAAAAGTTGGATTTCTTAGCATATATACTTGTTGGATTTTTAGGATTTTTACATTCTTATATACATTTTTAGAAATAAATAGGAGAAGGGGTTGGTGAAAAATATATACAAATGAATTTATTAAAAATCAATGAAGTTTTGAAAAATATTGAATAAATAATGAATAATGTGTAGAGTGCATAATTAATTCATTTTCTGGTTTTCTTCCTTATATCCCCTACTTATTTGTTTATCGCCGATTCCATGCTGACTTGGTCTTGGGGTTAGGTTACTTCAGCTATATTTATATTTTATTTCATCATATTGTACATATATACATATGTACATTCTACCTTCTTTTTATTTTATTTATTTTATTCTTTTATTTATTTACATGATTTTAATGCATAAAAAGTTTGTTTATTCATGAATGATGTTTTGATAGGAAATGGAATTTAGTGAATATTTACATGCATTTGTTAAGGATTTTAAGATAAAATGCGACAGAATAATGAATCATGGATTCATTAGCCTCCTATATTTAAACTTCGCTAGTCCCTTAGGAAACACTTATTTGAAAAATAATGGTAAAAGAAAGAAAGTTAGAATGATGCTCAGGAAAAATGAAAGTAGGGGGAAAGCATCCCCTTTCCGAGAACATTTTCGACACCACTTGAAAGTCGTGATATCTAACATCTCCAGATTGATTCTCTTCTTGACTTATTAGCCTCGTTCGTTTGTTTTCCCTAATCAATTCATCAGAACAAACAAAGGATAGAGCTTGGTCAGGCCTAAAACTAGCATTTTGTCAGAGCCTTAACTGGGATTAGGATTCTAATCTCAATAGTCCTCAAGTTCCACAATCCTTATTTAGGTTTACCTCAACAACCATGGGAAGCATAGAGAAGTTGTTGATGAGGGCTCGAGCCGCATTCGTCCAATCGAGTGGATAGTACTTGTTCAAGTGCTTGTTCCGGAGTTGTTCCCATGAAGTGACATATCTCTCTAAAGGCTTCAGCCAGCAGGCTGCTCTGTCTACCAGGGAGAACGAAAAATCCATCACTTGATGGTATCCTCGTCCACGAATCTATCATGGACCGTGCTACAGATCATCTCAAACTCCTAGAGATGTAGAAGCGGCTCCTCGGTGGCTAGACCATGGAATCCGGGCTACAACTAGATCGTCTGAGGGGGGGAAGCTTTAAATCTCCCAGTACCACCGGAAGCTTAATCCAACGATGTGTAAGAGTCGCATCAGGGTTGTGCGACTCTCTCATCAGCATGGCTGGTCGAACTGGCTCCACTGGCTCATCTGGATGTCCTCCATCTCCTCCTCCTAGCTATGGTATCTCTCCACCACCGGCTCTGTTCTGCTCTCCTCTGTCAGCCCGCATCTGAGCCATCTCTCTACACATATCAGCCATGAAAGCTCCCTGGTCTCTGATCTATCTCTGCATCGTCTCCAAGGAAGCTAACAGGGTGTTGATGATGGTGCTCTGATCTAAGACATATGCGGTGGTATGGGGTTGCCCATCTGTGCGCTCCTCGCTGCTGGCCATCTCTTGGGTCTCTACAAAGGCAAAAGATCCGAACTCAGGTGCCATCAAATGAACAAATACCTGCTCCGATCTCTACTCGGGCACCTCAGGACTGGAAGAAGGGTGATCGAGGGGGAATAGGGCAGAGTCAAACTTAGGTTCAGAGAGCGGGTCTGGGATCTCACGAACCAACCTAGATGAACAGGATGGAGTGCTCAAAAGCGGTGCAACCAAGGCTGCCTAAGGGACCTCCGGCCCATCATCGTGCTCTGGAGAGGAAAGCAGATGGGATCTGGAAACAAACAAGATCAGAAAACAAACCCCGAATTCACCTACTCAATACTGAGAGCTGATGACTGTAAAGGTTCGATCTTTTATGTTGTCGATTTTATTTAGGTGATAGTTCAGTCTAGCAGAGCAATTAAGAGAGCTGGTAGGAACCCGATGCTCTCAGGAGACTGGCCCAATCTCGGAGCTAGATCTTTCCTAGCCAGTACAAGTTGCGGACCGTTTACCGGCTACCGGATCAACTCGCTCTATTAGGATATCGCGACCCACTTTACCGGAGACCGGAGTGATCCTCACTAGAGAACGATTAACTCCAAGACCAGTAGTCTGATGAAAGTTCAGGTATGGATCTAGCCTGGTGTGCGGGTCACTCTCTCGCGCATGCAAACCAAACAAGGAGGGGATTGCTCTCCCAAGACAGATTTGTAAGTCAAGTTTCTTTTAGGGTGAAGTTTGTTTAGCAGTCCCAAATTTATGATTTTCACTTTTTATGTATTTTTCAATAAGAAAAAAAATTCCTAACGAATTTTTTGATCTCCTGATTATTTGAAGTCCAAAAATAGGGTGAGAAGTCGAAAAAGCCGATGCGCGATCAAACACAATGATGCATGCAAAGTCAGAGATGCGTACCTATCGCCCTCACTCTACATAGAGGGTGATCCACGCATAAATTAAAAGACAGGAATAAAACTATCCATATGATGCAAGAAGAAAATGGTCTTAGATGAGCAATTTCTACACGTGAATAACAATAGCTAACTGGTCAAAGAGAGAGGTCGAAGTCCGGTCTCTGATGCCGATCGATGTCCGCCACAACAGATCCTGCACGTGTTGTATATGGCCTCTAGCAGCACATGACCTCTCAAGTGATTGAGTTAACTTTTTCTTGTGATTTAATTAATTAAATCCAATTACGATCTATAGGTGCATGCAGATAATTAGGGATTGGGCCTTAATTAATTACATCACAATCAGAGAAAATCCTAAATCTAAGGGCCAAATTCTTCGAGAATCAAAAATGAAAGAAAAATCGAGAAAAACCAAAATAGACGAAAACCGCGGTAAGGACCCCCGAGCACACTGGTGCTCGGCGAAACAGACCTCGATATAGCCAAGTGTCCAAGGGTATTGTATTATTACAATAATAATCAAAATAAAATGTGCTAAAAGCTAACTACTCTCTATCTACTATAACTACTCTCCTCTGATCCTTCTGCTCCTCTTCGGGCGCGGGTCTGATGAATCACGTATTAATCATGCTAAAAACTGTAAATTAAACCCCTGGCTTAATCAATCCAATAAAATTCTTCATCAATTCTTCATTATTATCTTATATCATATTGTGTATAATTTACCCTTAAATTAATTATATTTAATTTTCCTTATTTTTTGAATTTATCGGATCCAGCTCCCACATTAAATCTTCGCTGTTGTCTAGCGCCTAAATCCCAGCCGTCAGATCATCAAGTCATCCAACGCTCCTCCTCGCTCCACGTTGCCCCTTCATCTCAGCCCTCCGATCCCATTCCTATCCTACGGGTCCCCGCGTGCCACGTCGCCTCTTCACATCAACCATTAGATCCACCTCCTATCCCACGGCTGATATCTCTCCACGTCGCCCCATCCATCTACACCGTACGATCAACACCGCCTTCTCATCAATACCGCACACACCCACCTTAATCTCATCCGTCCGATCGATTCTTCCAGATCTGATCTCCACCCTTCGACCACACTCCCATCCTAGCTGTCGGATCGCTAGATCCAACGGCTGGGAGGTCGTCTCCTATCTCGCGTAACCCCCGCCCCCAGCCGTTTCATCTCGCCAACCCAGCGCCACCTTCCATTTTTGGTCGTCGCTCCAGCCATCTCCTTCCTCTCCTAACGCCTCCCCCACGTAGTCCATTCCTCTGCCTCCCTCGCGTAACCCCCAACTCTCCCCGCCATTACACTCAGCCTTCACTACCTCCATTCAAACATCCCTCCCTCGCCACGAAACCGACGGACATCCTCCACCTATTTAAGCCATCGCCTGCCTCCAAGCACCCTCGTCCACCATTATTGGGCTTAATCCTAGCTTCCTTTGCCCATCCGGTGATAGCGGTGGGGCGAAACGTCGAGGTGACGATGGATTTAGCCCGGTGTCAACCCGCGGCTCCTCTGTCGCGTAGCGGTGCCTCTGGTGGCCGCTGAGCTCGCTGGCATTGCTGAGCGATAACCCCGAGGCTCATCTGAGCCTCATTCCAAGCAGCCTCCTCCACCAAGGTTCCCCTCTCCAAAGAGGTTTCCCTCCCCCTTCTTTTTCTTGTGTTTTCTCCCATTTATCCCGCTGCCTACAGTCACCATCACCCTCATCCGACCTCCTCATTAGCTCCGCCCGACCACCGGCACCCTCGCCGACCATCATTCCCTTCTCCAGAACCCCTCACGCTTCGACTCCCTTCTTCCCCTGCTCCGCCGGAAAAGAGACCACCGGCCATCACTTCCAGTCACTCCACGGCCTTCCACTCACCTCACAAGCACTCACACACCCTGTGCTTCGGCTAAGCTAACATCTGCAGGTCTATCTTCTTCAATGGTCGGAGCTGGCACCTCCTCTCAGGTCTCGAGCTCCTCCGACGACGACCGTGCTTCGCCGAGCAGCTCCAGACATCTATGGAGCTCCGCACCGGCTCAGGGACCTCCGCCAGACCTCCAACTCTCTTCGCCGACCTTCAGACCACCCTCTGGAGCACGGTGGAGCATTTCGCGTGTCGCCGGAGCCCCGCCTCTTCCGGTGGCCCGTGGCAGAGGAAGAAAACACAGGTGTCGTCCGATCATCTGGATCGGACGACGATAATCAAGCCACGCCGACATCCGAGCCTCCATCCTGAGCCTACAGGCTCGGGCGACACGAACCTCCACCTGAGCCACCAGCTAGTGCCACGTGTCCCGAGCCAGAGGCTGCATCCCGAGCCTGGTCCCTCACGTGCATAGTACGTGAGGGCCTGGGTAAATTACGTGAAAGACCCCGAAAAATCTGATATTTGCATTTTGGTCCCCAGGCACGTGGCTCACGTGCATGCCTGGGTATTTTACAAGGAAGCCCTCCAAAGTTTCAGAAATTACAAAAAGGCCCCTGTGCATGGACAATTTACATACGGGCCCAGGCGGTTTTCTATATTTACATTTAGGTCCCTACAAGGACCTAAATGTAATATTTATCATTTTTATTTCTTGCATTTTTATTACAATTATGCCCATGCATTGTTGTTAGCATAACTTGGGCATTGTAGGTCCAAATTGCATGATTTTAGTGTCGTTTTGATCCTTGTTTTGTCTTCTACATCTTAGCATGTTTAATTTTCTCATTTACTACTGTTTTAAATGAAGTGATTTTTTATGTGATAAATGAGATCCTGCTCTCTTGTATGTGCTTTGATTTGACGATTTCCTCTAATGTTGAGATTTAAAATGACCCTGATTTCCATTTCTCTTCTGTTGCTAATATTTTTAGGGTATAATTGTAGTCTTTAGTTTGCATATAAATTCTCTTGCATCATATTCATGCATCATCTTATAATTGCATAAAACCAACTAAAAATTGCATGCATCTTAGTATTGCATTTTAAATTGCATAGTTCATCATGTGGACCTAAAATTGAGAAATAATTCACACTTGTGCCTCATGAATCGAAATTTGATAGATATATTAAGTAGTTGTGTCCTTGCGTTCGACCTTGGTAGACTTGCCAAGTATAAATACTCCACATCATTCAAAGGACTGTGGTTTTTGCTGAACATAGTTTGCCTCCTATACTACGACAATTCTACATTATTAAAGAGGCAAATTTGATGTCCATTAAATGATGTTGTTGCCGGGGAACGGTGAATTTTAAGGGTTTTAAATCATTTCTATAATTACTTTTTGTGAAGTTAATTTTTGTGTCATTTTTTTTCCTTTTGCATTTTTTCTCTCTTTTGCATTTTTTTCTTCTTCTGATACTACCCGCAATTTCTTTCTTTGTAGAAACTACTAGGAGCGATATTTTGGAATTCAATTCAAGGATTTGCAAGGAAGGAGATTAAGTTTTAATTTTTGTGAAGAGAGAACTTAGTCTAGGTTTACTTTTCTGCATTATTCACAGGGTCCCTCTCTCCTTGTACCCTGTTAATTTGTAATATTCAGGACTGGACTCTCTGTGGCATGAAGTAGAATTTAGGAGAACATACGCTAGATTAGAACTATTTGATTGTGCTTGTAATTCTTAGGTCACACTCTCACTAAATATACACATTGTAGATTGTTCGACATTAGCCAAATTTTGAAATCAATTCTTCCCGCTAATAGAACTTTCTGCTTAGGGCATTTTTCATCTGTGCATATCATTTAGTGTAATTTAAATTCCTTGTCTTGCATCCCACATGAATAACGCGAGGATTCACTGTAAGTCTTCTTCTTAAGCATGCATCATTGATTCACGTTTGCATTGGCTTTTTCGATTCTCCCTCCTCGAGTTTTACAACTTAGGAATTAACAGAATTGGGACCACTCGTTAGGCGTGAATTTCTGTGCTCACATAAACTACAGTGATAACCTTAATTTAAAATTGGGACTGCTAATCAAGGTGACTGTAAATAGAATTACCATAAAATTAATCTGTGTTTGGTGGAGAGGAATCCACTCATTATTTGTAAGGATCAGAATGCACACCTTAGGATAGAGCTCAAAACCGAAGTGCTTCATTCAGAATACTGATTTTCAAAACAATTAGCTACTTTTCAGTGAGGGTCTCGGGTAGCCGTTTCACGGTCCGACTTCCCTTAGCAGAGTAGGTGGTTTAGAGGACACCGCGGAAGGCTCCGTCCTCAAGTAACGCGGGTAGCCGTTTAAACAGTTCGTACTTACACCTATACTGGCTGAGAGTAGGTGCAACTAGTTGTACGAACTCGGGACAGTCTTTGAGATATATTTCGGTACCTAACAGCTCCGCTTAATTTGCAAGATTATCTTATCATTAAATTAAAATTGAAAAGATAAGCGGCCGAACCCTAACGTGCCTTCACCAGTGTTGAGTGGGTGAATCAACGTGTTTGTTCTGTGTTTTGATTTGTGTGCGTAAAAGACCTTACAATCGCAAGCAAATCGTGGTTCGCTAATCATTCCATCCCTTATGAGAAGATGTCGACACATTGGTCTTCTTTTTCGATCTCCACGACCTTGTCCCGATATCCTTCTTCTCACACTCCTCAGGAGAACCTGATCTTCAAATCAGGTTCCCCTCAGCAATCTTTCTCTTCTCGCCCATACATCCCACCCTATGACCACACTTCTTCTTGGACTAGCCCTCTCTCACATTCTGACAACCTTATGGACATAAGAGAGAAACCAGAATCGAGGATGAACAATAGAGTGACCGATATTGACAGAAGAACACGATTTTCGATTACTATGATCTCACAACCTCTTGAACCATCCCCTACACAAGAGGACTATCCTCTTGAGTACAATCAATTTTCCTTCGATAATCCACGAGAAAACCAAAGTCAAGGAAATATAACTCATGACCAGACCATAATGTTTATGAATAATCAGTACTCTACTTGAGATTACATGCCAGAATCACGATACATGGAGAATAATTATTCAATCACTAGCCATGAGTTGTTTGAGGATGAGATTGCTTGGATCTATCATAGAGCAGACACTTTAACTGAGAGAATATATGATCTCATCCAATCCATGCAAAATTCAGAAGAAGTGAGGCCACCACCATGCAAACCACTGGATTATCATATGACTCACATCAGACACGACCACTGACCTCTGACCCCCCAACTGACTATATTACAGAAAATACCAAAAAAGTTGAAAATTTTGAAAAATCAAAAAAATGGACAATTCTGAAATGGAAGCATTTTGCAAGAGTCTGATCTTAGAGCTTCCATTGATCAAAGCCATAGAATATGTGCCCGATCTTAAGAGATTTGTGAAGAGTCAACTGAACCCCAAAAAGACATGCAAGAAACAATCCAGGACTGAATATCATGTCATATCTATGGCTAGTTCTTTGGTGATGAATCATAAAATCAAAAGCCGCAAAGTCAAGCGGTTGACTCGGATCACATGTGAAATTGAGGATTCAACGTTCACTCATGTTCGGTTAGACGACGACTCTACATTAAACATCCTCCCCAAGTCCATCTTTGACCAACTCAAACTCGGACAACTCAAAAAGACTAGGGTGATCGTTCAATTACCCGATCTATCTACCAAAAGGCCGTGGGGGATCGTTTCTGTCATCGTAAATTTCCGAGGAAAAGAACATAAAGTGGACTTTATTGTCCTTGACATTGAACACCCTGGAAGGATGTCTAAGTCTCCTATCATTTTAGGAAAGTCGTTCTTAGCCTCTGCTAAGGTGATCGTCGATTACGAGACTCGGGAAGTCAAGTTCCCGAACTCGGACCACAATGAACAAACCCCCAATGACACATCCTGCTCTGTGGAAAACCAACTTGAAACCAACAGTTATGATCAGGAGATAAAAATTTTACATTATCAGACATCTCCGCATGACACACTGGTAAAAACCCTAGGAGAGTCACCTAAAAGACTGACTGTTGGACAAACTTCGGATTCTCACCACCCTATCACTGCTCCTAGGAAAAATCAAGATTTTAGAGCTTATGAGGAATTGGACCATATTATTGAAGATCAACACGATTATTTGAGTGGTCCAATCTTTGAGTTGGCAGTAATTCATGAGATACTTGAACCATATAAGGAACCGACTCCAGAAACATTCGATGTCACCAAAATTCACGACCATCTGTATGTGACATCAAAAACCCCACCCATAAACTACAAAATCACCAGGTACAATCTCCCTCGACCGAAGCAACACATGACCCTTCAAGAATTGGTCGACTTTTACAGGGATTCATCTAATGAGGAACTCATGAATGTCACATCGGTTACTCAAGACAGGGAGATGAAGACTGTCCAACTTCCTCCCAATACTTCCCAAGGAAACAAACCAACCAAGAAAGTCACCTTTGACCTTAGACATCAGGTGATTTCTGAAGAGTCCTCGTTCGATCCTGATGTGGTTCATCAGATAAGTGCAATAGGTACAACTCTGATCTAAGGTCACTTACCTCTGATCGACAAAAGTTGGAGATCCTCTGCAGATGACTACTATTCTCCTGAGGATGACTCCGACGATGGTTGGTCTTCTTTATCGGCCCCCTCTTCATCACACTCCACATCTCCATACTATCTCCCTCCACTCTCCTGCAAGAAGGTCCATCACAAACCTCCTTGATCTTGTACATCCGTAAATCTACCCGGTTCCCCATATGTAATTATCCGATTATACTTAGGCTAACCTGAGCTTAAGTATAGGGAGACCAGTACCATTATTTATACATCACTTATCTTCTTTTGTTTTTAGCCCATCTATACTTAGTACGAGCTATGTCTACATTCCACGTTGTGCCATGAGGACATAGCACAAGCTATGTATAGGGGGTGTTTGTATATATTTTATCTACTTTATCCATAGATCGCACTTTAATCATTTTTATCTAACATTGGGGATGGGTACAAGTAATGTGTATGATACCAGTTTTTCAAAAAAACAAAACAAAAACAAAAAAACAAAACAAAACAAAAAAAACACCTAAAAAACTTTTTGCATTAAAAAAATCATCACTCATGGCCTTGCATTTCATCAAGCATTTCATGCATTCCTTGGTTGATATATTCCTGACACAATCACCATCACTCAAGGCTTGAGGATTTTTTAGGACACTTGACTTCTGAGATCTTTAGATTCTGAGTTAGCTTGCCTTAGTCATTAGGATTTTTGAACTTAATAATCCACACTTCCCTAGTTTGAAAGATTTGAGCGCTATATTGCACTCTTCATCTCTACCTTTAAAAAGAATTTGATCAGCACAATCACTTTCGCAACTGCATGATTGATGAGATGAGTTGAGATATCACTTGTGGAACTAGGACTAGAGATTTGAGTTTAGACCAGATCTAATGATATTCGAGGATGGGATAAAGTTAATGAAGGCTTCAGAAAATCTGAGTGTCAGCAAAAACCTAGCCAGTATTTGAACAAGTTCATATGCTATCTTTTTTGATATTGACCTAAGTGCTAGGGTGTGTTGAAACTTAATGAAAATTGTTGATCAGCGTGCGCCAACTTTTGGTAAAAGCAGTGGAGCTAGCCAACAAAAGAAAATAAAAAGAAATGTTAAAGAAAAGCTCTATCATCCAAAGTCAAATTCTAAATGAGTTTCAAAATGGCGAGCACTCCCAAACATTTTCAAAGTGTCCACTTGGACCAAGCGCTAATTAGGACCAAGGAGTCGGACTAACACCATAAAAGGGCTCTGCATCATAAGCAATACAAGTTTGTATGTCGACGGTATCTTAGATACTCAAAAGAGACACACCCTGGTGTACTCCCAGAAAAACAAGTGCAGACGACTCCAAATTCTCTTGACGGACACATTGATCAATATAATAAAAATATACTTGTGTTGAGTAAAAAAGGCACTCGAGAGGTACCTTGTTCCAATGTAAGGGAGAGAAGATCAGACACAATCCCATGCCTTTATCATCTGGCCGTCCATCTACACTTTCAAGTCTGACAAACTAATGAGACGGTTGACTGAAGAAAGAATCAACTTATTCCCTAAGTGTTGAGGGTTAGGTCTAGAGGAGAGTCTCTTGGATTGGAACTTTGGGTGATTCTTGACTTGACTCTCATGAATGCAGTACATAAAAAATCATATCCTTATATTATATGTACAAACAGAGAGTCTGAAAATTAGAGAAGTTGGATTCCTTTTGATTAAATCTTGGTTGAGTCCATAATTTTAGGATCTATTAAATTAAGGGTCTTTGAAAGATTGAGCCTTGAAAATTCACATGCACAGTCAGGGATGTATTCAACTAAGTCATTCATTCATGCTCAGGGATGAGCAAGGTCTAAGTATAGGGGTATGATGAATCTCGTACTCATCATGCTGAAATTGGTCATTTAGGCTCTGTTTCCCATCATTTACTTGTAATTAATCATTAATAGAGTATTATTAGCATTCATACACGTGTGAATAATATTTGCATTTCACCATGCATAAATTGCATTAAAAATCCCAAGTGTAAATTAGCCCAAAAAATCCACTAACTTATCCTATTTTTAATTAATTCATTCTAACTCTAATTAACCCCAAACTACCTCCATTGTGTAGATATTACTAACCTTATTAAATAAAAAATACAAAAAATTACTACCCAATAAGTATCAAATAATCCTAAAGTCTAATTTCACATCTGACGGACTAAAATGAGCATATCTCCCACATACAGTATCTAATTTTAGTCTACTCACTTTTAAAGTACTCCATTTTCAAATACCTTCAAAATAAGACCAATTTCGTAAAATTCGGAGCTCATTTGTGAAAGTTGGGTTTTTGGCCTCTTTTGCGCATTTTGACTTTTTGCTATTTTTGACCTGAGTTTTTATGTACCTAATTAACCCTTTTAATTTTATTTCTTCTTCATTTGTGTTCTTTGATAAAAGTTTTATTAAGCGACATAAAAATCCATATCCAGATCAAAACTAAAATCAAAGAAACTGACTGAGTCCAAGCGTCCGTTGTCGGTTTATACAAAAATTATGTGTTTCTTATTTTTATTTTATTTTCCTATTTTCTTATTTACTAAAATCCAAAAAAATAGATTAATGTGTAATTAATTTTCTTGTATTTTATCGTAATTTTTGTATAATTTTTATCCTCTCTAAAACCACAAAAAAATACCAAATCCCAAAAACCCGATTTTCTTTACACATGGAGAACCACAAAAAATACCACTTCACACAGATGACCTCTTTTGCTCCCGGATCATTCATGAAAGTTCGACGAGACAAACAACTTTTGTGAAGGAAATTTTTGGATCATAGGTCTCCTTCTCCTTCTTCTCCATCCTTAAAGTTGAAATTTTTTGGGGCACCACGTGGCAGCCCTTGGGCGTGCCATGTGGCACCCCCATCTATCTCTCTCTCCTGGCCCCCCAGGTCACGTGCCCAGCACGTGACCGGGGCTTCCCCTACATCCAGCCGTTCCCAAAAACCCTCACCCCTCACCGCAGCTCCACCACCTCTCCTCGTAGCGGCCGCTGCACCCCCTTCCACCGGCCGTTACAAGGCCAGTCGCTATCCCCTTCGTGTAACGCCTCTGATCACCCTCCTATAAAAACCTCTCCTCATCGGCCACAAACCCCATTTTCCCTTCATTCCTTGAGCGCCGGTGACAGGGGCAAGCTCACACCGTCGGCGAGATCCAGGAGTTGAACCCTCCTGCCGCAGCTCTTCTTCGAGCTTGCAGAGCTTTAAGGAATCTTCATCTTCCTCTGAGGCGAGAATCGGAGCGAGCATCGGCTCCTTTACTCCAAAACCCCGACGATCACCACTCCAGCCATCGCGTGGAGGTGCCTCCTTGCCGCACCGCCTCAGCCTCCGCGCCTCGACGCCGCCTCACCCTCCGTGCGTCCTTCGCTCGGCCGTGTGTCGGCCGAGCGCCTCCATCAATAGTCGCCTCCGCCTTCGTCAATCGCCTGCCGTGCTTCGCCACGCTGCCCCGAGCACAGCTCGCTGCTGGCCCACGGTCCCCACGCCTTCGCTCGCTGCCTCCGCCTGCCATGGCGGCTGAGCTCTTTTGCCCTGGCCTCCACCTGCCCTCTGCCAACGCTCGACCGTGTGTTGGTCGAGCGCGGCCGCTGCTCCGCCTTAGCCCTTGCGCCTCAAACGCCGCATCACCGCCTCCGCCCACCGCGGCAACACCCCATCTCCAGCCACCGTTGGATCGGGCAGGAGGCCCTTGATCCAACGGCCCCAGCGTGGCCATGCGTTCTATCCCGAGCCTCGGCCCAGCCGCGAGGCTCGGGCGTCCGAACCGCCCATCACCGTTGCATGGAGGCTCGGACCATCCGTGCCTTAGCCTCGGTCTGAGCCTCGCGCCTCCCCTACCGAGCCTTTGGTTCGGTGCTTCAAACCTCAAGCCCAGATCCGAATCTCAGGCTCGGCCGCCCGAGCCTCAGCCACCTCCGCTGAACCTCCTGGCGCACGTGCTTCGCACGTACGCTGGGAGAAAATTGCATTGAAGCCTCGGCCCATTCAGAAATTGCAGAAATACCCCCGCTAGGGGTAAATTATATCTAGGCCCAGTCGACTTTTATAAATTACAGTTAAGTCCCTCCAAGGACCTTTTTCAAGGGAAATCTTTATTTTAATTACATTTTAGTCCCTGAAACTTCATTTTATCATATCTTTTTCATACAAACTCCGTTTTGAGCATATAATATGTCATTTTGAAGCTATTTTCATGCTCTATCACTTGGCATAGTTTGTTGAGAATTATTACTTGAGGATTATTATTGACTCTTGCAGGCTAGCTTTGACATATCTGTGCCACAAATTTGATGATTTCTTTTGCAGGAGTTCTGTTGAGGACTTTAAATTGATTAACCCTTTGTTCTCATTATTGATTATTCCCAGAAACTTAATATTTGCAAGGGGTTAGATCAAGGATCAATATATTTGACTCTCTATTTGGTTGATTGACTATTATCTTGGAGAAGGCAATTTACATTGAATTTTTGACAGGAATATACATTGATTAATCTCTTTACTTGTAACTTGGAGTTGATAGATCTTTCTGGGTGTTAATATCTTTCAATCTGTGATTACCTGCTTGAGAAATTAATTGATAAATTTCATTGAGGAATGAATTTTATAATTCATAGATCCTGGGCATAATAGTCTCTATTTATTTTCTTTGCATCTCCATCATTGCATTGTATATTTTCTTAAAGCATAAATTAATCAACATTAATTAATTATTTAATTTGATTTAAGACCACACAACTTGGAATCAGCGTTCCCTGTGTTCAGCCTTGGTAAACTTACCAAGTAAAATCTTCCACAACATTCAAAGATTGTGGTTTTTGACGAACCGAATTTGCCTCATATACTACGATTATTATTCATTCTTAAAGAGGAAAATTTGACGTTCATCAGGGTCCTCCAACCAAAAGCCGTGAAGCCCCTCAAGAGGTGAAAAACAATTATATCAAATAGAGATAGAAACAAATAAGGAAAGAGAAATTAAAATAGAAACAAGCAAAGAAAGAAAATAAAAATAAAGAGGAAACAAAGAAAACGGAAAACCAACTTCTAAGCCGTGCTCCCCGGCAAGGGGCCATTCTGATGACTGCCTCAGGCAACTCAGGTTAAGTTAATATCTAAGGTCGTTGCGACCCAAATCGCATGGCACGGTCAATCAAGGAAAATAAGACCACCAGTAAAAACTATCAAGCACGAAAATCGAAAGAAGCGGTCTCGCTATTTATTTAACTTGGTGTTGCCACCAGGGTTGAACATAAGGAGCACGAGCTAAGCCTACGAAGTAGTCAAGAAATTAGGGAAGAAAACGAATATTTTTGGTGGTTTTTAATTTGCAAAAAAAAATATATTTTTATTAATATGAAAATGAATAAGAAAATAAAGGAAATCACACTACAACAATTATTAGAGCTAAAAAGGCTAAAAAATTAAAGATAAAAACATTTCTATTTTTTAAAAATATGCAAGTGTTTTTGGGTATTTTATGGAATTTTTCTGGTTTTTATATATTTTTTAAAAATGAAAGAAAGCACAAAAATCAAAATAGTGTAAAGCCTGGATAAAGAGGTAACTTTAAAATACCTAAAGTGCTCGAAATCTCATGATTGTAATTTAATAGAAAATAGATAAAAATAACTAACTATAGAAATTGAAAACACATTTTTTGTTTTTTTATAGAATTTGTAATGATTTTTATAAGGTTTTTGCTCTTTTGGATTTTTAAGGGTTTTATAAAAGATAATGAAATAAAAATGCTATAAAATTTAACATAAAGCAAAACAAGCACACAGAATTTTTGTAGAATTTTTAGGAGTATTTTTATATTTTTATGGATTTTCTAAATTGAAGAGACACACTTTTTAGGGTTTTTATATTTAGAAAATTGCAAATAAAATCAAATTGCGTCACAAAAATTAACAAAAATATTACAAAGTAGCAGGAGCTACTATTAATTTTTTGGGAATTTTTGGAGTAGATTTGATATTTATTTAATTAAAAACGAAGCACATAGGTTGTAGGGACCTAAATGCAAATAGTTTAAATTTCAGGACTAAATCATAACATGCACAAAAAGTCCAGGGTGTTTCTGTAAAATTTCTACAAAATTCAAGCACATGCGCATTACAACGTTTACAGCGGTATAAATGCAAATTTAGAAACTATTTCATTCAAACATGAACCATCACAAAGTCCAGGACTAAAGATGCAAAAACACCACAGTGCACATGATCAGACACATGGTTCCAGACAAGAAGGACCAAAATGCAAATACCAGAAATCCTAGGGACTAGAGTGCAAATGGTTCTAACTACAACTTTTATTTAACAGACAAAAATGTAAAGTATAAAAAGTGTGGGGTAAAAAGTGCAATATACCCTTACAACACGTGAGGAGCGCGTGGGGACACGTGGAGGCCGCTGGTGGAGGCACGAAAGTGGGGCTCTGATCCACCGCAGGTATCAGACCTGACGCTCCATAACTGGTCGGGGGCGTGGGGAGCAGATGCGCTAGAGCTGACATCCAACGGTCTGAAATGTTGTTGTATCAGCGGTCCAGATTCAATCTGGAGGAGTTCGTTGATCTGACAGTGCTGGAGATGCCTGGACGAACAGTGTCGGGCGAACTTCACCAAAGCCAAGGAGATGATCCTCAGCTCCGATGGTCGGTCGGGAAGCACAACAGTGGTCGTAGGAAGCCTCCGCGTCGACTGAGCGGGCTCGATGGTGAAGCCACCGGTTGGATGAGTGTGGCGAAGACGGAGGCCTGGAGCTACTCTGGCGAACCTCGGATGGGTGAAATATGGGGTCCCGATGCACTCAAATACCTACAAGGAAAGCTGGGACTCAGGGCGGTGCTTCGGTCCAGGTTATTGGAGCTAGAAATCAAAGAAGCGAAAGGGGGCAATGATCGATCTCCAACAAAGGTGGTAGGGGAGATCTAGGCCCTAATCTCGACCTGATGGTCGAGGATAAGGATGATCAGGTTGCGGAGCAAGATGGAGGGCAAGAGTGTGGGTCGATCGAAGCGGCTGGGTGTGGAAAACGGGGCTCCGACCAGCTGCTCGGAGCAGATGAACTCGCGACGACGATGAACCAAAGGATCGAATCGAAACGGAAAAGATGAAGGAGATAAAGGGTACCTGAAGGTCTGGGATTGCTCCTGAGCTCCAGACAAAGGTGATCGTCAGGGTGATGGCCTCAACCTCGATGCGGAAGGTGGGGGAGGCTGCTCGTAGTGGAGGTCCAACCACGAAGGTTGAGCATCGGCTCTGCTACACCAAATCAAGCGCCGAGCGGTGCTCCGAGTAGTTGTCACTCAGCTGGAGGTAGCTAGGGTTAGAAATGGGAGCGAGGCATGAGCTCCCTCTCTTGGGAGGCGGATGAGAGACTTTATAGCATTCCTAGGAGGCTGCAGGAATCGGGCAAGGGTACGCGAACCGAGGGAGATCCGTACCTTCCTAGGGATCCGCGAAGGTCCTAGATCCTAGGAGAGTCCACGGGAGAAAAATTGGGGTGAGGGGTTGTGTGATCTGCCCGAGAAAAATCGAAGAAAAAGGTCTGATGAAGAGATCGGGTCAATCAAGCCCTAGAAGATGGGGTTGACCCAGGTCAACAACATGACGTGGACCAATCAGAAAAATAGAATATACAAAAAACTTACAAATTAATTAAAAATAGTAAATGATTTTAAATCAAAATGTGTATAAAATAAAAAATGTTTGTTATTTTTGAAACTATTTTTCTATGATTTTTATTTATTTATTTTGAAAAATAGATTAGTCTATATACAGTATAGTGTATTATTTACATGTATAATATACCTATGTATTTTATATAATTATTTTTATCTTAATTTTTACATAAATACCCCCAATTTTATATTTTATTTATTTACAACATATTTTTTGGCTTACAAAATAATTTTTATTTTATTTTTATTATTTATTTACAGGTATGTAATGAAATGAGAAGAAAGCATATATACATGTATTTTGTACAAAAGAGAGAGGATTTTATTTTTATTTTTATTTAATTTTTTCTAATTTTTGTTTTATTTTTAGGAGTTTGTACAAGGAGGTAAAAAGAATATTTTTATTTTTATTTTGTCAAAAGCAATTATTTATTTACACCCATGATATGTACAATACAGAGTAGGCCCTATCTCTCTCTACTTGTTTTATTTGGCGATCAAGACAATATTTGGCCTTCTCTTGGGATTCGGGTTACTCTGTATTTATTCTAAATACCTCCTTTCTTTTTTTTCTTTATTCTTTTATTTTTTCACAAATACATGCTAATTATATAATATTAACATATGCATGCATAATGCTAACTTATTGTCTTTACATCTATTTACATGATGTTTTGCCAAGATAATTAGCTAAAATAAAAGAATAAAGAGTGATGATCATGGATTCATCACCGCTCTCGACATTTAATCATGAATGACATAATTCACTGCATCATGCAGAGTGGCGGCTCTATAAGAGATGATGTATTCAAAATATTTGAGTACATACCTGAACCTAAGTCTTTAAGAGTTAAGATGTATGTAGATATGATGAGTATCATCATTCTACTATCTATACTTTAGTCGCTCATGAAGCTTCATAATATTCATATTGTATGAATTGAATGAAGCATATATAAATGTTGAAGTACTCTTATATTGAAATCTTTTGAATTCAACATAAGAGATCCTCTGTCTTAAGGAATATTTGTTTACAGATGAAGAGAGCATAGTGGAAGCATGGGTTGAACCCAAGCGAGAAGGAAAGTCAAAGAGTTGACTGTACTTCTGTGACTTTCATATGACATCTAAATAGTTGGATGAATGCCAATACTGCAATAAGCCAATGTATTGATAGTGTGACTATCTAGTCTATCTAGGATCCTTAGAGAAGCATCCAGATGGTGCATTGAAATAATCTACATCTATATATAATCATTGAAATTGACTTTCTTATATGATAAGATCAAAGTCTAATAAGTGTATCTCATTCTTCTAATAACACTTTCAATTGGTTGCGTATATATTAGAAGACTATAAAATTTCATCTTATGGTTTAGTAGTCATCAACATGGACATTGATGCAATTGTTGTAACAATCTCTATTGGATTCGTAGACTTCATATTTTTAGTGGGAGAGCCATTAGTCTTAGAGAATGTCTCTATGGCCTAGATATTAGAATACACTCATTGTTTATTTCTAAATGTTGGAAATAAACATGAATTCTGGAATAAACCTATCATAAAGAATTATGATGGATATATTTCAGATAGTAATATAACATCTAGTGGACTCTACTAAATTAGAAAATTAATGAATGGTTCATTAATATTTCTAATACTAAAATTGAGGATGAAGATCATTTGACAATGATCTGGCATCAAGCCTTGGATATTAATCTATTGATGAGATCAATAGACTAGTAAGAGATGAAACTTTAGATTATCTGAATTTTTAAATCTTACATGCTTGTGAATATTGTATTCAAAGTAAAATATCCAAAGCACCCTTCTCTGAGAATGGTGTTAGATGCCAAGGTATTAAAGATCTCATACATATTGATGTATGTGGATCATCTGTATCATAATAAACATTGATGATATGTGATATCATTAGATGATTATTTGTGATATGAGATTTCTTCTGTTCACCTTAGAAAGCTTTGACATGTTCAAAGATTTCACAATTTTTGTTTGGAACCGAAGTTTCAAGGAAGATGAAATGAATTTGATCTAACCTAAGTAGCAAGTACCTATTAGATGAATTCAAGAAATACCTTATAGAGATATGAATAGCATTCCTATCTCAATCCTCCTAATGCACCTGAACTCAAGAAAGTTGTAGGGAGATACATTTGATCATGTGTGACATGATTTGATCAATGATGAATTTTAGCATAATTACCTCTTAGTTTCCTAGTATATATATATGTAGTAGAGACTACAATATATATATATATATCCTTAATAAGGTTTCATATAAATTAGCTAGAATCTAGCACAAGAGAGTGCTACTTCATTAGGAGAATAAAGGATGGTATTGGATACCTACTTTATGATCCTGAGATTCTTAAAAGATTTCATCTTTAAGGATATGATTTTTAGAGATTGAGACTCTTGAGAATAAAGATGAAAACGAAGTAAAGGAACTTATTGAATCTTGAAAGATAATGAGGAAACAAAAAGGACAATTAAAGATGAAACACTAATACCTCTTCAAATCAGTTTGAGGATGGATTCCATGTGTCAAAGAAATCTGATAATGATCATACTTCATGCGATGAAGCTTCTGAAGATCATGACATGGATAGATGGATGTTAGCAGTAAAAGTCTAAAGTAAACTTCATATACAAGTGTTGTATATGGACCCTCGAGGATCCACCTATATGGCTAAGACCTGTTAAGGTATAAAAGGATCTTCAAGAGAAAGAGGGAACCCGATGAGAAGGTAGAGACCTTTAAAGAATGGCTCGTACCATGAGCTACACACCGAAGAGAAGACATCGCTTGCGATGAGACTTGCTCTCTAGTGACCATGCTTAAACCCATCAGAACATTGCTAACTATAGTTACACAACTCGATTATCACATCTTCAAGATGGAAGTCAAGATTGCAATCCTCTATGAATGCCTCTATGAGGATATTCATATGAAGTATCTCCATGGCTTCATGGTTGAGGAAAGCAAGGTGTGCAAGCTAAAGAAACTTCATCTATGGACTCAAATAAGCTTTTTGTACTTGGAACATCAAATTTGATGAAATTATAAATGTTATGATTTTAGATAGAATATTGATGAACCATATAAACTTAGTGGGAGTGCCATTGTGTTCATCAAGCTAAATGTAGATGATATCCTAATCATTTAGAATGATATAAGGATAATAATAATAATAAGTGTTTTATAATTTGGTTGTTCCATACCTTGAGATATGATCTCAAGGATACCTCTTAGATCTTAGTTCTGAAGTTGTTCGGAAGCAAAGGGAAGAGGGTATCGGGACCGTTACATTAAGTGACACAACTTGGACATGTTCCATTTGAAAATTCCAAGAAAGGTTTCTTTCCCTCAAGATATGGTACTGACCTATCTAAAGGGATAACACTTCAAAGAGTTGAGGAAGTGAATGATAAAACTGCTTGCCTTTGTGCATCAGTTATGAGAAGCCGGATGTATGCTAAATGTGTACAAAAGTCAGATGCCTGCCGTGCAGTGGGAGTAGTAAATTGTTACTAATCCTACTATGGAGATAAAACACTTGATTGCACTAATAATAATATCTTCACAGATGACAAGACTTTAGAGATAGTGATCTCTAAGTCTTGTCTTCAAGAACTTAAGATTTTATAGATAGTGATCTAAAAGGACTTAACTACGAATACCTTAGGAGATAGAGATCTCTGGGAATAAGGGTATTCTGATAAGGATGATGGAAAATACATACTGATTATAATAGTTATCGAGTTGTAGTGTCAAGGACACTAGAACTGACAATATTGAGTATTGGTTGCATAAGATGCAACATTCGCATTGGATGCGAGCTCTGTTACTAGGAGATATGTAAGTGACGTAAAAGGACTTGGCGTAGTCTCTCAGGAATAGAGTGACTGATCAGCTTGCCTAGCTATTTTTTAAAATAGCATATGATTGTCACCAGAATGCGGGTTTAAATGATTAGACCATTAATGGCTCTTTGGGCTAGTGGGAGATTGTTGGACATGCGAGCCAATGACAAGCCATTATGCAATAATTGTTATTGCAAATATCATTCCCTGATCTGAAATGAAGAATAACTAATTTGCATAATAGGTCACTTAGGACAATCAGGGTTATCTACCATGGCCATCATAATGATCATGCAACTGTTGATTCAACTATTGAATCATAGAGGCTGGTGCTTGGATGAATATCTAAAGAGTTAAGATTGAGGACTCATCAAGCACCATCAAATGATTATTAAGAGAGGATCTCCAGCCTGAGCAGGATATGGCAATCCTTTCTCTAAAGGTTGATATCTGACCGACCTCTCGATTCAGGTCCTCTACATAAGAATAGAGATTCGGATGTATCAGATTAGTTAAGTCAAAGAGTTGACTTAACGAGATCGAGATAACCAAAGTCCTATGTCATATGCTGTCATGATATAGGCATGCATCCTCTGACCGAAGACAGATGTGTTATTATATGTCTGCGTATGTACATTTGGCAGACCAATAGATTGATGACCAAATACATGTCTATACACCAGCACGCTGGTGTGCATGCAAGGGCATATGAGTAATACGAACTCTCAAAGGGATCATAAGGTTCATTACTGAACCGGAAGACATGAGCTTACTCATGAGACATTTGCAAGAATCAAATTCCATGCACGGTCGTCTCGCTTTGGAAGGTTGACTGAATTTCGAAAGTATATGATCAACACATGGGTATGATAGATGCATTTGGAAAGTATATGATCGATACTAACTCCCAATAGTCGAATGAGAAACTTAATGATAAAACCCTGAAGTAGACAGTGTAAAATTGATCTAATACTTGGAGTTTAATTTGGGTCTTCCAATATGCAGGATGTATTGGTATTAGGAATACCTAAAGGTGATGTGATCATAAACGGTTGTATAACCATGATGCTTCCATTCCTAAGGAGTGATGAAACGAGTCTGGATTTTAGTGACTCCTCTCAGTGGAGAAGTAATCTGATCTTGGTCCAAATGTTAGACATTCATTTGAATGTGATTCAGATGCAATGAGAAGATTAGATCTACGGCTTTGATTTAATCAAACCTCTATGATAGGTCCGCAAGATCTAGATTTGAGAAGCGATCTCAATATCCAAGTCACTATACGTGGAACAATACAATCGCCATGTTCTTATCTCCAAGTATATGCGGAGAAAGCACGTTATTCTTGAAAGAATTCAGGATAATTTCATTGTTGATATATGTATCCAAGCATTGAGAAAATAGATAACTAAATGTGATTTGATTACCATGAATAATATGAATTTGATTCATATTATATGGCGAGCTATCTAAGATAATTAAATATGATTTAATTATAAAAGATGTAAATAATGTGAATGTGATTCATATTATTTGGACACATGAGAATAGAGATCCAAGATGATTAAATGTGATTTAAATGTCATGGGTATTAATAATGTGGATAGCACTATCCATAGTAATCATATATATTATAAATGTGATTTATAATATATAAGAGAGAGCTATTTGTAACATACATTTGTTAATTAAATGTTGATGTGAATTGGATTCACATTGGACAATTAATTGAATATGTAATTTACATTTTATTTTGGGTTGTGAATGTGATTCACAATTCTCTAATGGCATGAT
Organism: Ottelia alismoides; assembly: GCA_037367405.1. Classification (NCBI taxonomy): domain Eukaryota; kingdom Viridiplantae; phylum Streptophyta; class Magnoliopsida; order Alismatales; family Hydrocharitaceae; genus Ottelia; species Ottelia alismoides. The sequence continues at coordinate 374,467 of JAZKJV010005882.1, read as the reverse complement.
TGCAATGTTCACAAAATAGTTATGAATTATTTTTTTTGAATAAATTACACCTAGTGTTGTTGTAAATCTTAGAGATTTCCATGGAATAATGTAATCCCATGAGATTACATGAGATTGCCGCCAACTCTCATATTATGGAAGGAGGCAATCTTCATTCCGTAATCTTCATGCTTGATTGATTTAATTTGGGATTGAATTAATTTGATTTTTAATATATATTTAATCTTAATTAAATCAATTTTTGTTGTGTTTTTCATAGCCATTAAAAGAAACACAAATCAATGTGAGCCATTGAATTTGTGTAGTCCATGGATTGAGATCCATGGATCTCAAAATATTATAAAAGGAGAGGCACATCTTTTGCTCTTCTTTACACACACAAGTTGGAGACACCAAATAATGCTCTCTCTCTCATTCTCTACACGTCCTCTCTCTCTCAACATGATCGTCCACATGATGACTTAGAGAGAATCGTCATCGTCGCAACGACCGGTGTGCTGCCGCTTCTACCGCTCGTGGATCTATGTCTCCTTCGGTGCACTCGCTCGTCAAGAAGACATCGTATCTCGTGAGATGAGATCATCAGATTCACCACTTGGATCATCAACATGGATTGCGAGGAGCACGTGTTTCATCAACGCGCTCGCAAGTGTCTCCTCCGTCGGATCAGACTTGAGATAGGATGTCTCTTCATTTAGAGACTCGATCGCAACCACACTTCAAGAGATAACCCTAATACTTGTTTGTGGTTTAGATGAAATGCTCCGAGAAGTGTTCTTAGATCATGTGGTTTCATCACATGAAAATTAATAAATTTTGCTGCCTAGAGCAACTAGTGCGACTAGTCGCTCTCGATCGCATACGATGCGATCCTCACACTTCTATGATGTTCTTAAGTATCTAAGCATATCCTTTCAGTTACGAATATAAGTAAGTGAGGTTGTAAAACACTTAACATAGTCTGATAAGTTGTCAACATGTTTGTTCAAGCTTGAGCCCAACAGGTTATCGTAGTCAATTTTTCTAATAATGAATTGAGGACTTAAATCAGAAATGGTACATGGAGAGACATGAAGTTGTTGCGAATCGCGGAAGCAAACACGCACAAACACGATCAAACAATCAAGATGCAAACATGCGAATTTACAAGGTTCACCCGTAAACTGGCTACGTCCTTGGGCAGCGGCGATCGATTTCAATACATAGGATACTGAGAAGGTACAGATATTGGATGACAAACATGATCAGAGTAAGGATTGTAGTATCTTGTGGTCCTAAGGCCCCTTTTATACTACAACAGAAGAATACCATTTGTATTTAGTAATCCATCCCAACATCCCCTCAACCAATCAGAAGGCAGGACACGGATCAGACATGTCAGCAATCCTGACCCAACAGCTTAGCCAATCAGAAGTCAGGACACAGATCAGCCACATCAGCAACCCAACAAGTGGTTAGGATTCAGGTCATATCAACAATCTCCACCTTGAAATGAATCCTCTTATAGCAGAATGAACCAGTACTATTACTCCACCATGAGTTGAATTCTCCACTGGCAGAATTAACCACTGCTAGACACCACCAGGGTTGAATTCTCATATAATAGAATTAACCACTACTATAATTCACCACTTGAAATTCAGATAACAGAAATCAAGGAATTATAAATAATATTCACCTTGAAATTTCTCCTTAGAGAAGCTTAACCGAGCTTTACCATGCCGCCGCCAACCCCTCTTTGGGGCTACTACCAACTGTCAATATTAAGCAAGTCCAAACAATGCTTGAACTTACTCCCAGGAACTGTAGACCCTTGCAAGACATATATAGTCTTCTGCTCGTTGCCCTTGATGACAACAACCCCAACTTTGGCATTCTGCATGACTCCACCTTTTGTCGCTATACATGTATCCTTTAGAGTCCAAGACTCAAAGGGGTATCAGGTTCTTCCTCAGATCAGGAACATATCGTACTTATGTCACAGTTTGCACGACTCATCGTGCATCTTGATCTTCACAGAGCCAATCTCCACAATCTTGCACGCTACATTACTCCCTGTGACGACATTTCCACCATTTATTTTCTCATAGGTGCAGAACCAATCTTCATTAGGAGTCATATGGTAAGAACAGGATCTGTGACGGTGAGAACTAAATCATCTTCAAAATCTTTACCACCTTGAGCCATTGCAGCAATTATGGCCTTCTTTGGGCAGTCTTTCTTCCAATGTCTAGGTTCCTTGCAGTATTTGCAGATGTCCCTAGCATTGTAATTTTTCAACTTGAACTTCTGCTTTCCATTCTTTGTGTAGTCAGAACGGACATGACTCTTCTCATTAATCATAACCAAACCTACAGTGTTATAGACTTGCATCCCAATAGTCATATGTCGAAGTTCACGTGTATGCAGACTCGTGTGAACTTCCTCTAAGATTATGGATTCTCTTCCCACAATGAATGATTGAACAAAATTCTCAAATGATAATGGAAGAGAAACCAATAAAATCATGGCAGCATCCTCATCTTCAATCTTAACATCTTCGTTTCTTAAATCCATCAATAATGAATTTAAGTGATCTAGATGTTCTTTAAGAGATGTACCTTCGTGCATGCGGAGAGAGAATAGATGTTTCTTCAAGAGCAACTTATTGGTCAGAGACTTCGTCATGTATAGACTTTCGAGTCTCAACCACAGACAGACCGTAGAATCCTCATCGGCAATCTCCGTGATAATCTCATCCGCCAAACATAGCATGATCATCGAGTATGCCTTCTCTTCCTGCACCATCAACTCGGACGGCTCGAGTGCCTTCGCCCGCTCCTGATCTAACGGTGCTCAGATACCCTGCTGCTTCAGAAGGGCGCGCATCTTGATCTGCTATAGACTGAATCCATTCTTCTCCGTGATCTTCTCGATCTTTAGATTGTGTGATGCCATCTTGTTGCATGATCCTGACGGAACCTGAAGCTCTGCTACCAGTTTGTTACGAATCACGGAAGCAAACACGCACAAACATGATCAAAGAAGCAAGATGCAAACACACAGATTTACATCACCCGTAAATGGGTTACGTCCTTGGCCGGTGGCGATCGGTTTCACTATTTGAAGAAAAAGGTAATACCGAGGATATTGAGAAGGTACAGATATGGGATGGAAAACATGATCAGAGTGAGGATTACAGTATCTGGTGGCCCTAAGGCCCCTTTTATACTACAACAGAATAATATCATTTGTATTCAGCAATTCATCCTAGCAACTCCCAACCAATCAGAAGGCAGGACATGGTTCACGCATGTCAGCAATCCTCATCCAACAGCTCTCAGCCAATCAGAAGTCATGACACAGATCAACCACATCAGCCACCCGATAAGTGGTTATGATTCAAGTCATATCAACAGAAATCTTAATTATTATATGTAGGTGATTCATCTCGCTATCGAAATCAAGATCTGGTTGCAATTAAAAGTACCTAATATCCTATTAATTGTTGAGTACTCGTATATAGAAACCCCATCAACAATCATAAATAAAACGTAGCGTAGATGTTTATAAGCTCTATGTCTGCGCTTGTTATAGAGGAAGATATTGATCTTCCAAAGAACAAAATATCTGATATGATGATGGTCAGCATCTCTGCTTACGTCGCTCTCATGCCAGTGTTTGTCCACCGAGACGAGTCCATTAAATTTTATTCAAGTCTTAACATACTGCGCAATTAATTAGACGAAAAGCAGAAAGCGCCATAATCCATGCACATGATATGCTTGCTCTGTCTTTACGTTCCTAGTATAAAATAATCCTTAAGATTATATGCTTCACATGCAATAATGGAACGCCCACTTGTGAGGACCTTTGCTGCTCTCTTCCGTTTACCGAAAGAAAACGCGTTTCCTGGATAAGGGCAGCGCCTCTCGTATGGATGACGGGGACATCTGACGAGTAACGTGATAACACATGCTCGTTCAATGGACCTTCTTGTGATAATGGCATAACTAGCTTGTTCTCTTTCATACGGGGGGATCCATGCATACGTTATCCATCCATTCATAGCCACGTGAGAGATGAAATAATCTACTAGCAACAAACTTACATAGATCGCTTCAAAGATATTCCACACCTCTAAGGGAACGTATACTGGGACCGTGGTTTAATGTCATGAGTCAAGTAAACAAAACCGTCTACCTGATTCTTCGATTAGAAAACATCGGAGGTAGGCACAAACCAACCAGATAGCTGAAGCTTATTACTTCGGATGGCCTCGTGATGATGATCCAGATGTCATACTTTTGCCGGGACGATGAGCAATCCTTAGTCTATACCCATAAACATTTGACCGGGGATTGGAACTCTAGCCTTATAGTTGTGCTTCTCTTAGTCTGATAATAACCTGTATCCAATGATGGGTTTGAATCTTTAAAAAATATTTTTTTGTGAAAAAGGATGGAGTTCATTTCTTCCAAAATAGTAGCAACAAGAAGAGATCACGAAGTCCCTCACCGACCTGGACAACCAAAAAATCACAAGAGTTCACGCAGTCCCCTACGGACATGGGCAAAATCAAACAAAAAATATATCAAGAAGGGGGTCCAGTATTTAGTACAACTGGTAAACCCCATGGGAAGTAGATTGTTCGGGAGTCTGAAAAGAAAAACATAATAAAAAGCCTTATGGGTAGGGCAAAACGCGGCGTAGCGGTAGCCGTAACAGTCAATTCTTTGAAGCATGCTGACAACAGGTTTTGTGACACGAGCTTACGGAGCTTACCATTTCGAACCTGCGAAAGAAACCGAAAAATGGCAGGAGTGTAAAGTGGTCGTTGGCAGATCCAAAATTGAGCTATGATTCAACAACGAATAGAAAGGAGTCTTCCTCCTTGAGTAACGCTCCCTCCACAAATCAACCACCAAATGGATACTCTTTTGGTGGTTATATGCCAAAGAGATGGGGAATACATGTATGAGTTATGATTGGAAAGAATGTAATCAAGTCACAATTTAATGTCAGAATATCAAAAAATATGCAATACATTCAGTGTGTAAGGGCAATCCACAACAAGGTGATCTACGAATTCTCCATTGGAAAGACACATCAGGCAAACATTTGTAGTGGAGGTCTTAGTAAACGAGAGCTTGTCTTGTGTAGTGAGCTTGTCATGACATAATGATCACGAAAAGAGGGAACTCTTGGTGGAAAATAATTTGGACTAGAAATTAGGGCTACGTTTTGCTCCCATCCCACAGCGGGTGAGGGTTAGGTACATGTCTTTGATAAACAGGTTTGAGGTTGTTCTTCCTGGGACAAGGATCAAGTCTGGGGAGGTGTCGAAGCTCATACTTTACTGGATCAAGTCAAGGTTTACAACTCATGAGAATGGTTCGATCTCTTCGCCCATGTTTTTAGCCAATTTTGTTTAGTGGGCGGCATGTAGAGGGCTTGGGAAATGGATACTTTTTTGTTGGAAGCTAAGTTCCACATGTCTGGGGTATAGGGATGAAGCAAGGAGTTTCCATTAAATCGATCATACCAAAGGTAGATATTTTGGTCAGAGTTTACCATCTCTCGAGGTGCTCCTCTAAGAGAAAGTGAACCATTTTTCACCGAGCGCCAGAATGGGGAGTTCTTAAGGTTCGAGGTGGAGTCAAAAGGGATAGGTCTCCCATCATGGTTTCTCGCCTTGATCATGTTGATCCAAGATTTGTTTAAAAGGGCATTATTTAGTAATTCAAGGTTTTGGATCCCCCATCCGTCGTTGGATTTCGGTCTGCAAATGAGTTCCCAACAAGCACCGTGCCTCCTACGCTTAGTGGAACAACCATGTCAAAAAAAGTGCCTATGGGTTTTGTCGATACTCATAATGGCGTGCTTTGAGATTTTAACGAGGCCGATATGTGGCTCATTTGAGGGGTGAGGGCCGAGTTAAGCAGTGATAAACGAGAGGGGAATGACAACATGCGAGATTTCGAGCTAAGGAGTTTCTTTTTTTATTTTTGCGATAATATGTATCCATTCGGTACGCTTAGGGTCTGTTTGGTTGCTGGGTTGAACTGGGTTGGGTTGGGTTGGGGTACCCCTGTGAATAGTAAATTGTATCCTTGTGAAGAGTAAACTATGAGGAGGATTGAGAAGGTTGGAAGGAGGGGTACACCGGTGTACCTCAACCCAACCCAGTCCAACCCAGCAACCAAAAAGGCCCTTAAGGATTTTAGGGGCAATGAGGATGTTGAGGTATTTAATTGGAAAGCTACAAATGTGCCATTCAAGAATTTCAGATGACGGTTGTTCCTCGTGGGTGTCAAGGTTCAGGTAGTGGATGGAGGACTTGTTGTGATTCACTTGTAGCCTTGAGAAGAGTAAAAAGAACTTGTGTAAACTTGATACATCTAAGGGTGTTCTCATTAAATTTAACAAAGATTAGGACGCCATCTTCAGATATGACATTTGTCATAGAGATATTCTCCCCAGGGAGTTGGAAGGCCTCAATGAGGTTGTATTTTGGTAAGTTTGTGCAACATATGATGAATCTCATATTCATCAACTTTATTCCTATTAATTAGACATCTATCTTAGACTAATCAATTAACCTAATTAATTATAATTAACTCTTTAAATATTGTAAATAATTTAGGCTAATTAATGTTTATAAATATAGTATGTAATTATATATATATGCGTTTATAGTTCCTTTTATTTTATGTGTTTCTCATTATTAAAAATCCAATAAAAATAGTATAATATTATTTATAACATATTATATATTATTTATTATCCAAAAATACTAAAAAATAACAAAACAAATAAAAGAAGTCTTTTTTTACATACTTACAAAATATTAAATATGTATATATGATGTATTTTGAATTCGGTTTTTAAATAGAAGTTGTAGATCTTTAAAAAATACATAAATTTCTTATAGAAAATTTTTAAATGGACTTCATTCAACATCTTATGTTTATTTTACATAGATGTATTTAGTTCTTCATTTTCTAATTGGGCTACATTGCCCAATATGTGTCTAATCCTTGGTCAGCTCTTCTTTGAGCCTTGCCTCCAACATGGATTGTTTGATCTCTTGATCAAACGTCATACAATAGATCACATTTACCCGCATCTGGGTCGCTTGATCATTTGATCAAATGATGTCTTTCATTTTCATGTGCCCAAATAAGTACCATTGGATCGCCTGATCCAACGACCACTGATGTCTTCATCCTCCAGCAGTCCTCAAACCGTTGTGACACTTCGACAGTGGCTATTTCTCCCCATTTTCTCTGCCAATCCATGTGTTATCTCCTTTCGAATCTGATGCCAAACGATGGCCCTTTCAACCCTATCTCTCGTCATAACCTCCATCTTCCTTGTACTCATCATGTGCTTCAACTGTAGGTGGTTGAAACTACCCTTTCAACCACTTGTAGGACAAACATAACCGAGCCCTCTACGTCAATTCTTCGGTTATTCACCTTAACGAGAGGTTTACTCCGAGCCTACTCCTCCTTCTAGTGATAGTGCAAGAGAGAGAGGCCAATATTGAGGATAAACTTCTGGAGAGATTTGCGACTTGTAGGTTGTGTTGCAGCACCTTGACTCGTTGCTCGAGCTTTGAACCTCTACCGGGTTTGTGAAGCGATGACAACTAAAGTTATTGAAGCTTCAAATCCCAAGCAATCCTCCACCTTCGTTCATCTTCATTATCCCTAGTTACATTTGATGAATCCCCATTTCATTACCTTTATTCATTCATTTTGGCTCTAAATCTGTAGTAAAATGTATGTAAATATCATTAATTTGAATGAAATAGCATTTACATATTAACTTCTAAATATGGTATAAATACTTGTATTTATACTCAAAATAAATGAATAAAGGAAAGAAAAGAAAAAGAAAGGAAATATCAGAAATACTGACTGACCCTACACTCCGAGACCAAGTCAATATTGACTTGGTCGATCAGGAATAAAGTAGGGGGGGACGGGGATAAGGGCAAAATACTTTACATAAATACCTCACAGATCCTGATTTAATTAAGTATAAATAGCCCGTTCTTACACCATTTTATTTCACATTTTATACATTCTCAAATAATAAAATGATCTACATGAAACTTCTACATAAAAATATATAGAAAATTGCAAAAATAATTACCGATAAAAATAATGCATTGTGAAATTGACACACATGAAAAATCCGCAAATCGAACTTCACAGATCAACATCTTCTTCATAAGAACTCAAAATTTACCAAGCTTGCCTCTAGTGTATTTAAAACTAAATTATCTATTTAAAGAAGGTGGTTTCATTAAAATGGAGATAAGACCTAAACGCTAACTTTCTGAGGTTCCATTGTACTATGTACCTATATATTTTATTCATATATTTTAGTCTATACATTTTTTACTCTCCTTATATTTTTGAATGCTTGTATATACATTAAAAATATAAATACAAATTGAAACCATTAAAAATATATTAAAATAAATTATATCATAAATTATATAAGTATGTTATACCTATAGGGTATACATATATATTTATTTATGTAAATAAAATCAGAAAAATAAAATAAGAGTATATGAATAAGTATTTAATTACATTATAAAAATATAAAATATGTAAATATGATAATAAAGATTAAAAGTAGAAATAAAAATAAAATACATATAATATAGGTAAATATACTTATAAACATACTTGTAAAAATTAACACCTAATAAGAAATCCAATAAAAATCATAATAAACTAAGCTATAAAATAATAATTTTTTTAATGTTTTATGTTTTTTAAATAAAATTATTTGTTATTTCTTTTTGAAGTATTTCCTAGTTTTATTTCTATTTTATCCTAATGCATTTGACGTGGGCCAATCACATGCCACCCTTTGTTGATTACATGGTCTACTGTCCTTCCCTCATCTCTGGCCTATCAGAAACATCGAGCCACTCTCCTTCCCTAATTTCTCAGCCTTTGCACAAGGCTCGATTCGACTCTCTCTCTTCATGAAAAGTCATATGAACACACATCGACCACGCCTGCTCCTCGTACACTTCTCGATACATATGCAAATCCAAGGTCAAACCTCTCTTGTATATAGCTTTCTACTCCGCCATTTTTGATGTTTTGATCCCTCTTCTACTTTGTGACCCCATAGGATTCATATCGAGCATGTTCTTGGTGATAACACTAACCCACGCTTCCGTTAGCGAGGATAAGAAGGAGGAGAGTGCAATCCAACCATCGTTGGAGCTTCGTTCTAGATGGTTTCTCTGCTCCATGTCTCGAGGCAGGTATGAGCTGATAGATGTAGATTTTATCATGCATTTTCTTTCCTAGTGTAGATTAATTTTTATTTTAGAGTAAATTCTGATCATTTTACATGAAATAACCAAATTGTAGTTCGTTGGAGCTTTAGCTCTATCCCCCCATTTCACTATGATCCACAATGTTTATGACTCTTCTGAGCCACCCATCTCGTTCCTCATTATTTCTCCATGAACCCCCTACACCCAGATTCACCTTATCCTCTTATGATAGGCAAATCAAGCTCCTACTCTATCACTCACCGGAGCTCACTGCCTCACCTCACCCTCGTGTGTTTCAGCTTCAGGTTTTGGGCCGAGGATGCTCGTCTTCAAGCCTTCAATCTTTCTGTGTAGAGAAGGGCTCCGAAGGAAGAACCTGGGACTCAGATTAGACGAAGACTTGACTCCCATACGACCAGACATAAATTGACATCCATAGCTTGAGGTGCATATTTACAGGTGCTAGACAACATCAGGAAGCAGCAACATCAGTCAGCATCAAAGATGATCGTTAGATCTCGGAGTATTAGGTGATCGAAGCAAGGAACATGTAACGTTCTTCCATGTTCTTCCTCATAGGCTCCTAGCTAATGGATGGAAGTGGTGGCCTAGATCCGACATGGGTCTTTGATATTAAGGCGAAACAAAGCCCGCTCTCCACCATTGATTGATAAGTGGCGCCACGTGGGCGCCTTCTAGCCGTCCAATCGTGTCTCATGTATCGTCCATGTATAGCCCCGGGTAAATTACTCAATCACCCCTTTGACTTTTGAATTTTATTTTTAATTTTGTAAATATTTAATTTAGTGTAAAAGTTTTTGTATAAATTACAACAGAACCACTGAACATGTTATTTATTACAAATAAATCCTTCCACCTAACGTGTTACAACATGTGAGGCATTGTTAAAATTGCATTTTATACCTTTAAGTTCTTGGACTTGTTCTGAATTATAATTATTGTTTATAAATGTGCAAGTAGGTCCCTCTGAATTGTAGTATTTTATTTATGTTTTTTCACATATATAAAATATTTTTATTGCTATAAAATCTATAGGAAAATTAATATATATGCATAATGTGATGCTTGACCTCACTTAATTTTCATTCAGCATTTTAACTAATTTTATTATTTATTAAAAATACAAAAAGATGTTATTATTCTGTGTCTAAATATTTAAATGCATAAAACTTAGAAAAACCTCTCTGAAAATCCTAAAAAATATATTATCTACATTATGAATATATTACCATACATCCAAAAATACCTAAAAAATAGAAAAGATAAAAACATAAAAATGATAAAACCTTAAAAATATTATAAAAAATAGCAAAAAAACAAGAAAAAACTAAAAATATATCTTATTGTTTGTGAATTTTCTATATTATATATACTATATATTAAAAATAATTTTAGATAATTTTAGACTTATTTATATTTATTATACGTAAAACAATCTCGAGTAACTAATCAATTCATTATTTTGTATATTTTATTACTTTAGAAATATATACAAGTTTGTAAAAAATCCACAAAAATGACCAAAACAGAGAAAAACATAAAATTCACAAAAATATATTATTCCATGTAATTTTACTATATTTATGTATATTTTAAAATATAATACCCATATATACTATATGCATTACATATAGCTTATTTTATTTATTATATCATCATTAGTAAATATAAATATAGGTTTTTTATTTTAAAAATAAAAAATAAATTAAAAATTGCAATACTAAAATAGATAAAAAAAGTTAAAAACTTAAGAATTTTAAAAACAATATAAAAATAAAAAAAAGCCATTAAACCAAATATAATTAAAAAAACCCACAAAATTTATACAAAGAAAAGGCGAAAAGAAAATAAACAAGGACTTTATATTAATTAGAAATAATTAATATTAAATCCCAATATATATAGTTCGCTCCCTGAGTTCAACCTCTACATTGTTTGCCACTGCCACATTTTTGTAGAGTTATAATAAATTTTAGATCACACGTTTGCATTGCTTATTTTTCTTTGTGGGTTAATTGTTCTCGATTCGTTGGGATAGGCTATTACGTACCATGAGAGTAGCCGACAAGGCGACTGCCAGATCCAATTTGTCAAACACGGCATGCCCTCCAAGATTGAACCCTTGGTACCTTGATCTCCAACGTAATCATGGTGTCATTTCCCGTGAGCAACGGAGTACATATTATTGTTTCTTTATTTTGCTCTGTACGTTGTTTCTCTATTTGCTTCTATCTATTTTTATTTGTATCTACATAGCTTGTCTGACACATCTCCCTGTTTGAATTTGTTGCGAGGGTCAATGGATCGAGTAGGACTTCTTAGGAGGATCTAAGAAATTTCACAAGACGGATGTTGGCTATTCAGCCTCCAGTCGGTAGGAGAGAGCAACAAAGAAGAATCGGGAGCTGTGTAGACTGGTTTAGTGTATATTTTATTTTTATTTTTATTTCTAGTGAGAAAGAGACACTTGTAATAATTAAACTTAGACTTTAGACACTCTCTAGACACTAAGAATTTCGTGAGGTCCATTTCATCAGGTGATGGTTCACCTAGGTGACCTCATCAGCTTTTTCATAATTTCTTCGCCTTCTATCTTTATTCCTCCATATTTTTCTTTCTAATTTATTTTGTTTTTCGTGTTTTGTTTTTTTTACTTTCTTTTTCTTTATTTTGTATGCATGGAGCCCCGATGTCTTAGGTTTTTATTTGATTAAGCCAAGTACAATTAGGTCCAAACATGAAACAGAACTATATACCTATAGATCATTTGGACTTAGTCAAATTAATAAATATGTGCTTCCCGAGTAGAAGTTCCTTCTTGGATGGTTTCCTCTTGCACATATATGGGATAGACTTATTTTTATGTGTGGATCATCTTGCATGTAGACTATTAGAGTCAGGTATGCATCTCTATCTCTAGCATTTGCATTCATTAACTCATGCGCATTGTCTTTTATGATTTCCTTTTTTTATTTTCTTAGACTTAGGAAATAAATGAAATTGAAAATTTTATTAGATGTTTTCTTTTTCAAAAATACCAAAAAAATGATAACTAATAAAGTTAGGATTGCTAACTTAACTCGACCCTAAAATGAAATGTAACTATAAGTCTCATTATTTTTGGGAGAGTAACCCCCTCATTATTGCAAGTACCCTCCTGACCAAGTGAAGCACATACACATAAGGAATAGAGCCTAAACCTCTAGACTTGTGCTCTATGCGCTTGGACCGACTTTTGGGTACTAATATTGCTGCAAGCATTTGCCTACGACCTTAGTTGAAGTAGTCTTGTGTTTGAGTAGGTGTGCTCCACTGACTTGAACACAAACTATTCTAGGAGAATTAACCTGTGAGCATGTAAATAACTGTATTGTCATCTAACTCTAAAACATAGAAGATACAATATCGAACCTTCACGATCTTCACTGTGTTGAAGTAGGTGAATTTCTTGGTTTGATTTGTGTTTATTTTGTGTGTGTGTGTGTTTGATCATTCTGTGTATTTATGCCTTTTCAGTTCATATCTTGACTTGACTATCATGATCTCCCCGATCCCCGCCTCTTGAAAGCCGAGATGACTAATTGGAGCAACTTTTATCTAGGCTTCACGGATTCCTCTCATTTTGCTCTAGTCAATGCATCTCCATTCTTTCATGGGTGTTTAGCACACTAAACATAGTGGAGCAGTCGTGTGGTCCTCACAAGGCAGGACCACAGTCGTTGAGGTGACCGACGCAAAACTTAGTTAATCAAAATAACAATCAATCCACACAAATAATCAAGCAATGAAGATAAGTGGAGATTGAAATTTATTATAAAACCTTACAAACAAGTGTGTATAGTGACAAGTAGAGTAGGGTGGTGAAAAAAGGGAACAAGGGACGTAGCAATATTATTTTTCTCTACATAATGTCGATATGTATATATATATGTATACACAATATTTGCTTAATGTTTTTTTGTGGATTTTAGTTAATTATTTTTTAATTATATATATAATTTTTAATTCTCTAATTTTTAATTTTTATCTATTTAATATATAATAAATATCTAAATAAAAATGTATATGTATATAATATAAGTACTAGGTGTAATATAAGGGATATAGATAATATATAGTAAATAAATAAAATCAAAAAATACTAACAAAAACAATCCTTTTATTTTTTAAAGGATCTAACATATTAATAAGGTATTTATAATAGTTAATAGTTAGTATATATAATAATATATAGATATATATATGCTAGATTAGGTAACATAATTATAAATATAGATAAATATAACAAAAAATTCAAAATAAAATCTTTTTGTGTTTTTCAAATATTCTTCTATTTTTTTTTCTATTTTTGGGATTTTTTAATTTTTTGTATTTTAAAATATAAGTCGATTTGATTTTAGAATTATAAATAGTAAAAGGATTCAAAATTCATCAAAACTAGTTTTAATACATAGCAATATCTATAAAAATAATATCGGCTAGAAAACTATTCTTTAGATTTTTAGAAAAGATTTTGTATTTTTTAGGGTTACCAAAGGTTTGCTATTTTTTGGAGTTTCTTTTGATATTTTTTGTCTGGAGTAATGAAATAGAGTAATAAATAGTAGGTAGTTTTTTTGGAATTTTTAAAAGAGATTTTATAATTGTTTTTGTATTTTGAATTTAAAAAGGGAATAAAATAGCTCTTTTGACTTTTAATAAATAGTAAATAAAAGATAAATGCTAAATAAAATATGCAGCATGAACATGCATCCAATCAAGTACTTACATCTATTTATGGAATTTTTGGAACAAAAGAGCTTTTTTAGTAAATAGAAATGCATAAAATAAAATAAATCAAGCCGGTAGGGGTATATTTTCAAATAAAATATTCTCTAGGGAGGCGCATGAAAAATATCCAAAGTTTTTTAACTATAACTTGATTTGTAAGTACTAAATGATAAATAAAAAACCCAGAGAGGTTCGCCTGCAAAATGTCCACTCACATGGGCGTCCACGTAAGATGACCTAGTATTGGACTAAAGTGTAATATTAAATAGTTCCAAGGCCATACATGTAATTTATCCAAAAAAGTTAAGCCTAATTAATATATTTACAATACTTTTTCTCGAAAATACAAAAAAAGGGTGGAGGGTATGTGTGCAAATTGCCCCATTTAAGTTGCTTTGATTGGGATGTTCGATGCATGCCACATGTCTGATCCAATGGTTGAGAGAGGACGACAATTCAAATAAAGTGGACGACCCAGATTATATCTGGGTTGCATTCTTGACCTATGGTCGTCGAGCCCTCTAAATGATTTGTTGAAGAGCGATGGCCGGGTCTACTTGGATCTCCTCATTCTCCTTCTTCCACGATGGATCTCCGATCTAATGGTGGCAAGAGAGCTAGGGGTCCTCCGCATGTGCAGGTGGGCTCAAGTAGTCACGAGGGATCTCTGGGAGATCCGATTGATTCAGGGGACCTGGAGGTGCTCCCGGTGCATGCCTCGTCTCCGTATGGGTCTTCAAGTTATGTAACCTGCACCGAAAGGTTGACCGACTCGGGGGCGATCTCCTCAGGCACAATGTGAAGGTGTTAGTGATGGTAGGTGGAACGGAATGGAGGTTCCGACGAGGGTCATTGAAGGAACCTTGATTCCCAGATCCATGATGGACTTGGGTTGATCAGATGGGATGTTCGGTGGAGAATGCATTGGGGGTTCTAATGGAGTGGAAATCAGGGCGGAAGGACGATCGAATCATGTGATTTAGGCCTGGAGCTCGAGCTCCAGGGGATTTGGATTTTTTTAAAATTACGGTTAAGGACCAAATGAAATACCAAACTAGAGCTACGAAGTAACATTGCAATGGAAGACAGGACCTCTACTCGATCGAAGTTAAGGTGTGAAACCACAGGTGGAGCTTCTTCGACGATGGAATGGATCAACTCCTCTGATGCTCCACCTAGCTCCAGTTCCTTCCAATCTGAAGCTGTCACCTAGGGGAAAGGAATGCGGTGTAACTGAGGGGTTAAGAACTTAGGGAGAGCGATCAAAATTGGAGGCAGAGCGAAGGAGGAAGCTTTATAGGCTGCAAAAAGAGGGGACTTTGATCGAGGCTGCTGAACTAATCGATGAACGTCAGCCACATCTATGACATTGGTGTGAATAAAAGAGGTTCAATCTACGCAAATCATGTAGCATGCACTACAGGCGGGTGAGTCTAAGGGGACGGTCGCAGACCGTCCTTTTTGTCTTTAGAACCGTCCCCTTTGATCAACAGGGACGGTTCCTAAACCGTCCCTTCAGTCACCGTCTCATTTGACTAAATGGGACGCTTCTGACAACCGTCTCATTTAATTCACCATTGGGGACGGTTGTAACCGTCCCTTACACGAATGCTATTAGGGACGGTTGTAACATTCCCTACAACCTATTGTATTAGAGATGGTTAGAAACCGTCCCTAATGGTCATCAACATTTTGAGACGGCCCCAGAAAACGTTTGGGGACGGTTATCCCCGTCAGATGGGATGGTTGTAACCGTCCCCTTTAGCATAGCGTCTATAGCGACGCCAACATAAGTGTATAGGGACGGTTTTAACCGTCGCGTCTGCCCTACTAGGGGGGACGGTTACAACCGTCCCTAATAGTCTTCTGTTGGCGTCGCTATAGACTATTCCAGGCTTCTGTTGGCGTCGCAAAAGACCTGCAGAGTAGAAGGGACGGTTACAACCGTCGCATGCGTTTGCATGTAGGGACGGTTGTAACCATCCCTTCTACTCTTCAGGTCTTTTGCGACGCCAACAGAAGCCTGGTTGATTCTATAGCGACGCCAACAGAAGACTATTAGGGACGGTTGTATCCATCCCCTCTAGTAGTAGCATCTATAGCGACGCCAACAGAAGGGTATACGGGACGGTTATAACCGTCCCATTTGCGCTTCCCTAATGGGGACGGTTATAACCGTCCCCAAAAGTCTCCGTGAACTGTTCTGGCTGGGGGGACGTTTCTGTAGCTCTATAGGGGACGGTTACAACCGTCCCCAATAAACCATGACAGGAAAAAAAATTTATATATTCGGGTTTCTTCCCTACATCATTCAATATTAAACATGACAACAATATGAACATCATAAACTCTGCAACATCTTGAATATCATCAACATGACAACATTATGAATATCATCAACATGACAATGAATATCAACATGACATCATTCTTCTATGCAAAAGAACTAACCACAACATTTAACAACTAAACATTCGCCATATCATAAATTCAACATCAAACAACACATGACATTCAACATAATCATACAGTCAACTTTAATAAACGATAAGAAGTCTACATAATGTTTGGCATTAATAAAAAAAACATTACAATTAAAATATCAAAATTAACTAGGGTACTACATCCATGCTACCTACTCAGATGCGCCACTCCCGTCACTCTCATCGGTTTCCTCCTCACTCTCCTCGTCGTCGTCGAGATGTGCAGGTTGTACAGGGGGCGTGGCTTGACTTTGAAGACGGCTTACTAAGGACATGACATTCACCATGTTCATACGCATCTGGGCCATCTCTGCAGCTTGTGCATTCATCGTTGCCTTTACTTCGCGCAGCTCCCTCTCCATCTCTCTTTCTCTCTGGCTTCCCTGCGAGGAAGACTGCGACCCACCTGCACCACCCATTCCGTACCATGTACGGATCGTTTCGCCCCGTCCTCCGCAACGAATGCGTCCACTGTGTTCTGGACCAGTGACTTGACGGAAGGCATCATCGGCCGTCAACGGGGGATTACTCGTCCCTGTGTTATCCAACGAGGAGGTGGTAGAGAGCCTAATCATTTCTTCCTACATATAAGAAATATAAAATAAGGTCAGTATATTACCATAAGTAATCCTTTAAGTAAAAAATGTATTTATACTTACATGTATTGGTGCGTAGGCGTCATCAACCCACTGCACCTCTCCTCCTAAGTCTCTGCTCTTTGACCCAGCAAAAACCTCTATGCAGGTCATTTCTCTTTCATTTTCCCTCAACTATAAAAAGTAAAACAACTTCTTAAAATTGTTATAAGACTCAAAATTAATCGTTGTAAATATTCTTTAAATACTTACAAAGTCGTCCTTCAGTTGGTTGGTGTTCTTCCTTCCCATCTTATGCGTCGACCTAAACCCTTTCGAACGATTCGACGTATTCTTGGAAGAAATCGACTGAAATTTCACAAAGTCAGTATAAAAATAAAAGAAATAACTAAGAAAACTACATACATACCGCAAAATCCTCACTGGACCAAATATTAATCAGCTCCCTCCATTGCTCTGGTGTAACACCAGGTGGGATATTCTGCACAAGCTGCTCATATGGAATCTGGGGGTTGAAGTACTACAAATGGAGAAATAAATATAGTCAATATCTAAATCTTTTGATATTAAATATTACTAAAAAATCTTACTTTAGCCTTTATGCGTCCCTTGTATCGACGCAACAACTCAGCAACATGAGATAAAATCTGAGAATCGACATGGGTACTGCGTTCCCATGTAAAAACAGCCTGATACAACAAATATAATAACAATTAGCTCATAAAATGCAAAAACTGTTTTAAGATTTTAGAATACCTCCAGATCAGCAAGTATGGCAGCCTTGACAGCATAAGGAAGCTGTCGGAAGTTGTGGGTGGTGATGGGGACGCGCGCACGGGCAACCTGGCCAAGGTAGCTCTGGAACTCCGTGGAGTTCTCTCCTACCGCATCTCCGCCAACAATGCGTACAGGTAACGTCTGCCCTGGTGCAAGAAGGTCTAAGAATCTACACTGAGACGGTCCACGCCGTCTCTGTGTAGCTCCACTACCTGTATCAGAAGAACCGCCATGTGGCTGCTGGGGAGGTTTAGGGACCTCCCGAATACGTCTAGGTCTAGGAGCCATGTCTGCAATTTAAAGAGTTATTACAAATATATACATTTCGATAGATGACAACAATTTCAATTAATAGAAATTGAAAATAAAAAAACATTACCTGAAATTGCTAGTTCCAAGTTCCAATGTCGTTGTCTAATACCTCATGGAAAAAAATCATTCGAGTTATTGTGATATGCTACATCATTGTCTAGTGCATCTGCCTCTTCGTTTACGTCGAAGAAATCTCTCGGTGTTGTTCTAATTGGTATTATCCATCCACTAACTGAGTTATCTGGAACATAAAAGACCTGTTCGACCTGACTGGCAAGCGTATACGGTTCATTTGTTTGTAACCTACCTGTTTGCTTTAAAGAAAGAACCCCATTTCTATCCTTCTTGTAACCTACTCCAACTCAACCAACATCGAACCAGATGCAATGAATAGAACACACCTTGCATCATGTGTAAAACTGATTTCTAATATATCAATAATCTCGCCATAGTATCCGTCAATTTCAGCATTGAGATCAGCCTTCACTATTACTCCTGAAAGTTGTGATGCTTTATTTTCATCAATTGACTTCTTCCGAAATCTAAACCCGTTAACGATATAGCCAGAATGTGATATTATCAATGAGTATGGACTCCTGTGAATTATATCGAGATTTGCGCTCCACTGTTCATCTTCGTTAACTTTTAATAATTTAATTTTATCCCCGAACCATTTCAGAAAGTCTGATTTGCTAGTGGTTGTTGACTGAAACTCTTCGAAGAAAGAATTAACCTCGTCTACTTGCATCAAAATATAATAATGAATAAGATCTGTTTCAATGTCTGAAATACTACGACGGGTACTCTTTAGGATAGCTCGGCCATTCTGTTGAAATATCCATAGTTTATTTGGATCTTCTGTCCACAACTCACCATCATTATTTCGTATGAATACAATCGCTGTAATCGGGGAATCAAAGGAAAGAACCATAAAATCTTCTCCGGTTTTTTCCTGTTCGAATCATTATCATTATTCTTATATCTGCTACTTTTGTAGTCAGGACATTTATCTAAATTTGAGTAATCCATCCAATATAAAATGCAGTCGTTCATACATGCGTCAATTTTCTCGTAGTTAAGTCTAAGTGCACGAAATCTAGACTTAGCGTCCTTCCAGTCCTTTGGAAAACTTTCTGGATTATTTAATAATGTCCTAATCAAAAGTAAGACATCTGTCATCGTAACCGTTGTACACCGATTCTTCACTTTTATCTTAAACATCTCCAGAAGAAAACATAATCGAGACATTTTGACTCCTGAGCATAATGGCTTCTCTGCATCTTGTATTTTTTCATGCAACGTATCCGGAAGCGAATCCATCATTTCATCGGTGTCATGTCCTCGAATGTTATCTACCATCTCAAATATAGCATCACGATCTTGTATTTCTGAGACATCTCTTTCACTATCACCGTGGACATTACTATCTTCTTCTAAATTAACTCCTTCACCATGATATGTCCAATTCGTATAATGTAGCCAAAATCCATTTAATATCAAATGCTCGTAAATTGTGGCTCGATTTTGGGTCAAAGTATTTTTGCATCTTATGCAAGGACAATGTATCTTATCTCCTTCACCTCCTACAATATGATAGTGCGATTCATATCAAAAAGCCCAGTCTATGAATCCGATAACTCCTTTATTATATGTCTGATAGTCATCGAATCTTTTGTTCGTCCAAATTTTGTCCATTGCCTAAAGGTAAGATCCAAAGTTAATTTCAAAAATATTTGGTAATGTTCATAACAACAACATGACATCATTATTAACTAGGGTAGCTAACAGGTTTTACAACCTAACTAAATATTATATTGCACACTTGGTCTTCGATCCAGAGAGTCCGGTCTCGGTCTACCCCTCCTCCTCCCGACAAATTGGGTTCAGGAACAGCGCTTGGCAGGGCAGGCTGCGGCACGTAGGCTCGAAGGAAAATGAATCGGCTATACACAAATATTCTACTTAATTAATAAATAGTCTACTAAATATTATGTGGCACACTTGACCTTCGATCAGAGAGTCCGGTCTCGGTCTACCCCTCCTCCTCCCGACAAATCGGGTTCAGGAGCAGCGCTTGGCAGGGCAGGTTGTGGCACGTAGGCTCGAAGGAAAATGAATCGGTTATACACTAATATTCTACTTAATGAACAAATATTCTACTAAATGTTATGTGGCACACTTGGCCTTTGATCCAGAGAGTCCGGTCTCGGTCTACCCCTCCTCCTCCCGACAAATCGGGTTCAAGAGCAGTGCTTGGCAGGGCAGGCTGCGGCACGTAGGATCGAAGGAAAATGAATCAGCTACACACTAATATTCTACTTAATGAACAAATATTCTACTAAATATTATGTGGCACACTTGGCTTCGATCCAGAGAGTTCGGTCTCGGTCTACCCCTCCTCCTCCCGACAAATCGGGTTCAGGAGCAGCGCTTGGCAGGGCAGGCTGCGGCACGTAGGGTCGAAGGAAAATGAATCGGCTATACAAGTCAAAGTTAATCTATAGTTAACATCCAAAGTTAATAACTATGTTTCACTACTATGTCTCTATTCTAACTATGTTTTAAAATAAGACTTACAAGCATTTACCTAAATTAATCATCTTTTATCGCTAATAGCATTTAATCATAATCAAGATTAATCTACTGACTTAAGCATTTGACTAAACTAATCTACTGACTTAATCAAGATTAATCACAATTAGGCATTTATCCACTATTTTTAATCTACTATCTTTAGCATTTGATTAAACTAATAAGTATATCAAAAAAATATGCAATCATAAGCATGATGAATATATAATAATTTAAGAACAAAACTTACAACCAAGTAATGCGGCGGGCAAGGCGGCGGACGGGCAGCGGGCGGACGGGCACGAGTTGAGGCCGAGGAGGAGGGCGGCAACGAGAGGGAGGTGGAGGAGGAGGAGGGCGCCGGCGAGTGGGAGGAGGAGGAGGAGGGCGACGGTGAGTTGGGAGGAGGAGGAGGAGGGCGGCGGCGAGTTGGGAGGAGGAGGAGGGCAGCGGTGAGTTGGGAAAGGAGAGGAGGGCGGCGGCGAGTTGTGAGGAGGAGGAGGATGACGGCGGCGGCGAGAGGGTGGAGGAGGAGTGACGAGGCGGCGAGAAGGAGGAGGAGGGCGGCGGCGAGAGGGAGGAGGAGGAGGAGGAGGAGGGCGGCGGCGAGAGGGAGGAGGACGAGCCGGCAACGGTGAGTACGGTGAGGGATCGAGGAAGAGGTCGAATAAGAATGAGGAAGAGCCGCCTCCGTCGGAGGGGTATATCACCATCGGGGACGGTCAAACAACCGTCCCCTATATGAATGATCGGGGACGGTTATGAGTGAACCGTCCCCTTTTCTAAGGGCAGAGGGGACGGTTTTGCAACCGTCCCCTATAACGAATTATCAGGGACGGTTACAACCTTCCCCTATAGTTTGATATAGGCAACGGGCACAGTGGAGTAATGGGGACGGTTATAACCGCCCCCTACAGTTCCCGGGTTGACAAAAAAATAAACTGGGGCTAGCCTATTTAGGGACGGTTTGTGAACCGTCCCTAAAGGTCTTTTGTATAGGCGACGGACACAGTGGAGTAATGGAGACGGTTATAACCGTCCCCTAAAGATCCCGGGTTGACAAAAAATAAACTGGGGCTACCCTATCTAGGGACGTGTAAAGAACCGTCCCTAAAGGTCTCTTAATGGCGACGGTCAATATTAACCGTCGCTATTACATTCGAAAGGGGACGGTTTGCTTCTGACCGTCCCCGATACTGTTATTGGGGATGGTTACTCCTTGACCGTCCCCAATAAGCGTACCTAAAGGACGTCCAGTTTGTAGTGATGCTAAACTAAAGCATCATGGTTTGGTGCGGATAAATGGGCAAGGAATCAGGTTGTCACAGTCTAGCACTCGAGGAAGAGAGAAGGGGCCAGCCGACCAAGGTCAACAGGGGAGCGATTCTGGATGGTCCACGTGGACAACCAAAAATTACAAAGTATAAATACCTTGTAAAATTAGAAATAAATAATAAATGAATCAATTAATTTATTTATTAAAACATAAAAAAATGTATAATTTAATGTAGTATTTTGTGCCTATTTTTATTTATTTTTTAGGATTTTTATTATAAGTTAGTATTTACCTGTATAATTATAGGTAAAACCACCTATATTTTGGGCTTTGTATTTTTAATTTGTATTTTGCATTTTATTGTTTTATGCATGTATTTTATATAGTTTGAATTTATTTAAATACACATGTAGGTATTTTCATTTTATTTTTCTGAATTTATATGTACACTTAAGTAATTATGTACATAAATATTATATTTATATATAAGTGCCTTTGCGAGGGCCCAAAATAATATCCTCACAAAAGTGTCAAGATAGAATGTCGCTGAGGTGACCTCTAACTAAGCCCGAGATCGATCAGTAATTAATCCACACAAGAAATAAATCAATCAAGGGGTCAAAATTTATTTTATCCTATAATAAAATGTATAGTGGACAAGTATAGTAGGTGGTCGAACTCAGGAAACAACGGAGAATAGACAATCATAATTGGCTAAAAGAAGACAATAAATGATTTTGGAGATTTATGGGTATTTTTGGATTTTGGTAGGTTTTAATTATTTAAATATTTTGAGATTTTTTATACTTTATGTTTTTAATTTTATATTTTTATATTTTATTTTTGAATTATCTGATTTTTAATATGTATAATAATTAACTATTATAATAGAAATGTGTGTGTATATATAAATAGAGGTAGCTTTTATATTTATAAATGTGGCTATAATTATTAAAATTTCATAAAATAAAATATTTTTAGCTTTTTTATTTTTATCTATTTTTCATATTTTTCTTATAATTTTTACTATTTTTGTATTTTTAAGAGAATATTCATTTTTCATATTTTCATATTTTTATGATTTGTAAATGTTATTAACAATATGTGTACATAATTAGATTAAAGTAAAATCAGTAGAAATACAATGAAATAAATAGGTGAATTAAGATAAATAGATGAAATATACATACATATATATATAATAAAAACTCATATTTATTTAAGTATACATATTACTTTAGAATATACAAAAAACATATTTATGTGTATCTAGTTAAGTTATAAATATATAATCTATGTATATAAATCATAAAATAGAAAATAGAAAATAAAAACTAAATATTTAATATATAGGTAAATATACCTATAAATGTACCTCTAAAAAGTAACATACAACAAATAAAGTCAAAAAATGTTAAAAATCATATTAAATTAATACATAAAATATTAAATATTTTTCATGTTTTTACTAAAAATTTAAAAAGTCATTTACTATTTTATTTTCTTCTATTAGTGAATTTATTTTCGGCTTTGTCTCTTAGCGACCATGTGGACCAATGAGGGGTCGGCCTTGGTTGTCCTGTCGGTCATTTGGCCCCTCCGACGCCTTAGGTATGTTAGCTTTGTTGACCACCCACTTCTCTTGATTTTTCCAGTCTGATTCTTTCATTTTTTTTTTGAAATAATTTCTTATGCTCTTTCACTCCATATTGACTCCTCGATCAATGGGTCACTGAATTGGTTGTTCTTCTCAAGTTAAAAGGCCCTTATACATAGACCCCACCTCCATTACCATTTGAATTTCAATCCCTCTTTAGCCTAGAAATCCCCTGATCTCCTTGTGCTCGAGTTCCCTGGTGACATCAGGAAGCCATCCGAGTCATTTGTGTGGAGGAAGAGGTCTAAAGATGGTGATTCGAGTATGTTTACTCGAGATCCTCGCACATTTCCTTAACCATATTTTTGTAAAGAATATTTAAGGTAATGTGAGCCTCAACACTGTTGGTCATCCCAATCATAACCAAATAGTTGTCAGTCTACCAGCTGTCGCACTCTTTGTCCTTTTCATCTAAAGGATATTTAGTCAAAATGTAGAGTTTCCTCTGACCACCAATGAACATCATAAAACATCGAGACCAGAGCACGTAATTTTCTGTGCCCTTGAGTTTGATAGTAGTGCCTTGTGCCATAATATTCATGGCCAAGGGCTTTGTCTCGGAAGAAGAAGGCGCCATGGTGGTCTTAAATAGAAAGAAGATCTTGTCATCAACTAAGAATGCATATAAAAGCTAAAAAATGCCCTAGAACTCACGTTTGCCCTTGAAAAAGGGCTAAAAACCCTCAATGGATAGCATATCTGAATTCTTGGAAGAGTTCCGTGATGAGTTTTAGATCTCTAAAGAGTCCTACGATACCCGTGGAGGCTAGCTGTGGGGCTGACGACCTTCGTAGGAGGTCCTAAAAGCGCAAGGCAGCGCTAGCAGGAGGGCTGCTCCACTGGAGGCGATTGGAGGGCCTTGCGCGGGGCCCTAATTCTGGGAAGAGGGTGCGCGTAGGCTTTTGCGAGGCTTGAAGTTAGCGGTGGAGATTTTAGGTCAGAACCCCGGTCTAGGACCGTTGCTCTAATACCATGTGGAGAAGAGAGACAAATGGGATATCTATTCCATAGGGCTAGGGTCTCTTATATAGAGAGAAAACCCTAGAGAGTACAAGAGGAAAAATACATAAATAGCCCTTAAGGGTTACGGAACCCGAAGGGTTAAAGGTTACAGAACATGAAGGTTAAGAGTTACAGAACCCAAAGAGTTACAAACATAATTGTAATATAATAATTCTAACAACTATGATCCATATGTTGCCTTTGATATTAACTCTGTTTTTTTTCTAGAATACATATTGGCATGTGGAGGAAGAATATAAATACTTAGGATTTACTATGCCCGAGACAAAAACTTTCAAAGGATTCTATATATATGAAACTCAAGGTGAAGCATGATATGCTTTTATTTTCTAGTTTCATATTTATGTTATTATTATTATTTTGATAGTGAATAGATAGTAGTAATATATTCGTTCGTTTTTTTTCATTATGTGACTATGGAAAGATAAGTGGAGTTGCATTGCTAAAGACATATCATATATGGCCCCCTCCAGATGGGCAGAAAGTTGTTGTTGACTGCGGTGAATTAGTTCCATTATTTGATACAACAATGGGGGCATTGAGTAATTTGTTAGTAGTTGCAGTTTGCAATGGAAGAATGCGGCCATCAGATTATGAGGACCGAAGATATCTAAAAAGGTTAGACTCCTAGCTTGTTGGCGTGTGGCTTCTTTGAAATGTATATATGTTAAAGTCATTTTTTTTGGGTTATTATCAATTATGCCCCTCTGGGATATTGCAATATCAGTTATCCCTACCTTTTTGGGAATATCAGTTGTGCCCTCGACTTCTTGTTCTTTTATCACTAGTACCCCTCAGGTTAGTTGTTGTCCATCCTCCATGTAAACGGACGTTAACTTCGAGGATACAACCAGAAATAAATTAGAAACAAAGGATAGAAAAATCATCCTCTTCCTCTTCCCCTTCTCTTCCTCCCCCTCCGCCCAGCTCCTCTCCCTATGCATGTGCTCCTCCCCTCTGCCCTGCTCCTCTCCACCCGCCTAGCTCCGCCCCCTCCACCCTGCTCCCCCCCCTTCGCCCATTGGCACCCCTTCGCCCATTGGCACCCCTCCACCCTGCTCCTCCCCCTCCGCTCCTTTCCTCCCTCTCCATCCAGCTCCTCCACCCTGCTCTCTCCCTCTACCCAGCTCCCTCCCTTCGCCCTGCTCCTCCTTGTGTACAACTGCTCAGCATCGTTCCACGTTAACCCATCGTTGTTCCCTGACCTCAACGGCCTCCTGACTTTAGCGTCTATGATCGCGAGTGTGCAGGTGGTCTACAATATCATCGTGGAGAAGCAACCGCTGTGGGGGAGAAGAAGCGGGGGATGGAGGAGGGGGTAGAGGTGGAGGAGTGGGCGGACAAGGAGGATGGGGGCGTAGAGAGGGCCTTTAATATGACGAAGTCATGATCAGCTTGTGAAGGAGGCACAAAACTCTCTAGCCTCTGATCTAGACCCCACTAATGGGAGAGAAGCATCAGCGTTCCCCAGGAGGAGGAGGTGCCTACGGTGCGGGGGAGGAGATTGGAATCTGGCAGAGCTTCATCATGGAGATGGGTCCGAACATCCACATGAGCCCAACGAGAAGCGAAAATGTACCAGTCATGGCCAAGGACGAAGATGGCTGTCACGACCCGATTCCGAGTCGTCGGAGCCTCCCATATCTAGATCTGTTTACCCAACAATAATGTATTCGGCAATCACAACTACCATTCAGAAACACACTGCAATTAAAAATACTCAGAAGGAAGTATTTCAACACTTTTCCATTCACAAAATAAAGTTCACATGATATATTGTCCCACTTTAACTATTTACATATACATCAACTTGAAAGGAAATATACAAAAAGATTACCAACTACCTTATAGAGTAAAGCTATTACGGCTGGTTGGATTGCTATTATGTTAGCTGGCTGGATTACTAAAGTCCTTGTGATGGCTCACCGACACCTGTTGAGTTTTCCATATATCATAGGATAACAACTAGCGAATGCTAAGTAACGAAGAAGAGAAAAGCAAACAAATGGTGTAATTTTTCAAAACTTATTATCACAAAAAGTTTCATCCCTTCTCGTTAATTTAAGTCTTATTTCTCTCTATTCCACATCAAGGATTAGTCCAGGGAATTACCTCACCATATATGGACTCTGAAGCTATGGACACTTCGGGATTGGAGATTACGTTGATCTTGTAAGCTTATGTTGTCACACGTCGCCTCAACCAATCCTCCAATATTATCCTGACAATTTTCTTTTCTTTTATTAATCAGGGTCTCAAACCCTCAGCCTGACAAACAAAGTGCTCCACCGTCCTCAAGGATCCGATTGCTTAAAACCTCAGGCTAACCTTTAATCACATAACCTAGCAGCTTTAAAAAACATGTTATCATGGCCCAGCCGCTATTGAACCACTCGTGCTTCCACATGGCACGACCACATCTTCTGTCATTCAACTTGAATATATTGGCTCCCGGTACCATGCATTGTAAATCATTTCTTTCGTACGTACTTATCATAACAGGGCAACCGTGTACCACTTAGGTAGGGAAACGCCAATACGGGTTCCTTCCGATAAACCTACAGGTTTCATGCCCGACTTGTAGTTCTACTCTCAGTCATTCTTAACGTAAGACACAATACTTTTCATGATCCAACTCAAAATACATCAATACCCATGATGCAATTCCTCCATTAAGCATTAGTTTTGTATAAACATAAATACTGAGTATAGACTTACACGTATATTAATTCATATATTTATATACTCATATTTATGCTTGTTTTAACTTCCAAACCCTAAATTTCCAAACCACTGCATCCATTCGATGTTTATACCTTATTTTAGTTGAAATCACAAAACAACCTATCGTATTTTTTCAAAAATTTATCAAATTAGGGTTCTTCGTAGCAAAGAGCATAAATATGGAAATCTCAACGATCTCATATGAAAACCCAACAGCAAAAGGAAGGATTTCGTTACCTAATCGAGCTCTCTCTCTCTCGTATGCAGTGCTTTATCGTGATCCTTTTTCAAAAGGATGATTTATAGATCCTGAAATGATTGAATTTCATTTTCGTATCAAAAACGCTAAGAACGTGCCAAGAACATGAAGAACGAATGAAGAACATGAAGAACACATGCATAACACGAATAACACGAAGAACACATTTTCTCTTGAAATTTCAGCAGAGCTTCCCCTTATACGGGGTGATATTTCTAGGAAATTTTCGGCAGGGTTTCCCCTTATTGGGACATATTTCTATATAAATTACGATAGAGTTTCCCCTTATATCGTGACATATTTTAAAAAAATAGAAAGAGTTTCCTTTATAAAATCACCGAGAGGAAAACAATAAGGAAACTGAAAGAATATAACCAAACTACAATCGATGGAGAATCGATAGACACCACGTGTCTTAAGTGAGTGAAGGTGTGACGAATCACAGGGTTCACTAACGTGCATAGCCGCCCACTCCTAAGTAGGGTGTTACACATATTTCTCCTCAAACCACAACAGAAAATGAATTGGAAATAAAGATAAATCGAAAACAAAGGTGGAAAAAGAACATGAATCGAAAACCTAACTCACGAAGCAAACTAAGAGAGGATCGTACCTTCCTCCTCCTCGTTCTCCCGGCAGTGCTTCCTTAGCCCTCCTTCCTCGCCTCCCACTCCTCCTCCCGACCTCTCGATCCTAGCCCTCGGGGTGGTGGTAGTGGTGGAAATCGTAGAGAATGAATGTGTGGGGGGCTATTTATAGGCTCCAGAAAATCGCTAACCATGTTTAGAAAACCATGTTTTAGACCTTAACCGCGGTTAGCGGCCCATGGTTTTAGCGAAAAATTATACGAAACTTAGAGCTTAATTTAGAACATTCTAGAGTACTCTAGATTCTCTAATGATGCTTAATTAAAGCTGATCGTGATTAACTTTCACTAATCGTGATTTAGCTTTCACGGTTTACGCTTATCTTTTGGTAACTATTGGTTAGTGTTCGATAGTGGTCATTAATGATTTTCAATCCATCACTAGTTTCTTTAATCATGATTAATTAGTCTTAATGACAGTCATTAAGAGTTAATGACATCTTAAACCTCCTTACGTCTCTTTCTTCCAGAAATCATAACAAATTGAAACGAAGTCTGATTCACACAAAACAAATTCTGTTGGTTTCCTCTTGACGAGCCGGATCTTATGATATAAGATTCGAGAGATGACCAAGTTCAAGGCTTTACAATTAGAACAACCTTAAAGGAAGTCTCATCCTCGAGACTAGAAATGCATGCTTAACAACCTTAAAGCGGATTGAAACCATAACAACCTTAAAGAGAATGAACGTCATTTCATTTATAATAAAGATATACACAGTACATAGTATTATCACTCAAACAAGTTGGGGTATTTTTCTCTCATTTCTACCTCAGATTCCTATGTGGCTTCTTCAAACTCTTGTTTGCTCCAAAACACTTTAACTAGAGGTACCTCTTTGTTCCTCAACTTCTTGATATCCCTGTCCCGTATTTGCACAGGTATTTCTAGGTATGTCAAGTTTGGCTCAACATGAAGATCATCATAGCTTATCTTATGCTCAGGATTCTTAATATACTTTCCCAGATTTGATACATGAAAAACATCATGTATTGTCGAAAGATGTGGAAGAAGTGCAAGTCTATGTATGAGTTCCCCAATCTGCTAAATAATTTCAAAGGGACCTACGAATATGGGTGCCAACTTTCCATGCAGTCCAAACCTCTGAACTCCCTTCATAGGCGATACTTTTAGGAATACAAAGTCACCTACCTCAAACTCAAGGTCTCTTCACATATTATCATTATAGCTTTTCTGGCGACTCTGAGTAGTTATCAGTCTTTCTCGAGCAAGCTCTACAGCTTCTCGTGTCTCCTGGAGTCTATTTGAATCATAAAGGTTCTTTATCCCGACCTCTTGCCAACACAAAGGAGTAGTACACCTTCATCCATATAGTGCTTCAATTGGTGCCATGCCAATACTTGTATGGTAACTATTGTTCTAGGTGAATTCTGCAAGAGGCAAATATTTCACCCATGATCCTTTCAATTCTAAGGCACATGCACGTAGTATATCCTCTAAAGTCTGAATCCTACGTTCTGATTGACCATCTGTTTGTGGATGATATGTTGTTATCAAGTATAGTTGTGTGCCTAAGGCTTTCATGAAGTTCTCCCAATAGTGTGAGGTGAATCGTGAATCTCGATCGGAAACTACTTCCTTTGGGATACCATGGAGGCGGATCACATGTGTAATATATAACTCAACAAGTTGATCTGGAGTGGAAGATAAGCTTATTGGAATAAAGTGTGCTACCATGGTCAGACGATCTATTATAACTCATAGACTATCTTTACCACTAGTCGTCTGAGGTAAGCCAGTAATGAAGTCCATGGAAATGCTTTCCCATTTCCACTCAGGTATGGGAAGGGTTGTAACAATCCTGGTGGCTTTTGGTGTGAAGATTTTGCCTGTTGGCAAGTGAAATATGAATTCACAAACTCAGCAACATCTTTCTTCATTCCCGACCACCAAAAAAGTATGAATGAAGATCCTTATACATCTTCATAATTCTTGGATGAATAGATAATCTAGAGCAATGTGCTTCACGTAAGATGCCGTTCCTTAGTTCAGGTGTGTTTGGTACACAAACTCTGTCATGATTATATAGTAATTCATCTTGTATATGGAATCCCTCTATCTCATTCTTCTCAAGTTGTTGTCTCGAGTCTTTAAGGATTGGATCACCCTCCTGACCTTTCTTTATCATATCCCAGATCTCTGGTTTGTATCGGTAAGGAATAGTTATAGTATCATCACTACTATCAAATGATTTCCATTCACTTAACGTTGTTAGTACACCCAAGAAGTGGATAGAACTCATCATCCCATGTGAATAAGTTCTTATACTAAGGGCATCTGCTACAACGTTCCCCTTACTGGGGTGGTAGGAGATAGTGCAATCATAGTCCTTCAACAACTCCAACCACCGTCTCTGTCTCATATTGAGCTCCCCCTAATCAAACAGATATTTCAAGCTTTTATGATTGGTGAAGATTTCAAAAGTAATACCATAGAGGTAGTGTCTCCAAATCTTTAAAGCGAAAGCTACAACAACTAATTTAAGTTCATGTGTCGGATAGTTCTTCTCATGTGTCTTGAGCTGTCGATGCATACACAACTACCTTACCATGTTGTATAATAACTTCCCTAAGTCCTTCTTTAGATGCGTCAGTGTACACTGTAAACCCTTCACTCCTGGAGGGTAGAGTAAGGATAGGTGCAGATGTCAGGCATTCTTTCAGTGTTTGGAAACTAATTTCGCATGCATCAGACCATATGAATGGGACTTCCTTCTGAGTCAACCTAATCATTGGCAATGCTATTCGTGAAAAGTCCTTCACAAATCTTCTATAATATTCAGCTAAACCCAAAAAAGATCGAATTTATGTGACCATCTTCAGGCGTTCCCAGCTTATTACTGCACTAACCTTTGTAGGATCAACTGATATATCTTCCCCAGAATAACATGGCCTAAGAAAGATACTTCAGCTGGCCAGAAGTCACATTTGCTATATTTAGCATATAGTTTGTTCTTCCTTAGGGTTTCAAGTGCCTGCCGGAGATGGTGTTCATGCTGGTATTTATCCTTGGAGTAAATAAGTACGGCATCAATAAAGACTACTACAAAGTGATCTAGGAACTCTCTAAATACTCTATTCATGAGATCCATGAAGGCCGCTGTGGCATTTATCAATCCAAAAGGCATAACTAAGAATTCATAATTTCCATATCTACTTCGAAATGTTTTCTTGGGGATATATGCATCTTTAATCTTCAACTGATGGTATCCAGATCTTAAGTCAATCTTAGAATACATAGTTGAATCCTACAACTGGTCAAAGAGATCATCTATTCTTGGCAAATGATACTTGTTCTTTAATGTCTTTTTGTTTAACTGTCTATAGTCAATGCACAACCGCATTGACCCATCCTTTTTCCTCACAAATAAGACAGGTGCACCCCATGGTGATGTACTATGATGAATGAATCCTTTATCTAACAGTTCTTGTAATTGTACTTTTGACTCTCGCAACTTGGCTGGGGCCATCTTATATGGAGGGATAGAGATAGCTGAGTATCAGGTGTGAGAGATATTTCAAATTCAATCTCTCTCTCAGGTGGTAATCCAGGTAGTTCTTTGGAAATACATCACGAAACTCGTACACTATAGGTACAACGTCTATCATTCTGTCTAACCCTAATGTAGTGGTTACATAAGCTAAATAGCCTTGGCACCCTTGCTCTAATAACTATTGTACCTTCAAAATAGAGATATATTCAATATTATCATTGGATATCTTTCCAATGAACTGGAACTCTATCGAGTTAGAAAGGTGAAAAGTTACTATCTTCTGAAAACAGTCAAGGCATGCATGATGCCTCTCTAACTAATCCATACCCAGTATGAGATCAAAGTAATTCATTTCGATAAGTAGCAGATAATCAGGTGACTGATGTCTTACAATCTGTCCCACACAGTCGTCTAAGATATTCTTGAATTATAATCCTCTTAATTTCTTACTCAGATAATGGTTTTGTGCTTTTATTAGAATCTTATCCTTACAATAGGAATCAAATATTCTTCTTCTTTTTTTGCCTACGAAGCACCTCCTCTACTGCTCCTCCAAATGGAGTAGGGGCAAACAATTCAATAGATTGATGGTGTATAGACTCTTTCTTATGAGGGTGAATAGAACCCTCAACTCTAGCATCCACGGTTCTGGATGACTTTGATCTCTCATTGTGGCAGTGAGTCTTCGCTCGAATGCATATTACCTTTGATCCATCTCATGGGTCATCACTATCATAATCCTTAATTGCCTAGACCATCTTAGTCTGTGATGATCATGGGATGAGTCAAGGCCAAAGGTTAGGTCCTATACGTTTTAGCATGATGTACATAAGGGACAATGACTTGTGAATGGTACTGCAATCATTTATTAAGATCAAAGGATCTTAAGACAACCTTAGTTTCTGAATACCACTCATAGTTATCAATTACTGAGTAAATTAATGGAATAATCGAGTTTTGATACCAATTTGTCATGACCCAGATTCTGGGTCGTCGGATCCTCCCATATCTAGATATGGTTACTCGGCAATAATTTATTCAGCAATCATAACTACCATTCAAAAACAGACTGCAATTAAAAATACTCAGAAGGAAGTATTTCAACACTTTTCCATTCATAAAATAAATTTCACGTGATACATTATCCCACTATAACCATTTACATGTACATCAGCTTGAAAGGAAATACACAAAAGAGGTTGGGGAGCTTGCACCATGGTGCATGTAATTTTACATGCACCGGTGCCACAAACGCTCATTTTTTTAAAATGAAACATGAGGGGATTTACTTAGACCTATTAGTAGAATATATGTTTCAAATTTCAAATAAAGCAGACATTCCTAACTTGTTGATCTGAAAGGGCAAATTTCAACGATCTTGAGACCGTTAAAATATCGCAGTCTTGATGAATGTATAGAAGTCTTAAATTAAGTTGATTTTTAAATGACGTCATGGTGATATATAGTGATCTAAATCCCACATAGTTTCATTTCAAAAAAAAATATCAAAAGTTAGGCGTTTATGTCACCGGTGCATGTAAAGTTACATGCACCTTGGTGCAAGCTCCCCAACCTCTACACAAAAAGATTACCAACTACCTTATAGAGTAAGGTTATTATGGCTGGCTGGATGGCAACTATGTTAGCTGGTTGGATTACCAAAGTCCTT
The DNA here is from genome assembly GCA_037367405.1 of Ottelia alismoides. Classification (NCBI taxonomy): domain Eukaryota; kingdom Viridiplantae; phylum Streptophyta; class Magnoliopsida; order Alismatales; family Hydrocharitaceae; genus Ottelia; species Ottelia alismoides. The sequence continues at coordinate 340,873 of JAZKJV010005882.1, read as the reverse complement.
GCCATGGCTCACTGACACCTGTTGCGTTTTCCACAAATCATATGATAACAATTAGTGAATGCTAAGTAACGAAGAAGAGAAAAGCAAACAAATGGTGTAATTTTTCAAAACTTGTTATCACAAAAAAATTTCATCCCTTCTCATTAATTTAAGTCATATTCCTTTCTATTCCACGTCAGGGATTAGTCCAGGAAGTATCTCACCATTATATGGACTCCGAAACTGTGGACACTTCGGGATTGGAGATTGAGTTGATCTTGTAAGATTATGCCGCCGCATGTCACCTCAACCAATTCTCCAATACTACTCTGACAATTTTCTTTCTTTATTAAATAGGGTCTTAAACCCTCAGCCAGGCAAACAAAGGAGCACACCATCCTCGAGGATCCGGTTGTTTAAAACCTCATGCTAACCTTTAATCACATAACCTAGAGGCTATTAAAAAACATGTTATCGTTACCCAGTCGCTTTTGAACCAGCCGTACCTCCACATGGCACGACCACATCTTCCGTCGTTCAACCCGAATATATTGGCTCCCGATACCACGTATTGCAAATCATTCATTTCGTGCGTACTTATCATAACATGGCAACCATGAACCACATAGGTTGGGCAACGCCAATACGGGGTCCTTCCAACAAACCTACAGGTTGATGTCCGACTTGTAGTTCTACTTCCAGACATTCTTAATGTAAGACATAATCCTTTTCAGGATCCAACTCGAAACACGTCAATTTCAATGATGTAATTCCTCTACGAAGGCTTAGTTTTGCATAAACATAAAAATTGACTATAGACTTGCACGTATATTAATTCCTATATTTATATACTCATATTTATGCTTATTTTAACTTTCAAACTTTAACTTTACAAACCACTTAATCCATTTGATGCTTAGAACTTATTTTAGTTGAAATCACAAAACGACCTTTCATACTTTCTCAAAAATTAACAAAATTAGGGTTCTTCGTAGCAAGGAGCATAAATACAGAAATCTCAACGATCTCATATGAAAATCCAACAATAAAAGGAAGGATTTCGTTACCTAATCGATCTCTCTCTCGTATGCGGTGCTTTATCGTGATTCTTTTTCAAAAAGATGATTTATAGCTTCTGAAACGATCGAATTTCATTTTCGTATCAAAAATGTTAAGAATGTGCTGAAGAACGAATGAAGAACACGTAAAACACACGAAGAACACGAAGAACGCGAAGAACATATTTTCTCTTGAAATTTCAGCAGAGCTTCCCCTTATACGGGGTGATATTTCTAGAAAGATTTCGACAGAGTTTTCCCTTATATTGGGACATAATTCTATAAAAATTCCGCAGAGTTTCCCCTTATATCGGGACATATTTTTAAAAAAAAATAGAAAGAGTTTCCTCTATAAAATCACCGAGAGGAGAACAACAAGGAAACTAAAAGAATATAACCAAACTAAAGTCGATGGAAAATTGGTAGACCCGACGAATATTAGGTGAGTGAAGGTGTGACGGATCATAGGGTTCATTGGCGTGCATAGCCGCCTACACATAAGTAATGTGTTACATAAATTTCTCCTCGAACCACAACAGAAAACGAATTGGAAATAAAAATGAATCGAAAACAAAGCTGAAAAAAGAACATGAATCGAAAACCTAACTCACGAAGTAAACTAAGAGAGGATCGTACCTTCCTCCTCCTCGTTCTCGCGACAGCGCTTCGCTAGCGCTTCTTCCTCGCCTCCCACTCCTTCTCCTGACCTCTCGACCCTAACCCTTGTAGTGGTGGTAATGGTGGAAATTGTAGAGAATGAATGGGTAGGGGGCTATTTATAGGCTCCAGAAAACCATTAACCATGGTTTAAAAATCATGGTTTAGACCTTAACCGCGGTTAGAGGCCCATGGTTTTGACCCATGGTTTTGGCCAAAATTTATCCGAAACTTAGGGCCTAAGTTAGAACATTCTAGAGTATTCCAAATTTGCTAATGATGCCTAATTAATGCTAATCGCGATTAACTTTCACTAATCATGATTTAACTTTCACAACTTATGCTTATCTTTTGCTACTATTGATTAGTATCCGCTAATGGTCATTAGCGGTTTTCAATCCATCGTTAGTTTTTTTAATCATGATTATTTAGTCTTAATGATAGTCATTAAGAGTTAATGATGTCTTAAACCTCCTTATTTCTCTTTCTTCCAGAAATCATAACAAATCAAAATGAAGTTTGATTCACACACAACAAATTCCATTGATTTCCTCTTGACGAGCCGGATCTTATGATATAGGATCCGAGAGACGGCCAAGTTCAAGGATTTACAATAGCCCAGAACATGCTACCTTGTGCGACCTAGTAGAGGGGCGACAACACCCAGTTGTCGGAGGAAGATCACCTTCTCCTCCTCTCGATGCTGCTTGCTCAAGAACAAGAAGAAAAAGATGTGGGTTTCCAGTTTTATCCCTCGTAATCAAACCATAGTTTGAAAAAATTATGGTTAAGTTCAGCTCATTAACGGCTAAAGTAACGGATGGACACAAGTGAGAAAACAACAAGAAGTTGAGGGCACAACTGATATTCCCAAAAAGGGAGGGGTATAACTGATATTGCAATTAGAGGGGCACAACAAATAAAAATTCTTGTTTTTTTAAGATATTTGAGCAATATTTATGACTCATATTCAAGTTGGAATGTTGGTGGAACGAATTGGCATAACTGCATGCACTGCATGCATACTCTGTTTGGAGCTTTTTTCTAATAGTAGGCACTGTAATTTCAGGGGTCTGGAGTGTCCCCCTTGGGATTCGAACATGGATTCTATAAGGTGTAGGCACTCTGCATTACCACCAGACCACTCCTTATGGTCTATTATGTATGGAGCTTGTATGCATATATCCACGCAGGTTCCTGCCCTAAAAGAATAGGTGGAAATTTAAATGCTCCAACGAGAAGCGTTATGGTGGAGGTTCTTTTTGAACTAGCGTACTTTCTGAGCCAGAAACGGATCGGCTTGGCCTAGATTCTCATCTAGTCATTTTCTTTCTAATATAAACTCACTTTCCCAAAGCTAGGGCAAACTAGTCCCAAAAGTCAGTCTTTTGACCTGTAATATCTAATTAGGGAAAGAGGATGGAACAAACTATGCCAGTAGTAATTCTAGGTCCCCACTCCGTGAAAGATTGTTGGAGCTGGGCGGGAACAGCTCCTGCTTTACTCGCACTTAGTAACGAGTCCGAGTCCTAGAAGCATGCGAAGGGATATGTCTGGAAGGTTTTTCTAGTAGAACTCTCTTGCCTCCTTTCCTGCTTGAACCTCTTCTTTATGTAAAATAATTATGGGCTTTTTTGTATATGTATTTTCATATTGTTTTGATTCTCTTTTAACGATTACCATTAAAGATCTTGGCCTCCCTCTTTGAGACTGCACCTTGTTTTATACTCATGATGGAGTTCAGACTCTCTTCTCTTAACATTCTTCTGCGAAAAAGATCGGGCTACCTGAGGTTAATCGATTTTGACCATTATCTTCGTAGACTCAGTTTTATGTATTCACCTAGCGGCTATTTTGTTTCAGTATATACTAAAAAAGACATCATTTTGAGGTATATGGTACCGATAATCTTAATTTAGGTTCACGTCTTGATGTAAATTATTGGAACTTTATGGGAGATTGGATATATACTAGTGCCGATTAGTATAGTTCTCCTGCTGGTAATATCATTCCTGGTTTGAAGGTTTGTTGCTTAACACTTGTGCTGGTTTATTTTCTATTTATTAAAACTTGTTGCATGTATGAGAAGCTTGACATTTGTGGGACATGTATTAAGCATACATTTGCTATTATATAGTTGCACACTCCATACGTTTTAAATAATGCATCATGAATGGAATGGAAAGATGAAAGATATTTCAGGATCTCGGTTCCGTTTTTCTTTAAAATATTTTGATGAGTATGTTGCAATATCTAACAAAAAGGGTTACTGTGACATCGGAGCATATTCATCAAGTAATGGCAATGGCTTTGGAAATACATGGTCACTGGTTATTTCGAGATCTAGATACCACACTGTTAAATTGTTTCTCTTTTTCGAAAAGAAGGGAGATCGTTCCTTTCTAGCCCTGTTCTATCGTTAATGAGCATTGGCATCTAGAAATCTATGGAGAGACTGGGTATGTCTCATTGAAAATATTTATTGTTCAATGATTTTGATTTCAGGGAAGATGTGATACCGTCAAAGGCAGACAGGACCATGGATCCGGCCCAACTCCTTGTTGATGATGAGATGTTCCCGGAGCTGGAGCTTGTCCATGTCGTCATTCATCTTCTCCTTGACGTCGTTCATGTTGTTGAATGCTCTACCGGTAGACTTTTATTTTTGAATGAGTTGCATAATTAGGGGTTTTATAAGTATTGCATATATGTGTGCATGTGTGCGTGCTAATCATAGGTGACATTGGAATTAAATAAATCATTTTTATGTATATTACTCATAATATATGCAGTTTTATCTAGGGTTGAGCATTGAGCTGGGTCGGCCCGACCTGACCAAAAACCTGACCCATATAACCCGACCCAAATCCAAATCAAAAATTTAGTGGGCAGGTCATGGACCCCAAAATGAGCCCATATTTATTACCGGGTCGGAGTCGAGCCTGAGAAGGCCCAAACCCGCAAGCACGGTAACCCTAACTATACGATATCATTATATCTAGTATACTAATATTCGTTCTAAATTCCATGTTATAACTTTCATATCCTTATTTCGAGTATAGAATAAATGCTTAAACCCATTAATAATCATAGCTATTAGCGTGGATTGAGGACATTATTACATTAATATGCAAGAATGGAATCTGTGTCCTCAAGGGCATGTTTGGTTACTGGGTTGGACTGGATTGGACTAGGTTGGGGTCTCTTCCTGTAAATAGTAGTTGTTTGGATGGTTGGGATAGTTGGAATGACAATTGTGATATGATGTGACATTGATTATGCGTTATATTAACTTTTTTTAATGATTATAATATGTTTTTTTATGTTAGTAAGTGTATTTGAACAAGGTTAAAACCATTATACCACAAAAATTATGAAGTCAATACAAGTAATCCCAACCCAAGAATGCAGGGTTGGAACCAGGGGTATGTCAAGGTACCCCGAGATACCCTGCCAACCAAACAGGCCCCAAGTGTTAGAGCATGAACAAACTGTAAGTAACCAATCTGTATTGTGTCGTAGTTCCTGCATCTATAATAGAATATGTAATGGTGAATTGAATGGTGGTTTAAGCCGTCATATTTTTTTACCACATTTCTATTTTCGACATACTAATGTTAGAATCAAGAATTAGTTAGCATACTTAAAGTTTTAAACATATACACATGCATAAGAAACAACAAGACAAATGCAAGAACGAAACACATGATATTGGTGTACATAGGTGTTAAATTGAACCGGCTCGATCCGAATCGAATTCAATCCATTTTTTTTGGGTCGGATTTGGGCTTGGGCCTAGAATTTGAAAATAAATTAAGCCTAAGCATGAGCCATTAGTCCATATACTTAAATGGGCTTGGGTAAGCCAAGTTAAACCCAACCTGACCTGGCTTGATGCCCAACCATAGTTTTGTCCAACAAATGAAATGATTGTATTAGTTTATTATTGTAAATAATGATGAAAGAAGTGTTGCTGTGTGATTTTGTATTGAATAACTTATCAGTGGGGTGATGTAAAAACAGTTGCTTAAAACTCTATATAGGGACGGAAAAAATGTTGTGGTAAATCCAAATGGCGAGGTTTTTTCTTCATTGCAAAATATAAATCAATGATGACTTTTATTCATTGCAATTTTATATTTTTAAACGGTTTATCAATTGTTATATATATATATATATATTAACAGCATAAATAGCAGTGATTCTCAAATACTTCCCCAAAAAAGCATCATCATAGATGTATATTGTTGTAGTGCACAAATACTTCCCCAAAACCTTCATGATCCGTTGAGGTCCGAGTCATTTAGAATCTAAACGAATCTCTTCAACGTACATGCATTTCATCAGCCGATCCAAGGCTGAACATCATCTCTGATCGATCCCGACATATCGAAGCTCTACCGCAGCACCTAGAGTCGAGTATCAGGAAGAACTGATTGCTGATTGTCTGGAGTATATCAACATTGAGACTTTAAATTGAGGAGCTTCACCAAAGATCGAGAATCATCTGGAGCACTCGAAGATCGAAGTCCACCACCTGCGCCGATTCAGTTTTGGAGGACAACATTGCTGCGTCATATCAAACAAAGGGAGCTAAGAGGGCTGTTGGATCATTTCCTGCCACTGTCGTTAAATACGAGGAATATGCATCCATCGACGATCCATCTGAGTTGCTGATGTGCAGATGTTCGATTCATCACCATGCAACGCTTCGAGATGCACCATGCCTGAGCTACTAAGACATGAGATCAGGCCAGCCACTCAAATTTATGGTCCGGTCTCATCGAATCAACATAGCCGAAGGTACCATGTAAACAAGATCTTATCCATTCGATCGGTGTGCATGGGATTGAATTGAACCGTACAATCAAGGTGTTTTTACAAACATTGATCAAACAATACCCAAGTAGATCCTATGAATCTTAGATTAATGTTCTACACATCTTTCAAATTTCGTCCAAATCCAAAGTTATTTGCTATTTTATCTTAATGGTCAAATATTCGATCAACATTTAAACAACTTAAATTCCATTTAAAAAAAATCCGGATCGCTAACCACTAAGATAAAATAGCAAATAACATCAAATTTAAGGATGTGTAGATTAATCTAAGATTCAATATATAAGGTTGGATTTTGAAATCGAAAAATAATAATAATGAGGATTACCACACGCGTGTACTCAGGCACTCCAGCACGCCAAGCATAAGCATCAGTAGCCACAATAAGATATCAACCCTCCGACGTTTTAGAGTAAGACGTGGGGATAATTTACACATAGGTACTTGGAACTTTTTTATATTAGGTACAACTCCTGAGTTACTCACGTGCGCCAGAGCACGTGTGTAGAACCATTTGCGTCTCTAGCCTCGAGATTTCTATATTGCCTTTGCACGTAGTTAGTTTAATACTGATTACCATCTCATCCCTGTATTACAAATTAAATAACTAAATATTATCAATTATATATTAAGTACAGTACAATAAATAACATAGAAATATATTATTAAATACGTATTAGCCTAGTCTATTACATATAATTTTATATTTCAAAAATAATAGCATTTAATTATTTTAAAAATCAAATACCCCCTTAAAAATATACCTTCTTTCACTTTAAAAATATTAAAAATCATATATTCAGTATAAAATTCTAAAAAATCAGAGTATATAGATATCATTACATGCTAAACGAATTGAAATATTAATCAGAGTATAACATAATGTGGTAAAGGTATTAAAATTCTCTTCAAAAACTTTTTTAGTGTTTACTATTTTAAAATCATCAAAACAACACAGTTTGCATAAAATACAGTATTTTCCAATTAATTCAGTTTCTAAAATCCATAGAAATGTTATAAATATTCCAAAAATCAGTAAAAGAGTATAAAACATAAAAATATTTTAAAACCTAATTTTGGGCATGTTATACATGATTGAAAATAAAAAAGTACATTTTTCTTACATATAGAACCTCTTAAAAACCTTATTCATTAAATTGTTATAATAAATAAAAAATTCGAATAATTTTTTTTTAAAAAAGGAAAATCAGGAGATAAAAATATTGAAAATATAAAATACATAATGAGTACAAAATCATATACCTACATATAATATCTCATATGTATACATAAAATAACATAAAACTAAATATACACCCACAAATTTAACCTTGGAATTCATACCAGACAGTCTTGCAAAAGTCGGTATTCAGTAAGAAGAGTCACTGAATAAAGAATATTTTCTATTTGGGAGAATATTCAGAATTAATTGGTGACGTATTTTTTAATTATTTTAAATAAAAAGATTATATCTAATATATATTCCTATATATTTATACATAAATGATCATCGGTCAATAAGAGTACAAGATAGAAGTATCTATCAACAAGTTACATATATGGAGCTTTAACATTTGTGATCACTACTACAAAAACGTCAGTAAATGGCAGCCCAATCTCGACAGTTTCTAACTATTGCCGACCAAATTGACTAATGCCAATGGTTTCGCAGATGACCGCCATCGATAGTCTTGATTAACCATTGTTCGTACTGTATCCATGCTGATAACAAAATACATACATACATACATATACATATACATATATATATATATATATATATATATATATTACCGACGGTTGTTAGCATATAACGACGGTTGTCATCCATCGGGATATACTGCATACATGTCTCGCCATTACTTCACGTCGAAACCAAGCTTGTAAAAGTTGACCAACTAGGTCAACTAGTCAATACGGGGGAGGAGGGGGGGGGGGTAGCCGACTCCACTAGGTCTGGTCGGTCATTAGTCAGTCAACCCGACTAATCGATCGACTTTTATATCGAGCTTTTTTATTTTCTTATTTTTTGTTTTTTTAGTAGCAAACCTATACTAATATGCTTAATATTATATTTAAAATCAATTACTTCTTTTGTTTCAATACGATAGTATAGAAAATGTACAAATCTATGTTAATATATAAGAATATATGTATAAAAGATGATTTATATATTTTAAATAATTAAAAAAATTCAAAACTGACTAGTGACCAAGTAAATCTGATTAGTCGCCCGACTGTTGATTAATCCTTAGTCAATGACCCCGACGACCGAGTGCCGACTACCGCTTTCTGCAACCTTGGTTGAAACTATCGTTAGGGTTCCTGAAACAACCACAATAGGCTCCACAACCATCGAGGTTTAACAAGTTGCCCACGTATTGCCTCCATTCAAATATGTCTTGGGTTATTCTCGGACTTAAATCTAAAAAACTAAGATCATATTCTCATTCCAATACTTCTTAGGTCTTCATCGCCCTCTGTTAGCCGACTCAACATCCCAAAATTCGCATCTCCTAACGGGTACATCAGGCTACCTCTTTTTGCAAATGGCCAAACTGCCTTAAGTGATTTTCTCTCATCTTATCCTCAATCGGAGGTACACCAACTTTCATTGTGATTGCATCATTCTGAATCTGATCTTTACATGTATGTCCACACATCCACCTTAGCAATTTCATTTCTTCTATTGTAACTCTCTCCACATGCCGATGGTTCACATGCTAATGATCTATGACTCATCAACTTGATACCTATGTAATTCGAATAATTTTGAATGCCTCCTTTATTCTTGTAAAAATGCACCACGATGCTTCTCCTCCATTCTTCAATCATTTTCTTGCTTCGCCAAATAACATCGAATAAATTTGTAAGTTAGGTCAAACCACATTTACCTAGAACTCTCCATACTCTATAGGAATGTCATCAGGTCATACGCCTTTCTCAAGTTTCATAACCTTCATAGCCTCCTCTTCTTCTTTCCTTTGTATTCATCTATAGCTTGCACGATTCAAGTAACTTTCACTATTATCCAGATCTCCCAAAGTGATCTCTCTATTTCCTTCTTCAATGAAAAACCTATAGAAATACTGCTTCCATCTAGTATCTATATCCTTATGAGTAACGAGCACCGCCCTTCCTCATCATTAATACATCTCACTTGAAAAAGGTATTTGGCCTTTATTTCTCTTGCTTAGGCCAATATGAATGTATCCTTTTGGCCTTCCTTAGAGTTGAGATTTTTGTACAAAACTTCATAAGCTTTTGACTTAGCTTCGCTTACAACCTTCTTTATTTCCTTCTTCGCAATTTTGTAGTTTATGACAGTTTCCTCTTTTCTATCCTCATACATAGCTTTAAAGCATGCTCTTTTAATTTTGAGCTTCTCTTGCACCCCTCCACTCCAACACCAAGCCTCATTTTGGCTTAGAACGCCTCCCTTTAACTCTACTAGAATCTCTTAGGCTACCCTTCGAATACTAGATGTTACCGTGCCCCACATGTCATTTGCACTTCCATTATAATCCAAAGATAAGTCTTCTAAAATCTTCTCCATGAAGTTTGATTGCTTCAATCGAAGATTCTGTTATCTAGTTCTAGTAATCTTGGAAACCCTCCATTTTTATTTGTACATCCATGACTAACAAGCGACATTGATTTGTCAAACTTTCTCCTAGGATTACTTTGCAGTTTTTGCAACACAACCGATCTCTTCTCCTCAATGCAAAGTAATCTACCTGAGTTCTAGTCGGGCCACTTTTATAAGTAACTAAATGCTTCTCCCTCTTCCTGAAGAGAATGTTTGCTACGAAAAGATCATAAGCTACTGCAAAATCCAAATGACTTTTCCCTCTTCATTTCTATCCCCGAAGCCATGGCCTCCATGAACACTAGCATACCCCGAAGCATCTTTTCCTACATGTCCATTAAGATCTCCACCTAGGCAAATCATCTCTATTTGTGGGATTTTTTTTGTATAGTTTTAACCCAAGACTCCCCAAAAACTTATTTAATCCTTTCATCAAAACCAATTCGCAGTGTGTAAACTGAGATGATATTCAGAATTTCTTCTTCGAACACCAATTTCAGCAAAATAATCCGATCCTCAAATCTTTGAACCCCAACCACACTATCCTTCAAATCCTTATGAACAACCATTCGAACACCATTTCTCCCTTTATATTTACCTAAATATTGTAATTTAAAGTGTGACATACTTTAAATTAGACTCATAATTCTATTCAAATATATATTGAAAAAACTTATCATTAAGAGTTGTACTGAACATATTTCAGAAAATATTATAAACATCAGGTGGACTCTATTAGACATTAATGAATGTGTCATAAATACTTCTCATACTGGAAATCAAAACTCTGAAGATCAAAGGATGATGAAGATCACTCAACAATAATCGAGCATCAAGACTTGGACAAAGGTTTACTGATATGATTAATAGAAAAGTAAAAGAAGGATATTTAAATTGTCTAAAAGATCAACATCTACCACCTTGTGAATATTAAAAGTAAATTTTACATGGACTCTTCTCCAAGAAAGGTGTAAGATGCTAAAGTATACTTGACATACTACATACTAATATATGTGGTCCATTTAGTACCACAACTCATAATGGACATCAATAGTATATGACCTTTATTGATGATCATCACGGTATGGTTTTGTCATCCAATTACGTCACAAGTCCGGAACTTTGAAAATAATAAAGATCAAATGAAATGGAAATGATCGAGGTAGTGAGTACCTCTCAGATGAATTCAAAGTATATCTTAAAGAGAGGAATAATTTCCAAGCTCAATACTACATGTACTCCTCGACTCAACGGAGGTGCAGAGAAATGCAACATAACCATGTTGGACATGGTGAGATCAATGTTGAGCCAAACACACTTACCTCTTAGTTTTCAGGGACACGCAGTAAAGACTATGACATGTCCTAAAGAAGATTCCAAGAAAATCAATACCCAAAACCTCTCATGAGTTGCTTTTTGGAACCAAGTCGAGTGTACGATACTTTGAATGTGGGGTTGTTCGGTCCATGTTAAACACACACACACACATACAAGCAACATGGAATCTCGCACTTGAGAGTGCTACTTCATTGGATATGTAAAGAACAGTATTGGATTCATATTTTATGATCCTGGTACTCAAAAAATATTTGTCTCTATAGATATTAAATCGAGGACGAATTCTTAAGACTCAAGATAGTGATGAATAAAAAGAATTCATTGAGTCTAGTGAGACCGATAAAGTTCCACACCATAAACAGAAGATGACAAACTTGTGCCTCTTAGAACGAGTTCAAGGTGCTGAAACCACCAGAGAGGTATGTATTCTATGTATCAGAAGAATATGATGATGATCCAACTACATATGATGAAACATTAGCAAATCATGATACGTATAGATGGATGCTAGAAATAAAGTCGGAAATAGAGTCCATGCATAAAAACAGTGTCAGAACCCTCGAAGATCCGCCTAAAGGTGTTAAACCCATTGGATGTAAATGGATCTTTGGGGATTGATGGGGAGTTAAAAACCTTTAAGGAACAACTTGTATCCAAGGGCTACATGCATAGAGATTGTATCGGTTATGACGAGACATTCTCTGCTTTGACCGTGGTCAAATCCATCAGGATATTGCTAGTAGCTGCACAACTTTACCACACCATCTAGAAGATGGATGTCAAGATTGCATTCCTCAATGAATACCTCAACGAGAATATCTATATGGAGTAGAGCCACAGGGCTTTATAGCCGAGGAAGGCAAAGTGTACAAGCTGAAGAATTTCATTTATGATCTTAAACAAGCTTCTCGTATTTAGAATATCCAGATAAATAAAACCATAAAGACTTGTGATTTTATACAAGAATCTCGATGAACCATTTGTGTGCAAGAAGCTTAGTAGTAGTGTCATTGTGTTCATTGTGCTTTATATAGATGACATCCTACTCATTATAAATGATGCAAGTATGATAAATAGTGTTTTAGACATGGTTGTACCAAACTTTTGAGACAAATGATCTCAAGAATACCCCTTATACCTTGTAAAGTTGTTCAGATACATAGAAAAGAGTATTGGGACTATTACAACAAGGATATATCAAGAAGGTCATGAAACAATTCCAAATGGATTCCAGTAAAGGCTTCCATCACTTAGATATGGTATTAACCTATCTAGAGGGATGTCACGACAAAGTGTTGAGGGTGAAAGGAAATGGACGGATGCCCTTACGCATCTGTTATAAGAAGCATGGTGTATTCTATGATGAATATAAGACCAGACATCTTCCATGTAGTGAGAGTGGTAAACTATTATCAATCCTACTATGAAAAAACACTTGAGTTCAGTAATAAACATATTCAAGGATATAAGGTTGTAGAGACTATGTCTTGGTTTATGGGATAGTGATTTCCAAATATGTGGGTATTCTCGCTTAGGTTTTCCAATCCGACAAGGATAATAGAAATCTCAAGCGGCTTATTTTTCTTGTTGAGCGATGGTGTTGTGAGTTAAGAGTCGTAAGAAGCAGGAGATTGCCACTGTTTTGACAAAGTCAAATATCAACTGCATAAAATAAGAAACTGCATTAGTTGTAGCTATCGTTTTTACGAGTTATACGAGAAGGTACCGGGAGTCCTCCAACTCTAACATGAGTCCAAGGAGAATAACCTAAGATTAATATTATGTCCATGTCTCTCTAAATATGGAAGCAAATAATCGACGCAATGATTTTCTTTGCATAATTATATGATCCCTTTGAGTCATGGTATGCATCGATTGCATTGATTATTTGCTTACAAATATCGAGTGGATCCCGATGTAGCGCAACAACTAGATGTCCAGGTACAAGACGTACAAGGTATACAACAGTGCCAAGAGGCGACATAATAGAGGCTCCTTCAACAAGATGACTCAATCTACCATCCCTTTCACGAGGAGAAGGGCAACGTTCACCCTTTGATGTCGGAGGGGTTAAGGTTTAGAAATGCGGTATGCGGTATTCGTTCGGTCATGCGGTCTGAAGCGAGTAAGCGGATATGCGGGGGAGTATACGAAAGTATATGCGGTTTATGCGGTTTATAATATTTTAATTTAAAATATTATAAAATAAACAATAAAATGAGATTATATAAAAAAGTTGATGATTTAACAAAATCGAAAATAAAAAATTCAAATAAGGTAATATAATCAATAAGATATATAAGCATCATATTATAAATTGATTATTTCTAGTGTGTATTTTGAATTTAATGCATATATATACATATTTAGATTCAACAGGGAACATACGAATTCTATAAGCAAAACTTTAATGTATATATAGATTCAGTAGATAACAAAAGTTTAAGAATAATCATGGGTCTAAAATCATATATCCAAAATTATACACATATATGTATCTCCAAGGGACAAAATATGTAGGCATAAAATATAAGGGAAATTCGTATTTGCATATAAATTTATTAGAAGCACAAAAATGTAAAGTAACAGACTGTTAGCCAATTATAACATGTTTTATTTGAAGAATTAGAATAAATTTCGTTAGATAGAAAATTCAAAAGCAGTTAATAGTTCATTAATAAGTGTTGAGAATAATGAGAAAAAATGGATATGAGAAAAAATAACCTAGATCATATTTCCAAATGCAACATACACGGGAATAACGAAAAGATGCATCAATGTAAATGATGATATAAGAGTTGCTCGGGAAAAAATCGAGTTAATGTATCATCAACATATCATGGATTAATATGAGTTCTATGAGATATGCGGCCGCATATGCCGCATATGCGGGCCGCATATGCGTTTTGACCGCATATTACCGCATATGGCATATGCGCTTCGGTTAAATGACCGAATACGCATATGCGGCCGCATATGCGGCCGCATGGACCGCATTTCCGAACACCGGTATATACACACCATATCAGAGAGCTCAGGTGCCACAGTTCTTCGACACTCTGCACCAGACCAGACTGAGTTGTGGACGAAACAAGTGTCCAAAGTTCTGAGAAAGATTCATGTGCCAGAGGATACATTGATGGCATTCACAGAGTATTCACTGGCAGACTAGGCAGAGTGTTGGTGGTACGACAATAGAGAGCACCTAACTGAGATGTATACCTAGACGAATTCCACAGTGAATTCGTCCCCGAAGCATTGGGAAGAAGATCAGAGGAAACATGTTGTTGAGTTGAGGCAAGGGTCGATGATGGTTCAAGAGTATCTCACTCTCTACATCGAGCTCCCCCATCACTCACCAGCCACTGCAGCATAAATTCATACGAGGCATGCGTGACGATGTACAAGATAGGTTATCTACTCTAGACCTCACCTCAATCAAAGAGATAACTACAAAGGAAAAAAAGATGAAGGCCTCTCAGAGTTGACTATATAAAGGCCACCTATGGCTACTGCTTTCGCGATATGTGCGAGCAGCACATTGGGACTTCTTCTTTCCTATAGAAACTCCCACCTCATAGCAATAATACCAACAATCAGTGGGTTCATTGAATCGCCTACCTTTGGGCAAGCTCTAGCCAATCAAGGTGCTACTTCTTCCCGTCCTCTGACGTATCCACTGAGTTGAGATCTGGAGGCGATAGTTTGATATCTACAGGACCCTATCATAGCCAGGTGGTCGTGGATGATAGCACAATCAGTAGTTGGGCTTCTTTGGAGCGTAGTGTCCTGTACGCGCCAGCGTCTCAAGTGCACTACAGTTGAGTGCCTAATCGGCCGGTTCTTTTAGGTAGTCACAAGGATTAGCCTTCCAATATCGGAGTCGAGATTTTCTGCATCCACCACAATAGACTAACAGTTCGCAGGATCTAGCGTGCCGCCACTGTCGTGAGAACAACTAAATAACAGTCACCTAGGAGTAGGCTCACACCTTTGGGTACATATTAGATATATAATTTCAGTACATGGGTTCTCACTATATGCTTTGTTTGATTCGGGGGTGTCACACTTCTTTTTAGCAAACAACTTACTGCCCAATTGGGAAAACCAGTGATGAGTGCCACACTCCTGTACTATATCAAATGCCCAAGGGGGCAGTTGTTCATTATTCGTCAAGCAGTCAAGGACTTAGCAGTACATATGGGTGGGCTGCATTCCTTTTACATATTCAGCTTTTAAGATTTTGACATCATCTTGGACATGGACTGGAGAGAGAGGCACCAAGCATGGTCAGATGGTTTTGGGAAGGCAGTGGTTTTCCATCTCTCTTTCCCCTTCTCTCGCTCTCATTCTCTTTCTCACATGTTCGCTCACACAAATACCTTAAGAAGAATAAATAAAGCTTCTTTTCTACTAACACGTAGTTACTCATGCAATATCTATTATCCACCTCAATAAGGCGGGTATTCAAGTAAACGGGTTCCATTTCAAATAAAGCAGGCCAATTCATTATCCTCTTATGTCCAGACGGCTTGGGCTTTGTGCTAATGCATTAGTAAACCCAATATTAATAAATAGTTGCCCCTAAAATTATGCGTTCTACACCTATTAAATATGTGAAGGCACTTTTTAAGGTGCCAATGACAATTTCGCATGGGTTCCATCAGTTTCAAGCTAGCAGTGTTAGGATCATGCAATTACTTAGAAAACAGAGGTTAGAGGTATATATTTTGTTGTGAAAAAATTACAGGGCCCGAGAAAATTATATTACATGGGAGCCCTTCTTGCAAGTGGTGTTTGTCTGCTGCAGCATTACTCACAGAAATGGCTGACGTTCAACATTTCCGAGTGCAGTAAAGGTGCCATAATCTCATTCCTCCACATCAGTCTGGTTTAATAAAAAAATAGCAATTCACGGATCAAATTCAACAACTTTAGAAAAATCGAGAACTACATAAAAACACCAAATCTAGCAAAAAGGGCATGAAAGAAACATGTACAAGGCTATCCAAAAAGGGAATACAACATGGAAGCCCTTTAGATTCAGTACTGATTTCGTCACTCTATTGAATGTAACAAATCAGGAATCACCATTATTGTATTGATATTCAGGTGATCGAATGTTAATGGGATCACAAGGCCAAGATATTCGCGCCACTTCAAATATCTGCTTAGTTTCTTAATCAGTTTAGTAATTTTTCACTATATTATTTTTCATAACAATATGTGCTACAATACTAGCAGTTTTTATTCTTATTTCGATTCAACATAGTCATGCACCTATTTCTTTTTTTGTGATCTCGGGCAGATTGAGTCGCCTATAAGAAGCAGGTTAACTGCTCAGCGTCTTGATTCTTGGTGATCTGCCTACATATTAGATCGTTTCCATCCTCTGGCTCAGAGAAGCAGGAAGATGAAGCACATAGCTTAGGAAACGACAGGTCATAGGACCTTGCAAGTAGGACTCGAAACCTGGAGGAGCAGAGGTGAAGGGAGGTAGGAAGTAGTAGCATGTTGACTTAGATATAAATACATGTGCTACGTTCTGGGCATATGAGAATGGAGATCTAAGATGATTAAATGTGATTTAATTATCATGGATAAGAACAATTTAGATAGCACTATCCAATTATTCATATATATTATAAATGTGACTTATAATGTATTAGAGAGAGCCTATTGTAATTTATATTTGTTGATTGGTTATTGATGTGAATTAGATTCACATTGGATAATTAATTGAAAATATAATTTACATTTTATTTTGGGTTGTGAATGTGATTCACAAATTTCCAATGGCATTATTACAATGTTCATAAGATAATTATGATTTATTTTTGTGAGATAATTTACAACATGTATTTTTGTAAAAATTAGAGATTTCATGAGGTAATGTAATATCAAGAATTGGAATCAGATTGCCTCCTTCCAATTCAAAGGAGGTGGACAGCCACAAAGTCCTAGAAGGAATAGGTGGTTGTCCCCCCTCCCCCCTTTTATGGGATGAGGGTAATCTCCTGCTAGTTATCTCCAAGGTTGATTGATTTAATTTGGAATTCATTGATATTCATTATTCAATATATATATATATATATATTAAATTAAATTTTGTTATATTTTTTCAACAAAATCATGGCCATTGAAAGAAACACGAATCAATCTCATCCATTGATTTTGTGTTCTCCATGGATTGAGATCCATGGACACCCAAAATACTATATAAGAAGAGGCACCCCTCGCTCGTCAAGTTAGATCAACAATTGCTCTCTCTCCCTCATTCTTACGCCACCCTCTCTCTCTCTCTCTTATTGAGGCTGTCCACCATGGAGCCCTAGAGAGTCCCCATCACCACACAATCGTCATTATGCTACCATATCGTTTCTTCATGGATCTCTGACTCCTTCGGGGTGCCTCGCTCGTGAAGAAGACATAGGATTTCATGTGACAAGATCATGTGATTCACCACTTAGATCATCAACATGGATTGTGAGGAGTACGTATTTCAACAACATGCTCGCAAGCATCTCCTCCGTCAGCGACTTGAAATAGGAGGTCTCTTCATTTAGAGACTCGGTGGCAACTACACTTCAAGAGATAAACCTAATACTTATTTGTGGTTTATATGAAATGATCCGAGAATTGTTCTTTGATCATGTGGTTTCATCGGTTTAAAAAATATTAAATTCCACTACCTCGAGCAACTAGTACGACTAGTCACTCCCGATCGCATACTATATGATCCTTACACTTCTATGATGAGCTTAAGGATCTTTCCATATCCTTCAAGCGGTACCAGAGTCGTAGGTCGGAGGTTTTGGATACGATCCATAAACCTAAGATGACTTAGGCATTTTTGGTTGTGTGATGTTTTATCGCATTTTGTTCACACAACCCTGTTTTGTATTTTTTTACCATGTTTAAAAGTTTTTAAACATGAAATTATCCTTGGATGATATTCTCCATTAAATAAGGAAACTGTGGGACTTGTGTTTGCGTGATTTGGAATGTGATTGCTAAAGTTATGATCATTTTAGTGAACATGTATCCATTTTTTCGGAGATGGCGAATCTTGACGTAATTAAAGATGTAATTACGATTTTAAAATGCCTAGAAATGGATGAATATCACTTGAGTTCTATATTAACCAAATTAACAACTTTGAAAACTTATTTTGCATAATTTGGGTTTAAATTGATTGAGATATACTAATTTTAGTAAGTAGGGGTCACTGCTGAAAATTACTTTCCCAATAAAGAACCTTGTGATTGCCATTTAATCAAGGAAGTTAATGGTTAATTCCCTGAAATAATTATTGAAGAATATTTGTGAAATATTTATGATGATTATATCCTTACATGGCTTACCTTAACCAAAATTGGTTAGATATGATCTAGATCACAATTGGTTACATCAATCCCAACAAACATTGATGCTTGAATAGGATTGGAGATTTGTTTAGCAAATTTCCTTATAATATTAATAAAAATAATTTTCATAAATATTATATGGTATAACTTCAGTTGAAAGATCGATTATCATCTCAAATACAAAATGATCAAAATGTAGTATACTGACCTAAGGAGGATATGGTGTCCAGCCGAGGAGCATTGGGGTAGAAGGTTGCTCCGTGAGTGGTCTGTCCAATGAATGATATGGAAGAATCCTTAAGCGCATCATGAAAGTGTGATGATCACATCATATACGATCATGAGCAACTAGTCACACTCGATGCTTGGTGCAGTAGAATTTAAAATTTATAATTGATGAAACCACATGATCCAAGAACACTTCTTGGATCATTTCATCTAACCACATAGTAGGAAAAGGAATACATCTCGTAGTGTGGTTGTGATCGAGCCTCTAAAAGAAGAAACCTCCTATCTCAAGTCCGATCTGTCGAAGGATACACTTGCGAGCGTGGGGATGAGTCGTGTGCTTCTCACAATCCAAGTCATTGATCCAAGCAATATAACTTCTGATCTCATCATACGAGATCGAACGTCTTCTATGCGAGCGTAGCACACCAAAGAAGATGAAGAACCAAGGGCAGTCGAGGTGATAGCACAACGACGATGCGATAACTGCAGTGCTCTTTCTCTAGGGTTTGGATGGATGGCCACCCAAAGAGAGAGAGAGATAGAGGGCGTGACAATGAGAGGGAGAGAGAGAGCTTGATGTTGCAAGAGTTGTTGTAATATGAAGAGCAAGGGGTGCCTCTTCTTATATAGAACTTTGAGAGTCCATGGACCACAATTCATGGACTACAAAAAACCAATGGATGAGATTGATTTGTGCTTGTTTCAATGGTCAAGATTTTGTGGTAACAACAATAATTAATTTAATTTAGATTATATATATATATTAATAAATCAATATAAATTATTCCTAAAATTAAATCTATCAAATGGAGATAATGGAATGGAGGTTACATCCTCCATGTAATAGAGTGGACGATCACTCTTTTCTAATGGGATTGGGTGATCGTCCACCCTTCCAGTATGGAAGGGTACAATCTCATGTAATCTCATGAGATTATATTATTTCTTGGAAATCTCCAAGATTTACAACAACACTTGTTGTAAATTATTCTACAAAAATAATTCATAATTATTTTGTGAATCAATCTTGCCATTAGAAATATATGAATCAAATTCACACCCCCAAAATAAAAAGTAATTTACATTTTAATTAATTATCCAATGTGAATCCAAATCACATCAATAATTAATCAACAAATATAAATCAAAATAATCTATCTCTAATACATTATAAGTCACATTTATAATATATTATGAAGTATTTGGATAGTGTTATCCATATTATTCATATCCATAATAATTAAATCATATTTAATTACATTGGATCATAATTCTCATGCTTTCAAATAATATGAATCAAATTCATATTATCATGGTAATTAAATCACATTTAGTTATCCATTTCTCAATACTTAGATAAAATTCAATAGTAGAATTATTCTTGAACTCTTTCTAGAATATACACCTTCTTCGTAGATACTTAGAGATAAGGATAGAGCGATTGTATGTTCCATATATAGTGACTTGGATGTTGAGATCACATCTCAAATCCAGATCTCATTGACCTCTCATAGTTGCTTTATTAAATCAAGGTCGTAAATCTAATCTTCTTATTGCATTTTAATCTCATTCAGATCAATGTCCAACGCTTGGACAAGATTAGATTACTTCTCTAATGAGAGGAGTCACTAAAATCTAGACATGTTTCATCACTCCCTAAGAATGGAAGCATCATGATTAAACAATCATTTATGATCACATCACCCTCAAGTATTTTTAATACATGTACATCCTGCATACTGGAAGACCTATGATAAACCCGAAGATATTTAGATCAATTTAACACTGTCATCTTTAGGATTTCATCATCAAGTTTCTCATTCTTGGTCATTGGGAGTTGGTATCGATCATATGCTTTCCAAAAGCATATATCATACCTACAACTTCTTTTCATGCTTCCAAAGCACGACGACCATGCATGGAATTTGATCGGTTCCAATACCTCAAGAGTGAGCTCATGCATTCCGATACACAAGTGAACTTGTATGATCCCTTTGAGACATCGTATTACTCATATGCCCTTATTTGCACATCAACTCGCCGGTGATATACCTTGGTTAGGTCATCAACCTATTGGTCTGTCAAATATACATACTTAGACATATAGTAACACATCTGTCTCTGGTCAAAGGATATGTGCTTGTATCGTGACTGTATACGACATAGGACTTTGGTTATCTCGATCTTGTTAAGTCAACTCCTTGACCTAACTAATCTAACACCTCTGAATCTCCCTTCTCATGCAGAGGACCTACATCAAGAGGCCGGTCAGATATCAACCTAATGAGAAAGGACCGCCATCTCCTACTCAGGCTATAGATCATCCCTTAACAATCATTTGACGGTGCTTGATTAGGCCTCAATCTAACTCCTTAGATATTCATCCAGGCACTAGCCTCTATGATTCAACATTGAATAAACAACTGTATGATTATTAAGATGGCAATGGTACATAATCCTAATTGTACAGAGGGACCTTATAATGCATTCATTCACTTAATCTCAGATATGGAGTGAAAAAATCAATAATATTTGTTGATATATCAAATATTACAATGACATTTATTGTAGGAATGGTTCTCCTCGGGTTTACATGGCTAATAATCTCCCACTAGTCCTCAGAACCATTTAGGTACAATCCTTAAACCCATACTCATTACATACCGGTTGAAAATCTTCTGCGTCAAAGGTTTGGTAAGAGGATCAACAACGTTGTCGGCAGAGGCAAACTTGGTGATGATGATATCACCATGCTTTTGAATCTCCTGAATGATGGAGTATTTCCTTTCCATGTGCTTACTCTTTTGATGCCATCTGGGTTCCTTCACCTGGACAATGGTGCATGTGTTATCGCATAGTAGAGGGATGGGAGTATCATAGGAAACTACGCCAAGTTCAGGATGAACTTGCACAACCACACCACCTCCTTTTCAACATCCAATGCGGCAATGTATTCAGCTTCTGTTGTTGAATCTGTTGTAGTGTCCTACTTCTTGCTTCTCTAGCTCACATCACCACCGTTCAACAGGAACACAAACTCTGATGTCGACTTTCGATCATCACGACTAGAAGGTTGAATATTGTGTATCCCAAGACTGGGAGATCACCATCTCCATAGGCCAATATATAATCTTGCGTCTGTCTTAGATACTTGACACTGTTCTTCACTGAATTCCAGTGTTGTTCTCCATAGCAAGACTGGTAACGACTTACCACTCCCACTGCATGGCAGATATATTGCCTAGTACACATCATGGCATACATTAAGCTTCCTACAGTTGATGCATATGGGCATTCCAGCCATGGCTTTCTTTTCCCCAATACTTTACGGAACCATCCCTTTAGATAGGTGTATACCATGTCTTAAGGGGAGGAAACCTTTCTATGAACTCTTCATATTGGAAACGTTCAAGAATTTTCTTAATGTACCCATGTTGTGATAATCCCATTATCTTCTTTTCTCAATTTCTGAACAGCTTCAGACCCAAGATGTAAGAGGCTTCTCCAAGATCTTTCATCACAAAGGTATGGGACAAGACAAATCCTAACACCGGTCATCATCCTTGTATCATTCCCAATGATAAGGATGCCATCTACGTAAAGCACAATGAACACAATGACACTCCCACTAAGCTTCTTGTACACACAAGTTTCATCAGGATTCTGCACAAAATCATAACTCTTTATGGTTTCGTCAAATCTAATGTTCCAACTACGAGAAGCTTGTTTGATCCCATAGATGGATTTCTTCAGCTTGCATACTTTACCTTCATCGGTTATGAAGCCTGGGGCTGCTCCATATAGATATCCTCCTCGAGGCATCCATTGAGGAAAGCTATCTTGACGTCCATCTACTAGATTCATAGTCAAGAGATGCAACTATAGCTAGCAGTGTCCTGATGGACTTAAGTATAGCCACAGGAGAGAACGTCTCATCGTAGTTGATGCCTTCTCTCTGTGTGTAGCCTTTGGCTACGAGCCTTGCCTTGAAAGTATCTACATTCCCATCAGTTCCCCTCTTTCTCTTGAAGATCCATTTACACCCAATGGGTTTTACCCCTTTAGGTGGGATCCTCTAGGGTCCGTACACCATTATTATGTATAGAGTCAATCTCTGACTTCATTACTAGCATCCATTATCCATGTCATGACCCGCAAGTGCTTCATCAAATAAAGCAGGATCATTGTTAGTTTCACCTGACATATGGAATCCATACATTTCAGGTGGTGCAACCACCCTCAAACTCCTTCGAAGAGGTATGAGTGTTTCATTTTATTTATCTCTTCAGTTTCTAGTTCAGGGAAGCTCAGAATCCTCAGGGCACTTAATAGTTCCTCTACTTCATTTTTATCTTGACCTTTAAGGAAGTCATCCTCCAGAAATCTCACATCTCTAGAGACGAAACCTTCTGGATCTCAGGGTCATAAAGCTGATATCAAATATCATCTTTAACATACTAATGAAGTAACACTCATGAGAGAGAGAGATTCTATCTTACTTACATCCACGTTCTTCGCATGGACCAAGCAACGCCAAACCCTTAAGTGATTAAAACTAGATTTGGTTCCATACCAAATCTCATAAGGAATCTTAGGTATGGACTTGTTAGGATCCTTGTTCAAGATATATATTGTAGTCTCTACTGTATATCCCTAGAAACTTAGAGGTAAATGTACTTTTCTTATCATTGAACGGACCATATCCATGATGGTCCTATTGTGTCTTTCACCAACATCATTAAGTTGGGGGTTCCAGGAGGAGTGAGATTAGATACAATTCCATTCTCTTTAAGGTATTCCTTAAATTCATCTGAGAGGTGATCTCCACCTCGATCAGATCGAATCCGTTTTATCTTCCTATCGATTAGGTTCTCAACAAAAACCTTGAACTCTTTGAACTTTTCAAAGGTTTCAGATTTATGATGTAGTAGGAAGATAAACTCACAATGCGAATGGTCATCAATAAATGTCAAATAATATCGATATCCATTTCAAGTTGCGGTACTGAAGGGACCACATACATCGATATGTATTAGGTCAAGAATACCTTCACATCGTGTAACCTTGTTACGAAAAGGCATCCTAGTCATTTTAACTCGAACAATGTTCGCAGGTAGGCAAAGATTCAACTGTAGAAAATCTAAGGGTCCATCTTTTATCAATCTATTGATCTTATCAATTGATAAATGACCAAGCCTTTGATGCCAAATCATGTTTGAATGATTTCCATCCTCCCTCGATCTTTTAGGATTTTTATTAGTAGTAGTGACATTCATGACATTTTCATTAATGCAGAATTCATAGATCCTCTAGAAGTCAAAACACCATCTGCAATATGTTAATCACAACGATTTATGAATAGTTTGTTACAGAAAATGAATGAATATCTGCTTCTAACAAGCTTAGGTACAGATATAAGATTCCTTCTGATTTTCGGTACATAAAGACATTCTTTAAGTAAAATAACCCTCCTACTAGATAATGATAGTCGGTAAGTCTCGATGGCGACTGTTGCAACATTTGCATCAGATCCCATCTGGATGACTATCTCACCTTGATCAAGATTCTTAGTTTCCTGAAATAGATGCAACAAATTGTATACATGAACAGAAGCACCAGAATCAACAACCCAACTTCCTTCTCGTCCAACGAGAAAATTGGTTTCAATGATAAAAATAGATTTCATACCTGAAGGGGCTTATCTTTGTCAGCAGACTTCAGGTATTCCAAGCAATTATGCCTCTAGTGCCCTGGCTTTTTGCAGTGGTGACAACCGTCGCTTTCTTTGATGCTATCAAAGTGGATGCATTGGAAGATGAGTGATAACCACGAAATTGAGAGCGGTCGTATTGATTCACAAGGCGAATCAACAGTCGATGTCTTGACCACTACAAAATCCCGTAATTAATCAACAATGAACCCGCAATCAATAAATCAAGCAGTGACAAATAAATGTGGAGTCAAATTTATTTTTAACTCTACAAACAAGATGTATAAGTGTAAGTATGAAGAGAGTTCGAACACAGGGAGCAAAGCAGGATAGATCAAGCTAAGTGCAAAATGTGATGTGATTGTGATCAATGTCTACACTATGCAAATATTTTGTGGGTTTTTAATTTTTAATTTTTTATTTGATTTTTGATTTTTATATTTTTGTATTTTGGTTTTCTTTTTGCTGATTTTGTATTTTCTTTTTATATTTTATATTTTTATATTTTCTTTTTCAATAATAGAATATATATACAAAGTAAGTAAGAGAGGAATAAAGTATTTATAAAAACAAGTAAAAATACTCAAAAATCAGGAAGTAAAATGTTTTTGGGCTTTTTATATTTTTCTAATGTTTTTGTGATTTTTCTAGATTTTTCCTATTTTTTTGGTGTTTTAAAGTCAAAATTACTAAAAAACAGTAAACTAAGTTGCTGACCGAAATTGAAATGAGGATGAAAAATATCTAATAGTGTTTAAAACTCCTTAAATTATATTTAAATCAAAGAGAATAAATCAGAGAAAGCATAGGAACTGAGTTTGTATTTTTAGGATTTTTGTGGAAGTTTTAAAATTTTTTGGAAGGTTTTTAGAGTTTTAATATTTTTAGGAGTTTTCTTTTATATTGTTTTTATGATTTTTGGATTGAAGTTAAAAGACACAGAAACAAACAAAATATATTTTTTTTGGAACTTTTCAAAAGGTAATGAACATATTAAAAATAAAAGACTGCAGGAAGGTAGAAATGATGTTTTTGAATTTTTTTACTACTCAAATAAGAAGATAAAAATACAACAAAAATCTTTGATTATAGAACAAAGTCAGGGGCACATGGACATATTTTTAGATTTTCAAATAGATGAAAGATGCTCCAGAAATAAACCAATCACTAAAAATATTGTAGAAATTCTACAGGACAAAAATCACAATATTGTTTGTTGAAATTTGAACCCAAATTCGGTCCTGCTAATTACTACAACATATCCAAAAATGAGCAAGTGATATTGAGTATTTCAAGCGTTATCAACAAAACAAGCCCAATCAGTACTCTGAATTCATAAATTCGCCATAAATAGTTCGTACATCAGAAAATTCTGAAATTTGTATATGATGTAGAACTCTTAAACAGCTTCTAAACAAAAAAAAGCTCACAACAAACGAGTTCAGACGAATGAGTTATGAGCATTTGAGTGCAGGGATATAGATGAAAAAGTAAATACGAAACTGCAGTTCAAAAATGTACTCGAAAACTTCTTGAAATAAGCCAAAAACGTAGGGGTATCGCCGCAAAACTTGCCACTAATCCAGGTGGCGTCAAGTTGCTCTTGGACAATAAGGGGATGTGCATGAAAGTGCTCTGATGTACCTGCAATTAGAAGAAGGGCTCGAGTAGAAAACTCGGCCAAGATGTTAGGTACACAAAAAATGGGATATGAATGGGTTTTCCTTTGATTTGGTGAGGGAAGAGGGATGTGCTCCGACCATCGTATGTGGTCGAAGATGGCGGGGGTTGTGTACGAGGATATATAGAATAGCAGAGGATGGCGGCGGTGAGATGTGAGCCGCGTCGAGGAGGATGAGTGAAAGTCGAAATGACGGGTCGGAAGCTCGCCGGAGCTTGCCCCGGCAAGGGCTGAAATGGGTGATTAGGTGACTAAAAAGCAAGTAAACAAAATACTATAATAAATCTATGATCTACAAGTGAATAAAGAGAACGAAAACAAGCAAAAAAAAGTGAAAGAAAATGCGAAACCTCAAGCCAAGAATGGCGAGATGGACCTCACGGCCAAGGTGGCCGAAGATGATGGTGGAACGGTCCTCAAGCCACCACCGTACCTCAACAAGGAGCTGGGATCTATCCTCTGTCTCAGGAGACCCATGGCTGCAACTTGGATGTCTAAACTTAGGCTAAAACTGGTTCAAAAATGAGAGGGAAGAATGAAGGTGGTTTTGTACATGTGAGGTGGGCGGCTCCAAAGAACGATAGATATCTAGCGAATCGTTGATCCAATCCTTGAAGCAACCTCTGGGTGTGTATGAGGCTACATCAAGGAGAAAAAGTCATGAAGGTAGCTTAGCCATTGGGTGAAAGGGTCGGCCTTGAAAAATCCGTGAAAACGGACAAAAACGAGGCTCTGACAGGAGTGGCAGTGGCTGGTTAGAGAGTTGATGTGATGGCAAGAAGATCGGTGTGTATCTAGAGAATAGACAACTCAACCCTAGATATAATGCTTGGGCGTGTATGATGGATGTATGGAGCGAAAAAGTCTAGAAGGATGCCTAGCGATTTGATGAAAGAATCGGCCTATAAAAATTCTAGAATATGGGCAAAAAATAATGTTCTGACGCACAACAAAGGGGGGTCAGACAACATTATGAGCATGCTCCAAAGATCGAAGAAAATAGGGCTAATACATGATCCAATGCTAAAACTATATACTGGACGTGTATAATGTATATAAGAGCAGAAAATGTCAAGAAGACTTCATCATGAAAAGATGCATGATGCGTCCTTCATAAATCGGCGAAAACGGCCAAAAACATGGTTTTAACATAATACATTGGTAATTTATCTATGTATTTTATACACAAATTTATTATTCTTTAATATTTATTTATCATTTTATTCTAGCTTTAATATGTACATATATAATAATAAATGAAATAACAAAAAATATAAAATAATAAAAATAATGAATAACAAATAAAATGAATATTTTAATCGGTATGGTATACAATATGGGTCCAAAACTCAACTTTCAAACCGTAACTCTGAAAAATATAAAACCACCTTCATTAAATAGATTATTGAAAATTATATATAATTAAAGGTGAGTTTGATAGATTTCGAGTTTCTATTTAAGAGATACAGGTCTGGGAAATTAGGATTTTTGGAAACTTATTCAGATCATAACTTTTTATCTGTGTATTATTTTTAAGTGAAATCAATTTTGTATTTTTCTTTATTTAATTATCTACAACTTTCATGTACAAAGTTTCTTTATTTGATGTATAAAAAGTGGAACCAAAAATAGGTCCCAAAATGAATAAATAATGAATGAAATGAATAGGTATTTATACTGTATTTTGACCCTTATCTCCCCTTACTTTATTCCTTGTCGACCTATTCATCAATATGCCTAGGTCTTGGGGTTTGGGGTCATAAAATATTTACAATATTTTATTCTTTTTCTTTTCTTTTATTTATTCTATAATTTTGGCTGTAATTACAGTATTTTATACACTATTTACATGCACATGCATGAATGCTAAGATGCTCTAATTAAGGGTATTTACACGCATTTGCCAAGGTTTTCGAGGCCAAAATGATAGAATAAAGATGATGAAATGTGGATTCATCATCCCCCTATACTTTACCTTTGCTAGTCCCTAGCAAACACTTATGCAATAAGTGTAGAAAAGAAAAAAAAAGAAAAGAAAAAGAAGAACTTGGATTTAGTTTAATTATCAAACTTGTCTTCACAAAATCAAAGTTTGGAGCTTAAATCGGACCTTTAGAATTTTAGTGCGGGCGGAACCTTAATAAGAATCGAATTTGAAATCCAACAGTCCCTGAGAATCCCAAAACCCTGCCCAAGTCTCCTCGATAGCCAGGTCAGAAATATCTCAACTCATACGCAAACTCTTACGACTATGAATCTGACTCGTACAGTGTAAGTGATGGTGGCTCTCCCCAACTAGAATGGCAAAGAAAATGACTTCTCCAGTACGACAACCCAATAATTCCCCAATCTAATAACTCCATCCTCGAGGAGCGGGGTATTCCCTTCTAAGTTCAAGTGACAACCAGCTCAAGAGGAGGGGGTGAAGAGAAGAATGGACGGTATCCAGTGTAGCTACCTATCCGAGGATGCAAGATCAGTGTAGTCAAGTCATCCAGCTGCAGGCTCACAAATTTTACTTTGGAACTCAAGCTTGCTTCTTGGCTTTAGAACATTTGTACATACTTTGCAGGCATTTTATTTTTGTACAAGCCTGACCATTTTTTTAATATTATTCACAGTAGCATTTACATAAGTAGTTTTTCTTCTCGAGCCAGTAGACTATCCCTCTTTTGAAGCTTTATTGCAACCCACACTCTCCTGTCTTTAGACTTCCTCATCACTGGACGGGTTGGGGTGCACTTCCCTCCCTAGAGGAGGACAAATGTTTCCACTTGTGTGCGTCTCATATCGGCAAATCCAATCCCCTCACCACTCCAACTGAGTTGAGCCATGTGAAAGGTGCAGGTGTCCAAGTTAGGTCATTATCAACAAGAGTCGTGCGTGTGCTCCGAAATATTCTACTTAGGCAGTCAAGAATCCATTGAACCAAGTCTCGTGATCCTCAAAGAATTAAGTCAACTAGACCTGAAGTACCTCAAACCCAATTCCTATAAGGTTCTTGTTATTAGGTACATTTTAAGGTCCAATCAAGCTCCAATCTCTGGATTTTACTTAGACTTGTTCAACTATCAAACTCAATCCGAAAAATGCGAATGTTATGTAATGCAATGCAGAAAATATTTTTGTGATGTAATTTTCAAAGTTTTGAACTTTTTATGGATTTTTGAAAAGATGATGATGATGATGCATATGCATTTTTTTTGTGTTTTTCAAAAAGATTTATCAAATGTTTTTGGATTTTAATTTTGCAAATGTTTTTTTTGGAATTTTTGAAAACAAAAGGTTTTGGCTGAAAACTAGGTGAAAATATTTACACGGGAGTGCATCTTATATATACAAGAAGTGGATTTTAAGAATTTACAATGGTAAGTGGTCAATTTTTATATATAGATATGAATTTTAGTGTGATGTATATATTCCTCAAATTTATTTGACACAGGTTTTTCAAATAATTTTGAAAACTATAGTCCAAAATAATTTTTACAATCATTTTACAATCATGTACACCCATTTGAAAATCATTTTGCAAAGATTTTTCAAAAAGTATAGATAGATTTTTCAAAATATTTTTACAACTATTTTTCAAACCATTTGCAAATCATTTTCCAAACATTTTATTTCATACAAAGAAAAGAAATTTTACAAACCACACATTTTTACAAAGGTTGAAAACATGTAACAAAACATTTTCGAAATAATTTCAATAAATGTTCACAAAAACTATTTTTCAAACATTTTGCAAGAAACATTTTCACATGATTTATTAATCAGTATATAAAAAAAGAATTTGAAGAATGGTCACATCTTTTATTAAAGATTTTTTTATGAATTTTAGAGAATAGTTAGCCCTATTATTAAGAAAATACAAAAGTACGAGTTATGGCTAAAGTATATATGTAGTATATACGACTCCCCTATACTTAGCTTGAGCTATGTCCTCATAGATCGGAGAGAAAAGAGAAGACATAACTTGTACTAAGTATAGGCAAGTCTAAAGAATTGAATAAATCAATGAGAAGTTGACCGTCCCCCCTATATTTAGGATCAAATAATCCTAAGTATAGCAGACTGTACACAATGCAGGGAGGGTCAAGGGTTGGAATGAACAGATCGTACTCAGATTGTCTCCCCCTATACTTAGGGTAAGATATCCCTAAGTATAGACAAGAAGAGGAGACAATGGAGAGGATCGAAAAGAATAGAAGAAACTCGGGGTGCACACCCCCCTATACTTAGGACAGAGTACGTCCTAAGTATGGAAAACTATCTACAAGGGCGGAACCTTTTTGATAGATAAAGAAAATAGAAAAGGAAAAGAAGAAAGAAGAAAAGAAGAAAAGATGAAAAATCGTGAGGATGTACGCGTCACTCCACCTATACTTAGGGTAAAGCAAGCCCTAAGTATAGGCAACAACAGGAGTGATGACACGGAACGATGAAGGAATACTCGGCTCGTCCACCCCTCCTATACGTAGGACAAAGTGCGTCCTAAGCAAGGAAAACACGAGAATGGGTGGACGAGCAATACGGGAGAGACAAAGATGAACCAAGGAGAATGTACAACTGAGGTGGATGTACATATGATCAAGAAGGCCGAAAGTTAACCTTCTTGCGAGACCGTTGAGGGATAGATCTGATATGATGTATGTCAACATCGGGGTCCACAGTGGACGGAAGCCGATCAGGGTCGACACGGTGAAGGCCCTCATTGGAGTCAAATCGGAGAGGGATGAACTGATCAATTGAAGCAGTATGGCTACGTTCGCCCTTGGTGGTCCTATGGTGTGAAGGCACGGACTGGTGAGTGGAAGAAGTGCGGCTAGGTCCGGCCTTGGAAGTTTCGCTCATATCAAAGTGGAATGGGACAAACTCATCATCCTCGGAAGAAGTGTAATCGGAGTCGTTCTGCGAGGAATCGTCCAGGTCAAAATCAAAAGGAACGAAATCATCAGTGGAAGTATACGAACTCAGATCGTCCTCAAGAGTCTCACCTGAATCATCTTTTTCATCAAGAGGCCAAAAATTTTGAACATTCGCATCATAACCGACCTCAATCATCTTCACCTTTGAAGGACCTGGAACAGACTTATCAGTGGAAGTAGTCAAACCAGGTCCGTCCTGTTTAGTCTTGGTATTTGCCCGCCGCTAAATGGGATCAATCACGTAAATGCTTTGGATTTTATCAACACATCGCCACACACCAGAAGGAGGGACCGCAAGGTCTATGCTTTCCGATTGCCTCCCCTTTCGGGGTATTCGTCGGGTCTCATCAAGGGTCGCTAAGAAAATATCTCTAATAGCATCAGATCGGCCATAGGCCTCAGAGTCAGCTAGAATCGGTGAAGGTGCATCAGGTGCAGGTCTCTGGTCAACTATGGGTGTGGTGATCAACACTTCGCTCTCGTCAACAGGACGGAAGCAAATCTCTTCTGATCCATAGTCTATAACGACCCTAGCAGAGGTGAGGAATGGTCGTCCCAGGATGATTGGAGACGGCTCCCCTGTGGAGTTCTCCATGGGCAATACGACAAAATCAACATGGTGGCTCGTGCCCTGAATAGAAACGACGGCGTTTTCAAGGATACCCTTCGGCCTCTTGATAGATCCATCAGCAAACTGTAAGATCATCCTGGTTTTCTTTAGAGGCCCTAAGTGAAGAGACTGTACCAGCGAGAAGGGTAATATGCTAATAAATGCACCGCCGTCTAGGAGAGTATGATCACAAGTATGGTCAGAGATGGTGCAAGCGATGAAAGGGGTAGCTGTGCTCTTCTTTCTAGGAATGGGACGGTGTGTGATGGTGTAGGCAGTGGCCATGGTCAGAATGTGATGCTCAGATCTGCTCCTCCACTTTCTCTTCTTGGGAAGAGGAGCAGATATATGGGTCATGACCAGTTGAAGTGGGGCACGGATGATCTCATGAATAGTAGCCACCACTTCGGGTTCAGATAGTATTTTTTGAATTTTTGGACTTCCTCCATACAAGGGAGGAAGTCAGAATTAGCATATACACAAGGCATGCCAAGAGCAGTCTGTACAACGGCATCCTCGAGGTCAGAGGTGGGACAGTGTGTGAATGGATGTGTGGCCAAAAGTCTGGCAGATGGGCATTCTTCTCACGGTCTAAATCAACCAAAGGTCTTCCGAACTTTTTTTGGATTTTTAAATTTTTCCCATTTTTTTGTATTTTGGGCGATTGCAAGCTCCCATGATCACCCACAAGTAAATCCGTATCCTCGACGAAAGGAGCATTAATCTGGTTTTTCCTCAAAATAGCAAGATTATCATTCATCAAATCAATGCACTTTGTCATTCGGTTCAAGATATCACTTATAGAGATCGAGGGAGGTGACTCCAACAGGTCAGACTCGGGTGGCTGTGAAGGTGGAGGTGGAAAATATACAGGTGGAGGTGGAGGTGGGTAGAAGTCCGAGGTCTGATACTGCGGCTGAGGCAGATATGTACAAAAATCAGGAGCAAGGTCCTCCTGGAAAAAAGGAGGTGGGCCAACTGGAGTGAACGAAGGATCTGCAAAGTTCGGATAAAAGACGCTCCAGGGGTCCATCTCGAAACAAGAAGAAAATGATCTGGGAGAGCACGATGGTCAAGTCAAGAGAGTGAAGAAGAAGGCACAAGTACGCAGGAGCGATCTAGGATACACACAAAACAATCACAGACAAAAATGACAAGAATACAAACCCTCAATTCACCTACTCAACTCGGTAGAGACAAAAAAGTCGGTCTTTTTATCTTGTCTATTTTAGAGTTAGGTGAGAAGTCCAAAATTGCATAAACATTTAGGGGGCTGAATATGGGATTCGGGCACTAACCTTAGTGTGTGTGTGAGCAAGTAAATTCCTTTAAGCACCTAGGTTGGCAAAATCAGAGGGAGAGTCGGAAAAGCAATGCAAGCGGTAAATCAATGATGAATGCTAAAGAGAAATGCTCACCTTGCCTCCAGCACTCTTTATGCAAAGATACCCAGCAGAATTGAAACCTATCTATATGCAAATGCAATCCGATGAAATTGCCCTAAGTTTCAGAAATTACTATTATTGTGAAGAACCACAAGTTGACCACAAATCCTCAATCCTAGAGTCCGGTCTAGGCTCACCCCTCCTCCTCTCGACAAATCGAGTTCAGGAGAAGCACTTGGTAGGGTGAGCTCGCGGTGCGACGGCTCGAAGATAGTGAATCAACTATTTAATGATTTGACTAAGTCCAAACGATACTATAGGCACATGCAAAGGTATTAGGTGTTTGGCCTTAATCTATCGCAAGCAATTCCTAAAGCTAGGGGCTCAATCACACAAAATAAATAAAATCAAAAAATAAAACAAAATAAAAAGAATGCGAAGAAAGCCGACAAAAACCACGGCGAGCCTCCAAGTGAACAATCACTTGAAAATTAGGCTCGAATGTCCAAGTGTGTGAGGGTACCTGTATTATTACATATATAGGTCGCTCTCTCACTTAAATTACACTAATAAATGCAATAAATAAATACACTAGAACTGCCTTCAAAATCCTCTCCTAGCCCACCTTCATGCTAAGTCAAGTCGCCTCACGTGGGCGTGCAGGTGCTCCTGGAAGAGAGCTCCTCCCTCGATCCGCGTTCCTCGCAAGAAGTCAAACAAGAGAGGGGTTAGACAATTCAAACCAGAAATATCAAAAATAAAGAAACTACAAAAAGCAGAGATAAAAGCCACAAAAGTAGACAAATAATCACAACACAAGGTAAAAATGATCTACGCACTGTTGCTCCCCGACAACGGCGCCATTTGATAACCACGAAATTGAGAGCGGACGTATTGATTCACAAGGCGAATCAACAGTCGATGTCTTGATCACTACAAAATCCCGTAATTAATCAACAATGAACCCACAATCAATAAATCAAGCAGTGACAAATAAATGTGGAGTCAAATTTATTTTTAACTCTACAAACAAGATGTATAAGTGTGAGTATGTAGAGAGTTCGAACACAGGGAGCAAGACAGGATAGATCAAGCTAAGTGCAAAATGTGATGTGATTGTGATCAATGTCTACACTATGCAAATATTTTGTGGGTTTTTAATTTTTAATTTTTTATTTGATTTTTGATTTTTATATTTTTGTATTTTTGTTTTCTTTTTGCTGATTTTGTATTTCCTTTTTATATTTTATATTTTTATATTTTCTTTTTCGGTAATAGAATATATATACAAAGTAAGTAAGAGAGGAATAAAGTATTTATAAAAATAAGTAAAAATACTCAAAAATCAGGAAATAAAATGTTTTTGGGCTTTTTATATTTTTCTAATGTTTTGGTGATTTTTCTAGATTTTTCCTATTTTTTTGGTATTTTTAAAGTCAAAATTACTAAAAAATAGTAAACTAAGTTGTTGGCCGAAATTGAAATGAGGATGAAAAATATCTAACAGTATCCAAAACTCCTTAAATTAATTTTAAATCAAAGAGAATAAATCAGAGAAAGCATAGGAACTGAGTTTGTATTTTTAAGATTTTCGTGGAAGTTTTAAGATTTTTTGGAAGGTTTTTAGAGTTTTAATATTTTTAGGAGTTTTCTTTTATATTTTTTTAAGATTTCTGGACTGAAGTTAAAGAAACAAACAAAATATAATTTTTTTGGAATTTTTCAAAAGGTAATGAACATATTAAAAATAAAAGACTGCAGGAATGTAGAAATGATGTTTTTGAATTTTTTGACTACTCAAAAAAGAAGATAAGAATACAACAAAAATCTTTGATTATAGAACAAAGTCAGCGGCACATGGACATATTTTTAGATTTTCAAATAGATGAAAGATGCTCCAGAAATAAACCAATCACTAAAAATATTGTAGAAATTCTACAGGATACAAATCGCAATATTGTTTGTTGAAATTTGATCCTAAATTCGGTCCTGCTAATTACTACAACATGTCCAAAAATGAGCAAGTGATATTGAGTATTTCAAGCGGTATCAACAAAATAAGCCCAATCAATACTCTGACTTCATAAATTCGCCATAAATAGTTCATATATCAGAAAATTCTGAAATTTGGATATGATGTAGAACTCTTAAACATCTTTCTAACAAAAAAAATCTCACAACAAACCGAGTTCAGACGAACGAGTTATGAGCATTTGAGTGCAGAGGTACAGATGAAAAAGTAAATACTAAACTGCAGTTCAAAAATGTACTCGAAAACTTCTTGAAATAAGCCAAAAATGCAGGGGTATGGCCGCAAAACTTCCCACTAATCCAGGTGGTGTCAAGTTGCTCTTGGACAATAAGGGGATGTGCATGAAAGTGCTCCGATGTACCTGCAATTAGAAGAAGGGCTCGAGTAGAAAACTCGGCCAAGATGTTAGGTACACAAAAAATGGGATATGAATGGGTTTTCCTTTGATTTCATGAGGGAAGAAGGATGTGCTCCGACCACTGTATGTGATCGAAGATGGCGGGGGTTGTGTACGAGGATACGTAGAATAACGGAGGATGGCGGCGGTGAGATGTGAGCCGCGTCGAGGAGGATGAGTGAAAGTCGAAATGATGGGTCGGAAGCTCGCCAGAGCTTGCTCCGGCGAGCGGTGAAATGGGTGATTAGATGGCTAAAAAGCAAGTAAACAAAATGCTATAATAAATCTATGATCAACAAGTGAATAAAGAGAACGAAAACAAGCAAAAAAAAGTGAAAGAAAATGCGAAACCTCAAGCCAAGAATGGCGAGATGGACCTCATGGCCAAGGTGGCCGAAGATGATGGTGGAACGCGCCTCAAGCCACCGTTGTACCTCAACAAGGAGCTGGGATCTATCCTCTGTCACAGGAGACCCATGGCTGCAACTTGGATGTCTAAACTTAGGCTAAAAGTGGTTCAAAATGAGAGGGAAGAATGGAGGTGGTTTTGTACATGTGAGGTGGGCGGCTCCAAAGAACGATAAAATATCTAGCGAATCGTTTATCCAATCCTTGAAGCAACCTCTGGGTGTGTATGAGGCTACATCAAGGAGAAAAAGTCATGAAAGTAGCTTAGCCATTGGGTGAAAGGGTCGGCCTTGAGAAATCCGTGAAAACGGACAAAAATGAGGCTCTGACAGGAGTGGCAGTGGCTGGTCAGAGAGTTGATTTGGTGGCAAGAAGATCGGTGTGTATCTAGAGAATAGACAACTCAACCCTAGATATAATGCTTGGGCGTATATAATGGATGTATGGAGAGAAAAAGTCTAGAAGGATGCCTAGCGATTTGATGAAAGAATCAGCCTATAATAATTCGAGAATATGGGCAAAAAATAATGTTCTGACGCACAGCAGAGGGGGGGGGTCAGACAACATTATGAGCATGCTCCAAAGATCGAAGAAAATTGGGCTAATGCATGATCCAATGCTAAAACTATATACTGGGCGTGTATAATACGTGATCCAATGCTAAAACTATATACTGGGCGTGTATAATGTATATAAGAGGCGAAAATGTCAAGAAGACTTCATCATGAAAAGATGCACGATGCGTCCTCCAAAAATCGGCGAAACGGCCAAAAACGTGGTTCTAACACAATACATTAGTAATTTATCTATGTATTTTATACACAAATTTTATTAGTTTTTAATGTTTTATTTATCATTTTATTCCAGATTTGATATGTACATATATAATAATATATGAAACAATAAAAAATATTAAATAATAAAAATAATGAATAACAAATAAAATGAATATTTTAATTGGTATAATATATAATATGGATCCAAAACTCAACTTTCAAACCGTTACTCCGAAAAATATGAAACCACCTTCACTAAATAGATTATTGAAAATTATATACAATTAAAGATGAGTTTGATAGATTTTGAGTTTTTATTTGAGAGATATAGGTCTGGGAAATTGGGATTTTGGAAACTAATTCAGATCATAACTTTTTATCTGTGTATTATTTTTAAGTGAAATCAATTTTGTATTTTTCTTTATTTAATTATCTAGAACTTTCATGTACAAAGTTTCTTTATTTGATGTATAAAAAGTGGAACCAAAAATAGGTCCCAAAATGAATAAATAATGAATGAAATGAATAGGTATTTATACTGTATTTTGACCCTTATCTCCCCCTACTTTATTCCTTGTCGACCTATTCATCAATATGCCTAGGTCTCGGAGTCTCGGATCATAAAATATTTACAATATTTTAGTCTTTTTCTTTTCTTTTATTTATTCTATAATTTTGGCTGTAATTACAGTATTTTATACACTATTTACATGCACATGCATGAATGCTAAGATGCTCTAATTAAAGGTATTTACACGCATTTGCCAAGGTTTTCGAGGCCAAAATAATAGAATAAAGATGATGAAATTTGGATTCATCAATGAGCTAATAACTTAACTCTTCTTCTTTCTCTTCCGGGTC
Organism: Ottelia alismoides; assembly: GCA_037367405.1. Taxonomy (NCBI): domain Eukaryota; kingdom Viridiplantae; phylum Streptophyta; class Magnoliopsida; order Alismatales; family Hydrocharitaceae; genus Ottelia; species Ottelia alismoides. Next base: position 303,030 of record JAZKJV010005882.1, on the reverse strand, counting down.
GGGTCCTTTCGAGAACCATGCTTCCGACCGTGCTTTCCTCTGACTTGTGCAACCATTACATGCTGGAGGGGCCATCCTTCCTCATTATGTCTTCTGTAGACTTTAATGCAGTTAATAGCCCATCATTAGTGTAATCAACTTTGTTCATATGGAACATGACCATAAAGTTGTTGAAAGACTGAGGGAGTGACAGCAGAATAAGGTCAGCTTGTATATCTGCATCCATGTTAGCTCCTAGGGTTTCCATCTCAGAGAGGTACCCAAACATTTTGAGTACATGTTCTCTGACAAAGGTTCCCTCCTACATCTTACAGTGAATAAGTTCTCTCATTATATTTGAATGTTGTGTGCAGTTTACATCATCGAATATTTCTCTCAGATTCGCCATAATAGGATGACAAGTGTCCATTTCCACATGTTACTTTTGAAGCACATTGGACAATGAACCCAGAATGTAACACCTTGCCAGAATATGATCTTCATAATATTTTTCATTAAAAGAAATTTCTTCTGGAGTCTTTGAGCTTGTGTACTTGCCCTTTGACAACACATAAGAGATGCGCTCAGCAGAAAGGACAAGATCTAAATTTCAGATCTAATCCGAATAATTTGGTTTGGTCAACGATTGATCTCCAAGAGCCTGCTAAGTGGGTTCATGACTTCATTTTCTGAAATTAAGAATGCACTATATTAGAATATATAAATAATTATATATCCAATTAAAAAAACTTTGATTAAGGAAATTTTAATCAAATTATTCTTGCCTTTTCAACTTTGAAAATTCATTCCCTTAATCATTTTTAAAGCAAGAGATATACTTACCATTATATCTCTAACAAGAACTAGGATCACCTCTTTATCTCTATCACATGCCAATAATATGAGAACCAGCAACTCGGATAAAAAGAAGCGGAAACATATTCCACCTTGGAAGTTCAACTTGCATTTCCAATTTGGTCTTTAACACCCAAGCCCACCACCCCAAAGGTGATGTTGACCCTTCGTTAATTGAACCAATCATCAGTAGGAATAGCACTCGCTAATAATATGAGGACATGATATTGGGGTCACTACGCATACATCCTTGCTCTTTCAAGAAGCAAAGAGCCCGATCCAGATGCGCTTGTATGCAGGAGCTGTCACTTCGGACAAATGTCTCCTACATACAATCCCTGGCGACGGAACCCTTCTCCTTGACATGAGACTATGGATGTCACTTATGTGATGTTCCATCTCATATTTAAATTCTAATTAATTATTATGAATCACATTCACATAATTAATTCTTCCAAGGGAAATGCACATCTATTCATAAAAGAGTGTCTTGATTGGATATAATTAATTTAATCACATTAAATCAATTATCAATCCAATTTAATTGACCAACAAACTTGATTGCTACTTGAAAGGATGGTATTATCTCAAAAAATATGTATTATTCAGATTTTAATAATTAGAAAAATACATCACGATCTCTAAGCATTATCCCTTCCCTACCCGCTATCATGGCCAATACCGACAGGAGTGGGATAGACCGCTCACGAAGCAACATGCTAACCCAACGCTCCTCGACTAGACACTATATCTGCCTCGGGTTAGGATAATGCCAATTGATCACTTTGTACTTGAGATGATAATCGGTTTTTCAATCGAACTTATACCATATAATAGTAATAATCAAAACCTTTTTGATTTATATTATAAGGAAATTTGCTGAACAAGTTTCCAATCATATTAAGCAAGTTTGTTTGTTGGAAAGAAGATCATGTAACCAATTGTGATCTAGATCAAATCTAATCAATTATTTGTTAAGGCAATGTCATTTAAAGAAATAACCATTATCAAATATTTCATAAAATATTTATCAAAAATTATTCCAAGAAATTAACCATTAATTTCACTAAATGATTAAATGATAACCACTTGGTTCTTGATTAGGAGTGTAATTTCCAGCAATGACCCTCACTTACTAAAATTAGCATATCTCAATCAATTGAAATCCAAATCATGCAAAATAAGTTTCCAAAGTTTGATAATTTGATTTACAACAGAGCCCAAGTGAATTGAATGCATTTCTAGGTATTAAAAATAGTAATTAACTCTTTAATTACGTCAAGATTCGTCATCCCTGAAACAATGGATACATGTTCATTAAAATGGGGATAACTTGAGCAATCGGATTTGAAATCACTCAAACTTAAATCTCACGATTTCCTTATTTAATAGAGAACAAAATTCAAGTAAAGTTTCATGTTTAAGAAATTTAAATAAGGCCTAAAATATTCACAAAATAAGGCTGCGTGAATCAAATGCGATAAAATTTTCACAAACCTCAATGAGCCCAAGTCTTCCTAAGTTTATGGATCGCATCCAAAAAAACTTACAACCTAAGGCTCTGATACCACTTGAAGGATACAAAAGAATCCTTAAGTGCATCACGGAAGTGTGAGAATCACATTATATAAGATCGTGCGTGACTAGTCGGACTAGTTGCTCGGTGTAGCGGAATTTAAAATTTCTAATTGATGAAACCACATGATCCAAGAATAATTCTTGGATCGTTTCATCTAACCACATAGTATATAAAGGAATATCTCTCATAGTGTTATTGTGATCGAGCCTCTAAGAGAAGAGACCTCTTGTCTCAAGTCCGATCTGTTCGAGGAGACGCTTGCGAGCATAGGGAAGAGTCTTATACTTCTCGCAATCCAAGTCGTTGATCAAAGCAAGATAACTCCTGATCTCGTCACACGAGATCGAACATCTTCCTCACAAGCGAAGCGCATCAAATAAGATGGAGAACGAAGGGCATTCGAGGCAACAACACATCAATGATGTGATGACGGTAGCAGTCTTCTCTCTAGGGTTTGGATGGACGACCACCTAAAGAGAGACAGAGAGGGTGTGACAATGAGAGGGAGAGAGAGAGAGATTGATGTTGCAAGAGTTGTTGTAACATGAAGAGAAAGGGGTGCCTCTTCTTATATAGTACTTTGGGAGCCCATGGATCACAATCCATGGACTACACAAAATCAATGGATGAGATTGAATTTGCTTCTTTAAATGAACAAGATTTTGTTGTAAAAAATACAACAACAACTAATTAATTTAGATTAAATATATATTGATAAATCAATATATGTTAATCCTAAAATTAAATCAATCAAATATGTAGATAATGGAATGGAGATTACATCCTTCCATGTAATAGACTGGACGATCACTCTTTCCTAATGGGATTAGGTGGTCGTCCACACTTCCAGTATGGAAGGGTGCAATCTCATATAATCTCATGAGAATACATTATTCCTTGGAAATCTCCAAGATTTACAACAACACTTGTTGTAAATTATTCTACAAAAATTAATTCATAATTTTTTTGTGAATCTTGCAATCTTGCCATTGGAAATATGTGAATCAAATTCACACCCAAAAATAAAAAGCAATTTACATTTTTAATTAATTATCCAATGTGAATCCAATTCACATAATAATTAATCAGCTAATATAAATCATAATAAGATCTCTCTAATACATTATAAGTCACATTTATAATATATTACGAATAATTTGTTATCCACATTATTCATATCCATAATAATTAAATCACATTTAATTGCATTGGATCACCATTCTCATGCATTCAAATAATATAAATCAAATTCACATTATTCATGGTAATTAAATCACATTTAATTATCCATTACTCAGTGCTTAGATAAAGCTCAATTGTGGAATTATTCTTGAACTCTTTCAAGAATAATACACTTTCTCCGAAGATACTTGGAGATAAGGACAGGGCGATTGTATGTTCCACATATAGTGACTTGGATGTTGAGATCACATCTCAAATCCAGATCTCATGGACCTCACATAGATGTTTGATGAAATCAAGGTCGTAAATCTACTCTTCTTATTGCATCTGAATCTCATTCAGATCAATGTCCAACACTTAGACCAGGATTAGATTACTTCTCTACTGAGAGGAGTCACTAAAATCTAGACATGTTTCATCACTCCCTTAGAATGGAAGCGTCATGGTTATACAATCATTTATGATCACATCACCCTCAGGTATTCCTATTACGTGTACATCCTGCATATTGGAAGACCTATGATAAACCCAAAGATATAGATCAATTTAACACTGTAATCTTTAGGGTTTAATCATCAAGTTTCTCATTCTTGCTCATTGGGAGTTGGTATCGATCATATGTTTTCCAAAAACATATATCATACCTACAAGTTCTTGTCATGCTTCCAAAGCACGATGGCCATGCATGGAATTTCGGTCCCAATACCACATGAGTGAGCTCTGTCTTCTGGTACACAAATGAACTTGTATGATCCCTTTAAGAGATCGTATTACTCATATGCCTTCATATGCACTCCAGCTCGTCGGTGTATAGACGTTGGTTAGGTCATCAAGCTATTGGTCTGCAAAATATACATACTTGGACATATAGTAACACACATGTCTCTGGTCAGAGGATGTGTGCCTGTATCGTGACAGTATACGACATAGGACTTTGGTTATCTCGATCTCGTTAAGTCAACTCCTTTACCTAACTAATCTGACACCTTTGAATCTCCATTCACATGCAGAGGACTTGCATCAAGAGATCGATCAGATATCAACCTAATGAGAAAGGATTGCCATCTCCTACTCTGGCTGGAGATCATCTTTTAACAATCATTTGACGGTGCTTGATTAGTGCTCAATCTAACTCCTTAGATATTCATCTAAGGCCAGCCTCTATGATTCAACCATTGAATAAACAGATGTATGATTATTAAGATGGCCATGGTACATAACCCTAATTGTAGAGAGGGACCTTATGGTGCATTTGTTCACTTAATCTCAGATAGGAAGTGAAAAAATCAATAACATTTATTGATAAATCAAATATTACAATAACATTTATTGTAGGAATGGTTCTCCTCGGACTCACATAGCTAACATCCCACTCTCGTCGATACTGGCCATGACAGCGGGTAAGGAAAGGATAATGCTTGATGCGATCATGATATATTTTCTAATTATTAAAAATTGAATAATACATATTTTGAGATTATACCATCCTTCAAGTAACACATAAAATTGTTTGTTGGTTGATAAATTAGATTGATAATTGATTTAATATGATTAAATTATTTATATCCAATTAAAATACTATATTATGAATAGAGTAGTATTTCCCTTGGAAGAATTAATTATGAGAATAAGATTCATAATTATTAATTAGAATTTGAACATGGTATGGAGGATCACATAAGTGACATCCTTGGTCTCCTGTCAAGGTGAAGGGTTCTGTCATCAGGGATTGTATGTAGGAGACACATGCCCAAAGTGACAACTCCTGCACGCAAGCGCATCTGGATCGGGATCTTTACTTCTCAAAAGAGTAAGGCCATATGCGTAGTGACCTTAATATAACATCCTCATATTATTGGGGTGATATTGGATTGTTCATAGCGAGTTCTAATCATGTTGATAGTTGGTTCAATTAACGACGGGTCAACATCACCTTAGGGGTGGTGGGCTCGGGTGTTAAAGACCGAATTGGGAATGCAAGTTGGACTTGCAAGGCAGTATGAGTTCCCGCTTATTTTTATCCGAGTTGCAAGTTCTCATATTATTAGGATGTAAAAAAGGTAAGAAGGAGATCCCAGATCTTGCTTGATTTGTAATGGTAATTATATATCTTACATTGAGAGTGATTAAGGGAATAGACTTTCAGTATTGACAAGGAAAGACAACTTTGATATAAAAATTCCTAAATCAAAGTAAAAATATGTATATATATTCATGCAAATTTCTTATTTCAGATATTCCTCATTAAACCCACTCTATATTATACTCAATAATAACCAGTAAAATATCATGGATTGGATCTATGATAAAGATATCGTACTTGCAGTTGGACACATAACGTATGTAGTTGCAATGTGCAAGTTCCTCATAATAATGAGGAATGACAATCAAATAGACAATAGGATAACAACCTAGGGTTTATCTATCTCTATAATCTTGATCTTTCATCGAGTGTGCTTTGGAAGTATCATGTTGATGATGACCGTAATTGTCAAATAATCCTTATAAAATCTAAGAAGATGTTTATGTCATACATATACGCTCTTGACATTTAATCATGAATGACACGGTTCACTGCATCATGCAAAATGGCGCCTCTATAAGAGATGATGTATTCAAAATGTTTGAGTACCTACTTGAACCAAAGTCTTTAAGAGTTAAGATGTATGTAGATATAATGTGAGTCATCATTCTACTATCTATGCTCAAGTCATTCATGAAGCTTCATAATATTCATACTGTATAAATTGAATGAAGAGTGTATAAATGTTGATATACTCTTATATTGAAATCTTTTGAGTTCAACATAAGAGATCTTTTGTCTTAAGAAATGGTTGTTTACAGATGAAGGGAGTGTAGTGGAAGCATGGGTTAGACCCAAGTTAAAAGGAAAGTCAAAGAGTTGGTTGTACTTCTATGGTTTGCATACATATGACATTTAAAGAGTTGGATGGATGATAATACTACAATAAGGCGATGTATTGATAGTTTGACTATCTGGATTATCCAAAATCCTTAGAGAAGGACCCGGATAGTTCATAGAAATAATATGCATCTACATATAATCGTCGAAATTGACTTTCTTATTAGATAAGATCAAAGTCTAATAATTGTATCCCATTCTTCTAATAACACTTGCAATTGGTTTCAAATGTTTTAGAAGACAAGAAAGTTTGACCTTAATGTTTAATAGTCATCCACATGGATATTATTGCAATTGTTACAAAAATCTCTATTGGATACATAGACTTCATATTTTCAGTGGGAGAGCCCTTAGTCTTAGAGAATGTCTCTATGACCTAGATATTAGATAAACTGATTATTTACTTCTAAATGTTGGAAATAAACATGAATTCTAGAATAGACCTATCATAAATAGTTATGATGGATATATTTTAGATAGTAATTTGACACCTGGAGGACTCTACCAAATTAGAAAATTAATGAATAGTTCATTAACATTTCTAATACTAAAAACTAAACTTTTTAATGATCAATAGGGGATAATGATCATTTGACTATGATCTGGCATCAAACCTTGAACATAAATCTGTTGATGAAATTAATAGATTAATAAGAGATGAAACCTTAAAGTGTATGAAATTTCAAATCTTACATACTTGTGAATATTGTATTCAAAAGTAAAAATGTCCAATGCACCCTTCTCTGGGAATGGTGTAAGATGTCAAGGTATTCATGATCTCATACATATTGATGCATGTGGATCATCTGTATCATATTAAATATTGATGGTATGCGATATCATTCGATAATTATTTATGATATGAAACTTCTTCTCTTCGCCTTAGAAACCTTTGAATTTTTCAAAGATTTCATAATTTTAGTTTAGAACCAAAGTTTAAAGTAAGATGAAATGAATTTGATCTAACCTAGGTAGCAAGTACCTATTAGATGAATTCAAAGAATACCTTATGGAGAAAGAAATATCATTCCTATATCAATCCTCCTAAGGCACCTAAACTCAATGGAGTTGTAGGGAGATACAATTGGATCATGTGTGACATGATTTGATCAATGATGAATCTTAGCATAATTACCTCTTAGTTTTCAAGTATATATGTAGTAGAGACTACAATATATAAGGTTCCATGCAAGTAAGCTGGAATCTAGCACCAGAGAATGCTACTTCATGAAAATAAAGGATGGTATTAGATACCAACTTTATAACCTTAAGATTCTTAAGATATTTCATATCTGAGAATGTGATTATTAGAGGATGATTTTCTTCACAATCAAAATGAAAATGAAGTGAAGGAACTCATTTGATCTTGAGAATATAATAAGGCTCCTGAAACCAGAAATTAAAAGGATAATTAAAGATGAAACACTCATACCTCTTCAAATTACTTTGAGTATGGATTCCATGTGTTAGTTAAGTCTGACAAGGATCTTACTTCATATGATGAAGCTGTTGAGGATCGTGACACAGAGAGATGGATGTTAGAAATAAAGTCTAAAGTAGACTTCATATAAAAGTGTTGTATATGGACCCTCGAGGATCCACCTATATGGGGGTAAGACCCATTAAGTTGTAAATGGATATTCGAGAGAAAGAGGGAACCTTATGTGAAGGTAGAGACCTTCGAAGCACGGCTCGTATCCTCAAGATACACAAAGAAAGAAGACATCGCTTGCGATGAGACTTGCTTTCTAGTGACCATGCTTAAACTCATCATATTATTGCTAACTATAGCTACACTACTTGACTATGACATCATCAAGATGGAAGTTGAGATTGCATTCTTCTATGAATTCTCATTCAGGATATTCATGTGAAGTAGCCCAGGGGCTTCATAGTTGAGGAAAGTAAGGTGTGCAAGATGAATAACTCCATCTATGTACTCAAATAAGCTTCTTGTAGTTGGAACATTAGATTTGATGAAATTATAAAGGTTATGATTTCAGATAGAATCTTGATGAACCCTATGAAGCTTAGTGGGAGTGTCGTTGTGTTCATCATGCTAAATATAAATGATATCCTAATCATTTGGAATGATATAAGGATGATAATAAGTGTTTTATAATCTCATTGTTCCATACTTTGAGATGAGATCTTAAGGGTACATCTTAGATCTTAGTTCTGAAGTTGTTCAGAAGCAAAGAGAAGAGGGTATTGGGACCACCACATTAGTGGTACACCTTGAACATGTTCCATTTTCTAGAAAATTACAAGAAAGGCTTCTTTCCCTTAAGATATGGTACTGACCTATCTAAAGGGATAACACCTCAAAGAGTTGAGGATGTGAATACCAAAGTGACATGCCCTAGTCATTAACTATGGGAAGCTATGTGTATGCTAGATATGTACAAAAGTCAGATGTCTACCATGCAGCAGGAGAAGTAATATATTACTAATCCTACTATGGAGATAAAAATACTTAATTACAGTAATAACAATATCTTCAAAGATGAAAAGAATTTTTGATATAGTGATCTCAAAATCTTATCTTCAAGAACTTAAGACTTTATAGATAGTGATCTAAAAGGTATTTACAATGGATGCCTTATAAGACATAAGATTGGGTCTTAGTCTTAGGAGATTGAGATCTCCAAGAATAAGGACATTCTTATAAGGATAATATAAATTACATACTGGTTATAACGATTATTGAATTATAGTGTTAAAGACAATATAATTAACAAGATTGAGTATTGGTTGCATAAGATGCAACATTCGCATTGGATGCAAGCACTATTAGTAGGAGATATGCAAGTGTCGTAAAAGGACTTGGCGTAGTCTCTCGGGAAAAGAGTGACTGATCAACTTACCTAGCTATTTTTCTAAATAGCCTATGATTGTCACATGAGTGTTGGTTTAAGATTAGCCCATTAATGTCTCTTTTGGGCTAGTAGGATATCGTTGGACATGAGAGCCCACGACGAGCAATTATGCAATAAATGCTATTGCAAATATCCTTCCTTGATCTGAAATGAAGAATAACTAATTTGCATAATAGGTCCCTCTATGTACCATGGGCATCTTAATGATCATACAACTGGTGATTCAATTATTGAATCATAGAGGTTGATGCTTGGATGAATATCTAAAGAGTTAGATTGAGGACTCATCAAGCACCATCAAATGATATTAAGAGATGATCTCTAGCTTGAGTAGGAGATGGCAATACATTCTCCTTTGGTTGATATCTGACCGACCTCTTGATGCATGTCCTCTACGTAGGAATAGAGATTCGAAGGTGTTAGATTAGTTAGGTTAAAGAGTTGACTTAACGAGATCGAGATAACCAAAGACCTATGTCGTATGCTGTCACGATATAGGCATGCATCCTATGACCGGAGACATATGTGTTACTATATGTATAAGTATGTACATGTGGCAGATCGATAGGTTGATGGCCTAATCAAGGTATATACATCAGCGTGTTGATGTGAATACAAGGGCATATGAGTAATACGATCTCTCAAAGGGATCAAACAGGTTCATTTACTGAACTGGAAGACATGAGCTCACTCATGAGATATTGGGGATTAAATTCTGTGCACTATCGTCTTGCTTTGCAAGTTTGACTAAAATTGTAGGCTTGATATATACTTTTGAAATGTATATGATCAATACCTAGGTATGATATATGCTTTTGGAAAGTATATTATTGATGTCGACTCCTAATGATCGAATGAGAAATTTAATGATAAACCCCTGAAGAAGACTTTCTAAATAGATCTAACACTTTGGGTTTATTTTAGGTCTTCCAATATGCAAGATGTACATGCATTAGGAATACCTTAGGGTGATGTGATCATAAATGATTGTATAATCATGACGCTTACATTCCTAGGGTGTGATGAAACGGGTTTGGATTTTAGTGACTCCTCTCAATAGAGAAGTAATCTGATCTTGGTCCAAATGTTGGACAGTGATCTGAATGTGATTTAGATGCAATGACAAGATTAGATTTAAAGTTTTGATTTAATCAAATATCTATGGGAGGTCTCCAAGATCTGGATTTGAGATTTGATCTCAATATCCAAGTCATTATACGTGGAATGTACAATTGCCCTGCCCTTATCTCCAAGTATGTGTGGAGAAAGTGCATTATCCTTGAAAGAGTTCAAGAATAATTTCATTGTTGATATATGTATTCGAGCATTGAGAAAATTGATAATTAAATGTGATTTAATTATCATGAACAATATGAATTTGATTCATAGTATAAGGAGAGTTATCTAAGATAATTAAATGTGATTTAATTATCAAAGATGTGAATAATGTGAATGTGATTCATATTATTTGGGAACATAAGAATGGAGATTGAAGATGATTAAATGTGATTTAATAATCATGGATAAGAATAATATGGATAGTACTATCTAATTATTCATATATATATTGTGAATGTGATTTATAATATATTAGAGAGAGCCTTGTAATTTATATTTATTGATAGATTATTGATGTGAATTAGATTCACATTGAATAATTAATGGAAAATATAATTTACATTTTATATTGTGTGTTAATGTGATTCACAAATTTCCAATGGTATGATTGCAATGTTCACAATATAATTATGAATTTTGTTATGAGGTAATTTACAACAAGTGTTGTTATAAATATTGGAGATTTCATGAGATAATGTAATCTCCTGAATTGGAAGAAGATTGTCTCCTTCCAATTCAAAGGAGGTGGATGGCCACCAAGTCCTAAAACGAATGGGTAGCCCCCTCCCCCTTTATGGGTTGAGGGTAATCTCCTTACTAATTATGTCCAAGGTTGATTGATTTAATTTGGAATTAATTTATATTGATTATTCAAAATATATTCCATTGAAATTAAATTTAGTGTTGTTGTATTTTTACAACAAAAGCATGGCCATTGAAAGAAACACAAATCAATCTCATCCATTGATTTTGTGTTGTCCATGGATTGAGATCCATGGACTCCCAAAATACTATATAAGAAGAGGAACCCCTTGCTCTTCAAGTTATATTAACAATTGCTCTCTCTCTCTCTCTCTCATTATCACGCAGCCCTCTCTCTCTCTCTCTTACTGTGGCCATCCACCATGGATCCCTAGAGATTCGTCATTGCCATAGCATCGTCGTTATGTTTCCAGATCATTTGCTCGTGGATCTCAATCTCCTTCAGCATGCCTCGCTTGTGAAGAAGGTGTAGGATCTCATGTGATGAGATTAGTAGATTCACCGCTTGGATCATCAACATGGATTGTGAGGAGCATGTGTTTCATCAACTTGCTCGCAAGTGTCTCCTCTATCGGATCAGACTTGAGATAGGAGGTCTCTTAGTTTAGAGACTCGATCGCAACCACACTTCAAGAGGTAAATTGAATACTTGTTTGTGGTCTAATGATCCAAGAAGTGTTCTTGTATCATGCGGTTTCATCGGTTTAAAAAAATTTAAATTTCATTGCCTTGAGCAACTAGTGTGACTAATCGTTCCCGATCGCATATGATGCAATCTTCATGCTAAGGATCTTTACATATCCTTCACAGACTTTTGTTCGTACTCTAATGAATAGCAGATCCTCGATCAATCTCTTTCCTTCTTCCTTACTTGACAAGCTTGAGGTTGGACCTCTTTGACGAAGCAGGACGGTCTTGTGGTTTGCTAATCGATTGGTCAAGACCTTGAAGGGATTGATAGAGGATGTTATTGTCACCATTTAGGGTTTGCAATTCCCCATGGACTTCATCGTGTTGGACTAGCGGTCCCTGATTGTGTGGACGATACCCAAATCATATTAGGACGACCTTTTCTAGCGATAGCAAAGGCCATTTTGTATTATGGTATCGGGAAGATGTAATTTTGCATTAATGGCAAGAGTATACATATATAAATGATCCACGACCTTAGAGCCAGTTTAGTTGAGTCAGAGAGAGCATCTGATGATGAGCCAGATAGTCACCACGACTGTGATTTTGTGCATATAGATGATGAGTCATTTTGGGCTGAGTCGAGTACACGATCTTTCATCATGCTTTCAGGAGAGTCTGGGATTCAAATACTTGATGATGGGAGATTGGAAAGTATAGCTATGGAGCAGACACATTTAGAGGCTGAGGTAGACGTTTCTGATGATGATGATTCTGAGTTTCACTCTTGTTGTTCTGATATTTTTGATCCCTCTGATTTATACATGGAATTGGATTGGCAGATTTTTTATGAGTATATTCCAAGTCTGATTTTAGTTGAGCCTACAACCATCTTCAAGAGTGAGTGAGTTCATTATAGTTAGTTATTAGATGCGCAATCTTCAGATCAGTCAGATTCAGAGCAGGATGAGTTTGCACACACAGACTTAGTAGCCTACACCCAAGCCCTCACTAAACTAGCTCTCCATGTTCCCTCTCCCCTAGAGCTCAAGCCATTACCTCAGAGCATGAAATACTTATTCCTTGCCGGAGAGCCCAAAATGTTTCTAATCATAATCACGTCTGATCTGACCGAAGATCAAGAATCTCGTCCGATGGATAATCTTGAAAAGAAACGCAAGGTAATCGGGTGGTCAGTAGAAGATCTCCATGGGATTAGTCTGGCCCTATGCTCCCACCATATTTTTCTAGAGGATGATGCCATACAATCTCATGAGTTTCAACGCAGGATGAACCCAAATCTTTAAGAGGTTGTTATGAAGGAAATATCCAAGTGTTGGAGCGTCGATTTTATCTATCCCATCTCCGACTCCAAGTGGGTCAGCCCATTACATGTGGTATCAAGAAGACGGATATACTACAATGATTAATGAGGAAGGAGAGGAGACTACTACCCGAGTACCAACTTCTTAGCGAGTCTGCATGGACTCCAGATGATTGAATCGGGAAATCAAGAAGGATCACTTTTCGCTACCATTTATCGATTAGATTATCAAGAGATTAGTTGGGAAGAGCCGTTATTGCTTTCTTGATGAGTACTTAGGGTATAATTAAGTGGCCATTGCACCTGAAGACTAGGAAAAGACAACGATCACATGTCCATTCAGAACATATGCTTTTAGATGGATGCCCTTTGGATTATGTAATGATCCAGCTACATTCCAGAGGTTCATGCTTTTGATCTATTTGGACATGGTGGGTGACATTTTAGAGGTCTTCATGGATGATTTCTCGGTCTACGACGATGATTTCGATTCTTGTCTTTCTAGCTTAAATCATATCCTTCAGAGGTGTATTGAGGTTAACCTCATTCTTTCTTGAGAGAAGGGTCATTTTATGATGAATCAAGGGACGGTCCTTGGTCATATCATCTCCAACAGGGGCATGGAGGTTGATCTAGCCAAGGTGGATATCATCAAGAAGTCCAATCCGCCATCCAATTTGAAGCAGTTATGGTCTTTTCTGGGACATGTTGGTTTCTATTGACATTTCATTCAAGACTTCAGCAAAACTACTCGGTCGTTATCTGATCTTCTAGCAAAAGACATCGAGTGTATTGTTAATGATATGTGTCTTTCAGCTTTTGAGACTCTCAAGAGCATGATTGTAGAGGCTCTTGTCCTTCAGCCACCTAATTGATCTCTCCCATTAGAGATCATGACGTATGCCTTCGATTTTATTGTTGAGGTTGTTTTAGGACAGAGGAGGGATGGCCTTCCATATACCATACACTATGCTAGAAAGACTTTGTATTCCACCCAACGGAATTACACTGCTACAGAGAAAGAGATAATAGTTGTACTATTTGCCTTAGACAAATTTAGATCCCACATTTTAGGATCCAAGGTTACCATCTTCACTAACCACATCACCATCAGGTACTTTATGGATAAGAAGGATTCCAAGCCATGCCTTACCAGATGGATCCTTCTACTCTAGGAGTTTGATATTGAGATTAAGGATACGGTTGGAGTCAAGAATGTGGTGGTGGATCACCTCCCCCGATTAGAGCTACCCGAAACTTCTGAGTTTGATACACCTATCACTGAGACCTTTCCAGACAATGTGATTCTTGTTGTAAAATCACTTCCATGGTATGCTGAAATTGTGAATTTTCTTGTTGCCAAGAAAGTCCCACAAGGTTGGTCCAGGCAGAGACTTCAGAATTTCCTTATGAAAGCCAAGTCTTACAATTGAGAGGATCTGATCCTTTACCATGAAGGAGCAGATTGTATATGGCGTCGGTGTATTCCTTAGGAGGAATACCATAGTGTCCTCATGTATTGTCATAAATTGCAAGCTTGAGGACACCATTCTAAGAAGAGGACAACACAAAAGGTTCTTCAATATGGTCTTTGGTGGCCTACTCTCGTTGTAGATGCCCATGCATTCGTGAAGATATGCGCTAACTGTCAGAGGATGGACACTTATGGACATAGAGATATGATGACGATGCAGCCAATTCACTTTTGTGAGGTTTTCGAAGCATGGGACATTGACTTTATGGGCTCGTTCCCTAAGAGTCAGGTATTCAAGTATATTCTGTTGGTTGTAGATTATGTGAGTCGTTGAGTTGGGGCTATTCCTATCTGAGCCGCTAATGCAAACACGATTTGCAAATTCCTAAGGAAGAATATCATTTCGCAGTTCAGGATCCCTTGAGTTCTTATCTCAGACTGTGATAGCCACTTCATCAATGACTAGGTAAAAGCACTTACTAGCGAGTTCGGTATCGAGCATCGGGTTGCTACTCCATATCACCCTCAGACTAATGGTCTAGTCGAGGTTTCAAATAGGGAGGTCAAGATGATCTTGCATAAGGTTGTTTATACGGACCAAAAGGATTGGTCACAACTTTGGACTCAGTTCTTTGGATATATAGAACATACTTCAAAACATCATTGGTTATATCTCCCTTTCGGCTCGTTTATGGAAAGCCATGCCACTTACCTTTTGAGATCAAGCATAATTCCTGGTAGGCAGCGAAAGAAGTAATCTTAGATTTAGAGAATGTGGGAGATTGGAGGCAGACATAGATGGCAACCCTGGAGGAGTTAAGAGATGAGGCTTTCACAAGTAGCCTTTATTATAAGGAGCGGATGAAAGAATGGCATGATGCACACATCATCCATAAGCAGTCTGAGCATGATCATAGAATTTGGCTATTCGATGCGAGACTCAAGTTATTTCTAGGGAAACTTTAGAGTAAATGGAAAGGCTCGTATATAGTGTGAAAGTTGTACGACAATGGTAACATTGACATATCTGAGTTGTCTTCTGAGTCCACCTTTCGAGTCAACGATTAGCATTTGAAACCATTTCTTGATCATGAGCTGCTGATTATTGAGGTTGCCCCTATTCATTTTGTATGAGATGTGTTTTTCATTTTTCACATTCTGCATCTCATACATGAGTTTCACCTTATGTTCATTCTTTTTTACCTTGTACATACGTATTTTCGATTTTATTCATTCTTTCTTTCTTTTGTCTTACACCCCTAGGTCTTGCTTATGTTTTTTGCTATACTTAGGATGTACTTTATCCTAAGTATGAGGGGTGTAGTCATTGTGTTGTTCATTTTATTCTGTTCTACTGCCCCAGTTGTTGCTCATACTTAGGGTGTGCTTTACCCTAAGTATGGGGGTAATATCGTTCGTTTTCATCTTTGATTATTTTTTATTTTTTGTATCGTCTTCCCTCTCACTTGTCCCTCAACTATTGATATTCTTCTCTATTACCTAGGGATATTTTACCCTAAGTATAGGGGGGACAAGATGAATTGTTGATTGTGTACATTCTTTTGACCTCGATCATATTAGTTTTTGAGTCTTTAATCCTTAGGATTAGTTGATCCTAAGTATAGAGGGGATGATTGGCTTCTAGTATTTTTTCACATGTCTATACTTAGCCCGAGTTATGTCTTCCTTTGTCGCTTCTTTGGTCATTATGAGGACATAGTTTACGCTACGTATAGGGGTGTCATATATATTCTATATATACTCTAGAACCCATAACTCGTACTTCATTGTATTTTTAATAATATGGCTCTAAAAGTTTGGATGTATATTTTGGATTTTTTAAATTCGGATAGAAAACTTTAAATATGAGATATTAAAAAAAGTTTTTAAAAAGTGTCTATAAAATGTGTTGTAAAATACTTGTATATAATATTATTAATTACATAAAATTTGTAATTAAAATTCTTTTGTAAATATTGTTAAAATTTCTATAATATTGTATATAAAAATGTGTATAAAATTCTTTTTAGAAATATACATAATTCATGTAAATTCCTATAATCAATTCAATTCACTAATTCTTTCAAAAAAATCCAAAAAAATAAAAGTTTTAAAATTCTTTAAAACTACATAAAAATTCAATTCGAAAAATTCACTTTATAAAAAATTAGTGCATTCATTTGCATTTTTAGAAGAAGTTTGATTATTGAACTGGATGAAGCTAAGTCTGAAGGATAGAACTTGGTTTAGGCCTTCATCCACTTAATTCTAAAGGGACTTTAATAGGAATTAGAATTAAGATTCTCCCGGTCTTTGACTTAATTCTTTGGGTTCCATAAGACCATGTTCCGAGTTCAATTAAAACTTGCCTAAGTAGGACACCTTGTATCCTCCGTTTAACTCTTCATCATTTGAACCAATTTTGAACTCATGCACTCTACACATAGCTCGACTTGCATGGGGTTGTGAAGGGCAATCTATTTTAGTGGTGCATTTACATCCTTGTATAGTGGCGCTGACATTTAAAGATGGGAGTGTGGGGTTGAATAAAGCTTCGGATGAGGGAAGAAGCTGTTGGCACATTTTTTCCAAGACCCCAAAAAATGGATGAAAAAAAGATTCTATAACTATCGAGGCGTAAAAGATCAATGCAGTGCAACAATCACTTTCTACCAAAAAAGTCAAATACTAAATACATACATGACCATAATGGTCCTAGCTTCATATTGCCTACATATCTCGATGGACACTTGGCTAAACTGGCCAAGCTTCACATAAGATGTCACTACACTAGTCACACTCCAATTCTCTTCTCAGTCTTCTACTTCTCTCTCTCTCTCTATTTGATTGTGGACACAACACGACCTGACCTTAGAAGGAAATACCCCCTCCTTAAGGATCGAGTAGCTAGATGAGCATGCAATGAGAGTATATTATAGGGATGGACAATTTCTTCGCTTCTTTAAACAGGAACAGTTAACACCTTTCACGTACAGTACAAATTGACTTCAAGATTGAATAGTTTGCATGATGGATGGGTTGATCTGAGATGGTTGTTGAGGTGAACCTGGATAAAGATTTGTGCAACTTGAGGGCTGTTGAGACTTAAATTCAAATTCTAATGAGGTCCTAACAAACTGTTAATCCAAAAGCCTATTCCAAGTTCTTGATTTTGGATGAAGTAAAATTCAATTTAAAGAAATAATCAAGTTCTAAGTTCTTTTATTTTCCTTTTTCTTTTTCTTTTTTTCTTTCACTTATTTTTAGAATAAGTGTTTTCTAAGGAACTAGCAAAGGTAAAGTATAGGGGAATGATGAATCGATGATTCATCGCCATTATTCTTTCATTTTGGATAAAATCCTTGGTAAAATGCATGTAAATATTCATTAATTCTCACTACTTAACACTCTAAATTTGTTAATATTATATATTTAACACTTATTTTATACAAAACAAAATAATAAAGAGAAAAAGAAAAATAAAAGAAAATAAGGATGTATATATGAAATATGTACTGACGGATCCTCACCCTGAGACCAGGTCAATATTGACGTGGTCGATAAAATAAATAAGTAATGGGATATACAGATCATAATCTCTAAAATTATTAGAAAATCAATATCATCAATGTACATAAACATATTTTTTACCTTGTACATGTGTTCATCTATTTTATTTATCATTCAGATCATTTCAAATCAAAATATTTTCTTCATGAAAGTTGTTCATAATAGTATATATTAATAAAAAAATCAGAAAAATTATTTAGTATATAAATAAATATTTAATTAAGATGAGCCGAAAAAACCTAAAAGTTGACTTCTCAGGTTCATAACTATTTACATAAAATTCTAAATTGACCAAACTCCTTTTAAACTTTGTTTTATAACTAATACTATATATTAAAAATACCAACAAAATATTAGAATGAAACGCGTGAGTTTTGGCATTTTAGACCTCTTTGTATATATGTCCAATATGTATATAATTTTTCTTTATTTTATATTTAATTATTCTTAATCCCACTTAACTTAATTCTTTTTCTAACTTGTTTATAAAAATTAGTAAAAAATATATAACTTACAATTAATTTTTAATAAATACCAATAAATCTCAAAACTAAAAAGCTGTAAACATGAATTTCTGAACCTCATAACTCAGCCATATGAACTCAGAATTGGGCGTACTCACTTTTAAAGTTTGTTTTATAAAATTATCTATCAAATAAAAGTGATTTCACTAAAAGTGAAGCTAATATGCAAAAAGTAGATTTTTGAACCCTATTGGTATAAATTGTACAATGTATCTTAATTTTATTCTATATAATTTTTGTTATTTCTAGCATTTATGTTATTAATATTTTGTTAATGTTATAATCTTAGTTTATAATAAGATTAAAATTTATTAAAATTAAAATGATCTAAATAAATAAATAAATTAATTAATTAATTATATAGGTATAATATAACTATATTATTTATATAAGTATTTATTTAACTAATTTAATAATTTTATTTATTTAATTAAAAGTTATAATTAAATTATTTATTAAATTATTGATAATTTGTATTTATTACGTTAATAAATTATTTTTATTTAATTTAATTAATTATTAATCATCATTATTAATTATTATTTTATTTTATTTTATTTTTTCGCCTCACTTCCTCTACCTTCTCGATGTCCTTCTTCTTCCTCCCTCTTCTCCATTCTCTTTCCTCCTCCTTCCCACCTTGGACCACACCAACCTCCCAACGGTCTGGTCGTTGGGCCGTTCTCCCAACCAACCGTGTTGTAATCCCCACGCCTCCTCTCCATTCTCCTCTATATAAAGGACCGCAAGCTCTTTATCTAGAAAGAGATCCACCATTCTTCACCTCCTATCGGTGAGCTCTGGAGACAACGAGCAGGAACTCCTCCAAACTCCAGTGTATACAAGCGATACCATTCATACTTTCATCTGATTCCCATGTTAGGTTTTCCAATCTATTCCTCTATTCTACCTTCGATCCTATCTCTTCTCTTATCCTCTATCTTCTCCTTCAATCTCTCCTTTCTCCTGAGTTTCTGTTCGATTTACATATTTGTCGATTCTAACAATTTTTATCTAATGCCGCTTCTCTGCATCATCAAAGCTCATCCATACACCCTCATCATCCTCTATTCTGATTGTAACCTTCGATCAAGGCATTAACCTGGAGCCTTCTTTGAGATTGCAGGCCATCAATCATTTGGAAGACGATATTGAGCCATTGCAGCGTGCACGAGACTCAGAGCTTCTTCTACACCGATCTAAATTGATATCTACAAGCTTGTGTCTGATCTTCATCGGTCGAGCATAGTTCATTGGTTTATCAACCTCGAGCATATGTAGTTGGAGTTATGGCTCGAAGGGAAAACAGCAAGTCAAATTACATCTGAAGGCAGAGCAAATTCAACCAATTAAGCCTCAACTGGAGGCTATTAGCCCAATAACATCATCATATCGAGGCTGAACCACTGGATGTATGGTATCCGTTGTTGAGACTTAAAATAAACATATAGAGGAATAGTTTGTTGTACTTGATCTGAGTATCAAAAAGCAACCGACGATCGTACACGAACGGGGAGCATCTTTTATACAAATAGAGGACTCGAAGGAGTCGATCCACATCCTAGGTAAACACGAAGAACCTCATCTTGAGGATATTCACTTGATCGAAGTACCTGGAGATTACGAACATCGTCGACAATCGTAGGAATCCTAAGCGATTCCTTCGCAATTTAAAGCAGCACCTAATTTGATCGAGAACCACAAATCCGACACTTACGGTAGAATGTGGGAAGATCAACCCCAAACTCCAATTTGCATCAGAGCCACAAGATTGGGCTTCAATCCAATGCCAGTTGCCCAGCCACGCCTCATCATGCCTTGAATTGCACCGCCCCACCGCTTGGCCTTGCTCACGTGCATTGCACGTGCCGAGCAGAATATTTTGGAAATTTTATGCTGAATTCCTTGGACTATTTAATATTATGAATAGGTCCTCATTAAGCTTCTGCATGTGCCCGAGCATGTGATTATCTGGGTGCTTTACGAATATCCCCTTACATGTTTATAAAATTCTGAATAGGTCCCTAATGCTGTTGATTCACGTGCATTTGCACATGATTCTCTATGCAATTCCCCTGTAGTTTTCTATTATTATGCACCACTTTTTCTAGTATTATATTACAATAATACCCTTATACATTTTATATTAAGTACTACAGTATTAAATATGTAATAAGTAATATACTAAAATTGAAATTTTGTATAAATACTCAGTATTATATTATATTCAGTATTATAATAGTTTTAAAAAATAAAAAATTTACAATTTTTAAAAAATCCTTAAAATACCAAAAAAATCATGCAAATTCATAAAATACATATAAAATAGAAAACACTTTTAAAAATCCTAAAAAAATTACCTATAGCATATTTTATTATATTGTACATATAAAGCCAAAAATTAAACAAAACTAAAATACTAAAATCAATAAAAATTAAAAATACACAAAACATCAAAAATTATTAACTAATTCAGTAAAAATCACAAAAAATATAGTACCTCGTTGGAAAAGTATTTTCACCTACTTTCTAGTAAAAATAAAATAAAAATATTGCTTCTATTTAGTAGTTTAAAAATAAAAAATAAATCCCTATTTTCAATAAAAATGTAGTTTTTACTTTAAAAATAATCCAAAACCCATAAAATTCTAAAAATCACTTAAAAATATGCAAAGATGAGAAATAAAATTAAAAACATAAAAATAATAAAAAAACAAATAAAAAAACATAATACCAATATTTCTTTATTTAAAAGTATATAAAATCACAAAAATAATATAAAATCCATAAAATAAAATAAAAATCTAGAAAAATTCCTTAAAATAAATACAAATAAAAAAAATCCATTTACCTTAGTGACTCTACCTTTTTAACTTATTCTCCACAGTTTGCCTCCCTGAGTTCGACACTCTCGTACTTATTGTTATACACATTAGTTTAGGAGTATAAATAATAAAAATAAATTCTTTATCTGGTAAAATTCACTCGATCGATTCAACAACACTATTCCTCTTTTAGACTAGTATATTGGGTGATTATTCAATGACAAATACCATTTCTTCTGCATTCTTGTCCTACAATAAGACTGAAATTTTGGAAATCCACATATTCAATTGTTGTTACATTACATCGAATAAATAATACTTAACAAAAAAATCTAATATTAATAGACCATCATCATAACCTCCATGTTAATTCAAAAACAAAGATACAAAATAAATTTTTTAAAAAGAATTGCAAGCAAATGAAACTATTCTAATTAGAGAAAATATGCTAAATACAATAAAACTAACATTCGTACGTTTATCTGAATTATAAAAATAAAAAAAATAAAGTCCAATTTATAGATACCTCTGAAAAAGTAGCATAAACCTTTAGAAAGCCATCATTACTCTTTATCATCTACAAATATCATGAAATTCAACTAAACAACGAAGCAACCAATTCACCAATACTATTTGAAAAACAATCTTGGCAATAAGCAACAACGCAAACATCAATTGAAAAAATAAGAAAAATATAACTAACAACATGAAAAAATACAAACAAAAACGGTCTCATATATGTATTGCAACGTCATCAAACCTATACATGCAACATCACAAAGGAAATAATCCCATCAGTAAATTCAGCAAGAATTTCCCTTGAAAACTTGAAAATAATAGTAATAAAAAAGGTAGGAAAATTCCATCATTAAACTCAATAAAAATTCCCTTGAAAGCTTCAAAATAATAGAAATAAAAAAAATCAAACCAATAGATGCAAAATAATTGAGAGAAATAAAAAATACCATTGGAATCTTTTAAACAACAGAAAAAAACAACACAGCCAATGACTAGAAAATAATTACAAATAAACAATAAAAAATACGAGGAGCAACATACAAAAAAAACAACAAGAATAATAAATATGATTCCAATTTTTTATCATTTCAACAAAGAAAACAAAACAAACAAACAAAATTTATAATCGTAATCCAAGCAATTTAATCAAAAAAATCAAACCAAAGAAAATATATCGAATTATAACTACGTAGCATGTATAACTCTCTACTATAAAGATAAGCGAATAATAAAATATATTATCAACGCAAGCTTGAGAACATCATTGTAAATAGAATTTTTCTTTTCAAAATTGTCAACATCCACAAAGAACATTTATCAGAAGACAAACATATCCATAATTGACCTCCTACCGCACTGTGTGATATGTATTCTGCTTATATCCATTTTTATATAAACTATACATTCAAAAGAACAATATTGATAAATATTTATTCACAAAACTTGCTAGTAACTATTTAATAAAATCCATCGTCTTTACCACCTATAAATCGAACACAACCTACCCAAACAACATTTCAAAGAATTAGTAAATAAAATTAAGATATCATCTCAAAATTAAAAACGCATCAAACAGAATAAACTAATAAATTCTACCATGAAATTAAACCAAAAACCAAGCACATGTGAAACGCCATCTGAAGGTACCATAACATTACATCTGCTTCCAGAATGTAAAAAACATATTTCAACAAATTAATCAAAAAGGAAAACATATATTCTTGAACTCAGACAAACAACATAATAAATAATCCATCAACATAATAATGACAGATACAATAAATGGACAAATAGAAATAGCAAATTTTGCAACTCAATAAGCAACAACTCGAATATTAGTTGACATAAATAAAACATGAGGAACAATACATACCCAAAAAAAGCAACGTTGTAATCATAACCAAAAGGAATTTCTCTTTAATTTAATCAAATTACATTAGTACATCAAAACTAAGCTTTTTATATGATCTCAATATATAAAAGTACATGTCAAAACAGACAAATCAGACTAACAGGAAGAGAGAAAATGGTGATTATTTCTATATGTCTATAAAAGCAAATCTCTTAAAAGTATAGCATAAACTACAAGCTAAATATCAGACAAATAGGAAGAAAATTTTAACACCAACTTGAAAGCAAGAACACTTCATCAAAAAATCCAAAAGTAATTAACAACTTATAACATCAAATATCTATTTAACTATCGTTGATGTCCCAATTTATTATTTTATCTTATTTCATATACATACATAAGAAATAATTATGTAAAATAATAAGACATTTGCACAACTATAAAAAATCTTAGATGTTGTGAAATTAGAGTTAGGGGTTTTTATCTTCCGTACAAACCAACACGTAGACAGAAGAAGACAACATGTCGCGCAGGAAAATAACAATCCACATAGGAACATAACACATCATAGAAAGGCAAACATTTAAGGGATAAACAAAGAGAACGCCCAAAGAAACACAACATGGGCATCCACTTGATAGTTTTTTGAGATAAATCCCCCTAACTCTATAACAACAACAACAACAACAAAACCTTTTAGCACATTAACTAGGGTCATCTACAGGGATCGTTTGCCCCTATTCAGATCTATCTTGGATCATTCTCAATCTTAGATCCAAAAAACTAAGATCCCTTTGTATAGTTTCATTCCAACACTTCTTGGTCCTTCCTCGCCCTCTCTTAGCTGGCTCAACATCCCGAAACTCACATCTCCTATCAGTTGCATCAGCTAACTTCCTTTGCAAATGGCCAAACCACCTAAAGCAGTTTTCTCACATATTATCCTCGATCAGAGCTACTCCAACTTTCATTATGATTGCATCATTCCAAATCCGATCTTTACGTGTGTGTGTGTATGTGTGTCCACACATCCACCTTAGCATTTTCATTTCTGCTACTGCCATTCTGTACACATGTCTAGGTCTAATAGACCAACATTTAGATCCATAGAGCATAGCAGGTCTCACGACTATTTTGTAGAACTTTCCTTTGATTTTCAAAGGAATTTTCTTATCATAGAGAACAGTAGAGGCCCCTCTCCACTTTATCCAGCCTACATTTATTCTATTAGTAAAAGCTCTATCAATTTCCCTATCATGTTGTAAAATAGATCCCAGGTATCTAAAAGAATCTCTCTTCTCTTCTGAATGTTATCATCACCAATTCTTACCTCGATTCCTTCATCATTGCTTCCATCAAAGTGCACTCCATATATTCAGTCTTAGCCCTACTTATATGAAATCCTTTAGTCTCCAATGCATGTCTTCAGACCTCAAGCTTCTCATTTACTCCATTCTAGTCCCATCAATCAACACAATATAGTCATCAAATAACATACACCATGGTATCTCATCCTGAATGTGACTTGTCAACTCGTCCGAAATCAAAGTAAAAAGAAATGAACTCAAAGTTGAACTTTGATGTAAACCAATGCCGATGTCAAAACAGCTAGTCTTCCCAGACTGGATCCTTACACAAGATAAATCCCTATTATACATATCCTTTATGAGGTTAATTTATAGGACATGTACTTGTCTCTTCTTCAAAACTCTCCACAATATCACGCATGGGACAAAATCATTATCCTTCTCCAAATCAATAAAAATTGTATGGAGGTTTTTCATTTTAGCTATATAAATCTCCATTGTTCTCCTCAGCAAATGGATGGCTTCAATGGTTGAGAGACCTGACATGAATCTGGATTGATTTTCTTTTACTTTGAAAACTTGCCTCAACCTTCATTCGATCATACATTCCCAATTTTCATAGTGTGACTCATCAGCTTGATACATCTGTAATATGATCAATTTTGAATATCCCCATGTTCTTATAAGAAGCACCACGATACTTCTCATTCACTCTTCATGCACTTACTTAGTTCGCCAAATAACATTGAATAAATTTGTAACCCAAGTCAAACCATGCTCACTCCATACTTCTATAGGAATGTCATCCAGTCCTACACCTTTCCCAGGTCTCATAACCTTCAAAGCCTCATCTACTTCCTTTCTTTGTATTCATCTATAGCTTGAACGATTCAAGTAACTTTCACTACTAGCTAGATTACCAAAAGTGATCTCTCTATATCCTTCCCCAATTGAAAGCTTATGGAAATACTACTTCCATCCAGTCTCTATGCCCTTCTGAGTAACAACTGTGTGACCTTCCACATCCTTAATCTGGCTCCGTCCTCAAGCAACATCCTCAAGCAACGGGCTCCGGCCTGTACTTACACCTATACTGGATGAACGCAGATGCATCTACTCATTTGAGTTTAGGTAGTCATTTTGTCTTTTAAAGTCTTCAAAAAACAAAAAAAACAAAAAAAAAGGTTTTGGTTGAAGGAGTTGGATTAATTCCCTTACCTCTACACTTCCACCCAGAAATGTTCAAGAAAACTTGGTTTTTGGAGATCTTGAGATTTTAGGTTAACCATCCTTAGCCATCAGGGTCTTAGACTTAATCATCCATATTTCCCTAGGTTCCTAGATTTGTGTGTATATATGGCATGCTTAATCATCACATGCACGACTGCGATTTTGATGAGATGAGTTGACTCTTCACTTGAGGGACTGGGATGAGATATTCTAGTCTGGACTTGATCTCATGATGCTCGAGGATGGGATAAAATCTTTGAAGGCTTCATGAAACCTGAGTGTCAGCATCTTTAGCCAGTATGAGAACTTGGTTCTTATACTAATCTCTTGACATTGACCTAAGTGTCAGGGTGTGATATAAATAAAAAAATGTTGATCAGTGTGCGCCAACTCTTGGTAAAAGCAGTGGAGCTAGCCAAAAATATTACAAAGCAATGAAATGTTAAAGAAAAGCTCTCATTCCACAAAATCAATTATCAAAAGAGCTTCCAGCATAGGCGAGCGCTCCCAATCATTTTCAAAGTGTCCACTTTGACCACCGCTATTAGGATCAGGAGTCGGGCTTGCATCAAAAAAGGGCTCTGCATCATAAATGCTACAAGCCTAGGTGTAAAAGGTACAATAGGTACTTAAAAAAAACACACTCCGGTGTATTCCTAGAAAAACAAGTGCAGACGGCTCCAACTTCTCATGACGGACGCATTGATCAACACCAAAAATATGCGTTGAGTAATAAGGCACTTGAGAGAATCCTTATTCCAAAGAGACGGAGAGAAGAAATGACACAATCCTAAATCCCTCCATCATCTGGCCTGCCATCTACACTTCTAAGTCTGACAATTAAAGAGAGGGTGGATTGGACGCAATATCTGATTTATTCCCTAGTGTTGAGGATTGGGTCCTTAGGAGGATCTCTTGGACCAAGACCTTGGGTGATGTTTTGACTCTACTCTCGTGAATGCAGTCAACATTAAATTTCATATCCCTAGTTTATATGTACATCAGAGAGAGTCTGGATAACTAGAGGAATTGGATGCCTCTTGATTAAGTCGGGGTTGAGCTCTAAGATTTTGGATCTCTCAATTTGAGAAGACTTGAACATATCGGATCCTGTACGCACATGCACAAGGGAGTTAATCTAGCTCATTCATCTTCTTTGATGCTCGGGGACGAGCATAGTTTAAGTATAGGGGGTTGATGAAACCACGTTTCATTCTCTTAATTCGCTAAAATTATCCCCCTATCTTATACTAAGTGTCAATAAAAAATAGACAAATCCCCATAAATATCAGAGACTTTGAATTAATTAAAAATTTAAAAAATGGTAAAATTAAACTTCATGGTGTTTTTAACCTTAAAACATTCTCAAAAATATTTTCTACCTTTGTTTTCCCCCGTATCCATTTTTGGTCAACATAGAACTTGTAGATCTAATCAAGATCTACAACTTTCATGTTTTGAGTTTTTCCAAATTCGGCCATCTTCCTCCTCTCTTTCTCAGTTTTCTTCTGGAATAATTTGATTGGGCCACGTGGCTCCTTCTGGTTGAGCCACGTGGCCCACTGTCTTTGCATCCCCCGCCTTGATTCTATACCGTTCGATTACCTCCAGCAGTTTCCATCTCAGTCGCTCCTTCCCGCCGTTTCCTCTATCGTCCGATCATGCTCCTGATTTCATCACAGCCGCCCGTTAGTGCCTCGCCCACAGCACGGCACGTGGCACGCTCCATCACCTCCCGATCAAGCTACCCCTCTCTATCTCAACCGCTCATGTCCCATCTGATCTCCACCCTTTAATAAAATCCTGCACCGCATCAAGGCCATCCGCTTGTGCCTCTTCCCTATTTCGCCACGTGGAATCACTCAATGCCCTTCGATCGAATCGGCCCGATCTAATCCTAACCAGTCACTAGTGCCTTAATCTTGGTCGTTGGATCACGAGATCCAACGAGCAAGAACCCGTCGTCTTCCTCCAGTTCTCTCGCACACCCACGATCACCACCTCACGGGACCTCCTCGCCCTTTCTATTTCTTTCACACCTCCTACAATCTTCTCCAAGATCCAAACATCCCACGATGAAGCCCTAACGTCCTTCATCCTCGCGCATCTTGTGGGATGTCACCTAACCGCTCTACTAGCTCCATATCTGCCACTCAACGCACGTCATCAACCACCTGGGACCGAAACCTGCTCCTTCAAATACCTCGTCTCCAGCCACGATCAAGCTCGTCCACCTTTACGCGGGGCTTTGCCCAGCCCCTCTCTTCCTCCCCGTGACAGGGGGAGGGCCGATCGAGGCGCAAAGACGGCGCTTGCCCCTGGAGTTGACCCTGGCCATGGTAGGACAGGACTGTGTGGCTCCGCCCCGCCAAGCTGCCACCACTAGCCGCGGTGGTCCAGCGATGACCATAGCATCTCCCCGATGCTCGAGCCCAAGCTCCGCTCCGCCCAAACCTTAGGTAAGCTCCCTCGATCTCTCTTTGTATTTTATCTTAATTTCTCGTAATTAATTAGGTCTCTACACGTATCATCGTCTTCATTGATCACCCCTACAGCTCCGCCTCGCCTCCATCATTCACACGTCAACCTTAGACCCTCCTCTCCTTCCTCCATAACCCCAAACTACTCCAACCCACTTCTCTGTCAATCTCGCCGGAGAAGACATTAGGCCACCGCCTTCTTCACACTCGAACGACCTCCACAACACCTCACTCAACTCACGGGTCAAAAATGAAGCTTCAGCTATTGGTACTAACAATGCAGGTCCTGAATTATTCAACGGTCGGAGCCTCATCGGAGCAGAAGTTGCGAGTTCCTCCTCCGGCACTCCAGTGTCGACCATCGCCTCCAGACCGCGCTGCAGCTCGCCCGTACCTCCGACTTCATCGACAACCACTTAGGAGGCTCTGGGGAGATTCAGCGTAGCCTTGCAAAAGAGGCGGAGCCCAGGAGGTGTCGCTGGAGATCTACTCGAGCCACTAGCCCCGTGGTAGAGGAGGAGGATACAGATCATACAAGCACCATTGGATGCTCCTCCCCGGAGCTCATCTAATGGCGTAGAAGCGGCCACGTGTTCAGCAGCGCAGGGTACAGCTACTGTTGGATCCTCAAGATCCAACGGTCCATGGACGTCCATGTGTCAAGAGCAGGGCAGACCCGAGCCTCAACCTCCGAGCCTTTAGGTTCGGGACTGCCAAGCCTCGTCCAAGCCCGAGCCCTACTCCGAGCCTGCATCAAGCCTTCATTGTCTGCCAAGCCTCGTTGAAGCTGTTCCGAGCCTCCCCTGAGCCTCAGAGACATTCGAGCCTAGGATCACGTGATCCTCACGTGCACTCTGGGTAAATTGCAGGGAGGCCCACCAACTTCTTCAAATTGCAATCAAGTCCAGAAACCACGTGTAGACCATGTGTGCTTGGGGTATTTTGCATTTATACCCTCGCGGGTTTTAATAATTGCAAAAATACCCCCGCACGTGTGGGTGATTTACAGGGAAGGTCCCGTACTTTATTTTATTTGCATTTTACTCCCTTCTAGGGACCTGTTTGCTATTTATCTTTCATGTTTTCTTGTATTTATGCCCCTGGCTTCACTCGTGCATATCATGAGCATCCTAGCTCTGATTGAGTCGATTTCAATGGCATTTTGAAGCTCTTTTCATTGTCTTCTTGATGGCATGTTGTATGTTAGATTTGACACTATGAGTTTTGATGTATTATTTTATTAGCTAAGTGTCTTTAGTGTGATGATTCATATGCCTGATTTTCATATCAATGAAAATAGCTTCATTAATTGACCATGTTTTGACTTATGATTAAATGACTCAAGTTTGTCAATAATTAGGGTATATTTTTGCATTGCATTTCATTGCAATTATTTGCATAAAAAATCAAATAAAAAATTGCATTGTTCTTGTTTACTTAATGCATATTGTCGTCTTGTTTCCAGGCATTCTTGACCTACGATTCTTTAATCCAACACTTGATAACATTAATTTAAGTCCAAATATTATGAGAAAGGCTCGTGTCCCTGAGTTCGACCTTGGGCTTGTCCAAGTAAAATATAAATGGACCATTTTATTTAGTCGGTTTTATTAATTAAATGGTTCTTTGATGAGTTTGATTCGGCCAACTACACACACTAAAACGACTTATTAAGAGGTCAATTTTCAGGTTCGTCAAATGGCGTCGTTGCCGAGGACATGGCTCATCTTTTGTCTTGTTTGGATTTTTATTTATTTAATTAAGTGTTTCTTTTGCGTAGGTCAAGTTGTTCATTTGTCTTGCATCATAAAAATTTTTCTTTTCAATTGATACCTGACCTTTTCTTTTGTGGCAGGGCCCTTGATGTTCAAGGAGGCGAGGAGCATGTAGTTCCCCACTGCAAGGAGCCGCAGAGCAATTTTGGAGATGATTCTATCGAAAAAAAGTGTCTCGCATTTTATTTCAATTCATATGCATGTAATAATCGTCTTTACAGTTGTCTTCGATCGAAGACTCACGCTTGTAAATGAACGAATTATATGTGTTTGTGAGGGGACGTCCCCACTTGAGTGTCGACCTAGGACCAGGCACGCGGCTCTTCGAGCTTCTTTAACCATTTCATTTTTTTACGTGCTTGCTCGTAGGTAGGACACACTTTAAACAAAGATGCACATAGCATCGCTTCACTTAGTCAAATTTACAAGATGTTCTTCCCCGTTGATAGAAGCATGTTAGGTGTGGTTTTCAATCGACTTGCATACATATGATTTTGGTTATCAATTCAATCCGGGTTTTCATGTATTTTTGCTAAGGCATTGCATGTTTTCTCGCTTAGCATAGATCATGGTTTTTATCGATTGCATGGCTTTTCTTAATTTCCCCTCCTAGCTTGATCACCTAGGTAAATGGAAAATGGGAATGAGCGGTAGACGATGATTGCTTAGTTTATGTGCTTGCCTTAATTCAGTGATAACCTTAAGAAAAATAAATTGGGACTGTTAATTGCAAGTCAACCTAAAAATGGAGTAAAACCTTATTTTGGGAGAGCAACACCAGTGTTTACGCAGTTGGTTCTATTTGACATTTTTCCGCGTAAACTAGAATGTTTTAATCACCAATAAAACTGACATGATAATCTACCAACATTTGTTGGTTTCACGTGTTAGTTGGTGAAATAAAAGGGGTGTTGCATGCTTGTTTGAGCCATGAATGATCTGAAACCCTCCCTTAGACCCTAGGTACTCCATTTTTCTCAGAAGATTCATCCGTTCATCTGTATATTCATCCGACTTCTTCGTTCACCTCGGGTCTCTCCCAGCATCAAATCTCAATCTTTATACTTAGGCTACTCTCATCCCAAGTATAGGGGGGACCCGAGTCCCCGTGATTTTTCTATTCATCTTTCCTTTCCTCAATACTTAAGTTATTTATAACCTAAGTATAGGGGGAGCCACCTCAGTTCCCGTATATTTTTCTATATTTAAATGGACCTACAGACTTACATCATCTAGTGCTATGAGGACATAGCAAAGTTTAAGTATAGAGGGGTATACCGTATATACAATATATGTACTTTATCTATATTCTGAAAAATTTAAAAATTTTAGAACTTTTTGGCTAAAGTAAAATCCTTTGAACTAAGTGGAAAAAAATTATTTTCAAGGCTTTCCATATTATGTTACACTATTTTTTTAGAAAAATATTTTTTAAAATGATTTGAAAAATGAGTTTCTCTTATTTTGAAAAATCTTTTAAAAATATTTTGAAAATCTTTATTTGTGTGACGTGGTATTGAAAATTCTTTTTTATTTCAAGGAAAGTTTAACCTGTGTTCTAACCTCTAATTAAAACTCCATAAAAATGAAAAAAAAATCAAAATCCTTTAAGAGTCAATAGTGACTACTAAGCCCAAATAAGTAGCCGTGTTTAGTGAGGGTTCTCCCTTAGCAGAGTAGGTGGTTTAGAGGACATCGCGTAAGGCTCCGTCCTCAAGCAATGGGCTCCGGCCTATACTTACACCTATAGTGGCTGAACGTAGATGCATCTACTCATTTGAGTTTACGCAGTCATTTTGTCTTTTAAAGTCTTCAAAAAAATAAAAAAAATAAAAAAATGTTTTTGTTGAAGGAGTTGGATTAATTCCCTTACCTCTATACTTCCACCCAGAAATGTTCAAGAAAACTTGGTTTTTAGATATCTTGAGATTTTAGGTTAACCAGCCTTAGCCATCAGGATCTTAGACTTAATCATCCATATTTCCTTAGGTTCTTAGATTTGTGTGCTATATAGCATGCTTAGTCTACGACCATAAGAATATGATAAGCACATCACATGCACGATTGCGATTTCGATGAGATGAGTTGACTCTTCACTTGAGGGACTGGGATGAGGGATTCGAGTCTGGACTTGATTTAATGATGCTCGAGGATGGGATAAAATCTTTGAAGGTTTCATGAAATCTGAGTGTCAGCATCTTTAGCCAGTATGAGAACTTGGTTCTTATACTAATCTCTTGACATTGACCTAAGTGCCAAATTATGATATAAATAAAAAAATGTTGATCAATGTGCGCCAACTCTTGGTAAAAGCAGTGGAGCTAGCAAAAAATATTACAAAGCAATGGAATGATAAAGAAAAGCTCTCATTCCACAAAGTCATTTATCAAAAGAGCTTTCGCCTAGGGTGAGCGCTCCCAATCATTTTCAAAGTGTCCACTTTGACCACCGCTATTAGGACCAGGAGTCGGGCTTGCACCAAAAAAGGGCTATGCATCGTAAATGCTACAAGTCTGGGTGTAGAAGGTACGATAGGTACTCAAAAAAGACACACCCCGGTGTATTCCCAAAAAAACAAGTGCAGACGGCTCCAACTTCTCTTGACAGACGCACTGATCAATACCAAAAATATGCGTTGAGTAATAAGGCACTTGAGAGAATCCTTGTTCCAATGAGAGGGAGAGAAGAAATGACACAATCATAAATCCCTCCATCATCTGGCCTACCATCTACACTTCTAAGTCGGACAACTAAGGAGACGGTGGATTGGACGCAATATCTGATTTATTCCCTAGTGTTGAGGATTGGGTCCTTAGGAGGATCTCTTGGACCAAGACCTTGGGTGACGTTTTGACTCTACTCTCGGGAACGCAGTCAACACTAAATTTCATATCCCTAGTTTATATGTACACCAGAGAGAGTCTGGATAACTAGAGGAATTGGATGCCTCTTGATTAAGGTTGGGTTGAGCTCTAAGATTTTGGATCACTCAATTTGAGAAGACGAGAACAGATCGGATCCTGTACGCACATGCACAAGGGAGTTAGTCCAGCTCATTCATCTTCTTTGATGCTCGGGGCGAGTATAGTTTAAGTATAGGGGGTTGATGAAACCACGTTTCATGCTCTGAATTTGCTAAAATTAACCCCCTAGCTTAGATTAAGTGTCAATAAAAACCAAACAAATCCCCGTAAATATCAGACTCCTTGAATTAATTAAAAATTCAAAAAATGGCAAAATTAAAATTCATGGTGTTTTTAACCTTAAAAACACTCTCAAAAATATTTTCAGCCTTTGTTTGCCCTCGTATCCATTTTTGGTCAACATGAAACTTGTAGATCTCATCAAGATCTACAACTTTCATGTTTTGAGTTTTTTTTCCAAATTCGGTCATCTTCCTCCTCTTTTTCTCAGTTTTCTTCTGGAATAATTTGATTGGGCCACGTGGCTCCTTCTGGTTGAGCCATGTGGCCCGCTGTCTTTGCATCCCCCGCCTTAATTCTCCATCGTTCGATCGCCTCCAACATTTTCCATCTCAACCGCTCCTTCCCTTTGTTTCCTCTATCGTCCGATCACGCTCCTGATTTCATCACAACCGCCCGTTAGCGCCTCACCCACAGCACGACACGTGGCGCTCTCCATCACCTCCCAATCAAGTCGCCCCTCTCTATCTCAACTGCTCATCCTCCCAGCCGATCTCCACCCTTCGATCAAAGCCTGCACCGCATCAAGGTCGTCCGCCTGCGCCTCTTCCCTATTTCGCCATGTGGCATCACTCGATGCCCTTCGATCGGATCGGCCCAATCTAATCCTAAACTATCACTAGCACCTTAATCTTGGTCGTTGGATTACGAGATCCAACGGCCAAGAACCCGTCGTCTTCCTCCAGTTATCTCTCACACCCACGATCACCACGGCGCGGGACCTCCTCGCCCTTTCCATTTCCTACACACCTCCCACCATCTTCTCCAAGATCCGACATCCCATGATGAAGCCCTAACGTCCTTCATCCTCGCGCATCTTGTGGGATGTCACCTAACCGCTCTACTAGCTCCATATCTGCCACTCAACGCACGTCGTCAACCACCTGGGACCGAAACCTGCTTCTTCAAATACCTAGTCTCCAGCCATGATCAAGCTCATCCACCTTTACGTGGGGCTCCTCCCAGCCCCTCTCTTCCTCCCCGTGACAGGGGGAGGGCTGATCGAGGCGCAAAGACGGTGCTTGCCCCCGGTGTTGACCCCTGGCCACGGTAGGCCAGGACTGCGGTGGCTCCACCCTGCCAAGCTGCCACCACTAGTTGCGGTGGTCCAGCAATGACCAGAGTGTCTCCCCAACGCTCGAGCCCAAGCTCCGCTTCGCCCAAACCTCAGGTAAGCTCCCCCAACTCTCTTAGTATTTTATATTAATTTCTCATAATTAATTAGGTCTCTACACGTATTATCGTCCTTCATTGATCACCCCTACAGCTCCGCCTCACCTCCATCATTCATGCGTCAACCTTAGGCCCTCCTCTCCTTCCTCCATAACCCCAAACCACTCCAACCCCCTTCTCCGTCAATCTCGTCGGAGAAGACATTAGGCCACTGCCTTCTTCACACCCGAACGGTCTCCATAGCACCTCACTCCACTCACGAGTTAAACACGAAGCTTCGGCTATTGGTATTGACAATGCAGGTCCTGAATTATTCAACAGTTGGAGCCTCATCAAAGCAGAAGTTGCGAGTTCCTCCTCTGGCGCTCTGGTGTCGACCATCGCCTCCAGACCGTGCTGCAGCTCACCCGTACCTACGACTTCATTGACAACCACTCAGGAGGCTCCAGGGAGATTCAGCGTGGCCTAGCAAGGGAGGCGGAGCCCAGGAGGTGTCGCCGGAGATCCACTCGAGCCACCAGCCCAACAGCAGAAGAGGAGGATCCATATCATACATGCACTGTTGGATGCTCCTCCCCGGAGCTCATCTAACGGCGCAGAAGCAGCCACGTGTTCAGCAACACAGGGTACAGATATCGTTAGATCCTCAAGATCCAACGGTCCATGGACGTCCACATGTCAAGAGCAGGGCAGACCCGAGCCTCAACCTCTGAGCCTTTAGGTTCGGGACTGCCAAGCCTCGTCCGAGCCCGAGCCCTACTCCGAGCTTGCATCGAGCCTTCATCGTCTGTCGAGCCTCGCTGAAGCAGTTCCGAGCCTCCCCCGAGCCTCAGAGACATCCGATCCTAGGATCATGTGATCCTCACGTGCACTTTGGGTAAATTGCAGGGAGGTCCACCAACTTCTTCAAATTGCAATCAGGTCCAAAAACCACGTGTAGGCCACGTGCGCCTGGGGTATTTTGCATTTCTTCCCTCGTAGGTTAATAATTGCAAAAATACCCCCGTGTATGTGGGTGATTTACAGGGAAGGTCCCACACTTTATTTTATTTGCTATTTATATTTTACCAACTTAAATGTTTTACGAACTTCCAGGGACCTATTTGGTATTTATATTTTATGTTTTCTTACATTTATGCCCATGCTTCACTCATGCATATCTTGAGCATCCTAGCTCCGATTGAGTCGATTTCAGTGGCATTTTGAAGCTCTTTTCATTGTCTTCTTGATGGCATGCTTGTATGTTAGATTTGACACTATGAGTTTTGATGTATTATTTTATTAGCTAAGTGTCTTTAATGTAATGATTCATATGCCTGATTTTCATATCTATGAAAATAGCTTCATTAATTGACCATGTTTTGACTTATGATTAAATGACGCAAGTTTGTCGATAATTAGGGCATATTTTTGCATTGCATTTCGTCGCAATTATTTGCATAAAAAATCAAATAAAAAATGCATTATTCTTGTTTACTTAATGCATATTGGCATCTTGTTCCAGGCATTCTTGACCTCGATTCTTTAATCTAACACTGATAACATTAATTTAAGTCCACATATTACGAGAGAGGCTCGTGTCCCTGAGTTCGACCTTGGGCTTGCTCAAGTAAAATACAAATGGACCATTTTATTTAGTTGATGATATTAATTAAATGGTTCTTTTATGAATCCGATTCGGCCAACTACAACGCACTAAAACGACTTATTAAGAGGTCAATTTTCGGGTTCGTCACTCCTATGACTTCTGTCAGAGCTTCACGAGACCACCAACTTCGTCCAATTTCTTATGCCTCCACCTTCAACCTATGACCTCGAGTTCTCCACCATCGTGTAGCCTAACCATCCCTCTTCCACGCCCATATCTGAATCTTCACCAACCCCTACCTCCGACTACGCAAGCCCTCCTCGATGAATCCCCAAAATTTCTTCTATAAATATAGCCCCCTCCCCTCGTTTATTTTTTGATCGATCTTCGACCCGTCTTACCCCTCAGATCTCTTCATACACCTCAAGCATGGTGACCGGAAGTGGCAAGTGTTGATCTGTAGTGAGGAGGACAACTGGAGAGGCGGATCCGCTACCTCCAGTAAGCCACTATCGAGGTTCAACTCTCATCCCTACAAACCGATTGAACCTATTTATTCTCGTCATTAGGTAAGTATTTAGTGTATATTTCAATTTATCCTTTTATTTAATCATTTAAGTTCGTAGAATCTGAGTAATCCTTAGATCTACGTTGACATGGAGACTGAGCTCCAAGTCTGATTCGTCGTGATTCAACAATTGTTCTGACGCATACACTATCCCTTTCGAAACCCCATAACATCCTCCATCAGGTCCACTAGTTTTCCCCTTTGATTCGTCCAGAATTAAAGAGATTAGAGGTCCCCTTCTGCGTCTTCAGAGCCTCGTCACCTCAATCATTCACGTAGATCTAGCTACAAGTTTTGGGCTGAGGATTATCACCTCGAGCCACCTCATCTTTTACTGCAGGAACCAGCTCCGTAGATCACCTGGAGGCTCGAATCGATGATCAAAAGGACCTCCAAGTTGCCTGGAATGGAAGAGCTCCCAGGTCTCGATCAAGGAGACTTGGAATCTAATGGAGGGTACATGTTGATGCGAAAGAAAGCCCAGAAGACAAAGCATTTATTGGCGAGGTGAATGAATCATGGACCTGCGAGGAATCTAAGAATCAAAGTCGGCGGAGCCCACTTCTTCCCCAATTCATCCAACCACCCCTTTGTTGGTCGTCCGATCATTCCAATCTCCAGGTCTAATCTCGACTATCGAATCTGAAGTGAAATGAGGCATCCCTAAGTCGCACGATCGTCCATGTGGCGGCATGGGAACTATCTGCTCTAGGAATTTAAGTGGGTAAATTTCTTAGGCACCCTCTGCCTTTTGTTATTTCTACATGGTCCTATAAATATTATATGTTGTTTAAGTATTAGTGGATAATTTGCATGTACTCCCCAACTATCTGTTATTGCACTTTAGTCCTCAGCCACATCACCTCACTTGACGACCCACGTGTTTGTGAAAATTGCATGTATAACCCTACACCTTTTGTGATTATGTTTTAATAAAAAGATTGAATATCGTTTATAATTTTATGGTTTATTTGCATTGTGCTCCCTGTATTTATTTTTTAATTGCAATGGCCATGCCCATTCATTAATTTTTTGTGTATGTTTTCCATTTATTAAAAATAAAATCCATGCTCAAAATTTCTCAAAAAATAGTGTCAAGTTCCTGCTTATATGCAATTTCAAGATATAATTTAGAACCATTTTTTAGGAATTTCACCTATTTTATAATAATAAAAAATATCTCGAATATTTCTAGTTTGCAATATAAAATACCAAAAAAATAAAAAGTTTTGAAAAATTCCCCAAAAACTATGTTTTGTTTATTATTGTATTTTATAACTCTAGATCAAAAATCTGAAAAATAAAAAAAAGAAAATCCATAAAAATTAAAAAGCTCCAATATCCTTTATAAAAACATAAAAGATTCCCAAAAATACCCTTTCTATCTCTGGATTTTCTTGTTATTATATTATTAATTAAAAATAGTTTTGGAAAATTTTAACTTTATTTCCTATTTTTATATTTCAAAATAGTTGATAATTTTACTTTAGAAATATATAAAACAATTAGCAAAAAATCCCCTGAAATCACAAAAATGGTGAAGAATTATTTAAAATCGAAAAATATTTTATTTTACACAATTTTTTTATTTTTAGTATTATTTATAATTGTATTATTCCATATTGTATATATAGCCTTATATATTCTTATATTATATATTTAAAAAAAAAGAAAATAAAAATCAGAATATATATTAAAAGGAAAATTTTAAAAATAATTTAAAAATATATAAATAATATATATATTAAAAACCCACAATCTTTTATTAGTATTGTGCATACCAATATATACACAAATACCTATATTATTTATTCATTATTTATTTATAAATAATATTGAGTACTACATCGTGTGTTCCCTATGTTTGACACCCTACTCTGCTTGTCACTATACACATTTATTTGTAGGATTTTAAAAAATTTTGATTCACACATGCTTATTCTTGCTTGATTATATTATGTAGGTTGATTGTTGTCTCAACTGCCTGGGATTCTTGGGTTATCATCACAACGACTCAGTGATGCTACCTTGTGTGGACCACAAGGCAGTCTAGAGGGTTCTGGGCGGTTAAACAAATGGTGTCGTTGTCGAGGAGCAACGGATTGTGATACATTTTTTGTATATATAGTTGCATATTATTATTTATTTAATCTCTGTTTATTTTATTTTGATAATTATTTGACTTTTCTAATCCTTATTTCTTGTTGATCTTTCTTCTGAGGGCCATTTGGCAATGTCTATCTCTTAGGAGGTGGACACATCTGAAGCGAGCAGAGGTTGGCATTCTCTTGTGAGCCAACCAGGAGAGAGAAGGAGGGGGAGCAAGGAGAGGAGAAGAGCAGCCAGACTTAGCTTTTATTTTCGTTTTTTTGTGAGACAGTGTGCCATTTCATTTTTAAATTAATTTGTAATAATTTCAATACTTCCACACTTAGCGAGGTCCAGTGCCCGGGTGTATGTTCACCTGGGGTCCTCGCCGTATTTTTCATGTTTTATCAGCTTTCATTTATTTTGTTTCTCACGATTTGAGCTTTCCACCTTTGTTTTTATTCCTTTTTTTGTGAGTGGGCCCTTAGACATTAGGTTGCTTGACTCGGTAGCTAGGTCTAAAGCTCTAATTATATTGCATGCACCTATAGTGATACGCTCTTGGACTTAGTCAAAAATAAATTTTGATTATTTGTAATTGAGATCGAGCACTGAGAGAAGTGCTATACATCGCTTGCAGATCCGTTGTGGTAGACACCGATGCACTTCTGAGACCGGACTTTTGGATCTCATTTCTCAATAATTAGCATTTGGTTCTTTCCGATAATAGCAGCTACTATTTAGGGCATTTTCTCTCTCTTGTGTATCTCCATATAGTATAAATATTTCAATTCTACCCTGCATCCTGCATGGAGAGAGCTGGGAAAAACTATAAGTAATTATATATGTGCATGCATCATTAGTCACTAAGGCGAGATTTCCATCTTAGTGACGACTTGCACGACTTTTCCATCCTCTCCCATTGTATTTATATCACTTAGGACATAAAGGGAAAATACAAAAAATTAGTTAGGCAGCTTGCTCTGAAAAATACTCAAAAAATTGAAAACCCAAAAATTAAAAAAGGGACTGCTAAATAAAATTGACTTTAATTAATCGTAACGAACCAATCATTTTTTGGGGTTCATAAAGCCCCCAATGTTTTCAGGTACACTCCAGACAGACTGAGGCGCGACCTGCCAAGGATTAGAGCCAAAAATGTTGTTTGTAACTGCCTTGTGTATCGCCTAGATTATCGAAGTAGTGGCGCTTCTATCATACGAGATTGAGTAGGGCCTGGTCAAGTACGGTGCTCTCGCCTTGTATGGAGCATCCGACTTGGTCTGAAGTACTCAGCCTAGGCCACACCCTCATGGGTGTGTCTGTCTCATCGGTTTGAATCTGAGTAGGTCCTTACACGCTCACAGGTGATTCTGTTGCAAGCGAGGTCTGAAGTATTGGTTTCTACTATTAGCTTCCTCCCTTATTCTTTGGTTGAGTAGGTATCCAGAAAGGGTTACAAGGACCTAAAAAAGTGCATACTACATGTTACAAAGGAGGAGGACAAGTACTGGATACTTTTTTGGCAGTACTCTTAGTCTTATGGGGTTAGTGTGCTTAAGGACTTGTTATAAGATTTCCTGAAAATAATAATAATATTGAAAAAAAATAAAAATAGTCAAATTCCTACGTCTTCACATGTGTTGAGTGGGTGAATCCATCCTTGTATTGTGCTTGTTTGAATTAGATTAAAATTCAAAGATCAGTCATGCACATTTTGTGCCTTTTTCACTTTCTTCTATTTTATTCCTCATTTGACCCCCTGCTCACTTGGAGCCTTCTATTGTTTTACACTCCCTTTATTCCTTGTTTGACCTCTGTATCATTCCTCCATATTGATCTCCTCTTGATCTTCGAGATGGAGACACATGGAAGGCTTAGTCAGGAACCCGCCGATACCTACATTGATTCCATGCGCTTGTCCTCTCCAATAGTTCGAGGCAATTCTCGAGAATTGGGTTCAGACTTCGCAAACCGAGCTCCATAATCCCTGTCTCCTCCAATAATCTAGGATCACTCTTGTCCCAAACTCTGCCCATTTTGGATGGCCATTGATTTCGCTCCTTACTCCTCACCATCCTTGATAGAATTATGTGTTGAACTTAACAAAGAACGATTTTCTACATATGGTACTTCAATACAAACTGATTGGGGCATCATTCCATGTGCAAATCACGAGCTCGATTTGGAGCCAGAGATTGTCTTAGATTTAGAGTTAGAAATAGATACTGAGATGGCTCCCTGAGGTAAAGGTAAGGTACCGAAGCAACCGCCGCAGCCACAACCAGAGCAGGGTCAGTCTGATCAGAATGTTGTGAATGCCCATCTTCTCACCTCCATTCAAGTGATCTAGCAGCAGCTCACCAACTAGGCATTGACCTAGGTCGTATTCCAGGACATGCTCAATGACTTGAAGAGAGGATGTGAAAACTCAGGAGGAGGAGGAGGAGGAGGAGGAGAAGGAAGAGCGGGCGGAGGCTATATAGGACCAATAGACGAGCCCATAGAAGAGCGACCCAAGCCGACTCTCAAAGAGACATACAACCTTGAGGCTGGTCAAGCCACCGAGTGGATCTAGTTCCCGGCGATCCACGTACATTTTGAGTTGAAGCCTCAACTCTTGGTGCTCCTGCCTAGCTTCCACAGAAATGCAAATGAGGAATCATATATCCACCTGCAAAAATTTGGGCGCATCTGTGGTACAACTTACTACCCTAAGATAATGTTAGGAGTAGTCAAGATGACAGCATTCCCATTCAGCCTTTAGGATAAGTTGCTTCATTGGATCAACCATTGGGGAAGTTCGTCACTACATGGGAAGAACTTAAGTCTACCTTTCTACACAAATATTATCCTCTTGGGTGACTTAATCAGATATGTGCCCCCATCGCAAACTTCACCCAAGCCACCCATGAGTCCATTCACGTGGCTTGGGATAGGTTTACGGAGTTGCAAGAGAAATGTCCCCATCATGACATTCCGAGGATCGGTGTGGTCCAACACTTCTTCAGGGGACTTAGAGTCGAGATCCGAAAGCTCATAGATGTCGCATGTGGCAGCTTCCTCTTCAACAAAGGTGAGGACATCATCTGGTAGATCTTTGAGGAGATGGCCGAAGGAGAGGCCTCCTTGTCGTCGTCTCATGCATACCAGCGCCATCCCCACACTCTTCAAAAGCTAGTACATATGGCATCTTCTCACAAAACGGACAGGGATGAGAGCTCCAACTTGAGCATTATATGGAGCCACCTGTCCAAGGTGGATATCATAGAGCAACGATCACCGGACCTCGAGAAACTTGTTGTCATCGAACAGAGGACACAAAATCTGGACAAGTTGGACCATATTACCAAGCAGCTGGAGTTGCTGGTCAGCACAATCAACTCCTGCAATTATGTGTCTACATCGGCTACTACTCCCGCTGAGTCGAAGGAACCAGCATCGCAGCAACATCCTCAGCAGAGTCAGAACCAGCCAGCAGTCTAGCACATCTACTACATGCAGGCCCCAGAACCAACATAGCTGCAGCAACCACAACAGCAGTTGGTAGTCTACCAGCCTAAGCCCATCCTATGCAATATCCATGTTTCCCTCCTTTACCTCTCATATAAGAGGTGAATGGCGTATGGGCCAACGATGCACAGCTAGCCCATCCAAGAAGACCTCAATAGGGCCAACCATTAAGCAACCACCAGTTCACTCAGCAACTAGGAGGGATATTTGTCTAGAATCAGCCTTAGTACCACCAGCAGTCTTTGTCAGTTCATGGAAATT
Source organism: Ottelia alismoides (assembly GCA_037367405.1). Classification (NCBI taxonomy): domain Eukaryota; kingdom Viridiplantae; phylum Streptophyta; class Magnoliopsida; order Alismatales; family Hydrocharitaceae; genus Ottelia; species Ottelia alismoides. Next base: position 260,349 of record JAZKJV010005882.1, on the reverse strand, counting down.
GGAGACAGAATACCACAGTACCATCAGTACTAGCAAAACCAACAGTACGTGGTTGTGTCATATCAGAACCCTCCTCAGCACCAACAACAATACCATCCTTCTTCTCAGTACCACAATCAATACTCCCACCAGTAGCCTCCACACCGATCCCAGCATTAGTGTGGACAACACATTGATGCATCTGAGGTTGCCCCCTGTGAACCCCGCCATGGATTGTCTGGCTCAGCTAGTGAAAATCCTAATAGATATGAGCCAGAAACTTGATGACCTGACCACCGCGAAGACCTCCATTCCAACACAAGTGGAGGCTAACCCCAATAATTTTAGGAAGAAAGAGTGGGTAGTTTGTGATGTTCTGACCGATCTAATAGAGTCAGATATGCTTGATTTGTTTTTATCTAATGTTGTCACTCTCAGGAGCAGTAGGACCTTGCATCCATCAGCCACATGCAAGGGGAAAAATAAAGCTTCGTCAAATGAATCATCATCTTCTGCATCAGCCGATCCAGCATCCGAGTTAGGTGAGAAAGAAGAAGATGGAGGAGAAGCACGAGGAAGAAAATACCAAAAAATCAACAAACTAAAAATTACAAAAAGAAGACAGTAGCAACAGTAGACGGAGCACCAACTAGCCAACCATGGAGGAGACCGCACCTGCAGTTGATCTAGTGCCAGTCGATGGAGCCTCGCCTGTAGATTTTGGATGCCCACCTTTCCTAGATAAACATACTCATTTTAGCCATCCATCTGTATAGCCTGATGTGGGAATTTTTTTTGATGTAAATAAGAACTCTATTTCTATTACTGCTTTTGATTATGTAAATATTCTATTTCTGGAAGCATTAAGAAAATAAAAAAAATAAAAATTTGAAATCAGCCTTGTCTGATCCAGATGTTGTTGAGATTATTTAAAATCTTCTACTTGAAATGCCCTTGTTCAAAGCCATTAAGTACATGTTGAACATCAAGAAAAGTTTGAAAGAAGCATGTACTTCAAAGAGACAACCGCACAGATCCATAGAAAAAAATGTGAAACATATTCTGACTGTGGCTACAGTAAATGCAATCAGCAATCACCCGGCCAAGAAGGATATGGGAGCTCCTCTAGTCAAATGCTGGATGTTCGAGCAGGAGTTCGACCAAACTCTACTCAATAATGGATCCTCAATCAATTTTATGCCTACTTCACTACTCAAAGAATTTGGGTTGGGACCTCTCAAGTCTACGAGAATGATTTTGTAGTTAGTATATACATCCATCAAGCAGCCTAGAGGAATTTTGAAGGATGTCATCGTCACCATTCAAGGAATGCAATTCCATACGGTCTTCATCGTGCTAAACATGAATACCTCAGCTCCTCTTCTACATATCGCGATAATCCTTTGATGAACATTCCTTCGAACAACCAAAGCAGTAGTGAATTATGGCTTCGGGCATATCACCTTCCACTCAAACAACGACAAGGTGTCTATTGAGACAATCCAAGTGTAGAAACCATTAAAGCTTGCATCATACAAAAGTGAGCCGATCGAGCAACAAACATAAGACTGTGACTTTCTTGTTGAAATCTGTGATACAAATCTATTTATGGATGATATTGAAACTCACAAGTTCCTCACCATAGAAGAACTATTGAGTAGCACATTCGAATTCCCAGATATCCTTGACGATGATATTTTTGTTGAGTTGCCTGATGAACACATATATGGCCACATGTCATTGGCAGAGAAAGAGACGATCTTTGAAAACTTTTGTGAACAAGATTATATTATAGAAGAATTCCGTGCAACTTTTAATGCAGAACCCACAATGCCTATGGTGGATACCTTGTAGTTTAAAGATCCAACACCCTCGCCCTGCACAATAGCTGAAGGTACAACTGAGCTGAACCAGACCCTGCCAGAGCTCAAGCCACTTCCAGTAAATATGAAATACGCCTTCCTTGCAGGTGCGCAGAACATGTTCCCCGTGATTATTAATTCACAGCTGATAGAGGAACAAGAATCCCATCTGCTCGAGGTTCTAGAAAGAAACCGTAAGGCCATAGGCTAGAAATTTTCAGATCTTCATGGGATCAACCTCTCATTATGCTCGCATCACATATGTGCTGAAGAAAATAGCATGTTGTCGTGAGAGTTCCAAAGAAGATTGAATCCAAACCTCTGGGAGGTTGTGATGAATGAATCATGAAATGGTGTGATGCGGGATTCATATATCCCATCTCCAACTCAAAATGGGTGAGCCCCTTGCATGTTGTATCGAAGAAGTCAGGGATCACCATGATCAAGAATGACAAAGGAGAGGAGAACGCAAATAGAGTACCGACATATTGGTGCATCTGTGTGGACTACATACGCTTGAATCTAGCGACCAAGAAGGACCATTTCCCGCTCCCCTTCATCGACCAGATTGTTGAGCGATTGTCCGCAAAGGAGTATTTCTGTTTCTTGGATGGGTACTATGGTTACAATCAAGTTTCTTTAGCCCCTGAAAATCACGTGAAGACAACCTTCACCTTCCATTTCCGGTGACATTTCAACGATGCATGTTGGTTGTATTCATAAATATGGTTGGAAGTTTTCTTGAAGTTTTCATGGATGACTTCTCGATCTATGGAGATAGTTTTGATCAATGCATATCTTATCTAGACCGAGTCTTGAAGATATGTTGTGAAGTGAATCTCGTGCTCTCGTGAGAGAAGAGTCATTTTATGGTGATAGAGGGTATTGTGATAGGTCGTGTAATCTTAAAACGTTGCATGGAGGTAGACCATGCGAAGGTGGACATAATTTCCAAACTCTAGCCACCTACAAATCTGAAGCAAGTCAGATCATTCCAAGGGCACGTTGGTTTCTACCGACGATTCATCAAAGACTTTAGTAAAATTTCCCGACCACTAATTGAGCTTCTGGGAAAGGAGATAGATTTTATCATTGATAATAGAGTCCTCCAAGCATTCGATCAACTAAAAGAAATGATCAACTAGGCCCATGTCCTTCAATCGCCAGAGTGGTCTCTTCCGTTTGAGATCACGATTAATGCATCGAACTATGCGATTGGAGCGGTTATAAGACAGTGAAGAGACAATCTACCATTTGCAATTCACTATGCTAGAAGGATTCTATATGATGCTCAGAGAAACTACATTGTCACTGAAAAAGAGCCGCTAGCAGTCATCTTCGCCTTGGAGAAATTTAGATCCCACCTACTTGGATCCAAAGTAATAGTGTATACAGACCACTCTTCCATCAAGTACTTGAAGTAAAAGAAGGATGCCAAACCCAGACTTATCAAATGGATCCTTATAATCCAGGAAATCAATCTAGACATCTGTGATAAACCTAGAGTTAAAAATGTTTCGGTAGATCATATTTTAAGATTATCAGAGCCGGATACTCCTGATACAGCTTTTTGCCAATCACAAAAACTTTCCCAGAAGAAGTAATCTTGTCAGTTACCTCACTCCCCTGGTTCGCCGATATTATGAATTATCTTGTATCCAAGAAAACTCCACAAGATTGGTTGAAGCTGAAAGTAAACAAATTCATGTCGGATATTTATTTATACCAGTGGGAGGATCCTTATCTCTTTCAAGAGGGGGCAGATTGCATGTGGATGAGATGAATTCCTCAGGAGGAAGTCCAAAGTGTCCTCGAGCACTGTCATTCCAAAGAATCAGGAGGACATGACTCTGGGAGAAGAACAACAGCGAAAGTTCTACAATGTGGCCTTTGGTTGCCAACTCTATTCAAAGACATAGAAGATATTGTTGAACATTGCACTGACTATCAAATAATAGGTGGTACTATTGGAATGAGAGACACGATGCCCCTGAAGTACATTCAGATTTCAGACGCATTTGATGTGTGGGGCATTGACTTCGTGGGCATGTTCCCTAATAGTCAAGGTTTTGAGTACATTTTGCTTGTTATCAATTGCGTGAGCCATTGCGTGGAGGCTATCCCAACCCGAGCTGTCGACAGCCGTACCATTTATCAGTTCCTAAGGGAAAACAACATTGCACAGTTCAAGATCCCCAAAATTCTTGTATCAGATGGGGATAGCCATTTTATCAACAGAGAGGTGAAAAAGCTGATACAGGAATTCTGCATCGAGCATCATGTCACGTCTCCGTACCACCCACAATCCAATGGCATGGCCAAATGTTTGAACAGGGAGATAAAGACAATTCTGCAAAAGCTTGCACGTCCTGATAGGTGGATTATGTTCTTTGGGCCTATCAGACTGCCTACAAGTCACCTCTAGGAATGTCTCCTTATCGCCTAGTGTACATCAAGCCATGTTATCTGCCCATAGAACTCATTCACAAATCTTTGTGGACAATTAATGTCTATAATTTGGATTCCAAGAAGGTCGAAAAGAATAGGAAACTAGATCTGAATTGACTTCTAGGATTCCATGAGTATGCATACGACAACAACCTAATGTACTATGAGAAGGTCAAGAAGTGGCACGACAAACACATCTGCCGTAATACTTTCGAAACAGGTTAGAAGGTTTGGTTGTTTGATGCAAAGCTCAAACTATTTCTAGGGAAGTTGAAGAGCAAGTGGACCAAGCCTTTTATTGAAAAACATGTGCGTGACAATGGAAGCATTGTCATATATGGATTGTCAACTGACGCATAGCCATTTGTGATCAATGGACATCTACTTAAGCCTTATCTTGAACGTGATACGTTTCTGTCAGTGGTTGATTCAGTGTAGGTGGTCTACGATGACGAAATCCATGCTGCAGCATCAACATAATCTGATAAGGCCTTCAAAAATATTTTTGATTAGTTAATCTTTTTCTTCTTTTCTTCGTTTTGTTTTCATTCTTCAAATTCTTTCTTCCGGGTTGCCCTCATCCCATTCATATGTGATATACTTAGGATATGCTTCATCCTAAGTATAGTGGGTGAGAGCCCTTGGGTTATTCATTCTTCGATCCCTCGTCTGTCTCCTCAACTCTTGATAATCTGTCTATACATAGAGATAAGTATCCTAAGTATAGGAGGAGACAGGCCAAGCCGATGATCCATTTATTTGATCCCACCCTCGACCCCCCTGCATGTAGAATACATACTGCTATACTTACGATTAATTGATCCTAAGTGTAGGGGGGACTGTCGACCTCTTATTCTTTTTTGAGTCGTTGTAGTATAGACTTTTCTATACTTAGTACGAGCTCTGTCTTTCTTTTCTCTTTGATCTATGAGGATATAGCTCAAGTTAAGCATAAGGGGGTCAATATATATGATGTATATATTTTAGCCATAACTCGTACTTATGTATTTTTAAAAAGTGTGGCTTAAATTCATGTAAATAAAATAATAGTATAAAACATTAAAAATATTTTGCAAAATGTTTGAAAAATAGTTTGAAAATATTTTTGAAAAAACTTTTGAAAACTTTTTGAAAAATATTTTTTAAACTTTTTCAACTTTTGTAAAAATGTTTTGTTTGTAAAAATTTCTTTCTGTAAAATAAAATATATTGAAAATTTATGTGCAAATGGTTTGAAAAATGGTTGCAAAAATAGGTGAAAATCTATATATATTGTTTGAAAAATCTTTGCAAAATGATTTTCAAATTTCGTAAAATGTTTGAATTAGTTTGCAAAATAAAGTTTTCAAAACTCTTATAAAAATCTTTTCAATTTATTTGTTGGAAATTGGGTACATAATAAAAATCGGTATAAAACTTCTATAAATCTATAAATTCTTAAAAACCCAACTATTATAAAGATAAGATGCATCCCCGTGTAAATATTTGTACCTAGTCTTTGCTAAAAACTTTTGTTTTTGAAAATCCCTAAAAATTTGCAAAACAAAAATCCCAAAAACATTTTTAAAATCTTTTTGAAAATTGCATAAAAATGTGCAAAACCTTTTCAAAAATCCATAAAAAGCTCAAAATCAGAAAATCATCAAACAATATTTTCTTGCATTATACTTAGCATTGATAATTTAATAAGTCCAAATAAAGTCTGAAGCTTGGAGCTTGGAATAAACCTTAATACAATTAATTTCAGAGAAACTCATTGAGGACTAGAAGTGGAGACACTTCAGGTCACCTTGACTTAATTCTTTAGATTCCATAAGACTATGTTCATGAGTCAATTCAATGTGCCTAAATAGAACACTTCATATCATCCATAAGACTCTTGAGATAATGACTTGACTGGAATACTCGCGCCCATCACTTAGCTCAACTCAGATGGAATATTGAAAAATCTTGGAGTCTAAGTCAGGATGATACAAGGCTACTTCATCAAGGGTGGCTCAGGAACCATTCTTGGGGATTGTCAACACTGATACTCTAGCCCACTTCTTTTGGTAACAATGATATCTAAAGACTGAAGATGGATTGAAACAATGCCTCAGATGAGGAATGGTCTACCGACGCAACTTTTTCCAAGACCCCAAAAAGTGGGTGGAACAAAAGATGATATATCCACCGGGGCACAAACAAGAATGCAGAAACTATGCAAAGACAAGGAAAATATCCAACAAAGCCTGCACTAAAAAATTCCACAAAAAATTAAGCTTCAGAAAAAGCCTGCTTCTTGGTGAAGAATCAGTTACACTGACCGACTTCACATGGGAATGATGACTACACTGGTCCATTCCTACTTCTCTTCCCATTCTTCTAACTTCTTACCCCGTTCAATTGTAAAGACTGGGAGCACCTGACCTTAGAAGGGAATATCTGTCTACACGAGGAAGAGTTACCAAAAGAGTAGACACCTTGGTAATTCAATGGCTTTGTCTGAGGAGAGCTGAACAATTTCATACATACGGTTATATCACTTCAAGGTATCAAGAGTATTCGACTGAGAGGATGGTGCTGACCTGGCTGTAAATTGGATTGGATAATAGGAGTATGGAACCTAGGGGTTGTTATGTTACACTTCCAGACTTCTATGAGGGTCCGAACACACCATTAATCCAAAGGCCTTCTCCGAGCTCCAAACTTTGACTTTATTAAGACAAGTTTAAAAGTCGAAAATTATTCCAAGTTATTTCTTTTTCTATTCTTTATTTCCTTTTCTATACTTATATGCATAAGTGTTTGCTAGGGATTAGCAAAGGCATGTATAGGGGTGATGAATCCTCATTTCATCACCGTTATTCTTTTATTTTTCCTTCAATCCTTATCTAAATGCGTAAATATATCATTAATTTGTAAAAATAAATACTCTATAAGTTGTATAAAACATTGTAGAAAATACTTTATAAATACTGCATTTATTGCTCAAATAAAAGAATAAAAAAAGAAAAGAAAAGAAAATGAGACACCATAGTTGTTGAGTGGCCCTAGCTCCCGAGACTTAGTCATCATGATGTCTTAGTCGACAAAGAATAAAGTAGGGGGGATAGGGTTGCAAATTGTACAGTAAATATAGTCAGAAAACCTTACAAAAATAGGCCAATAATTACTTTTTAGGACCTATTTTATTCATTATTATTTATTCATCAAATCAATGAATTTTGTATATGAAAGTTGTATATAGAAATAAAATAAAATACAAAATTGATTTCAAAGAAAAATAATATATAATGTACTTTTTATAAGCAAAACAAAAAGGCAAATTCCAAATTTCCCAGACCCATATATCCCTAATAAAAACTCATAATGCATCAAATCACCTTTAATTATAATAATCTATTTAATGAAGGTGGTTTCACTTAATTTGAAGTTAAGATGTGAAAGTTAGGTTTTGGACACCTATTATATAGTTTAACTAAATAAAATATGCATTTTATTTATTCCTTACTAAACCCTAAACCCTAAAACCCTAAAAATACAAAATTAAAATAAAATGAGCAAAACATAGATCAATATACCTATAAATACAGTTGCAAAAAGTGACTTGTAATAAATTGACTAATAAAAATAAATAAATATCATATTAAAATACTACATAAAATTTAAATATTTTTACCAAAAAATAATTAATTCATTTACTATTTTAATTTGATTATTTATGAATAAAACATCTTTTTATCGTGATCTTGTTCTACATAAACAAATAGCGTTCCAGAGAACGTTGACTCTCGATCAACTCCCCATCTTTCAGCTATGAGTCCTATCAGAGCCACGAGTCCCGCCTCTTCTCAGTTTTTTCCAGGTCGCTATGATGCTTGAATCTCTGCGGACCCTTGTAACAAAGTTGAAATAAAAATATGTCAGAGGCATTTATAGAAATAGAGGCAAATAAAATAAGAAACAATCAGGAAAAGATCCTAACTACCTAGCCATACTGCCCGGCAACGGTGCCATTCTGATGAGCGTGAAACTGACTCGGGTTAAGTTGGTTAATAACAATGTCGTTGTAACCCAAATCCAATTCGTGACAATCCAGAAAATTATTAAACCACTAAACAAATCAAGCAAATCAAACACGTGGTATAGATATTTTATTAACCTGGTATAGCGACTAGGGTCGAACACAAGGAGAACTGCCATAAACTAGGTAGTTGATTCATAAAATCAAAGGATTTTTATACCATTTTTAGTGTTTTTTAATTTTTGCAATTTTCAAAATTTTCAAAATAAGACTAATAATAAGAATAAAGGACAAAAAAGCACACAAACACTTTATTTTGGATTTTTTAAATATGATAAAAAGGTACATAAAATTCAAGTAAAAATATTTTTGGCTTTTATAGGTTCTATACTATTTATAAGGATTTTTGGAGAATTTTTCAAAAGTTTTTGGTATATTCTAAAAATCAAAAACTGAGAAGAGAAGTAAACAGTGCACAGTCCGGAGAATTTTGTAATTTAAAAATACTAAAGTATTCAAAACTCCAAGGAGCTATTTTTATTATAAACTATAAGGAAATATCTGCAATCAGAAACTTAAATTGCAATTCTTGGATTTTTCGTTGATTTTATATGATTTTTATAAGATTTTTGGCATTTTGTAAATTTTTAGATTTTATAAAATATTTTCAAGCCATGTTTATACAGTAGAAAAATACGACAAAAATACACCTATAGTAATTTTTTGTAATTTTTACAATATTTTTTGAATTTTGATGAATTTTCTAAGATGAATAGATATTTTTTAGTTGGTTTTTGAATTTTTAATATAAAAATAAAGTAAATTCAATACACAAACATTATTACTTAAAGTAGACACTAGCAAGAGCTAATACTAATTTTGAGTTAAATTTACTATTTATTGCAATTAATACAAGACACAATTAAAATTTAGTGAAGTAAGGACCTATATGTAATTATTTAAAGTTTTGGGGGCCAAAAAATAGGAAATATAAATGCAAAGGTTTTAATGCAAATTATCCAAACAAAAATGTGCACTACACATGTTAAACACTCATAGGGGTATAAGTGCAAATAATAAAGACTTCAACTATATAGTAACCAGTGAAAAGTTTAGGATAGAACATGCAAAATACTCACAAAAACATGTGTGGACACAGGTGACTCAGACTCCGCTAGACTAAAATGCAAATATGAAAAGCATAAGATCCAAACTGCAAAATGTTTTTAACTAATCATTACATCTTTTGGACTAAAGCAAAATAGCATAAAAAGCAAGGGAGAAAGGGAAATATACCCAGGAAAGCGTGTGGTGAGCATATGAGGCTTTGACAGCTCTGATGGCCTTCTACAAAGGGATCTGACGGTTCAGGGGATGTCGGAGACGTGTGGTCAGATCTAATGTGCCATTACGGATCTAACAGTCTGAACGGTTGGCATTGACATGTGGCTTGGATGGACCCTAGATCTCATCCGAGTGCCGAGATTTGGGTGTGAATAGATGGCTCAGATCAAATATGGGATTCCGGCTCCCCATTGGATGGTAGGGGATGATGCTGGAAGAACATGAAGAAGGTGGCAGCTCCCGAGCTTCGATCGTGAGCATCTCATGCTACAATGCTCGGATCAGCTAGCTAGAAGGGCCAGCACCTTACTGGCATGTCTCTGTATTGGGTAGATGGCTCAGATGGGATGGAGTAGTGCTCGACGACGATATGGAAGGGTTGGCACTTGGAGGTGCTCCGCCACTGGTACTGGGGGTTGAAGGGAGCCTCTCACGTGCACTTGTACTTGCAAGGGAGTGCACGACTCGCAGAAGTAGCTCCGGTCGAGGTTATTGGTCGGGAAAAGCAAAGAAGCGGTGGTGTATGGTGTTCGATCTCCGGCAGACTCAGAGAAGTAGCTCCGTTGAGCAGTATGTAGGGGGGTCAGGGTGCGTTGAAAGATGGAGGATGAACTGATGGTGTGATCTAAGCTGCTAAATGAACGAATGGGAGCTCTGACTCGATGGTCAGAGAAAAGGTGGTAGTGAAATGGAATTGAATGAAGGAGCAAAAAATGCGAAGGAAAAGGGACTACCTGAGTGATATTATGTGATCAACGTCGTCAAGCGGAGGCGGGGTTAGGGCCTCAACTTCGATGCGGAAGGCGAAGGAGGCTTCTCACAGTGGAGCTCCGTCCACGAAGTGAGCTTCGTTCAACCCAGCTCCAATCCAAGCTCCAAGATGGTCGTCTGGAGTCCTATCACTACCTTGGAGAAGAAGGTGGGGAGAACTGAATGCAAGGAATGAGTTGCTGAGTTGTGGAGGCAAAGGAGATTATTTATAAGCATTCCCAAGGTCTAAAAAGATCGAGCAGTAGCCCAAAACCTTATGGAGATCCGGACCTATCTAGGGATCCGTGGGAATCATAGATTTGTGGTGAAGAATCAGGTCCACAATCCAAGGAGAAAGATGATCGGAGTTGGGATGGAAAATATGAGAAGTCATCTCGGACGAAGATGAAGTCAGGTCGGACCTGACTGGAGGAAAGGTTGACCCGGGTAAACAAACCCGGGGTGACTAATCAGAAAATTCACATTTCAAAAATAAAAGAATAATAAATAAAAACTAATAAATGGTTTTAAAATAAAAAATTAATAAAATGAAAATTGTTTATTATTTTTCAAACTATTTTCTGTGATTTTTAATTATTTTAAATAATTAAAGAACACGATATATAAAGTATAGTGTATTATGTATAGGTATAATATACCTATAAATTACGTACTTGTATTTTTATTTTATTTTTTTCCAAAAATAAATTTTTTATATTTTATTTATTTATAAAATAATTTAAGGAATATAAAAATTATAATTGTTTTTTACAAATTAAATATAGGTATTAAATAAATAGTTGTTATGTACAATATATACATCTATGACACTTTGTACTATGAGAAGTTGATTTTATATTTAATTTATTTTGTATTTTATGAATTTTATTATATTTTTTTACTTGTCAAGAGTATGCAAAAATATATAAAATACAATATGCACATATTATGTACAAAATAAATAAATATATAAATATGTACATGTATAGGTACTGTATGACTGTACAACACACTCAAAAACCAACTTTTACACTGTAACTTCAAAAATTATGAAATCACCCTCTTTTTAAAGATAATTTAATTTAGAGTCCAATAAAGGTGATTTTGGGAGAACTTAAGTTCATATGGAGACGAAATTGATCTTTCAACTTCTGTTTTAAGGCTTCTTATGAGTGGCATTTTTTGAACCATGTACATCACTTAATTTTGCAATTATTTTTATTATTTAGAAAACATTTTTATTTAAAAATTTTATTAAGGAAATAATTAATTTGAGATCATGATAAATAAAAGAGATGAGTGATATATAATGATGAATATGTAAAGATAAACGAAGACCCTATCTCTCCCTACTTTATTCCTTGTCGATCAGGTCATTAATTGACCTTCTCTTGGTGTTCGTATCAGTCTGCATTTATTGCATAAATACCTCCTTATTTTATTCTTTTTCTTTTCATCCTTACTTTTTTATTTTTACACAATATTAACAAATGCATGCATGATGCTAATTTATTGTATTTGATACATATTTACAGATATTTTGCTTAGAGAATTTTGCTAAAATAAAAGAATAAAATATTTGAATATGGGATTCATCATTCCCTATACTTTACCTTTGCTAGTCCCTTAGGAAACACTTATTTGAAAAAGAAGTGAACAAGAAATAAAGAAAAAACAAGAACTTTAGAACAATATTTATTATTAAACTTATCTTCATAAAATTGGAGTATGGAGCTCGGTCAAACCTTTGGATTATTACTTTGGCAGAATCTTATTGGGAAATGGACTTCAACCCTAACAGACTCTAAGTTCCACAAGACTCCTATTCATTTCGCCTCAATAGTCAGGTCGGAAAAAGTCTACATACGCAAACTCTTATGACTATGAGTCTTTACGTGTACCATGTAAGTGATAGATAACTCTCCACCTCAGAGATGATAAAGAAACAACCTCCCTTAACAAGGTAACTCTAGTCTCCCGATCTAGCAACTCTTTCTTCGAGGAGCAGGGTATTCCCTTCTAAGTTCAAGTGCAACTGCTCAAGAAGAGGGGAAAGAAGAGAATGGATTGTGGCCAGTGTAGCCACGCATCCCTTGGAGCTGCAAGCTTCCCCGAGATGAGACAATGTATCACATATGCTTTGCTTATTCACTATATACACTCCGACAAGCATTTTATTTTCAATCAGGCATGTCCCCCTTTTTTGAGTTTGCATTTTTTTTGTTTTTTATGGCACATATATACAACATATCTACAGGTGCAGCATGTACATAAGCGGTTTTTCTCCTTGATACAGTAGACTATCCCTCTTTTGACGCATTGTCACAACCACACGGCATCCTATCGTTAGACCTCAATGCAACTAGACCAGGTTAAGATGCACTTCCGTCCCTAGAGAAAGACGGATTCTTCCACTGTTGTTACACACGTGTGTGCTACCCCAAGCCATAGGATTCTTCCCCCTCACCATCTCATCCATGAAGAGCTACGTGTGGAGTGCTTGTCCAAGTTAAGGCCACTATCTAGAAGAATCATGGGTGTGTTGTTAAGTGTTCTATTTAGACCAATCAAGATGACATGTGAACATAGTCTTGTCGACTTAATAAATTAAGTCGCTATGGACCTGAAAAGTATTAATCCCAATTCCTATAAGGTTCTACTGAAGTTAAGTGGATTAAGATCTTAACCGATGTCCATTCTTCATTTTATTCCAGGCTAGTTTAAATGTCAAAACTATTATAAAAAATGCATATGCACATGCAAGAAAGATTTACAAAACATTTGAAAAGAAAGGATAAAAAAGTCTTTTTGAAAAGTTTTTTCAAAGATTTTTTTTCAAATTTTTATGGTATTTTTATTAAGAAAATAAAGTATTTTTTACAAAAATATTTACAAGAATATGTATGTAGAAACAAGGGTTTTATTCCAAGTTTCATATACTGTTTTTACAAGTGGATTTATCTACAAGAATTTTGTAAAGGGATTTTATACACAAGAGTTTATATACAAGTTTACAAAAAATATATAGGTTTTATTTACATAGAATTTGCAACACATATATATAACTACTTGATATACCTAGAATTTATTACCCATGTGACGAAATATTTTACAATTTTTTTCAAAAATTTTCCAACATATTTTCAAACATTTTTCAAAACTAGTTTTACAAATCACTTTACAAATCATTTTACAAGCAGTTTTTCAAAAAGGTTTTTGCAAACATTTTGCTTTCACATATTTTACAAACATTTATATCACATACATAATTTTGATACACAAAATAATTTACAAACATTTTACAAACAAACAAAATGTTTTACAAACATTTTACAAAAGAATTGTACAAAAATAATTTTGCAAAGGTTTTTACAAATATTTTTGCAAAAACATTTGCAAAACTTTTACAAAAAAATTTACACACATTTTATACCAGTTTTATAAATAATAACCATGTTATTAACCCCCCCCCAAAGTATGAGTTATGGCTAAAGTATACATACAATATATACGACACCCCCCTATACTTAGCTCGAACGACATCCTTAGAGTGATCAGAGAGCGACAAATGAAGACATAACTCGTGCTAAGTATAGAAGAGTGAAAAGAATCTTATACTACAATGACTCAAAAGAAGGAAAGAATAAAATGAATAGAAGTTGGTGATCCCCCCTATACTTAGGATTAAGTAATCCTAAGTATAGAAGACTATACAAAAGGAGAAGACCAAGGAATAGAATGTACGAAATCATCGACTAGACTTGTCCCCCCTATACTTGGGGTAAAAGATCCCTAAGTATAGAAAAGAATATCAACAGTTGAGGGACAAGAGAATGAGCAATCAAAGAAAGAGAAAACAAATATTATCTCCCCTATACTTAGTGTCGGATGTCCCTGAGTATAGGCAACAAAGCAGAGGTAATAGGGTTCATATATATATGAACAACACAAATTCAACACCCACATTATATATAGGATAAAGTGTATCCTAAGTATAGCAAAAATCATATGATGAGGAATGGAGTGTTGAACAAAATGAATGAATGAATGATATAGAAAATATGGATATACAAAGAGATGGAAAGAAATGTAGCTCGGTTATGATATGCATAAGAAGAGTGTCAAGGAACACATCTCATACAAAGTGAATAGGGGCAACATCAATGGTAAACGGATCATGATCAAGATAGAGCTTTAGCCGCTGACCGTTGACTCGAAACGTAGACTCAAAAGGCAACTCGGATATGTCAATACTACGATTGTCATGCACATTTCTAACCAAGTAAGGACCTTTCCATTTACTCTATAATTTACCTGAAAATAATGTCATTCTAGCATCAAATAGCCATACTCTCTGGTTCAACTCAAACTGTTTATGGTTGATGTGAGAAGCATGCCATACCTTCACTCGGTTCGTATACTATAGTCTACTTGAGAAGATTGTATCCCTAAGGTCCTCCAAGGCTGCCAACTTTGATCTCCTCTGATCTCCTATACTCTCAAGATTCAAAAGTATCTCAACAACTGCCTAATGTGACTTGGGCTTAATCTCAACAGGTAAGTGGCATAGCTTGCCATAAACGAGTCGGAAAGGAGATGTACCCAAAGGAGTCTTGAAGGATGTCCTATAGGCCCACAAGATCGAGTCCAAAAGCTGTGAGAAGTCCTTTCAGTCTGAGCGGACAACCTTCTGCAATATATCAAGCTCCCTATTTGAAACATTAGCAAGACCATTTATCAGTGGATGATATGGAGTGGCAACTCTATGGTCTGTGCTAAACTCGTTAGTAAGGGCCCTTACCTTATCATTGATAAATTGAGTCCCTCCGTCGGAAATCAAACCTCTAGGAACCATGAATCGTGACACGATATTCTCCCTCAAAAATCTGTAAACAGTCCTCACATCAGTGACTCGAGCGGGGATGGCCTCAACCCAACGACTCACATAATCCATGACCAACAAAATGTAGAATCCCCGCCTCTTAGGGAATGGCCCATAAAATCGATGCCCCGTGTGTCAAAAATCTCACAGAAGTGAATGGGCTGCATCAGCATCATATCTCTCTGTCCACAGGTACCCATCCTCTAACGGGAACACCTCTTCACAAATTCATCTGAATCATTGAAGAGAGTAGGCCACCAAAGGCCAGATTGGAGCACCTTTTGTGATGTCTGTCTCCCAGAGTGATGTCCTCCTGCCTCAAGCTTGTGGCAATAGGTGAGGATGCTATGATGTTCTTCCTGAGGAATATACTGATGCCAGACACTATCCCCCCTTTGTGGTAAAGAGTGGAATCCTCCCAGTGGTACGACTTGTCCTTCACTAGGGAAGTCTTAACTCGCTGACTGCTCCAACCTTGTGGAATTTTCTTGGCAACAAGAAAGTTCACAATGTCAGCATACCATAGGAGAGAGGTGATCGCAAGAATCACCTCATCTGGATATGTCTCGGTGATAGGTGTGGTATCTCAGAATCCTCAATATGCTCTAATCGGGAGAGGTGATCCGCCACCACATTCTTGACTCTTGGTTTATCCTTAATCTCAATATCAAACTCCTGGAGTAGAAGGATCCATCTAGTCAAGCATGCCTTGGCATCCTTCTTAGATATTAAGTACCGGATGGTGGTGTGATCTATGTAAATTGTCACTCTAGATCCGAGAATATATGATCTGAATTTATCAAGAGCAAATACTATGGCTAGTATCTCCTTCTCTGTAATAGTATAATTCCGCTGGGTGGCATACAGAGTCCTGCTAGCGTAGTGTATGGTAAAAGGTAATCCATCACTCCTCTGTCCAAGCATAGCCCCTATGGCAAAATCAGAAGCATCCGTCATGATCTCGAATGGGAGAGACCAATCGGGTGGCTGAAGGACAGGAGCCTGCATAGCCAAATTCTTGAGAGTCTCAAATGACAAAAGACATTTATCATCTACAATGAACTCGATGTCTTTTCGTGAGAAGATCAACAAGCAGTCATGCAATACAACTGAAGTCCTGAATGAACTGTCGGTGGAAACTGACATGCCTCAGAAAAGACCGCAAGTGCTTCAAATTGGATGACGAATTGAGTTTCCTGATGATATCTACCTTGTTCTGATTGATCTTCATTCCCTTGTTGGAGATGATATGACCAAGGACTATCCCTTGAGTCATCATAGAATGACTCTTCTCCTAATATAAAACAAGGTTAACCTCTATGCAACGCTAAAGTACACGGTCTAGGAAAGCAAGACAAGCATCGAACCCATCGTCGTAGATCGAAAAATAATCTATGAAGACCTATAAAAAGTCCTCCACCATGTCCAAAAAGATGGAAAGCATACACCTTTGTAATGTAGTCGGGGCATTACATAATCCAAAAGGCATCGGTCTAAAAGCATATGTTCCAAACGGACAGGTGAATGTCATTTTCTCCTGGTCTTTGGGGCAATGGTCACCTGATTATACCTCAAGTACCCGTCAAGAAAGTAGTAATGACTCTTTCAATCTAATCTCTCAATAATATGATCAATGAATGGTAACGGGAAATGATCCTTCTTGGTGGCTTGATTCAATCATATATAGTCTACACAGACCCTCCAAGAAGTCGGTACTCGGGTAACAATCTCCTCTCCATACTCACTCAAAACTGTAGTGATACCCATCCTCTTGGGTACCACATGTAATGGACTAACCCACTTGGAGTCGGAGATGGGGTAGATAAAATCAGCGTTCCACCACTTGGATATTTCCTTAATGACCACATCTCAAAGATTCAGGTTCAGCCTATGCTGGAACTCATGTGAAGGCTTAGCGTTATCCTCGAGATAGATGTGATGGGAGCATAGGGCAGGTCTTATCCCTTAGACATCTGCTACAGACGAACCGATCACCGTGCAGTTCCTCTCAAGAAACTCCATCAAATGAGATTCTTGTTCATCAGTTAAATCCTCTTAGATAATGACTGGAAACATCTCTGGCTCACTCGTAAGGAATCTGTACTTCATAATTTACTGCAAGGACTTCAATTATAGGCATGTGGGAGCTGGCAAATCTGGCCTCTGAAATGTCTGAGTGAAGGCTACCGTATCTGAATGGGAGAACTCTCATTGTATCACTAAATCTGACGAAGATAGCCCTGCTGGTATTATCAACTGAATCAGATCAATCCTCGCTCTAGCCGTGGGGTCTATAGACATCAAACACGACAAATATTTATCAAAATCCTGCCAATCGAAATCTGTATCTGAGTCTGAGGGATTTGAATCACAAGAAAGGAAATCTGCTTCGCTAACCATATTGGAATCGTCAGCCTATAAGGTATCCTATGCCACAAGTGTGCTCTCCGAACTCTCATCCACTGGCATCTGTGAATCTGTAGACTCTGAAGGTGTGACTAGAGCTCATGAAATCGGGTCTTCTCTAACTGCTTCATCATCTGTAGTCACAAAATCACACTCATGGTGGATATCTAGCTCTGAGTCTATCATATGCTCTAAACTCTGCTCTGAGCAAGATGAATCTGTAGCTCTCGACTCCTCAATCATCTCTATTTGTATACTCTCATCCTCGATGTGAAAATATACTTTCCCACTATCATGATCAGACACTGCCTTGGATGTGGCCAAGAAAGGTTGCCCTAAAATGACGAGGGTATCAGCCACACATTTAGGGATCTCCATATCCAATACAACAAAGTCCATAGGGAATTCCATGCCATAAATTATGATGACAACATCCTTCAGTAATCCTATCATTCTCTTGATAGATCTATCTGCAAACTAAAGAACCGTCATGCTCTGTCTAAGAGGGCCAAACTCGAAACGGTCAAGTAAGGTTGCCGGAAGAAGTTTAATAGAAGATCCGCCATCTAATAAAGTACGATCGAACTGATGCTCATGTATATGGCATCTGCCATACGGAGCCCCTACATCTGGTCTCTTGGCTGGAAATTGGTTCTGAATAGCAATGCAAGTGCCAAGAGTGAACACATGAATTTCTGCATTGTGGTTACGCCTCTTCTTCCTACAGATGGTAGTCTTCTTTCTAAGATTCTTTTGGAAGAGAGGGTTGTGCTCCAATGCCTCTTGGAGAGTCGGTTGGATATGAAATTTGTTTATCATCGTTCGTTGAACTCTAATTGTTGTCGTTTTTTAGGATTTTCTGATTTTTCGTCCTTCCCTAAGCAGAGTGCATGAGGGAAGGGGATAGAAGGACCCTCCGCAGAAGCATGAGGGTTAGAGGTGGGAATGGGTCTCCGATCATGCAAATGGCTGGAATGCATGCAAGTGTCATCAATTACCGTAGATGGACTACAAGAAGATACAGAAACCTTTCCTTTATTCATATTTTTGTTTTCAAAATTTTTCATTTTTTTATGTTTTTCCATGAGAGTCATCCTCAGGTACAGGAAAAGAAGGCAACACAACTTGACTCTCTGTACAAGGATTCTTAGTGTCATCAAAACCACCAACAACATCTGATAATGTAGCATCAGTATCGCACTCTGGCCAATCATCTAGTAGGTTGGTGGCATCAGCACCACCATCTATAGCATCTGGAGATATGATGACATCAGTACCTTTGACTGGATCATCATCCTTGGTGGCCTCAAAACCACCGCCATCATCAACATTAGCGCCATCAGTACCACTCTCTACTCCATCTGGTGCTCTAGAGTCTGCATCGGAGTGTCGCCTAGATGAGTCACCACCGACTAGCTTCCTACCGCTCCTAAGTGTCACAAAATCAACATCAAATAAATAATGGATATCATCCAATACCTCACTAGGAGTGGCGGTCTCTGTAGATGGTACCTGCTCATATTTCCTCTCCAGATTGTTCAGGTCGGGCTCAATATGTGCAAGTATGGCAACCTTACCCTTGATGATCTCCCACATTTCCTGCCTGAACTCATCCATTTCTCGCCTGAAAGTGGCATGTTGCTCAGTAAGCATGTGAGTGAGATCGTCTATTGTTGGGTTCTCATATGAGGGTACATGAGAACTGGATGGGTTGCCTCGCTGGAAATGAGGCTGGATGTGCTGCTACTATGGGTAAGAGTGATGGGGAGGCTGTGAAAATTGAGAATGAGGCTATTGTCATTGCCTCTACTATTGACCCTGATACTGGGGTCGAGGAACATGCTAGGAGTATTGGGGCTGCTGATGTTAGGGATCCTGCCTTGACTATGCAGGAGGCTGGTGCTAGGACTGGGCACCTCCAGTGGACCATTTGAAACCCGTTGATCCCGACGAATACTGGGTTGCTATTGTACTGACCATAGAAAATCTCGTTAAATTCCATCAATGGATTCGTCTGCTTGTGTGAGGGTGGGGGGAGGGTTGCCAGTGGTTGATCGCTCTGATACACCACCATCTAAGTGTCTGAAAGAGGTGGTGGAAGCAACTGGTACTGGTTGGTCGGTTGAATGTGCGCTGCCTGAATATGGTAAACCTGTCAGTAAGAGGGGGACGACTGTGACGATCAGCTCCCTGATCAGCATGTGACCTAGACTGTGGCATAGAAGCCATATGTGCCTCTTGAAGGCGCATGATCTGTGTCTTAAGGCCACTCAAAGTCTAGGCCAGCTCATCAATCATGTTGAGCTTGTCTAGGACCTGACACGTCTTCTTCTGAATGATTTCCATCCAGTCCAACTTCTGGCTAATGATGCCCATGAAGGCAGTTGATGACTCTGCTAGTGTTGCCGATGTAGAAGAGGAAGAAGAACCAACCTCAATACGTGCTACTCTGTAGTGAGATAATGCCTACGGGTGAGGCTTCCCATGAGTGTAGACACAAGCATGGGTCATTACAGTGTAGTTTTCAGCCATATCCTCATAGATGGCCCAGACCTGGTCCTCATCCTTGGAGAAATAAGACCCTCCACAAAAGGTGTTCACTAGCCCTTGCAGCTCAGGTGTTATCCCACGGAAGAAGCTCTATTTTAAATTGGGCTTGCTGATGTCGTGATGTGGACACATGTTGATGAGCTCTCTAAATCGATCCCACGCCTCATGGAATTGCTCATTGGGGATCATTGTGAAGTTGTTGATCATGGCTCATGTTGCATTTGTCCGACCGAGTGGATAATACTTGTTGAGGTACTTGGTCCTTAACTGCTCCCATGTGGTGACCGCCCTCCCCAAATGCTTCAGTCAGTAGGCTTCTCTGTCAACTAGGAAGAATGGGAAGGCTATCAACTTGATTGTGCCCTCATCCACAAATATGTCATGGACTATGTTGCAGATCATCTCAAACTCCTGGAGATGAAGAGGGGTTCCTTGTTGGCATACCCATGGAACTTGGGCAACAATTGGATCATTTGAGGCATGAGCTCGAAGTCACAAAGAATGGTGAGCAGCCGGATCCATATGTGTGTAAGAGTTGCACCAGGGTTGTGCAACGCTCTCATGGTGTGTACGGGTCTCTGTGGATCACGGGACTCCTCCTGTCGTATGTCATCTGCTCGATCCTCATATCTCGGTATTTCTCCACCACCAGCTGGTCTATCTGGCTCTGCTCTCTCAACTATCATCTGAGTCATTTCCCTCCTTACCTCTACCATGAGCATCCCCTTGTCTCTAATATGTCTCTACATGGTCTCCGGGGATGCTAAGAAGGTGTTGTTGATGGTTGTCTAATATAATACCAAGGACGAAGATTGTGGTTGGTCATCAACTCTCTCATCGCTGGCCATCTCATCGGTCTCTGTAAAGGCAAATGTACATATCTCAGGTGTTGTCAAGTGAACATATAACTATGATGGTCGCTCCGAATGTACCTCAAGTGATGTAGAAGAAGGCTGTCAATTGGGAACACGGTGGAAGTGAACTCGGATTCAGAGAGAAGCTCTGAGCTCTCTGAAGCTGCCCTAGATGAATGGACATGGGTACTGAGAAGCGGTGCCATCAGAGGTAACGTAAGAGACTGTATGCCCATCATCATGATGTGGGATTAGGGAAGATTGGATTGGGTTGAAAATAATGATTAGAAATCAAACCCCCAATTCACCAACTCAACTTCGTGATGACCGTGAGAACTCGATCATTAGTCTTTTAATTTTATTTTTCATGATAATACAATCTTAAAAACAAGTTAGCGAGTTGTTAGGCGCCCACATTTCCCTGGAGACTGGCCCAGATTCTTATGACTAGTTGCACCTACTTCCAGCCAGTATAGGTGTAAGTACGAACCGTAAAAATAGCTACCTGTTACTTGAGGACGAAGCCTTGCGCAATGTCCTCTAAACCATCCACTCTGCTAAGGAAATACGGACTGTTGACTGGCTACCCGTATTCCCTTACAAGAAAGTAGCTAATCATTTTTGTAGAATCAGCGGTCTAAAGAGAACCCAGACTTGGCTCTATCCTAGTGTTCGTTGCTCAACTCTCTGTAGATAAAATCAGACAATGAGGGGGGTTACTCTCCCCAAAAAATATTTTTGATCCTTTAATTCAGTTTTAGGGTTGAGTCTGTTTAGCAGTTCCGATTTAATTAGGTTATCCCTTTTTTTAGTATTTTTTAATAAGAACACATCTAACGAATTTTCTGATTTCCTTTTATTTCCTAAGTCCATAAAAATAGAGGGAGGAAGATAGAAAAGCTGATGCATGATAAAATCAATGATGCATGCACGAGCTAGAATGTGTACCTTGCTCCAGCAGTATACATGGAAAGTGATCCACGCATAATTGGAAGACAGAAAATAAACTATCTATATGATGCAAGAAGAAAACACCCTAAAACATAAGCTTCTAATCCAGGAAGAACAAGGAGATAACTATTCAGAAGAGAGACCAAACTCTGGTCTTAGATGTCGATCAGTGTCCGCCACAACAGGTCTTGACAGGGCTGTATACGACCTCTCTCGCCACACGGTCTTTAATCCAAATAATCAAATAATTAGCTTTTTATTATTTGACTAAGTCCAAGTGAATTTTATATGGACTGATATTATATTAGGGGCTTTATACATAATGCTACATGGCTCAACCAAATAGAATCCTACGTCTAATGGCTCAAATCCACGAGAAACAAATAAAAACAAAGGCGATAAAGACAACAGAAAATCCGATGAGGTCCCCCGAGTGAACCAACACTTGGCGAAACAGACCCTGAATATCTGAGTGTCCAAATAGAGTCTCTAAGTTATTATAAATTATTCAGAAATAAATGCTAAGAATGAAACTATTTTCTAAAAATGTCTCCTCCTCCTCCTGCTTCTCCTCGGATGCTCTCTCATACTGGTCGGTGTAGAACGGCCGGCCTCCGCCTCGCTTGGGCGCATCTTCTCACCAAGGATCACCTCTCTTGCTTTGCGAGCCCATGAAAAAAAGGTAAAATAAAAATATGTTAGAGGTAGCTATAGAAAATAGAGACAAATAAAATAAGAAACAATCAGGCAAAGATCCTAACTACCTAGTCGTGCTCTCCGACAACGGCACTATTCTGATGAGCCCAAAACTGACTCAGGTTAAGTTGATTAATAACAATATTGGTGTGACCCAAATCCAATTCGTGGCAATCCGGAAAATTATTTAACCACTAAACAGATCAAGCAAATCAAGCACGCGATATAGCTATTTTATTAACCTGGTATAGCAATCATGGTCGAACATAAGGAGCACTACAATAAACTAAGTAGGCGATTCAAAAAATCAAAGGATTTTTATTCCATTTTTAGTGGCTTTTAATTTTGCAAATTTTTAATTTTCAAAATAAGGCATATAAGAATAAAGGATAAAAGCACACCAACACTTCTTTTTTGGATTTTCAAATATGCTAAAAATGCATAGAAAATTCAAGTAATCATATTTTTGGGTTTTATAGATTTTATAGTGTTTATAAGGATTTTTGGAGAATTTTTCAAATATCTTTGGTATTTTCTAAAAATCAAAAACTAAGAAAAGAATTAAATAGTGCACAATCAGGAGAATTTTCTAATTAAAAATACTAAAAATTCTCAAAACTCTGGGGAGCTATTTTTATTAGAAACTATAAGGAAATATCTACAATTAGAAACTTAAAATGCATTTTTTAGATTTTGGTTGATTTTATATTATTTTTTATAAGATTTTTGGTTTTTTACAAATTTTTAGGTTTTTATAAAATATTTTCAAACCAAATTTATATAATAGCAAAAATATGATAAAAATACACCTACAGTATTTTTTGTAATTTTCCAAATATTTTTCCAATTTTTTTGAATTTTCTAATATGAATAAGTATTTTTTAGGTTTTTGAATTTTTAATAATAGAAAATAAAGGAAATTCAGCACACAAAAATTACCACCTAAAGTAGACACTAGCAAGAGCTAATACTATTTTTTGGGGATTTTTTGGGTTAAAATTTACTATTTATTACAATTAATACAAGACACAATTAAAATGCAATGAAGCAAGGACCTATCTATACTTATTTGAAGTTCTAGGGCCAAATAATAACAGGCATTATAAATGCAAGGGCCTTAATGCAAATTATCAAGACAAAAATGTGTATTGCACATGATAGACACACAGGGGTATAAGATTAATAGTGAAAAGTTCATGATAGAACATGCAAAATACCCACAAAAATGCGTGCTAACACACGTAATTCAGACTCGACTAGACTAAAATGCAAATATGAAAAGCATAGGGTCCAAACTGCAAAATGTTTTTAACTAATTGTTACATTTATTGGACTAAAGTAAAATAGCATAAAAAGTGAGGGTGAAAGGGAAATATACCCAGGCAAGCATGTGGTGAGCACGTGAGGCTTTGACGGCTCTGATGGTCTTCTACAAAGGGATCTGACGGTTCAGGGGATGTCGGAGACGTGCGGTTAGATCTGATTCACTAGTACATATGTAATGGTTTGAATGGTTGATGCTGACGTGTGACTTGGATGGACCCTAGATATGATCCGAGCATCGAGATTTCAGTGTGAATGGATGGCTCAGATCAAATCCGGGATTTCGGCTCCCCATCGAACGATAGGGGATGATGCTGAAACAACATAAAGAAGGTGGTAGCTCATGAGCTTCGATCATGAGCATCTCGTGTTGCAACGCTCGGATCAGCTAGCTAGAATAGCCATCACCTTCCTGGAATGGCTCCGCATTGGTTAGATGGCTCAGATGGGATGGAGCAGCTCTCAACGATGATCTGGAAGAGGTGGCACCTCGAGGTGCTCCGCAACTGGATTTGGGGTCGAAGGGAGCATCTCGCGTGCACCTGTACCTACAAGGGAGTGCACGACTTGGAGAAGTATCTCCGGTTGGGGTTATTTGGTCGAGAAGAGCAAAGAAGCGGTGGTGTATGGTGTTCAATTTGTGGCGGACCTGGAAGAGGGAGATCAATCCTAGTCTCACTCTGAGAAGCGGGATGTAGGGGGGTCAGGGTACACTGGAAGATGGAGGATGCAGTGATGGTGCGATCTAAGAGGCTAGAAGAACGAATGGGAGCTCTGACTCGATGGTTGGAGCAAAGATGGCGGTGAAATGGAATCAAATGGAGGGGCGAAAGTGCGAAGGAAAAGGGACTACTTGAGTGATCTGATGTGATCAACATCATCAGGCAAAGGTGGAGACTGAGTTATGGCCTCAACTTCGATGTGGAAGGCGAAGGCGGCTACTTGTGACAGAGTTCCGGCCACGAAGCGATCTTCATTCAACTCGGTGCCAATCCAAGCTTCAAGATGGTCCGTCTGGAGTCCTGTCACTACCTTAGAGACGAAGGTGGGGAGAAATGGCTACGAGGAATGAGATGCTAATCTATGGAGGCATAGGAGATTATTTATAGGCATTCCTAGGGTCTAGAAAGATCAAGCAATAGCACAAAACCTTAAGGAGATCCGGGCCTATCTAGGGATCCACGGAATCATGGATCTGTCATGAAGAAAGGGGTCTGCAATCCAAGGAGAAAGATGGTCAGAATCGGGCTGGAAAATACCGAGAAGTCGACTCCGGTGAAGGCGAAGTTGGGTTGGACATGGCTAGAGGAAAGGTTGACCCGGGTCGACTAATCTGAAAAGTCGCTTCTCGAAAATCAAAGATAATAAATAGTAAATAGTAAATGATTTTAAAATAAAAAATGAACAAAATGAAAAATGTTTTTATTTTTCAAACTATTTTTCTGTGTTTTTTAATTATTTTTAATAATTAAGAAACACGATATATAAAGTATAGTGTATTATGTACAGGTATAATATACCTATAAATTATGTACTTCTATTTTTATTTTATTATTTTAACAAAAATACATTTTATTTTATATTTTATTTATTTACAAAATAACTTAAGGAATATAAAAGAAATTTTATTTGATTTTTATAGTTTAAATATAGGTATTAAATAAATAGTTGTTATGTGCAATATATACATGTATGACACTTTGTACAATGAGAAGTTGATTTTATTTTTAATTTATTTTGTATTTTATGAATTTTATTTTAATTTCATTTACTTGTCAGGAGTATGCACAAATATTTAAAAATTAATATACATAAATTATATACAAAGTAAATAACTACATAAATATATACAGGTATAAGTACTGTATGACTGTACAACACACTCGAAAAACCAACTTTTACACCACAACTCCAAAAATTACGAAACCATACTCTTTTTAACGATAATTTATAATCCAATAACAGTAATTTTTGGAGAATTTGAGTTCATATGGAGTTGGAATAGATCTTTCAACTTCTGCTTTTAAGGCTTCTTATAAGTAGTATTATTTGAAACATGTACATCAATTGATTTTGCAATTATTTTTATTAGTTAGAAAA
Organism: Ottelia alismoides; assembly: GCA_037367405.1. Classification (NCBI taxonomy): domain Eukaryota; kingdom Viridiplantae; phylum Streptophyta; class Magnoliopsida; order Alismatales; family Hydrocharitaceae; genus Ottelia; species Ottelia alismoides. The sequence goes on along the minus strand of JAZKJV010005882.1, from coordinate 234,198 downwards.
TAGGGTAAATTACAATTTGGGTCCCCATCTATGGGTCCGATCCCAGAATGAGTCCCGATCTTTAAATTGTAATGATTCGGTCCTAGGGCCATTAATGTAAGGAACTTTTGGGGGCTAATGATGAGTATGCCTTGTTTAAAAGTTGGAACCCAATCCCCATTCCCTTCCCAACAAGGGCATATTCGTCGCGAACCTCAAAATTTCCATTTCCTAAATGGTCCTGGGACCCGAATCGTTACAATTCAAAAATTGGGACCCATTCTGGGATCGGACCAATAGATAGGGACCCAAATTGTAATTTACCCCAGAAAATATTTTTATTTACAAGTTTTATTATGGAAATAATTCAATTTGTGATCATGATAAATAAAGGAGATGAGTGATATATATAGTGATGAATATGTAAAAGATAAATGAAGACCCTATCTCTCCCTACTTTATTCCTTATTGATCAGGTCAATAATTGACCTTCTCTCAGGGTTCGAGTTTGTCTGCATTCATTGCATAAATACCTCTTTATTTTATTCTTTTTCTTTTCTTCTTTATTCTTTTATTTTGGTCAAAAAATTATTAATTACATAATATTAACAAATGCATGCATGCTTCTACTTTATTGTATTTGACACATATTTAGAGATATTTTGCATATGGAATTTCTCTAAAATAAAAGAATAAAGGATGTGAATCAGGGATTCATCAATGCCCTCCACTAATAAGTTTTAAATATTATCGGGTTTCAGTTACCAAGCCATCGTAAGTAGACAACATTAACGGCGGACAGACATGCCCGAAATAGCCCGACGTAAATACAACATTTTACAGTAGTGATCAATCAGGAAAATAAGAAAATAAAACTAACAACCTTTAAAAATATAAAAAAATACTACCTCGTACATGCATAGCAACAACAAAATCAAACCTACACATACAATGTTACAAAGGTAAAATAATCACATCTAAGAATTTTCCTCAAAAGCTGGAAAACAACCACAATAAAAACTAGGAAAAAAATCTGATTATTGAATTCAATAAAATTTCCGCATGAAAGTCTCAAAACAACATCAATAAAAACTAAAACCAACAAGAACAACATATCTGAAAGAAATAAAAAATAACCTTTGGAATATGTAAAACAATAGTGAAAAAACCAAAACCAATGCAACCAATGAATAGAAAATCATGACAAATAGGCAACAAATAAATTGGATAAGCAATATCACATAAAACAACAATAACAATAAATATGAATCAAATCTTATACCATCTCAACATTAAAAAACAAACAAAAAATTACTACCTCGACAATTCAGCTACAAACCAAACACATTTCAAACACCCTCTAACATGAAGGTCAACAAGAAACTCATAACCGTAAATCATAAAGACAATCAACAAAGAATATAGTATAAACAAAGGAATCATGTTAAATACACAAATAACAACACATATGCATCTCTACTATAGCTCAAAAGTAGATAAAACAACCAAGGCCCATCTAAATATAATAATAACAACAACATCAAACATAACACACACAACACTATGAAGAAATCTAAAAAAATGAAATCGGCAACAAACAACTACAAAATCAGCAGAGTGACAACAATAATAGAATTAAATGAACACCACTGATAGATACATATATACTCATCACCTAAAAATGGGAAAGGAAAAAAATTAGTGAAGCATATCCAAGCACACCAAACCTTCATGCAAAAATTATTTCAATAATATAAATAAAAAATACCTCGAATATGTACCCCAATCGCCATCAAGAAACATAATCTGATCCCATAAACAATCAAATATAGACATGTGTTTTATATTATTGAAATAGCGTTAATGATATTTCATTTAGCAAAGAAACTAGTAGATCCAAACCAAAACAAACATATATACCAAAAAAAGGAACATGTTGTACAAATAGAACTTCACATACAAAAGCCATGATTCCGGATAATAGAAAAAAAATAAGACACAAATAGCAAGAACATGCAAAATAGTGAAGCAAAACATTGAAACATATCAACAAGAGGAAACTTCGACACTTTCGGTGAAGAAAGGTGTAATTCAATCGTCAAGACAAGACGAACACCCGACAAAGAAAGCAATCGCACAGACAATGGCAAACATAGAAGCAGTGTGGGATTAGGGTTAAAGTGTGACAGGTTTTTAGGTGAAAGCATGAAGGGTTTTTATCTTGGGGAAATAGTGACACGTGGACAAATGTACACATTACATCATACACACGAATCGACAACACAAACAAGAACGTGGCATCAAAGATGAAGACATGCACTCGAGAAATAAAGCAAAGAGGAAAAAAAGAATTGCAACAAAAGCATCCACGTGGCAATACTCTGTGATGAAACCCATCTTTAGAATAGTTATATGATTTATACTCAATATTACTTATTAAAAATGCTAAAAAATTAAGGTTAAAGTTACACGTTTTGATTTTTAGACTCAATCGTACAAATGTAATATTTCTATATAAAACTTCCATATTTTTTTATAAATTAATAATTAATTCATTTTCTTAATTATTTTTCTAATGTATATATAAAAATCAGAAGAAAAAAATAAAAAATAATAATTCTTAAAAATAGTTCTGCATAAATACCTACAAAACTCAAACTAAAAGGCCATAAACTCAGACTTCTAAACATCATAATTCATCTACATGAAGTTTGAGTTGACCAAACTCACTTTAAAGTTTAAGTTATAAAATTATCTATAAAAATTATTTTTTTCAAATATGGAGTTAATATACAGAAAGTCAATTTTGGACCTTATTGTTATATATGTACAACTGTCTATTACTTATTTATATTTATTACATGTAATTTATTTAATATTTCACATTTTCACAATATTGTGTTTATATTATTCTTTTTGAATAAAATAATAACTTAAAAATTCCACTAAAATTAATTCAAATAAAAAGAAAATTCCAAGCAATAGATATATTGACCTATATTGTACATATACATATTTATTTATACGTGTAAATAGTATTTCTAAAATTAAAATAAAAATATATTTTAAATACTTAAACTTCATTTTAAATTAGAAAATATTAAAATATTAATATATATTTAAAATTCTTACATTAAAAATATTTATATTATGTATATAGGTATGTTATATCTAGAAATTAGATTTTTTATTTAATTTAGAAATACCATAAAAGTAATTATTTAACTCTCTATGTCTTTCTATTTTAGTTGTTTTAATTTAAGTATATTTATAATCAAATTTATAAGTTATTTATTTCACTAGTCAACTCTCGTCTCTTTGTGCTCCGGTATTTTGACCGCCACTTAATGAGTTGGGATTGGTTGCTACATGCAAGTTGACTACTGTGAACTTGACCCTTCTTATCCTATTTATCATTTCTCCTTCCCCCCTCTATTCTTCTTCCAATTGCCCAACGGTCAGGATGTTAGCTAACAACTCCGAGTCCAGGACCAGCGCCCGGTGGTCTACACCTCCCCCGTCTGAGATTCTTCTTTGATGAACTCGATCCCCAGCTATAAATAAAAGCCTTAGTTCCCAAACCCATTCCATCTGCCATTTTTTGGCTCCTTATTCCATCTCTATACATGAGAGAGAAGGACATAAGGGTGATAGCATTGTGTCTCAAGTGTTGAGTGAGATTGAGATGGAGAGGAAAAGCTGCAAGATCACCTTTGCGAACAAGCATTTTGAGTAGGTTTGCTAAGCGAGAGCTTCTGCGACCTCCAACGCATTGAAGTGACAATCGGTTCCTTCAACGTATTCCACTTCCAGGTTCATTATTAGTTAGTCTTTAAGTTTTGATTTTATTTTGATTCGATTTCTTCTGTCGATTCCTCTGATTCCATTTCATACTTATTCCAGTTCCATTTTCACATCTATGATCCTATGCGGAGATAATTTCCTTCACCTTTCATTCATTGCCATTCCCTCACGCAATCCAATTCCACTTTCAGTTGCTTTTCATCTTCACCTCAATTCAATTTTGATTACAGAGTTCATTACATTCATCTCCCTTCTCCACCATTTGAGTCCCTTGATCATCGTCACTTCCATCCATTCCATCCTCAGATATGATATGCACACACCACTACAACAAATTATAACTATAGCAACAATTAAATAACAAAAGTTATTTAAATATGTCACGATATTTGTAAACTTAACAATATATTGTCATTAGTATCTATTTGTCACTAATTATATAAGAAAATGCGATGATTTATTGCATTTGTTGCCGATTTGATATAATGATGAATAAATTGTTGCTAAAAATTTGAATTAATTTTTTTATTAGGAGTTCCACACATTTCCTTTGTTCCCCTTAAACATGCAAAAGATATTTTAAGCTCAATTCAATTTTTGAGATCCATGACCGTAAGTTAATTGACTAGTAAAAATTTGTCCGATAATATTATATAAGCAAATGTATCATATTGCTAATATGACTCAAAATAAACATAGAAAATGATACTTTATGCAAACCGATAATTTTATCAACATAATTAAATACATAATTTTATCAACGTAATTAAATACAGTGAAGAAACATTGGCCAAAAAAGTTTTGATCATCCAATTTTCTATTATAATTAAAGAAAAAAAACCAACCGTGCTTCGTAAAAAAGATGCCTTAATTTGTTTCTTAAAATCCATTTAAAAGGACACCTCATGCGCCGGCTCATAATTGTTCACCCAAATCCCCTCTCTTTCTGTAACTTCTCACCCAATTCTCTAGAGGCAGACAGAGGGAGAGGCTTGAACAATGGTTATCGATGGTCGTCGACAGTGGATGCCACTGGATGGTGGACGGATCGTGATGATGGTGGGCGAGGGCATTGAGTGGTGGTAGAATGGAAGGGCCTAGGGCAAGGGTGGTGATCGATGCGAGGTCGATGTGGGTGCATGGGCAGATCGCCACGATAATGGATGGTGTAAGAGGGCATTGGGCGGTGGCAAACGTGAAGGGTGGAGAGCAAATGTGGTGGGTGAGGGCAATGATCGATGGGATGAGGCTGAGGGTGGAGGTGAAGGACGGAGGCAGGGGTGGTGATAGAGGGCATCGATGGTTCAAGTCCGAGAGCCGTGGGACAAGCTGTGGAGGTTGTAGGCAGTGAAATAGTGCACTCGTGGAGGCAAAGGACATATGAAGCGAGTCGTGACGGAGGCCATCAATAGGTGAGGCATGAGGGAGATCTCCAGTGAGCGGAGGCCTACGTTTGTGATGTAGGCGACCATCTATGGGTAGAGCATGAGGTGGCCAGTGAGCGGAGGCCTAGGGTTGTGGTCGGATGACTTCATACAAGGATAGTGTGAGGTTACAAATCTTATTTTTTGGATTTTTATCAGTTGCATATTGCAATTTCAGTTATACCCCTTCCTTTTTGGGAATATCAGTGCCCCCAACTTCTTGCTGCTCTATCACTGTACCCTTCTGTAACTTTAACCGTCACTGAGTTGAACTTAATCATAGTTTCTTCAAACCATGGTACTCTTAAGAGGGGTACAATCGTCCACCCATCTACCCCCACCACCTCCTCCTCTTCTTCTTCTTGAATCACTTCTTTCCTCTAGATCTGAGTGGGGGCAATGGCAGAGGGAGGGCAGCGGAGTCACTGCCTGAAACCATCTGCTGTCATATGCCATCACCACAATCGAGCAAGAATACCATCAGTCACCACCAAGATTGTGATAGATTATGATCTTCAGGAGAAGGAATCGGCTTTAGGTGACGTCTCAAATATGATCTTCGATGAAGGCTCTAAGGAGTGCTTCGATGTTGCAACACTATTTCATTGATTCAGATCTCAATCTCGTGTTAAGCTCATCGCTAGCGGAAGTCCTTCAATTTTGTCGATCTTCAGATGAAGTTCGATGATATCAGGTGCTAATCATTCTCCTGATTAAGTTCTCGATGGTGGGGGATTGATGCTCGTTCAGGCTATTAGAAATGTCGTTGACTCCATATGTCGATTCAAGCTCAGCCGCTATAGATGTTGCTTCATCTCTTTAGGGGATTCCTCTACTCGACAAATATCATCACGACTCCATGCAGAACACAGCTCGATCGAACCTCCAGATGTGGGATGGTGTAGCTCAATGAAGCTACGGGTGTTCCTAGGCTCGATGGCTCTCAAATCAACTCGATTGCAAGTTCTTCGTCGATGGGGATGATTCGTCCGAAGGTGCTTCAATTCAATGCTTAGATGCTTGCAGTTTGATTATATGTGAAAAAGCTTGCCCTCGGATCAACTGATGAAGGTCCTGCATGTTGAAAGCTTGGCTCCAGATCAAGTCTCGGCCTAGAGTCATGTTCAGAATGGGGAAATTAAAGATTTGATCTCCGACATAAGGTGAATAAAGGAGATCGGATCCCGGATCAGTAATGAATCTGAAGTAAAGAGGCGATGGAAGAGATACAGATAAGTGAAATCGGTTCACTGTGAGGTGATATGGAGCTCAAATTCACAAAAAGATCACTTCTACCACAGAAAGATGTGCCCACACCTCTCTTCTTCTGGTCAAGAACATCACCCGAGAAGATCTACAATGAACAACCCCCCAAAACTTCAAAAATGAGAGGAGCCAACAAATATCCATCTCCCCAAACCCCAAACCAAGCTTAGAAAGCAACAATCCCCACTCTCCTGGGTTTTCTCTCCAGAGGGGAGGGAGGGAGGGGATCTCGGCGCGGGGGCAGAGGGAGGAGCTGGGGAGGAGGAAGAGAAGGGAGGAAGAGGAAGAAGATCGGGGAGGATGAGGAAGAGGATGCGGAAGACTTTTTAGTCCTCCTTTTTTAAATTTAATTCTATTTGTATCCTCAAAATTAACGTTCATTTGCGTTGGTTATGGACGGTCACTAACCCGAGGGGTACAAATTATAGAACGATAAGAAGTCGGGGGCACAACTAATATTTCCAAAAAGGGAGGGGTATAACTGAAATTGCAATATCTCAGAGGGGCACAACTGATAAAAAACCTTATTTTTTACTACATTTGACTATTTGGCGGATGTCCTCATGTATTCTTCTCAGCACATAATTTTTCGTTAAAGTTGAACAGAATGCCCCTTGCTGGTAATTTGGAAATGTTGCACCTATCAGTGCGAAAGATCTTTAATCCACTTTATTAAAATGAAGATTGAATAATTTTCTATTAGTTCGGATTGGATCCTATTGTGGAATTTCTTCCAAGAGCTTAGTGGGCAGCATTGGATCATATTATTCTCCATATATATAAGGGTAAATTACAAAAAATATTGATCTTTACATGAATTCCCAAATTAGGGATTGATCTTTAGTTTGTAACAAATAGGGGACTAAATTTTAACTTAACGTTTCAGTCCCCAATACTGTCAATGGACGGCTCAATCCAAAATTTTACTTGACGAAATTACCCCTCCGGCCTCTTCTCCTTCCCCTCTCTATGGATGACGGAGATGGCTCCCTCCCTGTCGGGATCTGATTCCGGTAAGGTCCTCTCCGAAGCTTCGGACTACGTGGGTCGTCTTGCATCCTGCGTATCCACTGACAGTTGGACCAGCGCTGCCACCATCTTGGGTAATTAACATCCCAACTAAACTTACCCTTTTTCACTTCACAGAAAAAACGTTCCAATTAACACACAACCATCTGTCATGATTGTTGCCCAACTGTTCTTTGAAACTGCTCTCCCTATTTGTGGAGCTCAACAAGCGGCTGACATCGCTCGACATCGCCGTGCACCTCGTCATGTACCCAACCAGCACAATGCAACTCGGCAATGCGGTCTCCACCAATGCTGTCACCAACTTCCTCAAGACCTCCTTCATGCTTTGTCTCGACGACTTCATCGCTGACACCTTCTTGGGCCAGTATCTCACAATCGCCATCTTCGTTGTTGTTTAAGCTTCTGTAAGCGTCACCCTTCTATTATCCTTATTTGCTCTTACAAAATATTAAATCACCTTTTTTTTAACAGGGTGTGACCATTTTAGTGATTTCCATGACAATCCCTTGGCTACATCCGTCGAAGTGCTCCCCGTCGACGGGGCCCTGCGTGCTGGCAATCGACACGCAGCTTTTCGTGCTCTACTTGGCCATCTACTTGATAACCCTCGGGATCAGAGGGCTGAAGTCAAGCATGTCGGGCTTCGGTTCCAGCCATTTCGATGAGTCAAGCATGTCTAAGAAGAAGTGGATGGTGAAATTCTTCAAGTAGTTCTTCTTCATCAGCCTAGGCTCACTCCTCGTCGTGACGATGTTGGTCTACATCCAAGACAACCTCGAGAGGTGGTGGCGGTACGTGATTTGCGCAACGTCCATACTTGCTGGGTTGGTCGGTTCTTGTCTGGTACGAGGAGGTACCAGTTCAAGAAGCTGGTGGGGAGCATGCTCACGCAGATCGCGATGGTGGCTGTGGCGGCATGGAGTAAGCAGAAGGTGCTGGTACTCGTCCATAGCGAGGGGAAGGAGAAGAGGTTGGGGGATGCTCTTTGCCATAGCGAGGCGAAGGAGAAGAGACTGGGGGATGCTCTTTGCCATAGCGAGGGGAAGGAGAAGAGTCTGGAGGATGTTCTTCGCCATAACAAGGGGAAGGAGAAGATGCCAGAGTGGTAATTTCATCAAGTAAAACATGTATTGGGCCATCCATTGACGGTGTTGGGGACTGGAATGTTAAGTTTAACTTATGTCCTCTATTTGTTACAAACTAAAGATCATTCCCTAATTTGAGAATCCATGTAAAGATCAGTCCCTTTTTTGTAATTCACCCTATATATAAACACCATTTAGTGATCTATAGTTTTTTTATTATCAAGACTGAACTAGTTGGACTAGAATAAGTTGCAGCATCCAGTTTGAATTTTATGGACATGACCATAGTAAAGAGGGCCCCCTCTATCCCATGTGGATATAGTTGTCCAGATACCGTCAAATACAACATATCATGCATTAGTGATACAATGAATCATTCATGTGCTGTAGCATTAATCCTTACTAATTGTTAGACTACATAGTATAGTATTTTTTCAGTGCAATGGTCTTAGGGTATATGAAAAACATACTATCTTATCTTGTACACTGTGTTTTATGGATTGGAAACATCGAATCCACCTCCTTTTACTTTCCATGTGAATTTGGAATGTAGTTTATTTTTATAACTGTTCCTATTCAATTTCCAGAATCCCTCGATTTGTAGAGGCAACCAATTGGGTAGATGTGTTGATGCCAGTGTTTGGAAAGGCGGCCCAGGCGACCGCATATGCGGAGGCAGTCCTCCTACCGCACTAAGTATGCTATATTTGCTCAATATGCAAGTTATGGGGTATATCGGTCGAGTAATCCGCATGTGCGGCCACATATGTAATAGAGGTAACTATGCTCCTCCGCCACCTTCTTGACTTCCACATGAGTTGCTCCTCCGTTATCTTTTTCTCCTCTACAAAGGTTTTTTAATTACTCTATTTAGCCCTAAATCTCTCAATTTTTAGGTTCAGCACCAACAACTCTCTATTTTTTTAGATTCTCCAGCAATAACTCTATTTTTTTACATTATCTCATAACTGCATGAATATAGAATAAATTACATATGTTTATTTAAGATCTTTTATGTGATAAATTGAATATAGATGTCGGATTTGCATGGAATTTTATAACTGCACAGAATAAATAACATATATTTAATTCAAAATAGTTGAATTTTTTTAATATTTGACTTTTAGTAGACAAATACACCATTTACTAAAGTACGAAGGTTCATGGTCGTGTTTACTAACAAGGTTACACTTCCAAAAAAAGGTTACCTTCTAATTTAGACAATGATATCTACATTTTTTCTATCTTCAGTCAATTTACAATAGTTTTTACTCTCTCCAGCGTTAACTTAACATCTTTATCATCTTTATCTTTTGAAAATGGATGACTTTTGGGAATGCTTGGTTGATATCACATTGTGCAACAAATCTTCACTTCATATTTCTTCCATGTTATATTTTTTTAAATATAAATATCTAATGTTTGAAATTATTATTATATTTTTAGTTATTTTTTAGTTAAAATAATAGAAACTGCATAATCCGCATATACTTCCGCCTACCCGCTTACTCGCTCCAGACTGCCTGACCGAACAAATACTGCATACCGACTTTCTCAACCTTGGTTGATGCATATAGAAATGATGTCCAGTCCATGTTACATTGTAAAGTTGTTTAAGCATTCCAATACAAGTCCAAGAGACAAGTGTGTATATATCCTACTTTGACAAATCGTATTTAGTAGTTTTTATTTTGGAGACAATGATAATAATTTCATTTTCCAACCAAGAGTCTATTGTTCCAAAATGATGAATATAAAATAGGTCTATTCTTTTCAAAAGCTCCCATTTATAAGAAATTTATTCTCGAAAGAATTTTTGGACTAAAACATCAAGAGGAGTATGATTAGAGAATGAGAACATCTTTTGCAAATTGTACTCTATCTCGTTTTCTTCAATTTACGGAAGTTTTATAACCCATCTAACTGTCATGTAAATACTTGATTTTAAAGTCAGTAAGAGTGTGATAATTGATAAAGGAAATGAACCATGTTTCTTATTTTCCTTTTTAAAAATCGATCAAGTTCTAGAATGGCAGACTGGTGTTGCTTCGGTCAGTCATGTCAATTGAAGTTGCCTGCCTATCCAGGGTGGTAGATTGATGTTGCTACGATCATTCATAGCTGCGATGTGTGGAAGATGTTTGAGACCATTATGATATGGTTTTTCTGATCGCCAGCTGAGTGATCAAAGGGGTTTCCTTTGGTGGATTGGAATACGGTATCTTGTTCAAAGGAGGACGGAAGCCCCGAGGTCCGTAGCTTAGAGGAGATGAATAATTACTAGTTGGAATGCATAATTTTGTGACTTAAGTAAGAAATGCTTACATGATTACATGATTCTCAGGGACAATCTCATATCCTATTTCTGTTAAATTCTCATTTATAGGCTAAAGAAATAGTCATCTTATTCATTTACTAGTTGAACTTGTAGATAAACTAAACAAGCAATTTGTATATTTACTCTCGCCGATTTGTTTTTATATCTAGAAGGAATATGCGATGTTACTCTAAGTAAAAAATGCAATCATTTGTTGAATTTATACTACCTTTCTGTTAATATTTATAAATGATTAATATTCTAAAAATTATGTTATAATCATGGAAACTACCTATGAAATTGCTATAATGGGAACCTTCGGCATTTCACGTTCTCCATCTACTTGATGGGTTATAGTTATTTCTCTGAGCTTGGATATTTAGTGAAGACTGATCTATGATCTAAAGCTTGTGTTGTTATGATATTTAAATGAGACAATCTTATTTGCATGATGACTTTATTGCAGATTAGTTATTTTTTGATTCTGAAGTTTACTTTGAGGAGTTGGCATGGGTTTCTGCCTGTTATCGTCGATATTTCTAGACTTCATTGCAAATCAATTATTTTTCAGACTTCATTGCAGATTAGTTATTTATATAATTGTTCTATATTATCCTTGATAAAGGATAAGTTTACATCTATTATCTATTCAACTTTTCTAATCAAGCTTCTACAATATAGCATATATCCTAGCTCTGCTTTGTATTCCACTGTATTTGATTGAAAGAAGATGGGGTCACAGTATTATGTTCAGTCCCTTGCATTGTCTCAATCCAACGAGAGATATTGTCAATTTTCGAGAGCCGGGGACATGTTGCAAATACAAGTAACAAGATTGATAGTTCCTTTTTCGATTTTTTTGTTACAAGTATATTGGTCATTGGAGGCAAAAAAACCCTATAAATTTTCTTTGTTTTTTTGAAAGAAAAAAGGGCTTTCACCATATAGGTGTGTTCCCAAAAACTACAATTTGTTTATGGATTATTCTTCCGAGGAAATCTGTTTGATATGAAAAAGCTTAATGTCCTTAGTTCGGAACTTCGATTATATTGAGGCTTCTAGACATGGATCTTGTGATGACTTCTGTTAAGATATTTTTGTTATTTATTTCTATCATCTTGTTTATGTAATTTACCCATAGAGCTTTTCTCCTATATAAGATAGCTCTAGGGTTAGATGTAATACAATTTTTCATTCTGTCACTTTCCACATGGTATCAGAGCGACGGTCCTAGACCGGAGCCTGTGCCCTAATTTCTCGTCCCCACCAAAAGCCTCACGCGCCACCATGCGCCGCCGCTGTATGCTCCGCCCTCGCGCTCCCTGCGCTCTGCCGTCTTGCACGCATGTGCCCCCATGCTCCCGCGTGCTCGCGTGCCCTTGTGCCCTTGCGCGCCTGCACACTCATGCAGTTGTGCCTTGTGCAGCATGTGCCTCTTGTGTGGTTGCGCCTCCTGTGCGTCGTAGCACCTCCTGCACCCTAGTACCCTCTGTGCGGTGAGTCCTAATACCTCTTGCGCCCTAACACCTCACGCATACCCGTGAGCATTACAACCTAGCTCTTCAAAGGAACCTTCAAGGCATGGAAGGGGATGTGGTATGAGTCTATGCCCACAACCGCCTCCATATATGTCCGCGTAGGCAGTCTTGTCTAAGCTTGTAACCCTAGTCGATAGAGATTGTTGTCATTATGTCCGATAACAAGGCAGATATTTCATCCCTGGGTGCCTTCAAAGGCCCATCACCCATTGTGAAGATGGATGGAACGAACTATGAACTGTAGGACATGCAGTTCATGAGTTTGATGCAGTGCAATGGCAAGAAGCATATCCTCACATAAGAGGAACTTATTGATAAGACTGGGGTTAACGCCTCATGGAGGAAGACGATGTATATGCATGTGTGTGGTTATCTGGTACGGTGTCCATGGAGATAGCCAATGACATTCTGAGTCAGCCTACGACGAAGGCTATGTGGGATATCCTTGCTGCTACATACTCTCCTGCGAAGAACGAGTCGAAGATTCTGCAGCTTCAGCACGACATTTTCACTTCGAAGCAGAATGGTCATCCTCTCCATACCATGTATGCCTCTCTAAGGGGTATGTTTGAGAAGTTACATGGTTATATTCCTTTGACAGCTACACTAGAAGAACTCAAGGCATATAGGGATTCAGTGATGACGGGAGTATTTCTAGCAGCACTTGATCATGAGTATGATGCAGCAAGAGCACATACTCCTACATATGCTACCATACCTCCTATGGAGGAGGCATATCGCAGGTTGGGTAGACTCTCCATATCTCCTGGTGGATCACAACGGTCTCAGACATCCTCAGCCATGGCAGCATCCCGTGGTAGGGGAGGATCTCCACAGTTTCGAGGTCGAGGTGGTCATGGTAGGGGATGGGGTAGTTGACCCCCTCGGCAGCCGTGTACTTACTGTCGCAGAACAGGTCACACTGAGGAACATGATATTCCAAGCATGGGTTTCCTACTACTACAGCTCGTGTTGCAGAGCAGACTCGGCATGAAGGGGGTCCTTCCCATGTTTCTGATCAGAGGTTTGATGATCTGGTGACGCGACTTAGAGATATTATGCCTAGCCATGAGTCAGCAGGTTCTTCAGGATCTTCGAAGATAGCTGCATCAGCATCAACATCCACGTCAGGTACAACATATGCTCTTAGTAGTTGTTACAAGGAAGATTTATCAGAGTGGATCATGGATTCAGGAACATCTCACCATCTATGTGGTGACAAAAGTCAGTTGAATGTTTTTTGTCCGACTCAGACAGGACGATCAGTTGTGATAGCTGATGGGACATACTCTTCCATTACTGATCATGGGGAGGTGCAGTTGACTCCTGCGATATGGCTTCAGAATGTCCTTTATGCTCCTAAATTTTCAATGAATTTACTTTCAGTTAGTCAAATCAGTAAAGATTTACATTGTCGTGCCATATTTGGTCCATCTGCTCTTATGTATCAGAACATCCTCACGGGTAGAGTGATTGGAACTGGCCGTGAGCAATGGGGTCTCTACAGACTGGTGCAATCTCCGTATGCACGTGTCTCTTCTCATCATGCTGGATCTGTTTGTCCCTACACATGGCAACTCTGGTTTGGTCATCTTCCTCTGCAGAAGATGGTTCATGTTCTTCCACAGATTTCTCCTCGTTCCACATTTCAATGCGAGGTCTGCTAGCTTGGGAAACATCATCGATCTTCTTTCCAGAGTCATCAGGGTCCAAGTAGTAATGGTCTGTTTGAGTTGCTTCATTTTGATATTTGGGTCCTAGTCATGTCCCTGATCTCCAAGGGTACATATTTTATCTTGTTGCTGTTGATGAGTTCTCTAGATTGTTTTGGGTTTTCCTTCTTAAGAATAAGTATGATGCTGGTCATGTTATTCAGTCTTTTATTAATGAAATAAAGAATACTTTTTTCTGCTAGAGTCAAGTACATACAGTCTGATAATGATCTAGAATTTTGCAGTACTCAACTCTCTCAACTCCTTAAGTCCCATGGGATTGTGCATCAGACGTTGTGTGCGTATACCTCCCAACAGAATGGAGTGACTGAAAGGAAACATTACCATCTTTTGGATGTTACCAGAACCCTCTTGATTCAGAGCTACGCTCCTCATTCCTATTGAGGAGATGCGGTTCTAACTTCTTGTTATCTGGTAAATCGTATGCCTTCATCGGTGTTAGGGGAGAAGATCCCGTTCTTGACTGTGTTTCCCGAGACGGATCTTTTCTCCCTTACTCCACGTGTCTTTGGTTCGGTTGCGTTTGTTCATCGATTCTCTCCTAGTCTTGACAAGCTTTCTCCCAGAGCTGTCAAATGTGTGTTTGTGGGGTATTCCAAAACCCAAAAAGGATATCGTTGTTTTGATCATGTTCGATAACGGTACTATGTAAGTGCTAATGTCAGTTTCTTTGAGTCCATTATGTATTTTTCTCCTACAGGTTACAGACTTACTCCTTCAGAGGATGGAGAAGATATCTATATGCCTCCTCCTCCGTCAGTACCATGCTCTACTCCATCACCGCCACAACCTCCTACTTTATTTCCCTAGGTCTACCAGTGATGCCCCCTGCTCATGTGCCTCCTCAATCATCCAGCAACCCGATGTACGTACTGAACATTTGAGTTCTACTAATGGCACGGGTGATTTGCATGCACAGACTGAGGTACAGGGTGCCGATGATATCTCTACTCCTCTAGTTTATCTAGATATCCCTATTGCACTTCGGCGACAGAAGCATGCATGGACAATGCACCCTAAATATGGGTTGGATTCTGATTCTCAGGTTTCCTTGGAACGTTTATCCAAGGACTTTCAGCACTTTGTTGTAGGGTTGTCGGTTGTAGAGATTCCACGATCCTATCAGGAGGCACTGCAGAGCAGTCAGTGGCGTTTAGCTATGGAGGAGGAGATGGCAGCGTTACAGTCGCAAGGTGCGTGGAGTGTCGTACATCTTCCACCAGGTGCCTCGATTGTGGGCACCAAGTGGGTTTTTACTATAAAGCATCGGGTTGATGGTATAGTTGACCGATACAAGGCCAGGTTGGTTGCTCGTGGGTTCACCCAGACATATGCGGTGGACTATCAGGACACGTTTATCCCAGTGGCGCGTCACTCTACCCTACGGATTCTTATTACTGTTGTTGTGGTATGTGATTGGCCCCTTTTTCAGTTGGATGTCAAGAATGCTTTCTTGTATGGTGATTTACAGGAAGAGGTCTATATGCAGCAACCACCTGGGTTTGCTGCTAAGGGGGAGTCTAGTATGGTGTGTCGTCTTCATAAGGCCATATATTGCCTTAAGCAGAGTCTGCGGGCTTGGTTTCAGAAGCTCTTGGAATTATTAAATGGAAGGAGTTTATCAGATCTACTGCAGATCATACTCTCTTTGTAAAGAGAGACCAGCGAGGTATTGTGGTCATCTTGATTTATGTTGATGACATTGTTATCAATGGCAGTGATGAACAGGGCATTCTAGCAGCTAAGGATTTCCTTGGACAGCACTTTGTTACCAAGGACCTGGGCACGCTTCGTTACTTCTTTGGATTGGAATTTGCACGAAATCGGCAAGGCATGGTTATGACACAAAGGAAGTATGTTGCTGATCTATTATCTGAGACAGGTATGACAGGATGTAGACCAGCTACTACCCCTATGGATCTTAATGTGAAGCTTTACGATGATGAGTCTGAGGAGGTGGACAAGAGACGATACAGAGAGCTAGTGGGGAAATTATTGTATGTTAATATTACCCGGTCTGATATATCATTTGCTGTGAGTAGGGTAAGTCAGTTCATGGAGCAACCCAGGCAGGCAAGCTCACATGAATGCAGTTTTTATGATCCTGAGATATCTGAAGTCATCTCCAGGTGCCACTCTTCTGTTTAGAAGATATACGTCTCTTTCAGTTACAAGGTGTGCAGATGCAGATTATGCTGGGTGCCCTAATGACAGAAAGTCTACTTCAAGCTTTATTTTATTTATTGGCAGTTCACTAGTATCTTAGAAGAGTAAGAAACAAATTGTCATTGCTCGATCAAGTGCAGAATCAGAATATAAGGCAATGGCCCAAGGTAGTACTGAGAAGATGTGGGTTAAATCCGTCTTGAATGATTTGGCTATTCAAGTACCTCTTCCTATGCATCTTAAATGCGATAATCAATCAGCTTTATTTATAGCTAATAATCCAGCCTTTCATGAAAGGACAAAGCACATTGAAGTGGATTGTCACTATACTCGTGATCTGATCCAAAAGGGGCTCATCTCAACATCTTATGTATCATCAGGAGATTAGGTTGCAGATATGCTTACAAAGGCTCTTGCTATAGGTCCTTTTCATCATTGTTGTTCCAATCTGAGCATGATATATATATATATATATATATATATATATATATATATATATTCTCCAGCAACTTCTATACCTGAGATCCTCCATGCCAAGTTTATTAGATGGTGGTCTTGACAATGAACTTTTCTGCGAAGTGCTCATATGTATGAATGTCGTTAATCATTACTTGTGTACCCGCTGCTACAACCAAATCGTAGGAAAATATTAAATTTATCCATGGTTAATCAAGAGAAATCAAAAGTTGATCGGTTGACTTGACAGTGAAGAAGCTTTTTAGATGTCGTTTTGATAGAAGCTCATTAGCAATCCTTTTGTTGGTATGTGTTGCTCAAAAAGCTAATTGATTTTAAGTATATCTCATACACCATCCTTACCCATCAGCACAGAGATAATAAAGGCAGGTTTGCCAATGAGGTAATATTATTTTTGGATTTTTAAGTGTATATCACTCAACTAAGTCAATCAAGAAAATGAACCACTCGAAAAATGCGAAAAGTAAAACAAAGCGGTCCTGCTATGAGTTTAACCTGGTATAGCTCCCAGGGTCGAACACAAGGAGCACAGATTGGCTAAATAGCCTACGGTGTAGTCAGAAATCCGAGGGAATCTTTTTTAGTGGTTTTTATTTGTTTTTGTATTTTTTTTTGTAGGGTTTTTTTTAAATGATGAGAAAATTAAAGAAGGCACACAGATAATGAACTTCAACAATTTATTTAAAGCATTAAAAATCAAGCAAAAATTCAAACAAAAATATTTTTATGTGTTTTAGAATTTTTTTATGTTTTTGGTGAATTTTTGAGATTTTTCTGATGTTTATTTTATTTACTAAAAATCAAACAATGCAACAAAGAAGAGGTACTGTCCAGCAAGGTTAGAAACTCAAAAATAAAATATTTAAGAGTTTCAATCAACCCTGGAGGTAATTTTCCTGTAAACTATGAAGAATAAGGAAAATTTAGGCACCCTAATTATTATTTTTGGATTTTTAATTTATTTATTATAATTTTTATGAGTTTTTAGGGGTTTTTTCAATTTTTAGGGTTTTTAAGTGATGAAAAATAGCCAAAATGGCCTGGAAAATCACACAACAAGCAAACTACAGTATCTAAATTTTTTTAGAATTTTTGGGGGTGATTTTATATTTTTTTGGTATTTTTAAAGTTAAACAGTAGCAAAAATAGGGGTTTTTGAATTTTTAAAAATAGCAAATGAAATCAAAAATGTCCTCAAAAATTCATAAAAATTCTACACCATGGCAGGAGCCATGTGTCAAATTTTCATCGAATTTGGAGGTGGTTTGATATTTTATTCAAAAATAAAGGTGGGGCACTGTGCACAGGGACCAAAGTGCAAATACCCAAAAGTTCTGGGGGTCTGGTGCAAAATACCCAGCAAAACACGTGCCAAGCACGTGCCTGGGGCACTCAAGGACCCAAATGTAAGAAAAATAAGTTCCGAGGGCTTATTGGTAACAAGTACCAAAAGTCCAGGGGCTTATCTGCAAATAACCCAAAATAAAACGCACATGTGCAAATAAAACATTCACAGGGGTATATATGCAATTACTCAAAAAGTTTTATTCATTTCATAACAACCAGAACTACAGGATTAATTATGCAAAATTCCCAAAATAACACGTGACGAAGCACGTGGCTCTCAACTGGCAGGGGTATAAATGCAAATAAAAATAAGCACGAGGGTCTCTATGCAAATATCCCAGAAAATAAACAACTGACTCGACAACTTACAGGACTGAAACGAAATAAAGCAAAGATAAGGGCCTAAGGGTAAATTACCCTTTATTAAATGGAGTCGTTGGATGCGCGCCACGTGTAGATCGGACGGCTGCAGAGGGTGGGCGCTCCAGATGGTGTCTCCTCGGATCGGACGGTGGAAGCTACTCCTCGATCGGACGGCCAAGATCTGATCTGGAGCGATGAGGACGATCGGACGGCGATGGAGGGTCCTCGAAGAACAGGTCCCCGGCGAGACTCGCCGGGCTCGTGCGTGCGCTAGGGTCCTCCGGTGAGCCTCCTGAAGGTCGGAGAAGAATCGCGGAAGGCTCCCGCGTCTGCCGGTGGTCTCCGACGGGCAATCCGAGCTCCGAGGAGCTCGAGCAAGGCCGGCGGAGCTGGGTCTCCTGGCTGGATGGCGAAGGGCCTCAGACGCCCTCGTTTCGACCTGAAAAACGAACCAGAAGACTCGCGGGTCGAGGGCAAAGTACCTCGACCCGGTTAGGCGGCGTGAAGGTGAAGTGTGAGTCGGAATGGCGAGCTCCGGCGAGGGTGGTCGGTGAAGGAGCTCGGTTCCCAGATCCTGTGCGATCTGGGTTGTGTGGAGGGGTGAAGAAGGTGCGGAGAGGTCTGGCGGAGATGATGGCGGTGTCGGAATGGAAGATGGGTGGTCGGAGGTGCCTGGCGAAGGCGGCGGAGCTACGCTAACAGTAACTGAAAAATCAAAATCTAAGCTATCCTACGGCCTAAGGGTTCTACCTGGGTGGTCGGAGAGACTGGGGAAGAGCAGGGGGTGCTCCTGGTCGTAGCCTCGAGGGTCGTCTCGGCCCGAGGCTCGATGCTCGACGCTGGTGGCGGAGCAGCGGCGGCGAAGAACGCCGGATCAGTGGATTCGCCTCCTCGCCTCGCTGCAACAAGGGCAAACGCTTGCTGTCACTCTCGCGGTGCCTATGGAGGTCACTGGGAAGAAGGAGAAGGTCCAAAGATGAGGCGCGGAGGCGGCGGAGGTCGGGATATATATGGTGACAGGTGCGATTAGGGTTGAGTGGAGACAGCGATGGAAGGCGTTGATTTCATGGCGAAAGATCGGGCGAGGATGAGGGATGATCGGCGAAGAATCCGGGCACGGGGTTCGCGTGGGAGACAGCCTGGAGATGCGTGGAAAAATCGGCGAAGGCGGGGCGGCACGCATCTTCCAGAAAAGGAAGGAGTCCGCGGGGGAGTTGACCGGGGTCAACAATCCCCCGTGGACCAATCAGAAGCTGCCACGTGTATTTAATTTTTGTTTATTTATTTTAAGGTAGAAATAGGCCGAATTAAGGAAAACTCAAAACATGAAATGTTTTTCTTTTATTTTTTTCTATTTTTTGGTGATTTTTAATTAATTTTTGGAAATAAAAATAGGGTAGCTATGTATATAGGTATATGTACACTATATGGATTTTTATTTTTGATTTTTTATTTGTTATTTTTATGTATTTTTATGCTCATTTTGTATTTTATTTATTTACATCATAAAATATGGAATAAAATGGTATTTTTATTTTATTTTAATTATTTATACACAAGGGTGAAATAAATAGTTGTATATATTTATATACATGGTATTTATACAATGTATTTTTGTATTTTTAATTTTGTAATTTTTATTTGATTTTTGTTTTGTTTCTTGTTATTTTATGTATTTACCATATGTAACATAGAATATTTACAAAAAGTTTTAGAAAATAATTTTATTTATTTATAGGGTTAAATAAATAAAGGATGATGGTCTATACATGGTGAAAGGGCATTTCTGAATTTTTGATTTTTAAAGTTTTATTTTGTTTTTAATAAAATATACACACAATATGGACAAACATATTTTTGGGTGAGGAAAATATAATTTTATGTATTTACAGAAGTATATACACATGAGCTCCTATCTCCCTCTACTTTGGCTTTTATGCGGTCAGGCCCATGCTGAGCCCTCCCTTGGGTTAGGTTGCTCAATATTTATTCTAAATATTTCCCTCTTTTTCTTTTTGCTCTTTATTCTTTTTTTATTTTTGCACAAAAACATGCTAATTATAGGTTTTTACACAATGCATGCTTTTGGTAATTATTTGTATTTACACATATCTACATGTATTTGCAAAGGTTTTTGTAGCTAAAATAGAAGAATAAAGAGTGATGAATGGGTATTCATCAGTATGTGTTGCTCAAAAAGCTAATTGATTTTAAGTATATCTCATACACCATCCTTACCCATCAGCACAGAGATAATAAAGGCAGGTTTGCCAATGAGGTAATAAATACATGCCTAGCTACATCATCATTCGGTAGTGCATTCCATATCTTATGAAGCAAATATTTCTTAGTGTTATCCTAAAACCACTACTTCCCATAAACAAACATTGAAATTATTTTGTTTAGTACTGAATATCTTGCCTCTCACTAGCTTATATTCAATTTTTTTAGTATAATATATTAACAGGATTCTTGAATACTCTGAACAAACATGAATATGTGTGCTACTTGTAATGTTACCTCTCATATATTACTGTTTGCTATTCAAAGCATTGAGAAAGAATTTTTAACACAAATAATATTTTAACTGCATTTAATAGAATCTCAAAAGGGTAGTCATGATGTTAGACAAATAGTATTGATAGGACATCCTTAGTGCAAGTATTTCTTTAACTGCACCTAATAGAATCCCATTCTTGTATATTTTCACACTTCAATCAAAAGGGTATGCCATGCCCACATGTTTCTTCAATTTGCGAAGAGTGTCACGAGGACATAAATATTTTAATATTTTGATAGGACGAGATATTCAAATTAAATGATAGCATCACATAAGACTATTGTGGAGAAGAGAGACAAATGGGATATCTATTCCATAGGGTTAGGGTCTCTTATATAGAGAGAAAACCTTAGAGAGTACAAGAAGAAAAATATATAAATACCCCTAAGTGGTTACGGAACCTGAAGGGTTAAAGGTTACGGAACCCGAAGGGTTAAGGTTACGAAACCCGAAGAGTTACAAACATAATTGTAATATAATAATTCTAACACTCCCCCTCAAGTTGGATCATATCTGTCGATCATGCCCAACTTGGATACTAAGTACATTAGGCGCTTCCTTGGAAGAGCCTTTGTGAGGATGTCTGCAAGTTGAAGTTCAGTGGAGATGTGTGGAGTGCTGATTCGTCCTTCTCGTACTGCATCACGAATAAAATGGCAAACAACTTCAATGTGTTTTGTCCGCTCGTGGAAAACTGGATTGGTGGCGATGTACGTGGCAGACTTGTTATCGCAGTATAAGGGTACATGAGTGGCGACTGACATGCCAAGTTTTGTTAGGAAAGAAACAAGCCATGTGATCTCACATGTGCCCTGAGCCATTGCTCTGTATTCTGGTTCCGCACTGGAGATCACAGTCTACTTCTTGCTTCGCCAAGTGACAAGGTTATCTCCAACAAACACGGTGTATCCTGTAGTGGATCAGTGGTCCTCAGGAGAGCTAGTATAGTCAGAATCTGTATAGGTGGAGATATTAGTGTGTCCATTCACCCTATAGAAAAGTCCACGTACGGGAGATTCCTTCAAATATCGAAGGATCAAAAGAACATCCTGCCAGTGACTGTAAAGAGGCTTCTCCATATGTTGACTGACTCTACTCACAAAATATGATATATCTAGCCTAGTAACAGTGAGATAGAGTAATTTTCCCACTAAACTTCTGTATCATGTTGCATCCTCAAAAGTTGGATCAGTAAATACTGAATATTTTCTCACTTCCGCAGGGATGCCAGATGGCTTGCATCTAAGAATTCCTGCCTCAGTCAGAATATTGAGGCAATACTTTCTCTGTGAAAGATTAAGGCCCTCTGTAGTGCGTATTACTTCGATGCCAAGAAAATAATGAAGTTGGCTGAGATCTTTCGTGACAAAGACCTTCTGGAGGAAGGCCTTGGTCTCTTGAATACCATCTACATTATCTCCTGTGATAACCATATCATCAACATAGACAGCAAGGATGATCGTGCCAGTAGACCGTCATCAAACAAAGACATAGTAGTCAGATGTTGTCCTCTAAAAATCAAGTGTGCTGATCTCCGTAGTGAGCCTATCAAACCATGCCTTTGGGCTCTGCCTCAGGCCATAAATGGCCTTACGTAGTCGACATATATGCTTCCCTTCGACTACATATCCGGCGGTTGCATCATGTAGACCTCCTCCTCAAGATCACCATGAAGAAAGGCATTCTTCACATCAAGTTGATAAATGGGCCAAGCCTTATTGGCAGCAACAGAGAGAATGGTATGTATCGACCCCATTCTAATAACAAGCGAGAAGGTCTCAAAATAATCAACTCCAAAGGTTTGTGTGAAACCTTTGGCAACAAGTCTGGCTTTCAACCTGTCAATAGAACCATCAAGCGACTATTTGGTCGTGA
The DNA here is from genome assembly GCA_037367405.1 of Ottelia alismoides. Taxonomy (NCBI): domain Eukaryota; kingdom Viridiplantae; phylum Streptophyta; class Magnoliopsida; order Alismatales; family Hydrocharitaceae; genus Ottelia; species Ottelia alismoides. The sequence continues at coordinate 211,232 of JAZKJV010005882.1, read as the reverse complement.
AGACTTATCGATAAGCCACAGGGCGAACTCCCGTAGGGCACGGCACAAGATCCCACGTGCCCCGGGAGGTAAGTGCATCCATCTCCTCATCCATGGCCTGTCACCAACCTTGATCATGCATTGCACTAAAATGATCTCTTGGAACGGTAATATCGTTCAGAGCATCTGCAAAACTCTTGTCATAGTTAGATAAACCATTTGTAGAAGTAAAATGTGACATGGGGTGATATGTACATTTCCTTTTTTTCTTGCATAGAGCTATAGGAAGCTCCCCAAGTACATCAGGGACAACAGTAGTGGGAGCACTCAAAGTGGTTATATCATCCTGCATAAAAGGGACAGGCAAAGGTACAAACACTGGTGTAGAAGGTATAAAGGTACGCTGGAGAGTATAGACAACTGGTGGAGGAGGGAGGTCCAGAGGAATGTCACTCACAGTCTGTGTGAAATAGCTTGTTTGCTCAAAGAAGGTGACATCAGCAGACACATAGTATCGACGTCCAACAGGATCATAGCAACGATAGCCTTTCTGGATACGAGAGTACCCAAGAAAGATGCATTTGATGGCACGAGAGGATAATTTGTCAGATGCATGAAAGTTATGAAAAAAGGTAATACAACCAAAAATTCACATGGTATGGGAAAAGAAGGCTTAGTAGGATAAAGTAAGAAAAATGGAGTTTCCCCTTTGAGAACAGACGAAGGAACACGATTGATGAGATACACTGCAGTAAGGATAGCATCTCCCCAATATTGTTTAGGAAAACTCATTTGACTAAGAAGAGATCTGGCAACATTTAGCAAGTGTCGGAGTTTCCTCTCAGCTATGCCATTCTGTTGTGAAGTATATGGACATGATGTTTGGTGAACAGTTTCTTGGGATGCAAAGAAAGAGGCCAAGTCATGTTTGGTTAAGTCAAGAGCATTGTCGGTATGGATGATCTTAACAATGCTAGAAAAGTAAGTTTTAACATATTGAAAGAAATTTCTGACAATTTGATTAATCTATGAACACTCCTTTATTAGATATACCCAAGAAGATCGACTATAATCATCAACGAAAATTATAAAATAGCGATGGCCACTTAATGTGCGGATCGGATGAACAAGATGAAAAGCAGAACATGAAACGAAGTTCGATGGTGTTTCCTGAACTCACATACCTCGCACTGAAAGGGCTTCAGAGCAGAGAGTTCAAGAAACATCATATAGATGGCCTTGGCAGAGGGATGCCCAAGGTGCAGATGCCATAGAACCCTTAAGTTTCCATTTATTTCACTTAGGTGCCACGCCACGTCACCTCACGTACCTGTGCATGTGAGGGGATATGCTTTTTGTAAAGATCCCCCTTGAGGGTTTGGGTTATTATTTAGTCCATTAAATTTGTAATTCATTTCAAAACATTTTGTATAATTTGCATGTATGCTCTGTCGCTTTGTGAAAATTACATTTATACCCCTACCAGCATTGTATGAATTAAATATTCAAGGAAAATTTCATAAAGGCCTCGGGACTTTATATTTTTATTCTGAAATGTATTTTAACAATATTTCAATTGTGTTTTAGTCCCTTCGAGTACTTACATTTTTATTTATTGTATTTCTTACATTAAAAATAGCATTTTGCACTTAACAATTGTAGGAAATTTATTTTAAGTACTTGGTGTGTTATTAAATCATATATATTATTCGTAAGGCCATTTAAAATATTTTCATGCATTTAACAATCCAAAAACATTGCATTTAATCCACGTTTGCATTTAAGAATATAAAATAATTAGAAACTGCTTTGAAAAAATCTAAAAAAAATATTATTTCTTTATCATTATATTTCTGGACTATAAACCAAACGATTATTAAAAGTCTGAAAAGAAAAACCCTAAAAATCTTCTAAAAATTATATAAAATTCTTTAAAAAACCAAAATTTGAATTGTATGTTTCTTTATCTTATTTATTATATATCTATTCTTTTAATACCCTTAAAAGAATAAAAAGGACTCTACCGTGGGCATTTTTATGATTTTTCTCTATTATATATATATATCTTATATATTTATTATATTCTATATAGTATCTGCATATATATATATATATTATATATATAAGAAAAACAAAAATCTAAAAATATATAAAAACTATAAAATTGAAAATAAAACAAAAAATATAAATTTAAAACCTAAAAAATCCTATACTAAAACCCACAAAAAATAAAAAAAATCCCTATGAAAATACAAAAAAATTATTGTCTTTCATAGCCAATTTTTGTAATCTATTCATGTTGTTCCTTTGTTGTTTGATCCCTACGGTTGCATACTATACATATCATTACATAGGGTATAATGAATTTTAGCTCATTATTGTTCATTGATTGATCATTGGTGTGAGATAATTGTTGATGCATGTGGATTGAGGATATCTGAGAGCGGTGGAAGCAATCAAGATAAATGATTGTCGAACCTAACTTGTCGGGCACTGCATACCCTCCAAGACCAGATGCTAGGATCCCTCCTCGATTTTCGTGTTCATCAACGAGATACCATGGATGTCATTTATATGATCCTTCATATCTCATTCAAATTTTAATAATCATTATGAATCATATTCATTACTATAATTCTTACAAGAGAAATACACCTCTATTTATAATAGATTATTTATTTTAATTGGATTTTGTTAATTTAATTATATTAAATTAATTAACTATCATGTTCAACCAAAAAATTTAAGATTTTCTTGATATTACTATATAGTATACACCCTCACAATATACAATTGTATTATTCCAATTAATTGTTTAAGGTATGCAGAGACTTCTCATGCTACCCATCCTTCAAACGAATCAAGCCAAGTCAGATAGATAATGTTAACAGGAATCACTTCCACTGCAGTGCAGTGTGTTGTTTAAGTAAAACATTAAAATATCTACGGCCTATACACCATCGCCGAATCATTTCAAGACAATACAATTGGGACACATTGTACTAAGAAGTTTTATCGATCATATGCTCTTGATGACCATCGTGATATCATATAGTATTCATTCAAAAATCTTAAGCATCTTGAAAACATTTTTAAAGACTGTAAATTTCTAGTCATATCAAGCAAACATATTTTGGTTATGCATGTAAAAGTTGACCTACGTCTATTATATGTTATACTAGTGTTTTATCATGAAACAATTGCTCAATGGTGATTGATGTTTAATAAAATATTTTCATAAATACTAAGAATCAATTTAATCATAGAAAATCCATAATTTTCGTGATTGACCTTGAATGATAAACACAAAGAAAGTAATTGTGATGATCCAATCATCACGCAACTCATCTCCACTACATATGAAATATCTAGGGCAAACGGAGTAGGAATCACATGAAATAAATTCAAGTGATTTGATGGTTAAATTCTCTACTTAATTAATGCATTTTTTATGTATTTCATGATTGAAAAAAAAGTAATCAAAAATTAATTTGTTACATATCCGCTAATACATGCAAAAATAATTTCACCACAGAAACTTTTCGAATCTTAATTAATGCACGTTTGGTGCTAACCTTTGGTAAAATATTTGGGGATATTTTTAGACATTTTAAATACATTTTATTATTAAAAAAAACTTTCAAACATAGCATAAATAGTAGCTTTTTATTTTAGCAAAAAATAATTCAAAGCATGCCTCTTATGCATAACCAACGAGACCCCATGTATATGATATACAAAACCTTATTCCCTTACGGTTTAGATCAGATCTAATACCTTTTACCAAGGCTATGATACCAGTTGAAGTCTAGGTTTTAGGCCTTATAGCATGATGGCAGTGTGAAGATCGCATCACATGCGATCAAGAGCGGCTAGTCGTACTAGTCACTCAGGGCATCAGAGATTAAAATTTTATTAAAGATGAAACCCAATGATATGAGAATCAGACTCATGTTGTTTCATCAAGATCACAAAAAAGTAACACGATTGCCTCTTGAAGTGTGCTTATGATTGCGTGTCTCTAAGCGAAGAGACCTCCTGTCTCAAGTCCTATCCAATGAAGCATGCACTTGCGAGCACGTGGATGAGACATGTGCTTCTCACAATCTAAGTTGATGATCCGAGCATGGAACCTTCTGATTTCATCTCACAAAATCTGTGGCCTTCCTCACGAGCATGGAGCACCGAAGAAGGCAGAGATTCATGGGCAGTCGATCCAGCAACGTGACGATGGCGATGCTCTCAACAACCACAAAGTGGACGATCACTTACGGTTTGAGAAAGGAGCACTTGGACGTGTGTGAGAAGTAGAGAGAGATTTGATGATTTCTTTTTTTTGTTGTTATAAAATAAAGAGTTAGGTCTGACCTTTCTTTTATAACAAATTAGATGTGGAGATGCACTCCTAATTCAAATCGATTGCCATGAATTTGTTGCATAAATTTACTTCAATAATTAATTTAAAATAAATTTAATATATTGACTAATCTTCAATATAATTTAATTTGAATAAATCAATCAACATGTGGAATGAATGGAAAGAATGAAAGTATACATCCTAACGTAGAGTGGACGGCCACATTTAGTTAGTAATCAATGGTGGCCGTCCACCCTCTATAATGGGCATGTGGATTTCTCATTCCAATTTTATGTGATCTCATATCTCACCAAATATTCCATATATGCAATAACTTTTATTGCATAATTGTTCAACAAAATAATTTCAAATTATTTTTTGATTTTCAAATCATGTCATTGACAATTATGAATCAAATTCAATCACCCAATATAAAATGTAAATTGTATTTACAAGTAATTATACAATATGAATCCAATTCACATCAACATTTAATTCGTAAATTATATTTATAATTAAATCTCTCCAACATATTATAAATTGCATTTATAATATTAATGCTTATTATGGATAGTTATATCCACATTAATCATATCATTGATAATTAAATTATATTTAATTATGTTGGATGACAATTCTCACGTGTCCAAATAATGTGAATGATATTCATATCATTCATGATAATTAAATCATATTTAATAATTAGTTTTTCCAATGCTCAGATACAATTATCAACGATAGAATTATTCTTGTACTCTTTCAAGAATAATGTGCTTTCTCCGTGGATACTTGGAGATAAGGACATGGTGATTGTACATTCCATATATAATGATTTGGATATAGAGATCATATCTCAAATCTAGATCTCAGGGACCTATCAAAGATGTTTTATTAAATCAAATTGTGAACTAATTTTCTTAGTGCATCTGAATCACATTCAGATTAATGCCCAACATTTGGACTAAGATCATATTACTAACCTACCAAGAGAAGTCACTAAAATCCAATCCGTTTCATCACTCCCTCGGAATGGAAGTGTCATGATTATACAATCATTTATTATTACATCACCCTCAAGTATTCCTAATACTTGTACATCATGCATACTATAAGACTTATAATAAACCCAAAGTTTTAGATCATATTTAGAATATCTTCTTCAGGGTTTTATCACTAAGTTTCTCATTTGATCATTATGAGTTGGTATCGATCATATCCTTTCTAGAAGCATATATCATATCTACGATATCTTGTCATGCTTCCATAGCAAGATGACCATGCATGAAATTTAATCGGTCCCAATATCTCATGAATGAGCTCATGTCTTCCTGTTCGGTAGTGAACATGCATGTATGATCTATTTGAGAGACCAAATTACTCATATGCTCTTGTATGCTTACTTGCTCACCAATGTATAGATCTTGATTAGGTCGTCAACCTAATGGTCTACCTAAGTACATACTTAGACATAGTAATGCATTTGTCTCCGGTCAAAGGATGTGTTCCTATATCTTGACAACATACGGCATAGGTCTTGGTTATCTCGATCTCATTAAGTCAACTCTTCGACCTAACTTATCTGACACCTCGAATATCTATTCCTACGTAGAGGACCTGCATCAAGAGATCGGTCAGGTATCAACCTTTAGAGAGGGATTACAAACTCATTCTAATCCTTTCTCAACAATCATTTATGGTGCTTGGTGAGTCCTCAATCTAACTCTTTAGATATCATCCAAGAACCAACCTCTATGATTAAATCATTGAATCAACAACTGTATGATTATTAAGATGATCATGATACATAATCCTAATTGTACTAAGGGACCTTACGAATGCATTCATTCATTTAATCTCAAACAAGGAGTGAAATAAATCAATAACTTTTCTTTAATATAAAGACTACAATAACATTTATTGTAGAAATGGTTCGCCCGGAACTCACTTGTCTAACAGAGCGTTCAAAAAATATGTCTGTTGGAAAAATCTAGACGAAAATCATCAAGATATTGCCTTATTAATCAATCAGGTTGTAACATGTTGGTCAATTAGAAGTGAAATTATCTATCAGATCATATTAGTCGACCGACCAAAAGTATTTGTTATATAATTTTACCACTAAAATTCAAATCTTGACTAATCATGACTAAAAGTTAGTCGATCAGGAAGTGATCAATCAATAGGAAATAGGTAGTCTATCAGAAGTGATCGATTAGAACTGTAAGTTGAACAATCAAGCAATGGTCAATCAAGTGTTACAAGTTCGCCGACCAGAGGCTGATCCATCATGAGCTTGTTGAAGTGGAAATTCATGGTGATGCAATCACATAATTCTGATTTTCAAGCATACATAAGGATATGACATGTTGACACCTTCTTGTTTTTTAAGCAACCTATATTCCTACAAATCAAATAAAGATATGCAATCAACTTATGATGAGTGTGGGTCATTATTAAAAAGGATTAGGATAAGAAACTTCACAGGTTCTTAAAGTAGACAAAGAACTAACAATAATATCAAGGATATATCTTCCTTCGATAAGGCTTCCCTAGAAACTTAGGACTCCTTTATTGTGTTCCTCTTCTACAATATTGGAAAGTAGAAGAATATTTCCTTCCATCTGGTAGCTTGAGGTCTATCCAACCATAAAAAGTATAACGATCGAAAGAGCCCTTCTAGCAAAAATGAATGATTTAATCAAGTAGTATCTCTTCTAAAGATAACCAATCTAACAACAATGAAGAAAAGAGTCCTCTTCTATTAGCACTATTTCAAAATTACTATCCTTGATGTGAACAACAATTTCACCTATATAGGATTAACAAAAACTTCCAAACTAACTTTGCTATAATTTACTAATTGATGATGACTTTATTAAACCCTTCTTCCCTATGCCAGAATAACAATTTACAAAGAGAATCATCTTTTCTTACTTTGTTTTCATGAAAAGTTGCTAACTCAAAGCTAACTTGTAGAAAAAGGGAATGCGTCCTATCTCCATGTCTTCTATGCTAATGGAGATGACTTTGTACCTCATTTTTATCATGGAATGTATTTTTCTTTGTCTCGCTCCAAGGGAAAATAAGTAGTGAGGCTGCCAATTAAATTTGTGAAATTGTTATTGGTGCTTGTTCAAATAGGACTAATGATTGGTTGATGATTCGTTTAGGGACTTTCTTTGCCATTCTTGTTGTTCTATGTTGTATGTTGCTTGAGAAAACATAATAATAGGTATTGAATAACATTTACCTCACTATGGAATCTCTTTTCTTACAAGCTATGAATGTTGTAAATTCTAAGAATTCTGCGTACTGCTGTTCGTTTAATGTTCTTTTTCTCTTAAGATCTCTCCTTAAAAATGAAGAAAATGTAATGGCGTCTACACAACAAATTATCACTTGCTCCTCCATGGCGATGAGTAGCTTTTTTGGAAGTTGATATGGATGCTCTCTACGATTGGTTCAGAGGGTATTTGACACTTCTACAACTATCTTTTCTTTTACAAGGGTTTTAACTTTTTTACATTTGACGATTGAAAAACAAATATATATCTTGTTGGCTCATGAATATGTAAACACGACCTTGATAATTATATGAAGCTTTTTATAGTGTAATCAGAAGTCAAAAATTTATTAGATATGCAGTTACATGAATTAAATTATCATGCACAGTCAAATATCCAATCTTCACTAGTTGATGCTTTTATATGGTCTTTAAAGATATCAATCATGTCATCTTCTCCCATCGCAATTTTACAATGAGTTACGTTATATTACTATTATTATTATTTAATCCATCTGGATTGCATTAAAAATCGACCCACCATAATGCTACATGGGTGAGGTGTTTGGATAGTGGGTTTAGGTGGGTTAAACTGGTTGCAGGTAACCCATTTTTGGGTTTTGGTGTTTGGATAGAGGGTTAAACTGGGGGTGGGTTAGAAGTGGGTTTGGGGTGATGTGATTGTATTGGAGTTTGAAAAAGTGAGAAGTTATTGTGATGTGATTGTATTGGAGTTTGAAAAAGTGAGTAGAAGTGGAGTAGTTTATAATTTTTATATGATATGATGGTATAGTATATTATTTTTTGATGGAATTGATGATGGAGAATTGATTTATTTAATTTTTAAAAAAGATAAAAAGTGGGACCCACGTGGAGGGAGAAAATATGGGGTAGGGGAGTTAAACCACCCTTGGGGTGGTTTAACCCGATACAAGAACGCGCAGTTCTTGTATCGGGTTAAACCACCCCAAGGGTGGTTTAACTCCCCTACCCCATATTTTCTCCCTCCACGTGGGTCCCACTTTTTATCTTTTTTAAAAATTAAATAAATCAATTCTCCATCATCAATTCCATCAAAAAATAATATACTATACCATCATATCATATAAAAATTATAAACTACTCCACTTCTACTCACTTTTTCAAACTCCAATACAATCACATCACAATAACTTCTCACTTTTTCAAACTCCAATACAATCACATCACCCCAAACCCACTTCTAACCCACCCCCAGTTTAACCCTCTATCCAAACACCAAAACCCAAAAATGAGTTACCTGCAACCAGTTTAACCCACCTAAATCCACTATCCAAACACCCCCTAATACTGACCATTCGATCTCGATTGGAAGGTGAACAACTGATCCCTTCAAATCAATTTCACCTCTGCCTTAACGGTCTCCCACGCTATAACTTAAAAAAAACACAGGCTCCCCTCCCCCCTAATCACGTGCAGAACCCTATGCCTCAATTCCCGATTCTACCCTCCCGTTTGCCCCCCGACTCACCCGTTCCTTTATGGGACAACTGCTGCCATTTCAATTATAAAGAGGGTACATCCGTCCGTTAAATACTATATAACAGAACCCCCGCCACTGCTCACTCACACTTCACTACACTGCTTCCCCTTCACACAATGGTTCTCCCAACCCCCATCCTCCTCCTCTTCCTCCTCCTCGGCAGCGCTGCGGCGGCGTGCACCCCCGCCGACCGCGCCGCGCTCCTTGAATTCAAATCCTCCCTCTCCGACCCCTCCGCCGCCATTTTCTCCTCGTGGAAAGGTGCCGACTGCTGCTCCAACTGGTATGGAGTAATGTGTGATCCCACCACCTCCCGCGTAGTTGACATCACTCTTCGCGCCGCGTCCGATCACCCCGAGCTCCTTCCCTCAGGTGTAGCCTCCGCCCTCACTGGCCGCCTTTCGCCCTCCCTCTGTCGCCTCGACCGCCTCTCCGCCCTGATCGTCGTCGATTGGCACGACATCTCGGGCCCAATCCCCCCATGCCTCACTAACCTCGCCTTCCTCCGCATCCTAGATCTCGCGGGCAACCGCCTTACCGGTCCCGTTCCCTCCGACATCAGCCGTCTCCACCTCCTCACTGTCCTCAATCTCGCCGATAATCAACTCACCGGCCCTATCCCCGCCTCACTCCCCGACCTCTCCTCGCTAATGCACCTCGACCTAAGCAACAACCTTCTCACCGGCGAGATCCCGAAAAATTTTGGGAATCTCGTCAAGCTCAGTCGGGCGCTAATCGGCAAGAACACGCTCACCGGAACGATCCCTGTGTCGATATGCCCAATGTCACGCCTGGCGGATCTAGATCTTTCTGGAAACCGCCTCGCCGGTACAATACCAGAGGGGCTCGGTTCCATGTCAGTGCTTTCCACCCTCTACCTGGGCGGAAACATGCTGACAGGTACCATCCCCAGGAGCCTCATAGGCAGCAAAGGCTTGAGCATTCTAGACCTCAGTGGGAACCTTCTGGAAGGTCTCATTCCCGACGCCTTCGGGGCGAATTCTTACTTCACGCTTTTGGACCTCTCCAACAACAAGCTCACCGGCACGGTTCCGAGGACAATACTATCGGCGCAATACGTCGGGCATCTGGATCTGAGCCACAACCATCTTTGCGGGCAGATACCGGCCGGGATGCCGTTCGATCACCTGGAAGCGTCGTCCTTCTCCAGCAATGACTGCCTCTGCGGCGGGCCGCTCCCGACCAAGTGCTGATCGAGGAGATCCGGGCCGTTGGTTCGGCATCGGATGGGCTGCTAATGAAGGTATAAATATGACAAGTTGAAGCGTTGGATCGATGGTTTTTGAGGGTTTTTTTTTTGCTGCCTGTGGAGGAGAAATGTTGATAGATATCGTGTAGGGGTCCTCTGTCAAAAAAAAGGAAAAATAAATTATTGGTTGATGTTTAAACTTTGTTGTTTTTACAATCTTCTTCTATTTTCCCTGCTCATTAAAGAGTATCGATAGTAGGTGGTCATTAAATGTGTATTATAATATATCTATCGTTTTTTTATTAATTCTTGCACAATTGGAAGCTGCTTGAAGAGATAAGCTATCTAATGTTTGTTGGGTTTTTTCTTCCGCCTTTACCTGCATTAACATAAATGCAAAATCAGATTATTAGATTCGTTGTCGCAAACATTTTTTTCTTGTTCGTAGTAATTTTTGTTTCAAAGCATAGACAAATCCAACTGAAGCTGCTAAAAATAAAGTCGGAGGGGCTGGAAAGGAGAAAAGGAGGGATAAGAACGCGGTGTTCAAAGCTGGACGAATCTTTGCATGGTCCGTTGACAGATCTCGAATTTGGAATAGGTTTGGATAGTTATGGCGAGGGGCCCGTGAGTGCTACCATTACTTTTCAGCGAAAGCAATAATGTACTACATATGCATGAGATGATATTAGTTGTCATTGAAGAGAGAGAGAGAGAGAGAGAAGCGGGGCTTTAAATAAAGGGGTCAGGTCATGTTATCATCCATGGCCCCATCGCCTTTTACCCGTTGGAATCGCTGTACTTATCCATTGCAGCTAAAGTCTCTTCGAATGAGCATCGTCTTCCTTAGCTTGGAAGGCTTTGAGTGTATCTTTGTTTTTTACTAAAATAAATATAATGCGTGTATTTGTCGGTAGGAAATTTTATCTAAAATATGTTTAAGATGTAACATACATATTTACAAAGCTAATGCGGACGCTGATGTGACATGTGTTGTTAGCTCTTTTTGAATTGCAAAGCTAATCCTTATAAACACTTCATCTATAAATTTAGGAACTTTAACATTATTGCGCATGATTTCTTGAACCCTCTTAAAAAGCTCAACATATTCTGATGCTAATAATTCAAAAGTATCAAAATCAAAAGGGATGAAGGCACGTTGATTATCAATGCATGTTTTCTCGTGCTTCACCACTTTTGCTGAAGCAACTTTAAAGGTAGTGTGTCATGCTGTGAAGGTCCCACTATTCAACTCCACCAACGAAGAAACTCCTGTCAAATCTACACAATCATGTTTCCCGTTGACCCGTCCAAAAATCAAAGTATCGATAGGTCTAAGTGTGGATCTTTCCTCCTGCGATCAGTTAAAAATTCGCAGGCACCCCCCGTTCTTAATAGCAACACCTGCATACTCGATTATATCAAATAAAATATCTCTAACAAGATCACGTCTGCACTTAAAACCCATCATCTCCTTGCAATGAATTGCACGATCCCCAAAAGTGTAAGCATGACTTACGGTAAACTGAGCATATCTCATCAACTGAAAATAAAGGAATCTTGAGACGATATCTGAGGACACTGCGATACCCCACGGTGACATGTCCATATCAAGTTCATCACTAGGAATAGCAAGGAGAAAATCTTGAGCATAATCAGCTTGAAGCTACCAAAAAAATTCCTATTGTCTAAAGGTCATGTCAAATTTCTGCTCCATGTCTTCAATTACTTTGTTAAAAAAACACTCATCAAAATGTTTTGGGTCTTTGGAGAAACTGTCTTTTCTAGAGAAACAATTGAGGTTGAATGAGAGAATCGTTCTATGAAGTCGATAAAGAGCAGAATCAAAGACGGAGTTCATATTGTAAATCTCATTGTCTCATAAGATATGATCATGAAACTCTCAAGACTGCACCCTGGAAGCCACAAAGGTATACGAAGAAGCCTCAATGGCTGAAAGTAGCCTCAAACTGCCAAGCCGAATGGGCAATGAAGCTATCCTCCATTGGAGATCTCCAAAAAGAGGCCTTCATAGACAACAATGTCTTCATAGACTCTCGTAAGCCTCTGCCGAATAATTTTGATGATCTGCCATGTACATAGGTTGGCACATCCTCAAGCCAAATAAAGTTTTGATATACTCATACACGAATAGAGTAAAAAAAAGCTCACACTGAGGATCACTAACTGAGGAAGAAGATGCATCAACTTCATAGCTTTAGCAGCCTTGTCCAAAGCCAAACATTCAATAAAATTTTTATCCATACTAATGAACCCTCCAAGCAACTTCACTCCTAATGAAGGTCTTCCAATACCTGTTGTGAGAAACCTTTTACGGAGCTTCCTACCATCACATGTAGGCCAAAAGAATCGGTTTTATGAATGCTTAAAACTAGACCCAAGTCAGGCCCACTGCCCACTCTTCTGGATGATACCCAGAACCTTAGCCACCTCATCTATTTTCACATGAAGAAGTAGCTTGAAATTATCTCTGATATAAGTGGATGCAATACGAGGGAAAAAGAAGCAGCCCTAGAGGATCACATTGTTGCACTCAAGCAGATGACCAGATATGTCTGTCTACAAGGTATAACCTTGATTTCTGTCCATATAAGAACTCCACCCACAAAGAGAAAGACATCTTGCTCTCACTTGGCATAATAAGGCAGACATATCAACCATATTGAAGGCATTAGAAAAATCTACTATGAGCATAGAAAGAGAACCATCGTTATAATGAGTGTTCAACATGTTGTTAACACTATGTAGAATAGCCTCAGCTTCACCATAAACACCAGCTCCAAAATGGAAGTTATTCAGATATTTGGTTGTATCATTACTTACTCCCTCCATAGCAAATTTAGTCACTAGCCTTCTCCAAATGGTACCAATTGGACGAATGTTGTTGTCTGGCTTAAGCAATGGAGTAAGCGATGCAGACATTATAAATTTTGACAAGCACAAGGGACATCTCCCTCTCAACCATAAATTAACCACAAGGGTGATGGCATGTAGAAGGTTCATGGCCACGACAGACTCCTCTCCGCACATAGCATCAAGGAGGTGTTGGGCCTACAAATTGTCTCTGCCACAGGAAGTCACTTTAAGAAAAGACTTGATACATACAAGAACAGTGTCAACATCCATAATAAGAGGAGCTTCAGAAAGAGGATAATACGACAGAAACAATGGTGGATTGCAAGGGTGTTTCACCTCCAAATCCTCTAATGGTATCTCTGTTGAAAGATGCCACACTAGATGAAGTAGAACTTTTACCGCTGTTGTAAAATGGCCATCTACAGCCTTGTGAAGGCATTGCCTGATGTTGGCATTTAATTTTTTATCTCCCTCCTTAGAGTAACTATCATTATGGTCCATACCCTCAAGGACATGAGCGTTCAACACCCGATCCACTAGCCTAGTAATACCATCAGTTTCTCCCACATGTAGAGAGCGAGCTAAGGATAAGATGTTGTTGTATAGCCATTCTGTTGCCAGACCTATAATCATGCCTGTTTTAAGGAAGGAACATCTGCAAAGTACAACGTGGAAGAAGAAACAACGTCACCCACATGGAAACAGATCATTGCTCAGCGATCACTTTATAAAGAGATGTCTTTAAAGTTTGAGAGTAGGAAGTCGACAACTAAGAGGAATGCTCTTCACTATCACGATTGGCGCTCTGAAGCCTAATCGAGAAGTCCATCAAGGACCAATCCCTCCATAGTAGTAGGTATCTCAAGATTCTTCTAGAGAGGCTTAATGATTCCAACAAGATGACTTTCAATCTCTCTAGTCTCCATAATGACTCGAGTACTACTATCATCATGACGGTAAGAGTGACTCCTTGCATGTATCTTCATATACTTCACACATAACCAATGATCAAGAACCCTTAATGTCTCATCCACAGTAAGAAATAAGTCACAGTCTTTGTTGCGAATCGCGGAAACAAACACACACAAACACGATCAAACAAGCAAAATGCAAACGCACAAATTTACATGGTTCACTTGTAACCGAGCTACATCCTTGGACTATGGTGATCGGTTTCACTATATAGAGAAAAAGTAATACATGGGATACTGAGATGATATAGATATGGGATGAGAATCATGATCAAAATAAGAATTGCAGTATCTAGTGGCCCAAGGACTCCTTTATATTATATCAGAAGAATACTATTTGTATTCAGCAATCCATCCCAACAGCTCTCAGCCAATCAGATTTTAGGAGGTGGATCAGACATGTTAGCAATCCTGGTCAAACAACTCTCAGCCAATCAAGTTTCAGGAGGCAGATCAGAAATGTCAGCAACCCTAGCCCAATAGCTTTCAGCCAATCAGAATCCAGAAGACAGATCAGAAATGTCAGCAATCTATCCCAGCAGCTCTCATCTAATCAAAAGGCATGACATATATCAGCCACATCAGTAGCCCAATAAGTGGTTAGGATTTAAGTCATATCAATAATCTCCACCTTGAATTGAATCCTTATATAGCATAATGAATCAGTGCTAGACTCTAGTATGAGTTGAATTCTCCAGTAACAGAATTAACCAATGCTAGAATCCACCGAGGTAGAATTCTCATATAGCAGAATTAACTACTACTATACTCCACCATGAGTTGAATTCTCCACTAGCGGAATTCACCATTGCTAGAGCACCGTGGTTGAATTCTCATATAGAAAAATTAACCACTACTATACTTCACCACTTGAAATTTATATAGTAGGAATTAAGGAATTACAAATAATATTCACCTTGAAATTTCTCCTTAGAGAAGCTTTACCGAGCTTCACCTTGCCACCGCCAGCCCCTCCCTGGGGCTACTGCCAACTGTCGATATTGAGCAAGTCCAAACAATGCTTGAACTTCCTCCTGAGCATTGTAAACCCCTGCAAGACATTAGGGGCATTTTGCTTGTTTGCCTTGATGACTACAACCCCAACTTTGGTAACCTGCATGACTCCATCTTCAACATTATACCAGTATCCTTTAGAGTCCAAGGCTCCAAGGGATATTAGGTTCTTCCTCAGATCAAGAACATAACGTACTTCTGTCGTCATCCTCACAAATCCATCATCCATTTTGATCTTCACATAGCCAATCCCTACAATCTTGCACGTTGTATCATTCCCCATGACGCGTTTCTTCTATCTATCTTCTCATCGGTGTTGAACCAATCTTCATTGGAAGTAGTATGATAAGAAAAACCAGAATCAAGAATCCATGTGCTATCTGCCGTCTTCTGATCCGTGACGGTAAGAACAAAATCATCTTCAGAATCTCTACCTCCTTGAGTCACTTCAACAATTGTGGCCTTCTTTGGGAAGTCTTTCTTCCAATGTCCAGGTTCCTTGCAGTAATTGCAGAACCGACATGACTCTTTTCATGAGTCATAACCAAACTTGCAGTGTTAGAGTCTTGCATCCCAGGAACCATATATCGAAGTTCATGTGTACACAGACACACACGAACTTCCTCTAGAGTTATTGATTCTCTTTCCACGATAAATGATTGAACAAAATTCTTAAATGATAATGGAAGAGAAGCCAATAAAATCAAGGCAACATCTTCATATTCAATCTTAACATCTATGTTTCTTAAATCCATCAATAATGCATTTAAACGATCCAGATGTTCTATAAGAGATGTACCTTCCTGCATGCGGAGAGAAAACATACGTTAATTCAAGATCAACTTGTTGGTCAGAGGCTTTGTCATGTATAAACTTTGAAGTCTCAACCACGTCTGACCGTAGAATCCTCATCGAGAACCTCCGCAATAATCTCGTCGGTCAAACACAGCATGATCGTCGAGTGCGCATTCCCTTCCAACACCATCAACTCGGAGGGCTCAAGTGCCTTCGCCCGCTCCTGATCTAGCAGTGCCCAGATGCCCTGTTGCTTCAGAAAGGGCGTGCATCTTGATCTTCCATAGACTGAATCTATTTTTCCTTGTGAACTTCTCGATCTTCAAATTATGTGACACCATCTTGCTGGATGATTCTGATGGAACCTGAAGCTCTAATACCAGTTTGTTGCAAATCGCAGAAGCAAATACACACAAACACGATCAAACAAGAAAAATGCAAACACACGGATTTACAAGGTTCACCCGTAACTATGCTACGTCCTTGGACGACGGCAATCGATTTTGCTATATAGAGAAAAGATAATACATATGATACTGAGAAGGTACAGATATGATATGGGAATCAGAATCAGAATGAGGATTGTTGTATCTGGTGGCCATAGGATCCCTTTTATACTACAACAGAAGAATACCATTTGTACTCAGCAATCCTGACACAACAGCTCTCAACCAATTAAATTTCAGGAGACGGATCAGACATATCAACAATCTTGAGCCAACAGCTCTCAACCAATCAGGTTTCAGTAGGTGGATCAGACATGTCAGCAATCCCGGACCAACAGCTTTCAGCCAATCAGAATTCAAGAGGCGGATTATACATGTCAGCAATCTACCCCAAAGCTCTCAGCCAATCAGAAGGTAGGACATATATCAACCACATCAATAGCCCAACAAGTGATTAGGATTCATGTCATATCAACCGTCTTTTTTGAAGAGCTCCCTACACCAAGGTATAAAGTTCTTCACTAGAGAGATGCACTCTTTTGAGATGAGAGATCAAATGCGTAAAGCCTTTGCTTCCCTCTCTACCATCCGAGCAACAATGAAAATCCCGGAATGGAGACAATAAGATCCTTCTAAATGAATTCCCAGAAGGGCACAAAGAAGGTAGTTGGCGGTTGGATGCAAGAAGCATGTCTTTAGGAATTTCTCCTTCTTCCAGATCATACATAATGCTGCTCGCTAAGAAAAAAGCGAGTGAGCCAAAGCTCTGAACACCAAGTAGGCACTCTAAACCAACGAACACCGAAAAGATGGAGTTCACTGTTCTGAATGCGGGAACACCTAGGAGGAGCGTAGGCACTGGTGCAGGTGAGCATGCGGGCGTGGGGGCACATGGGCACACTGGCGGATGAGGGTGCGCGGGCGGCTGGAGGTGCATAGGCGGAGGAGGGCGTGCAGGTGCGGGTGTGCAAGGGTGCACGAGCAGAAGAGAGCGCACGTGGGTGCGGGACCACATTGGTGGAGGATGGCACGTGTGGGTCCGCCGACAGAGGAGGGCGCGGGGGCGCACTGGCGAGGGAGGGCGTGCGGACGTACGGGGGCACATTGGCAGAGAAGGGTGTGTGGGAACGCGGGGGCAGAGGAGGGTGCACGGGTGCGGGGGTGGAGGGGAGGGGAGCAAGGGCAGAGGGTGCGCGGGTGCGGGGGCACGCTGGCGGAGGAGGGCACGAGGCACAGGGCGTTGTGGATTATGAAGAGGACATCTGAAAAGTGTAACAACGGAGTAGTTAGCAAGCATGTGATAATATACATGTCACTCAATTTGATGCAATTATTTATGGATTATATTGTACATGTTCAGTGAATTGCTTGCTACTAGTCTGATGTCTAAGAGGGGTTTCGAACCGACATCTATAACCCCTCTAATTGTGTGACTGACACTGCTTTGAAACAGCGCTTAATATGTCCAAATATCATGAGGTGATGACAAGGAAAGGCAGATTTATAATTCGGAAATTTTAGAGGGGTAATATTTGAATGGACTCTGTGCTGCCATGTGATGATGTTCAGTGAAGTACATCGACGTCCAACCAGATGCAGGGAGAGAGGGGATCATGAGAGGCCTTGGTGAAATAAATGAGTTGGGACCCCAAAGAAAAATGGAATTGGTCTTTGTTTTGTCTGCCTCTGAGACAAAGCCACATGCAACACCGTGGGCCAGATATGAAACAACGACGTGTGTCTGAGCGCGTATATGTTTTATTATTCTCTTAAAATTTGTGCTGTCATAAATTCTGCTACCTCAATAGTTTCTGCAAAATTAACTTCAACACTACGTTTTCCGAAAGGGCAAAGAACGGACGTATGCATCTCTGAGGACGTGGGAGCCATCGTACTAAGAGGGTTAATCAGGGCTGCCCGTTACATGTAGGGGTTTCAAGGGGTGTGTACCCAAACCATTAGATCATTATTTTGTTTCTATCCATCGTTATTGCAACCATGGAAGGCCGTATCCCGATATATCGGTATCGACAGGTCACCGATATATCGCCGATATGTCCGATATCGGGTATCGATATGCAAAAAAGGCGAGATTCGATCCGGTGTCGGCGATATGGCGTCGATATATCGCCGATATATGGCGATATATCGGTATCGACATGGTACCGATATCGATACCGATATCGATATGTCCTTCCATAATTGCAACACGGGCACAAACGGGCCAACCCGCTCCTTCCTACTGGGCAACGGGTATCTACCTTATATGAATAGTCATTGGTAATCGTAGCCTCGTTGGTACTCATAGAATTATGAGATTTTTATCTCACGAATCTTATAAACTTTTACAATTACCTCCGTGACTTTTGAAATAACCTAATTCCTCTTTTGGTCCCGTAAACTTCTTAACTTTTACCCTGCAGACCATGTGGTTAATCTTCATCCATTTACCCGTTAATTCTAACCGAATTCTGTTAAAAAGAGGTACATATTACCCCCTTTATTTGGCAAAATTTCAAAATGTGCCATCATTCCCACTTCCCCCACCCTTCTCATGGAATCTTCCTCCATCTCCCTCACCAATCCGTCATCACCTCCGTACACCGCCGGGAGGCTGACCCCCCCCCCCCCCACGAGCAGAGGTCAGACCCCTCCCCCACACATCGCCCTGAGTCGAATCCCCTCCCCTGCGCTGAAGGCTGACCTCCTTCTTCCGCGAGCAGAGGCCGACTCGATCTCCCCCATACGCCACTTGGAGAAGATGCGACTGTACCTCCCTAGGGTCGCCCCTCCCCCACGCGCCGCCTGGATGCGACTGCCCGATCCCCCCTGTAGATGCTTTCTATCTGGCATCGCCCCTCCCCCACGAGCAGAGGCTAGCCTCTCCCTCGCGCATTTTGCCAGAAGGCTGACCCCCCTAATCCCATGAGCAGAGGCTGACCCGATCTCCCATGCACACCATTCGGAGAAGATGCAACTACCCGATTTCCACCCTTCCCTACCGATGTTGTCTACCTCCTTTGCATCGCCCCTCCCCCGCACACTCTGAGGCCCTCTTGTCCTGCGAGAAGTAGGGCTGTCAGGAAAGCTCGAACTCGATGAGCTCAACTCGGGATCAGCTCGTTAAGGGCTCGTGAGCCAGACTCGAAACCTTAACGAGCCCGAGCCCGAGTTGTATTGTATGGATCGTTAGCTTATCGAGTCGAGTTCGAGTTGGGCATTGTTAAACTCAGAAACTCGAGTCGATAACTTGTTTTCTCTCTTAATAAAAAATTTAAAACATATATACCAAAACTTCTGCATTGAGTTTGATTAAACTAGAGGTTAACACTTTTCTTGCCCAAAAAGCTACACAAAAGAGTATAAAAAATCAAAATTACAAATGTCATTTACATAATTTAATGTATAAAATACAACAATGACTCATTAAGAGATTCATGAGCCTGCTCATTTTGAGGCTCATGAGCCAGCTCAAAAACCCACGACTCGATAAGAGGCTCGTGAGCCAGCTCAGAAACTCATGGCTCGATAAGAGGCTCGTAAGTCAACTCGAACTCGACGAGTTCGAGTTCGAGTTGGTGATCCAAGGCTCGATCCTTATCGAGCCCGAGTTCGAGCTTAGGTTTCTTATCGAGTTTGAGTCTGAGTTGAGGCCAACTCAGCTCGTTGAACTCGATAGACACCCCTAGCAAGAAGAGGTCAATCTCTCCCCCTGCCGATGCTTTTTACCACCAGTTTACAACTCCAAATACTTGACTAGATGAAGCTTCTGGATTTTATCCCTCCTACTGCCCTTCCTCTCCTTTGCTGCTCCATCACCGCCAATATATTGGAGAAGGGAAATGAAGATGAAAAAGTGGACAGAAGAAGGAATGAGGGGGTGGGGAAGAAATCCAACTGTTGGATTTCATGTGGCTTGATTAACTCATTTTAACCCAATCAAGTAAACCCAAGATGTGTCAATTTAACGATAGGGTTCGTGGGGGTAAGACAAAGCAAGTTTACGGGATCGAGGGGGGAATTAGATTGTTTCAAAGGTCAAGAGGTAACTGGAAAAGTTTATAAGGTCTGTGGGGTAAAAATTCATAGAATTATTTGAAATATTATCATTTAATAGAAATCATGGATGGACTTTTTTTAATTTACTAACATATAAATGTTATCACATTTTTTTCATGATATTAACTCATCATCTTGTTCAAAAGAGCTTTTAAAGGAAGTTGCGGATAAGTAATTGGAATATTGGTATCGATGGAGATAGTAGATATTATGGAAAGAAGGGAGAATTATATATTTTATCTTCAAGAGACAAAATGAGTTTGAGAGAAAGTAAGAGAGATCGAGAAGACATGCTTTAAACTTTGATATTCATGTAGATAAGGGTAGAAACGAGTGTTGGAGTGGTTGTTCATAAGGATCTGAAGGATTGTGTGGTTGAGGTGTAAAGATTCAAGATCTAACTATTTTGCCAAATTGGTGCTTGAAGAATACATTCTGAATATCATCTCAGTTTATGCACTACAAATTGATTTAGATGAAAGGATTAAATAAGCTTTTTGGGAGGATTTGAATAAGATTTTGCAAGGAATCCCACAAACAGAGATTGTTTGCCTGGGTGGAGATTTTAGTGGACATGTGAGAAAGAATGTTATGGATATACTATTGTTCATGGAGGCCATGGCTTCAGGGATGGAAATAAAGAGGGAAAAATCATTTTGGATTTTGTAACAGCTTATGATCTTTTCTTAACAAATGCCCTCTTAAAGAAAAGGGAGGAACATTTAATTACTTATAAGAGTGACCTAACTTGAACACAGATAGATCACTTTGCATTGAGGAGAAGAGATCGGTTGTGTTGTAGAGAGTACAAAGTAATCTCAGGAGAGAGTTTGATAACCCAACATCGCTTGTTAGTCATGGATGTGCTAACAAAAGGGCTGGTAAAGAAAAGGACAGTTTCCAAGACCATTAGAACTAGATGGTGGAATCTTCAACTGAAGCAATCGAGCTTTAAGGAGAAGGTTTTCGAAGACTTATCTTGGGATTGTAGCATAAGTGCAAATGAGATGTGGGAGTTGGTAGCATCTTGTATCCGAATGGTAGCCAAAGAGATGCTAGACGAGTCAAAGGGAGGAGCTCCAGACCAAAAGGATGCTTGATGGTGGAGTAGAGGGGTGCAAGAAAAGCTCAAAATTAAAAGAGCATGCTTTAAAGCTATGTCTAAGGATAGAATAAAGGAAACTACCATAGACTACAAAATAGCAAAAAAGGAATCAAAGAAGGCTGTAAGCGTAGATAAGTCAAAATCTTATGAAGCTTTATACAAAAATCTCGACTCTAAGGAGGGTCGGAAGAATATATTCAGGTTGGCCAAAGCAAGAGAAAGAAAGACCAAAGATCTTTCTCAAGTGAAATGGATTAGGGATAAGGAAGTTCACGTACTAGTTAATCAGAAGGATATAAAGACTAGATGGAAACAATATTTCCATAAGCTTTTCATTGGAGAAGGAAATAGAGAGATCACTTAGGATGATCTAGCTAGTAGTGAAAGGTACTTGAATCGGGCAAGCAATAGATGAATACAAAGAAAGGAAGTAGATGATTCTTTGAAGGTTATGAGACATGGGAAATGGGTAGGATCGAATAATATCCCTATAGAAGTATGGAGAGTTTTAGATGAGCGTGATTTGACTTGGCTTACAAATTTACTCAATGTTATTTGGCGAAGTAAGAAAATGCCTGAAGATTGAAAGAGAAGTATCGTGGTGCCTCTTTATAAGAAAAAGAAGGACATTCAAAATGGTTCAAATTACAGAGGTAACAAGCTGACGAGTCACATGAAGAATATGGTATAATCCTCAAGCGCATCACGGAAGCGTGAGCGTCATATCGAATACGATGAGGAATGACTAGTCGCACTAGATGTTCTATGCAGCGAAATTTAAAAATTTTCATGCGACGAAACCACATGATCCAAGAATACTTCTCGGATCGTTTCGTCTAAACCACAAACAAGTAATAGGATTAACTCTTGAAGCGTGATTGCGATCGAGTCTCTAAACGAAGAGACCTCCTGTCTCAAGTCCGATTCGATGGAGGAGACGCTTGCAAGCGCGGGGATGAATCGCGTGCTTCTCGCAATCCATGTTGATGATCCAAGTGGCGGATCTCTTGATCTCGACATACGAGATCCGACATCTTCTTCACGAGCGAGGCGCACCGAAGGAGACGGAGATCCACGAGCAAACGATCAGGCAGCATAACGACGATGCTGCGGCGATGGAGACTCTATCTAGGGCATCCATGGTGGACGACCATGAGAGAGGATGAGAGAGGCTGACATGTAGAGAGAAAGAGAGAGAGAGAGACTTATGTTCTCTTGTGTGTAAAGAAGATCAAAGGGTTGTCTCTCCTTTTATAATATTTTGGGATCCATAGATCTCAATCCATAGAGAACACAAATCCAATGGCTCTCACTGATTGTGTTTCTTTTAATGGCTAAGATTTGTGTTGGTAAAAACCAACAACAATTAATTTAATTTAGATTAAAATATATTGATAAATCAATATAAATCAAACCCAAAATTAAATCAACAACATATGGAGATAATGGAAAGGAGAATGCCTCCTTCCATGTATATGGAGTGGACGGCCACCCTTTCCTAATAGGAATTGGTGGCCGTCCCTTCCATCCAATATGGAAGGAGGCTCTCAAATGTAATCTTCTTAGATTACATAATTCCATGTATCTCCAATTTTACAACAACAATTGTTGTAAATTATTCTACAAAAATAATTCATAATTATTTTGATAATATTGCAATCCTGCCATTGGAAATTTGTGAATCATATTCACAACCCAAAATAAAATGTAAATTACATTTTCAGTTTAATGTCCAATGTGAATCTAATTCACATCAACATTTAATTAACAAATGTAAATTACAAATAGCTCTCTCTTATATATTATAAATCACATTTATAATATATATGATTAATATGTATAGTGCTATCCACATTATTCATATCCATGATATTTAATTCACATTTAATCATCTTGGATCTCTATTCTCATGTGCCCAAACAATGTGAATCACATTCACATTATCTACATCTTTGATAATCAAATCACATTTAGTTATCTTAGATAACTCTCTCTATATATATGAATCAAATTCATATTATTCATGATAATTAAATCACATTTAATTATCCATTTTCTCAATGCTCGGATATTTACATCAACAATGAAATTATCCTGAACTCTTTCAAGGATAATGCGCTTTCTCCGCGAATACTTGGAGATAAGGACAGGGCGATTGTATTGTTCCATGTATAGTGACTTGGATATTGAGATCACATCTCAAATCCAGATCTCGGGCCTCCCATAGATGCTTGATTAAATCAAGACCACAAATCTAATCTTCTCATTGCATCTGAATCACATTCAGATCAATGTCCAACATTTGGACTAAGATTAGATTACTTCTCTACTGAGAGGAGTCACTAAAATCCAGACCCGTTTCATCACTTCCTAGGAATGGAAGCGTCATGGTTATACAACCGTTTACGATCACATCACCCTCAGGTATTCCCAATACCTATACATCCTGCATACTGGAAGACCCAAAATAATCTTGAAGTATAAGATCAATTTTACATTGTCTACTTCAGGGATTTATCATTATGTTTCTTGTTCGATCATTGGGAGTTGGTATCGATAATATACTTTCCAAAAGCATATATCATACCTAGGTGTTGATCATATACTTTCCAAAAGTATATATCAAACCTACAAATTCAGTCAAGCTTCTAAAGCGAGACGATCGTACACAGAATTTGATCTTTCCAATATCTCATGAGTGAGCTCATGTCTTCCGGTTCAGTAATGAACCTGTATGATCCCTTTGAGAGCGTATTACTCATGTGCCCTTGCATGTACACCGGCATGCTGGTGTATAGACCTTGATTAGGTCATCAACCTATTGGTCTGCCAAATGTACATACTCAAACATATAGTAACACAACTGTCTTCGGTCAGAGGATGTGTGCCTATATCATGACAGCATACGATATAGGACTTTGGTTATCTCGATCTAGTTAAGTCAACTCTTTGACCTAACTAATTTGATACCTCCGAATCTCTATTCCTATGCAAAGGACCTGCGTCAAGAGGTCGGTCAGATATCAGCCTAACTGAGAAAGGATTGCCATCTCCTACTCAGGCTGGAGATCATCTCTTAACAATCATTTGATGGTGCTTGATGAGTCCTCGATCTAACTCTTCAGATGTTCATCCAAGCTCCAGCCTCTATGATTCAATATTTGAATCAACAGCTGTATGATCATCAAGATGGCCATGGTACATAACCCTAATTGTACTAAGGGACCTAATATGCAAATTATGTATTCTTCATTTCAGATTAGGGAATGATATTCGCAATAACATTTATTGCATAATGGCTCGCCGTGGGCTCGCATGTCCAACAATCTCCCACTAGCCCAAAGATCCATTAATGTGCTAATCATTTAAACCCACACTCATGTGACAATCATAGGCTATTTTAAAAACAACTAGGTAAGTTGATCAGCCACTCTGTTCCCAAGAGACTATGCCAAGTCTTTTTACGGCACTTGCATATCCCTAGTAACAGTACTTGCATCTAATGCGAATGTTGCATCTTATGCAACCAATACTCAATATAGTCAAAGCTGTTATAGTGTCCTTGATACTATTGCTCAACAATTATTATAACTAGTATTATCATAATCCTTATCAGAATACCCTTATTCATGGAGATCTCTATCTCCTAAGGTATTTGTAGTTAAGACCTTTTAGACCACTATCTATAAAGTCTTAATTTCTTGAAGATAAGACTTTGAGATCACTATCTCAAAAGTTTTGCCTTCTATGAAGATATCGTTATTACTGCAATCAAGTGTTTTATCACCTAGTAGGATTAGTAACAGTTTACTACTCCCACTGCATGGTAGACATCTGGCTTTTGTACATATCTAGCATACACCCAGCTTCTTGAAACTGATGCACAAGGGCAAGCAGTTTGCATTCACATCCTAAACTCTTTGAGGTGCTATCCAGTACCATATCTTTGAGGAAAAGAATCCTTTCTTGGAATTTTCCAGAAAATGGAAATGTCCAAGGTGTACTATTAGTGTGACTGTCCCAATACCCTCTTCTCTTTGCTTCTGAACTACTTTAGAACTAAGAACTAAGAGGTATCTTTGAGATCATATCTCGAGGTACTGAACAACCAGATTATAAAACACTTATTATTATCATCTTCATATCATTCTAAATGATTAGAATATTATCTACATTTAGCATGATGAACACAATGGCACTCCCACTAAGCTTCACATGGTTCATCAAGATTTTATATGAAATCATAACATTTATATTTTCATCAAATCTTATGTTCCAACTACAAGAAGCTTATTTGAGTCCAAAGATGGAGTTCTTTAGTTTGCACACCTTGCTTTCCTCAACCATGAAGCCCTGGGGCTACTTCATATGAATATCCTCAGAGAGGTATTCATAGAGGAATGCAATCTTGACTTACATCATGAAGATGTCATAGTCAAGTTGTGTAGCTATAGTTAGCAATATTCTGATGGGTTAAAGCAAGGTCACTGGTGTAACATCCGGAATACACAAACCCGAACTCGACCTGATTTGGGTTCGATTAACCCATTAAAGTTGTTGGTCAATACCAAACAACCTAAATCGATCAATTGATCGTGAATCGAAAGTCGTTCGGGCGAAATCGACCGAAAATCGGTCGCATCGTAATGCGCGCCGTGAAAAAGCCGCGATTCAAATTCAGAAAACGCAAAACGAACCGAGACCGTCATTAGATCCGATTCGAGGATACAAAACCAGCGGAATCGACCGTTCGTTGATCGAAGGTCGTTTGATATTTTTAAACCATAAAATTTGATCTTAAACAAAAACTGTATCTGAAAATTTCAGGCTTTCAAAACCCGATCAAAAGTATATCAATATTATACTCATTTCGATCGTCGTTGAAAGACGATCAAATCAAGTTGTCGTACGTCGAAATCCGACACCTGGTGCGCGAATACGATTGATTTTTATGAATGCCCAATAAATAGGAATTTGGTAATAATTATGTAAAAAAAGGATAAAAATGGAAACAGTAACGGGCTGAACTGTTCCAGCCGTTTGTTTTTTCTTTCTTAGCCTCCACTTGGATTTTCTTTCTCCTTACACTTGGGTTAAAATCCCTTTCCACTTGGCCAAACTTAACCCTCCTCGTCTCCTATATAAAGACACCAACCCCCTTTCCATCCCTCAAAATATTCTCAAATTTTCCAATGGAGGAGAGCTTCCAGCCCTTCCATAATCACAGCAAAAGGGTTGCTGTTGTATTTCCTTCTGGTATAGATTGATGTTCCAAGAGGGAGTACATACGGTTGCTGCTCCTGTACCTCTATTTCTTGCAACTGCAGCAGGAGCAGTGGCCAAAGTTGTTGTTGTTGGGTTCTGGAGCCAATAGAACTGCTGCTCCAGATTCCCAGCCGAAGTTTCATGTGATTACCTCCAACTTTTGGAAGAAATTAAGGTACAATCCCTCCCATTCTCCTTGCTGTCATGCATGCACTCTAGACATGAGTATATCCACAATACTACATTCTTTTGTTGCCATGCATATGCACAACACTTCTCTCTTGGTTGATTGAGTGGATCTTTCATATATAAATTCTGTTACAAATCTTTCATATTACTAAATTTGTGAAATTCTATTAAAGTTTCTCCTCCTCTATTTACATCTTGGATGAAATAAGGTCTGGTGACACAAGTGAGTGGTTCATATGAGAGATTTTGTTGGTATCATTAATTACGGACTGCATGTAATAGTATTTTCCATGATTATTACCCACTGACTAATTCCATCATAAATCTGGAATCTATCCCAGATTATTAACATCTGAAAAAAAAATGTGTTATAGACCGACTCATCTTAATCGAAGACTCAAAAAATAAGTATATATAGTAAAATTTGATAGAAACCAAAATAAATAACTTCGGAGGACACTTAGACTTAGTTTCTGATTGCTGAAAATTGTCTTGAACCTTAAATTTGGGCATGAATTGATTAGTTATATTGATAAAGAAGTTCCATCAGATTATTTGGTTATATTTAGTCAAGCACTTCTATAGAAACTGGATGGTAGGAATACATCTAGTTGATCTCAAGAAGATTATAAAAAAAGCCTTGTAAGTCTATTTTTGTTATAGTTTCCATTTTTATGTCATCATCCAGATTCTCTGTGAATATATGTTCTTGACTTGGGTCTTTTATGAGACATTTGTTCTGAGTTGCTGATGGGGAGTTGCTGGTATATCGATGGTTTCTTGGCAGGAGGCTTCTCAATGGGTTGAGAATGATAGCCTGGAAGTGTTTCATTCAAATTAAACAAACAATTCTCTGATGGTCAAATAGATGATGTGCATCTGGGGTGGTAATGATGGCCTTCTAAGGTTTTTGAGGAAGATGTGTGCAACGACCTTGGTCTATTGAGCATTCAAGGACTTGTATAGTTTACATAGACCCTTTCAAAGTGAGTTTGTATTATTTTCATGAGATCAGCACACAGTGAAACATAAGTCAGGAGATGCGGAGACTCGTGATTACTAGATCGATGATTATATTGGGTTCACTCTCTGCATCGCTATCCATGCTTGTTTACTTTGATGACATATCATGGAATGAGGGCTAAGGATGATTGCGAGCGTGGAGCACATGTTTTTAATTCGGGTGTACCCAAATAAAGAGTAACAATGTTCTTATAGGTGCTACCTCTCTTGAGTACAGTGAATGGACTGTTCATAAGGATGGGTGCATGAGTATAGAATTATGAGGATTTTTTTAAAAAAAACATATAAGGCCCTATGTGCATTTGGGACTCTCAACCCAAGTATCTATGCATATGATAATAAAATATTTTTAAAATGAAATTCCACTATCATTCAAATTCTAATAAGGGGTTCTCTATATAAGTTCGTAATCATATCAAAGATATAACACCATCCCCATTAAGAATGTTGTAAAGACTACCAATGTGTAGGTGCATATTCGGTAACTTGCTTGAAATCTCCATATCCATCTCTCATAATTACTGTCCAAACAAAGTTTCCTTCTTGCAAAAACAAGCCATTTTACGTTTAGAGCATTCATCAATATATGCTCGGTGGCAATATATTCTTGATGCTTGATTTGGATATATGATCAGATTGGATAGCATGAGTTAGAATTTTAATTCTAAATCAAGAATGATTAATAATAGTGCCGGTCATGGTGACTTCTACACCTGACCGTGCGAGGGCGCAATGACCCTCAACTGAGCAGGAGAATAGGAAGCCCAGTTTGGGCAGTGGCCGCCAAGCGCGCGGGTCTAGGATCCCAGTCCTTTTTCGGTTTTTACGCGAGCTCGCAGTGTTTTTACGCCTCGTTGGGATCCCGACTTTAGACCATTCCGCTGACCCTTTATTTTAGGATACCCAGGCGGGGGAT
Source organism: Ottelia alismoides (assembly GCA_037367405.1). Taxonomy (NCBI): domain Eukaryota; kingdom Viridiplantae; phylum Streptophyta; class Magnoliopsida; order Alismatales; family Hydrocharitaceae; genus Ottelia; species Ottelia alismoides. The sequence continues at coordinate 182,221 of JAZKJV010005882.1, read as the reverse complement.
CCTTGGTTTTCAGTTTTACGTACGAGCTCGGTTGTCCGTTACCAGTCGGGCTATTTTTCTAGAGTGACTTTTCCGGGAAGTCCCTCTCACCCGTCTCAGTGGCGTAGTTTGAGAGTAGACCTATCCCTCTATTGGACCATCCTTCCAATTAGGGGGCGAGACGGAAGAGCCCTTTTGTTGGCTTCTTCACCGCTTGAGTTTTTCTTTCGCCAACAGACTTGGCGATTCTACATCCAGATCATCCATATCTATATCTACATCATCTAGAGTTACATTTGAGACTGTTGCACTGAGGTTTGAAGGGATTGATTCTACATCCAGATCATCCATCTCTATATCCACATCATCTAGAGTTACATCTGAGACAGTTGCTCTTAAGGTTTTAAGGGATTACAATTAAAGTTGAGTAAATAGAAGAGACGATAATCTGATTCGAAACCTCATTAAGCTAGTGGACATGTTGGGAACTTAGTTAGGATGCATTATACTACACCGCATGCCTACGGAGGCACCCCAACCCTAAGACATTCTCCAAGTCTTAGAGTCATAGTGTGAGGTTACACACTAACCAAGACCACAGACTATCCGCTAGACTTAAGAATTAAATAAATCATTATATCTTCTCATCTTATCTTTTCCATCATCAAAATCCAAAAATATGATCTCTGAGTAATATGAGAATAAAATATACATACTTATGATCAGTTAGTCACCATAGAAATATACTTATGTGGGAAATGTTGGGATAATGGTTGATCATGAGAGGTGATTGCTAGAAATTTGGAAACCTTTTTCAATTGCAAGTAGAATTAAATTTCAATTTGAGTTGCTCATGCCTCTCTACTTGCTTTCTTTTGATCACAATAAATGCCTGTTATTTTTATACATTTTTGGGAGGTACCAGCGCCTGCTAACGCCTCTTCTTTCCTAACATGTTTGGCATGAAAACAGCTTGCTGATCAGTAGCAACTCAGTAGGTATACATGGTTCCAGGAGACAAGGTCTATACTAGACGGTATGTGGTTTTTGTTACAGTTTTTAGTTCAATTGATATTGTAAATGCTTCTTCTCTTCAGTCAAATTTTTGGGATGTTGTGTGTACAGACAGACATTGTACATGTTGTAAAATCATGGAAATTAATGAATTAAGAGTTTGGTGCCAATTGTCTCTATTAACTTTTAGTTATGAATATAAATATGAATGTCAGATGCCAATGTTTGCAACGAAATTTTTTTTCCATGTTTTTCTATAAATTATGCGATCTCTAGTGAATGGAAAGCTACGAAGGTAGCTTAAAAAGGTACCCGGATCCTCGGGGGTTCACATTTTTGGTATCAGAGCAGTGGTACCCCGATACGCACATTCGCAGTATTTCGATTCCGATCGCATTAAGTTCTCAGATAGCGACAATCTTCCGACTTTTCGTGAGTCCGATAAGGGAAAATATGACATTCAGATTCAAATCACCACATATGTCACCAATTTCATTAATTTTCATATTATATCCCAAGAAGAGAAAAAACATATATTATAAGTATCTTCAAATGGTACTTCTATGACTAAAAATGGTTCTCATGCAGAACCATGTCATCCCGACCAGACCAGGAGATGACTAACGAACTAGCACACATACTGACTACTCTTATCGACCTTTCCATGTTCTATTTGATTCTGGTGCGACACATTCTTTTCTTACTTCGAGACTACTTGCTTCCTTAGGAAGAGTCGCAGAGATTCTCTCTTCTCCATAACACATCCGAGGGCCAGGTGGTCAATTGTTTATCATTTCCCTGATAGTCAGGCACTTGTCCGTACTGATTGGCGGTCACGAGATGATCGCAGATTGTCTACTTCTGCAGCTTGATGAGTTCAACTTGATTTTAGGCATGGATTGGTTATCAGCTCATCATGCACTTGTTGATTGCTTTAGGAAGACAGTTGTCTTCAGGATTCCCGATTTACTCGAGTTACTTTTGAGGGTACTATACATGACTCCACCATGGAGTACATTTCGATGTTGCGACCTCAGCGACTTGTTGATCAGTGTTGTGATTCATACCTTGCATTTGTGCGGAAGGTATCTGATCAGGAGCCGATTGCACATGACATCCGAGTAGTCTCAGAATACCCTGACATGTTTCCTGATGAGCTACTAGGATTACCTCCTAAGAGAGAGATCGAGTTCGAGATCACATTGATGCCAGATACACAACCGATCTCTATAGCACCATATCGCATGACACCTGCCGAATTGAGAGAGCTGAAGGTGCAATTGTAGGAGTTACTTGACTTGGGATTCGTGAGGCCGAACACTTTACCTTGGGGTGCTCCGGTTCTATTTGTAAAGAAGAAGGATGGATCCATGAGACTGTGCATCGATTATCGGCAGCTGAACAAGAGAATGGCGAAGAACCGTTATCCTTTGCCACGCATCGATGATTTATTCGATCAACTCCAGGGATCTTCGGTGTTCTCGAAGATCGATCTTCGCTCAGGATACCATCAGCTGAGGATTCGCGAGTCAGATATTCTGAAGATAGCCTTTAGGACTCGCTATGGACACTACGAGTTTGTGGTGATGCCATTTGGGCTCACCAATGCACCTACGGCTTTCATGGATATGATGAACAGGATCTTTCGTCCATACTTGGACAAGTTTGTAGTGGTGTTCATCGATGATGTGCTCATCTATCCACGGAATGAATGGGATCATGCGAATGATCTACGGACTGTCTTGGATACATTGCGGGAGCACAAGCTATATGCCAAGTTGAGCAAGTGTGAGTTCTGGTTATCCCGGGTCTCATTTCTCGGGCATACCATTTCCGGAGCAGGCATTGCAGTTGATCCTGCAAAGATAGATGCAGTTATGTCTTGGGAGCAACCCAAGACTGTCACGCAGATTCGGAGCTTCCTTGGGCTAGCAGGTTATTACAGACGTTTCGTCAGCGGATTTTCACGCATCGTCCGTCCATTGACATGATTGACGTAAAAGGGAGTTCCATTCATTTGGGACAATTCATGTGAGCAGATGCATGACCTGTCAGATGGTCAAGGCCGAGCACATGAGACCACCAAGATTACTGCAGTCTCTCCCCATTCCTGAGTGGAAATGGGAGAGCATTTCTATGGATTTTGTCACAGGTCTGCCGAAGACACCAGGTGGCCATGATTTCATATGGGTCGTTGTTGATAGGTTGACCAAGTCAGCCAATTTCATACCTGTCAACACGACTTACACTCCATCCAGATTGGCCAAGCTCTATGTGCAGAATATCATTAGTCTACATGGTATACCACGCGAAGTGGTGTCTGACAGGGATTCGAGATTTACATCGCATTATTGGCATCAGTTCATGTCAACACTACAGATAGAGCTAAAGATGAGTTCTGCTTGTTATCCGCAGACAAACGGGCAGAGTGAGCGCACCATACAAACATTGGAGGATTTGCTCCGCGCTTACTGATGAGGCTTGAAAAATCGGTTTCACGGCTTTTTAAAAGGAAACTCGGTCGATGTAGCAAAAAGCCGCGAAATAAATTCGATCTTTCGAACCTATCAAACAATTTCGGTTTTTCTTTGGAAAACCGTCACTAATTATTTTACCAGGCAAGTGTTCCCGGGTCGAACTCAAGGAGGCAGAATAGATTCCTTCGATTTTTTTATCTTTGTAATTTTATTTTTTAACTCTTCTCAAAGTTATCAAGGCAAGAAGCTTTTTTTGTTGATTTTTATTTTTATTATTTTTATTCGATTTTATTATTTTCCAATTTTTATTTAATTTTCAAAAAGGGATATTTTTTCAAAAATATTTATTTATTATATAATAGGTGGATATTATATAGGTGGTAAAATATAGTATAGTGATTGGGGTTCGAGCCGCGAGCTCGAACAACTCAAGAAAACAAAACAAAACGAAGCGAGATTCGTCAAAATCAAACACGTCGAAAACACGACAAAATCTCACGAAAACTTGACACTAAGTAGGTGGGGTAGTTGCGTAACTACCCTAAAGAAACCGTCAAAGAAGAAGGTCACACGAGGTCAAAACAACCCCTACAGCCCAAGGGCATAAGCGCAAGAAAAAGCTATTTAAAGTGTTTTCAAAAAGGTCCTCAGGGACTGTTCTGTAAGCAAAATATACAAATGTTTACATTTAGGTCCCTGCGGAGGGACCTAAATGTAAATAACCTGGGGGACGGAGTAAAATTTCTGGAAGCTGCTGGATTAAGTTTGCAAATTTCACACCCCTTCAGAATCGGCGGCTGAGATTAGAACGTATGGGCGCTGATCGGCGGTTGCGGGTGCGCCACGTGTCGCGCACCTGTGCCTCCCCAGTTCTTGGGCGGTTGAAGTCGCTGGCGAAGGGGTCTTCTTCTCCGAGTTTTCACGGCCAACCGGCGAAGGCTTTGGCGCTCCGGCGGGGCCAGAGGGGTGGCGCCTCCACCTCTCGAGCTCGCCCGCGGTAGGGGGCGGTCGACAGTGTCTTGAAGCAGCAGCGGAGTCGCGATGAAGATCACGACCTCATCCACCTGGAGGTTTTCAGAGCCGGCGACCCATCTTTGGAGATGAATCCCGATGAAGATCGAAGACTTCCAGAACCTGAGGATTGTTCCTGAGTGATGATGGATCTGCAAGTAACAGGATGCCTTGCTCGATTCTCCAAGGAATCGGCCGATGGATGATAAAATATGGATCAAAACATGACAAAAAACTTTGTTTCAGATGAACTTATGAAATGCATGAGAACGACGATGGATTGATGAACTATTCGATGCGATTCTAATCGAAACGAAAGTGGGACTTGGGTGCGCGCCTAACTAAGATGATTTAGCTACCTAAAAATGCGATTAGCGTTGCTAATCAACGCATGAGTATCGAAGCGAAAATCCGAGAAAATGGATGAAAAGGTCTGGGGAGAGTCAAGGTTTATTACCTGGACGAAGTGCTCGACGGCGACCCTTGACCGGAGCTCCGACTCATGCGTGGGCGGCGATGCAAGGCTGGCGTAGCCTTGGAACCTCCTCCGATTATTCCTCCTCCTCGCGAGCTCCTCCAAGGTGCTGTCACCACCACAGGTCGGCTGGAACGAGGCTCGGAAGTAGGGGGATCAGGCTTCTGGAACTGGGGTTTTCAGAGAGCTGGAAAGTTGGTTGGCGATGGCGGAAGTTGAGGGCCTTATATAGATCGTTTGCTTGGGCACCAAGCTTAGATCCAAGGGTGGCGAGGTAGAGGGTAGTTAGGAGAAGGGATCGGAGGGTTTAGATCGGTCTGAAGTCTCTAGAATCGTGCGGGAGAAATAGGGGAAGTCAGCAGGTTGGTGCAGCCCGACGCAACTGAATCTTGAGGAAGATGACCCCAGGTGCTGACAAGTGTCAGCACTTGGTTGGCCCAGAGGTGGAATTAGCTTATAAATTAAGTATTAAATAGTAAATTACATTATTTTAAATAAGTTTAAATACAAAAAGTGTAGATAAATAAATATTATATTAATAAATATGTATTTATAAATAGGTTTTAGATTTTAAATTTAATAAATAAATAAGTAAAAATTAATTTTATCATTTCTTAATTATTAGAATATTAAAAAAGGCTTATATGAATTTTTATAGATTTTAATAGATTAATTTACATATTTTAATAAATAAGATAAGTAACTAGGTAGTTTATTTATACCTATATTTTAGGGTTTTTTATTTTATTAAAATAATAAATATGGTCCAAAAATTATAAAATAATTTATGGTGAAACTACAAGATCATAAAATAATTTAAAAATTATAAAATGAAGAAAACTATAAATAATGTTTGTTACATAAAATAAATAGCCCAGAAACCCCGTTGTCTTTTGGTCCCAAAACCGACTTTTTGCAAACGGACTCCGAATTCGATGAAACCACCTTTATTAATTAGATAATATTATTTCATGAACTTTAAAGGTGAGTAGAGTGAAATTGGAGTTCGTATGAGGAAGTTATGATGTTCGGAAGTTGAGATTTTGACAATTTATAGGCTGAGTTTCGAGGCATATATACAGGGTAATATTTTTAACTTATTTTTATATTATTATATACATTTTTAGGAATAATTAGGAAAAGAGTTTAGTGAAAAATATAATTATATGGATTAATTAAAAATCTTTGAAGTTTTGCATTTATTATATAAATAATGGAGAATGTATGGAATGTTATTAAATTATTTTTTAATGTTTTCTTTCCTTATCTCCCCCTACTTTTTGGTTTGTCAACCAATCCATGCTGACTTGGTCTCGGGAGTTGGGCTATAAATATATCTTACAGCTATATTTATATTTAAGTCATATTGTATATATATATATACAAATATTCAATCTGCCTTTTCTTTGTTTTCTTGTTCTTTATTTATTTACATGATTTTAGTGGTTAAAAGTGAACATTTACACATGAATGGTGATTTGTTAAAAGATGAGAATTAATGAATATTTACCTGCATTTGTTAAGGGTTTTAAGACAAAATGCAACAGAAAAGTTAATGAATCATGGATTCATCAACCCCCTATACTTAAACTTTGCTAGTCCCTTAGCAAACACTTATTTTGAAAAAGTAAGTGAAAAAGAAAGAAAGTTAGAACGAATTTGTTTTCCTAAATCAATTCATGAGAACAGACAAAGGACAGAGCTCGATCGGGTCTGAAACAAGCATTTTGTCGGAACCTTAACTAGGATTAGGATTTTATCCTCAACAGTCTTCGAGTTCCATAATCCTTACTCAAGATTACTTCATCGGCTAGTTCAGACTCACTTATTCATATCGCAAACTCTATCATCCTTGAAATCAACTTGTACAGTGTGTGAATTGATTTTGCTCTTCCTGCTTAGAGAATCGAAGAAACCGTCAATCCCGGCTATACACTCCTATGGTTTCCTCATCTCGCTACTCTTTCCTTGGGGAGGGAGGTATTCCCTTCTGAGTTCAGTTCTGCTATGTCCACAATCGAATATAGGGAGAAGTTAGAAGAATGAGAAAAGAAGTGGAGTGTGACTAGTGTAGACGCATCTCCTTGTGAAGCCCAACCGGTGTAGCTGAGTCTCCACTAAGATGTGCATGCATATTTGGTGGAAGCTTGGACCATTGTGGTCTTATTTGGTGGCTTCTGTATTGCTTTGACTTTGTAATTTGCTTGCACTGCATTCATCTTTTTGTGCCTCGACGGATATAGAATCTTTTTAGCCCGTCCCTTTTTTGAGCTCTTAGAAAAAATTGTGTCAGCAGATCCTTCCCTCATCCGAAGCAACTATCGCAACCCCAATCTCTCCCGTCTTTAGAGGTCAATGCCGCAAAGATAAGGATAGAAACGCACTACCAAGGTGTACTTCCCTTCGGAACTCCATGCGAGTCGAGCTAAGTGCAGAGTGCATGTGTTCAAGATTGATTCATTGGTGTAGAGTTGTACGGATGACTCCAAATGGTCTGCTTAAGTACAAATGACTTGATTTCCCGAATATGGTCTTACGGAACCCAAAGATTTTAAGTCACTGGACCTGAAGAGTCTAAATTCCAGTTCCTAATCAGGCTCCTTACAATGAACGTTAAAGGCCGTAATCAACTCCATCCTTTAGACTAGACTCAGTCCTTAGTTCCGGAAATCAAACTTATTCTGAAAAAAATGTGAATGCAAATGCAACCATGTTTTTGTGAAGTATTTTTTCCGAATTTTACTCATTTTATGGTTTTTAAGGATTTTGTACTTTTTATGAATTTTAGGACTTTGTATTTTTTATGGATTTTTATGATTTTTATAAACACGGTTTTATTCATAAATTTTACAAAATACATTTTATTCGAGTTAAGTATCTAATGTATTTTACAAATTTTATCTACAAAGTATTTTACAAGGGTTGAATGGTTTTTACACATGTTTTAATAAATAGGATTTTAAATAAGTATTATACATATTTTAAGGACAAATTTTAAGTACAAAGTTTAATTACAAGTTTTAATTACAAATTTTAAGCATATTTTACTTATTTACAAGGATTTTATAAATAATATATAAATATAAGAGTGGATTTTAAATTAACCCTTACCCACTTTTTATGGATTTTATAGATATAGAAAATACATAAAAGTACGAGTTATGAACGAAAGTATATATACAATATATACGCACCCCCTATACTTAGCTTGAGCTATGTCCTCATAGCATCAAAAGAGAAAAAGGAGGACATAACTCGTGCTAAGTAAAAGTGGGTGAAAAAGAAGCGAGTGTACAAGTCAGTCAACCCCCCCTATACTTATGATCAGGTCATCGTAAGTATTAAGGGAGTGCAAAAATGGGATGATTGAATGAAAATGATAAATAACGGAAGTTCAAAAGGAATAGAATACGAACTCATCAAAATCACTCGGTCCCCCCTATACTTAGGATAAGGCATCCTAAGTATAGAAAAAAGTGTAGCCAAAAATTGGGGACCAGTGATTTGTGAAAAAGAATGGCTATACAAAAGAATCAGTATAAAAAATAAAACGTAAATCAGCGAGCAATCAGTCCCCCCTATACTTAGGATCTGGTATCCTAAGCATAGAAGACGAGCAAAAACGGGGCCGATTATGGTCTACGAAGAATATACAAGTGTTGTAGATCTCCATCAACGAATGGCTCAAAAGGATTTTGTACAGGAAGAAGTGAAAGAATGTTCATGATTCCTATACAAAATAGATCACTTCAGTGCGGGCCAGATGATCAGTAGTTTCGATAAAGTGCTTCAGCATCTGCCCGTTAACCACGAACGGTTCTGCACCAGGTGACACATCTGATATCGCTATACTGCCATTGTCGTGCACCGTTCTGACTATGTACGATCTTTCCCACTTGCTTTTCAATTTGGCAGGAAAAATTCTCAACCTTGCATTGAACAACCAGTCTTTCTGCCCAGGGACAAAGCTCTTGTGTCGAATATGTCTGTCATGCCATTTCTTCACTTTGTCCTTATAGATGAGTGTGTTCTCGTATGCTTGATTTCGAATTTCTACCAGCTCATTCAGATCTATCTTTCTCTTGGCTCCTGCTTTCTGTATATCCATCAGTATCTCTCAAATTTCCCATTTAGATTTATGCATGATCTCTACGGGTAAGTGGCACGGCTTTCCATAAACCAACCTGAATGGTGAAGTACCTAAGGGAGTCTTGTATGCAGTACGATATGCCCAAAGAACTTGATCTAATAGAAGTGACCAGTTCTTCCTATCCGGTCGTACTAGTTTCTGGAGAATTGATTTCACCTCCCTATTTGAGACTTCAACCATGCCGTTTGTCTGTGGGTGGTAAGGAGAAGCTACTCTGTGATCGATGCTGTATTGTTTCACTAGCTTTTTCACCTCCTTATTAATGAAATGGCTACCCCCATCAGAGATGAGAATACGTGGGATCCCGAACCGCAAAATGATGTGTTCCCTTAGGAACTTGCAAACGGTCTTGCTGTCTGCGATTCGTGCGGGTATAGCCTCTACCCATCTACTAACATAGTCTACAACGAGAAGAATGTACTCAAAGCCGCTGCTAGAAGGGAACGGTCCCATAAAATCTATGCCACATGTGTCGAAGATCTCGTAAATAATGACAGGTCGCATTGGCATTGCATCTCTGGCACTGATTGTCCCTACAGCTCTCTGACAATCTGGACAACTCTTCACGAATGTGCAGGCATCTCTGGTAAGAGTTGGCCACCATAATCCGCTCTGTAGTACATTCTGCGCTGTCCTCTTCCCTGAATGATGTCCTCCTGATTCTAAAGAATGACATAGAGTGAGGACACTATTATATTCCTCCTGAGGAATACATCGCCTGTAAACACAATCCGGTCCTTCACGAAAAAGAATCGGATCCTCCTAATGGTAGTATCGTGCCTCAGAAACTAGTTTCTCAACTCGGTTCTTTGGCCAACCCCGAGGACTTTTCTGTGTGACCAGAAAGTTCACTATGTCTGCATACCATGAAAGTTCTGTAACCGCAAAGATGCTCTCGTCAGGAAATCTCTCTGCGATCTCTGGCATGTACTCATCTGAAGGTTGATATGTCTGTAATCGGGAGAGGTGATCAGCTACCACATTCTTTACTCCAGGTTTATCCTTGATATCCAAATCGAATTCCTGAAGTAATAGAATCCATCTAAGGAGGCGTGCCTTGGCATCCTTCTTTTTCATTAAAAATCTGATAGCTGAGTGATCAGTGTATACTATGATTTTCGAGCCAAGCAGATATGATCGAAACTTGTCTAATGCAAACACTACTGCCAACATCTCCTTTTCTGTCACTGTGTAATTTCTCTGAGCATCATCTAAGGTTCTGCTGGCATAGTGAATGGCAACGGGAAGTCCATTCCTCCTCTGCCCTAATACAACCCCGACCGCAAAGTCTGAAGCATCTGTCATGATCTCGAAGGGTAGAGACCAATCAGGCAGCTGTAGGACATGAGCACTGATTATTTTCTCTTTCAAAGTGAGGAAGGCATTAAGACATTTATCATTTAGCATGAACTCGATGTCTTTGCCTAACAGTTCAGTTAACGGTCAGGCAATCTTGGAGAAATCTTGGATAAACCGTCGGTAAAAACCGACGTGCCCCAGAAATGACCGTAACTGTTTGATATTGGATGGTGGCTCAAGTTTCTTGATGACATGCACCTTGGTAGGGTCAACCTCAATGCCTTGCTGGGAGATGATGTGCCCCAACACGATCCCGTGAGTAACCATAAAGTGGCTCTTTTCCCAGGACAGAACGAGATCTACCTCACAACACTTTTTCAGAACCTGGTCTCGGTACGCTAAACAATCGTCAAATGACTCACCATAGACCGAGAAATCATCCATAAAAACCTCTAGAAAATCACCGACCATGTCCGCAAAAATAGCAAGCATGCACCTCTAGAAAGTCGCAGGAGCGTTGCACAATCCAAAGGGCATCCGTCTAAAGTCATACGTGCCGAACGGACAAGTAAAGGTGGTTTTCTCCTGGTCTTCAGGAGCAATTGATACCTGGTTGTATCCGGAGTAACCGTCAAGGAAACAGAAGTACCCCTTCCCTGCCAACCGTTCTATGACCTGGTCTATGAAAGGAAAAGGGAAGTGGCCCTTCTTCGTCGCGGTGTTCAGCTTTCTGTAGTCAACACATACTCGCCACGACGTGGTTACTCTCTTTGGAATCTCCTCTCCACTCTCGTTTTTTACCATCTGAATTCCTGACTTCTTCAGGACAACATGTAATGGGCTAACCCATTCGGAGTTGGAGATGGGATAAATGAACCCTACGTCGTACCATTTCGTGATCTCTTTCTTGACAACTTCTTGTAAAACCGGATTCAGCCTACGCTGAAACTCTCTGGAGGGTTTGCTGTCATGATCGAGATAGATATGATGTGAACACAAAGCAGGATTAATCCCGCGGAGATCGGATAAAGTCCACCCAATGGCCTTGCGGTTTCTTTCTAGAATCTCCATCAGACGAGATTCTTGATCATTGGTCAAAGTTGAGCTGATAATGACCGGAAACCGTTTATGTGGACCCGCAAGGAAGGCATATTTCATGTTTGGTGGCAAAGTTTTAAGTTCTGGCAAGGTAGTATCTGTATCTGTCGAAACATCCTCTGTATGTGTATGGGGATCTGTATCGGTTGTGGATTTATCGGCATTCTGATTATCCACCATCTCTATGTGCTCTAGAGTCAGACTACGGAAGATGTTCAAGACATCATCTGACTCCTCAGAATGATCGGAAGAGAATAAGTCAGCTAGATAAAATTCTGAATCATCTGAGACGGAGGAATTGTGTAGAGTTTTTGATTCCGAAAGATCTGCATTGATTTCGTCAGAAGTCTGACCCCTTTGCTTCTCATCATCCAGACTAAAATATAAGGTTCCATCGGAAGAATTACCCTCTGAGGTCTCGGACCCATCCTCTGTCAAATATTCTTGTGTCTCTACCTTATATCTTTCGAGGTCGTTAAGACAGACCTCATCCATGTAATTACAAGAGGCTAAAGAACTCAGAAAATCCGAAGATGCATCACTGAAAGTGTTCGATTCTCTCACCATCTCTATATGTACCTTTTCGCCCTCAGCGCGAAAAGATACCTTTCCTGTATCGTAATCGAAGAGGGCCTTTGCGGTCTCTAAAAAAGGACTCCCGAGAATGATCGGGGTAAGGTGTAACTGTGCAGGGCAATTCATATCTAAGACTGTAAAGTCCACTGGAAATTGCAGACCCTGCACGGTTACGATAACGTTCCTAAGTATACCTTTAGGTCTCTTTACGGATCTATCAGCAAACTGAAGGATCGCACGGGATTTGTAAAGAGGACCTAACTCGAGCTTCTCGAGTAAGGAAGCGGGTATTAGATTGATCGAGGAACCGTTATCTAATAGAGTGCGATCGAACTCGGCTTTTGCGATTTCGCACCTGACATAATGTGCACCTGAGTCTTTCTTCTTCTTCGGTAGCTTATTCTGTATCGCACAGGATGTAGCCTTAGTCAAGACATGTTTTTCTGTTCGGGATCTCTTTTTCCTACGTGTGGTGCATCTGTTTTTCAATTGATTCTTGAGCGTATGAAATTGATCTAAGGCATCATGAAGAGGGATCTTCAGAAAGATGTGATCTTTGAGTAGTTTTTCAATCTGTGGAGATTCAAGACTATTTTTGGTCTTTTTCTTTCCTTTTCCAAACAAAGCATCGGGAAAAGGAATAAAGTCAGAAGTCAGAAAATCAGAATTTTTATTCAAACAGGAATCAGCGTTTACATCGAGAGTCTCAGAATTATTTACAAAACTCTCTAGAACAGGGGAAGAAATATTTTTGTCGGGGCTCTCTGCCTGATCTGGCGTGATGCCATTGTCTGAGTTGCCAGTGTCCATATCTGAAGTGTTGGCATTGCTCACGTCTCTTGAATCTGCGTAATGGTCCTCATCCTCTTGCGGTTTCTCCTCCTCGGCTTCAGGATCATGGTTCTGCTTGTGCTCCTCTAGTGCCCTCTTCACTTCTCCAGCAGGTGCTTGTGGTGATCTACCGCTCCTGAGACGAATGAAGTTAGATAAAAATTCAGGAAACGAGATCTTACCTGTAGTATCTACCTGCTCTGGATGCCTCCTCTTGTTGTTCGGGTTCATCTGAGGCTGGGCTGGGAGAGTGGTCTTTGGCACGGTTAACTCGTCCAGACGACGGTTAACCTGCTCCCTCTCAGTCTTGTGCACGATCTGGAGCGTACTCAGCATATCCATGATCTGGTTGAGCGCCTCCGCCTGTGAAGACATCTCCGATTCGGTGTGGTGGCCCTGGCATGCTCCTCTCTCCTGCCTTGGCGTGAAATGCTGAGAGGTGGAAGGCTGGGAGTAGCGCTGAGGTGTGGAGGAAGACTGCTGCGGCTGCTGAAAAGGATAATTTGGTGAAAACTAAGCAGGGTGCTGATATGAAGGCTGTGGTCTCTGATGGTAGACATTCGGATGAGACTGCTATGGCGTGAAGCTCTGGCGGTGCTGAAATTGCGGATGTCCATGCTGCGGATGACTGTACGGGTGCTGCTGCTGATTCGGTATACTCGGCTGCTGCACCGGAGTATACCAAATCCTGTTAATCTCGAGAGTGTCTAGCGACTCCACCTCCATCTCTGCAGTGCTGATGATCTGGCCAGAATTGGCATGAGACTGATCCTCATGCCAATCAATCTGCGGAATCTCGGGCTCGCTCTAGACGTAGTGTATCTGACGGGTGGGTGGAGCGGGTGCGATCCTCCGTGCTGATTGTGCGTTCGAAGAAGTCTGGCTCTGCTGGTACTGGATCTGAAGATCAGCGACCTTCTTCGATAGATCACTCAGCTGCTGAGGTAGAGATGAGAGTTTCTCCAACTCTCGCAGCGGCTGTAGGTCTTGGACCTGCTTGTGAATCACGTCCACCAACGTTAAGTTTTCACTAATAAATCCCATGTTGGTGTTGAATTCAGAGTCCGAGATATTCGCCACCTTGTGATGTTCTCGGTGATGTGGTGGCTGTGGGGCTTTCTGAAATGCCCGAGTACAGTCTACAACTCTCGAGTTCTCGGCCATCCCTTCGAAGATGGCCCAGACTGACTCGGCGTCCTTGTTCAAGTAACTGCCGCCACATGCGGCACTGACTAGCCCCTGAACTTCCGACTGGAGTCCTCCGAAGTAGTTCTGTACGAGCACCTTCATCGGGATCTCATGATGCGGGCATCTCTCCTTCAGGTCCTTGAATCGATCCCATGCCTCATGCAATAATTCATGCGGCAGTTGCGTAAAGTCGGAGATCTGGCTCCTCATCATGTTCGTCCTTCCCAGAGGAAAATACTTGCGCAGGAAGGTGGACTTCAGGTCGTCCCACGTAGAAATTTCTCTCCCCAAATGACTTAGCCAATAAAGGGCCTTATCGGCTAAGGCAAAGGGGAAGGTTTTGAGGCACACGGCTTCCTGCGTTACTCCTGGATAACAAGCAGTTCCGCAGATCATCTCAAACTGCTGTAAAAACGTGAACGGCTCCTCTGCAAAATTCCTATAGTACTTGGGAAGCAAGGAGATGAAGGACGGGTTGAGTTCATATGGCCCTTGATTCGGCGGTAGCCGAATCCAATGGTGAAGCGTTCGTGCGCCCGGGTCATACTCGTCCCGTAAAGTTGCGGGAACCGCAGGCGGTAACTGGTTCCCGGCCCCTACTCTCAGTGCGGCTATTTCAGCCCGCAGTTCAGTCTGAACTCTATACTGTTCTCGAATCTGCAAATTCATCTGCTGAAGTGTATCGAGAATGCTTGTAGTGACATCTGCGTTCAGCTCCGGTCTTCCCTCCTAATGTTCCCCAGCTGTTGGCCTCTCGTCTGCTGCTGGTCCTTTCCCGCGAGCCATCTGATCGTCTGTAAAGTAAAAACTCTCGTAAGAACTCAGCGAAAAGTACTCAGGATATCTAGATGATGTATTGAGGCCAGGATCTGCCTCACTAATATGGCCTGGAGGCGAGGGAGTCTGGGTCTGACTCGCCTCGAGATCTGATGTGACCGGCTCGGGAAGAGGGTTATCCTGAGCCTGTGAAGACATACGCTCGACGGTGGACGGTCGAAAGCTCACAGAGTCTGAGCCGAAAAGCCATCGACACGTCATCTTCGATGTCAAGAGAAAGTCGAGAGAGCACGTTTACGATTCAAAATGAAAGAGAGAGAAGTGCGAAAGCCACGGAAACTCACGCCAAACAAACACAAAGCAAACCCCGTTTTCATCAACTCAACCCTGATGAAGACCGTAAGAGTTCGGTCTTTTTATCTTTTTGATTTTAGGGTTGTGATTAGCAAACGTTTTGATTACGCGGGCTGAGCAAGACAATAGGTGCTCGATAGTTTCCCCGAAACACTGTCCCGAATCCTTACAAGAGACCACTCGCTCTCAGCCAGTATGGGAGTAAGTACGGACCGTTTCCAGCTACCCGTGTTACTTGAGGACGGAGCCTTGCGCAGTGTCCTCTAAACCTCCCACTCTGCTAAGTAAACCCGGACCGTTTCCGGCTACCCGAGCTTACCCATTAAGGAATAGTGATCAAATGTATGGACCCCGTAGTATCTCGCGAGAAATACGGGGTTTGGGCTCTATCCTTAAGTGTCTGCTCTCGAGCTCGCGCACTCTGAGAAATATGCGGGGGTTACTCTCCCAAATCACTTGAGTCGATTTACGGCTTTTAGGTCAGATAGATTTAGCAGTCTCGATTTTATTTTTGGTGGTTTTGTAATTTTTTTGGTTTTTTCAGTCAACGTCTATCGATTTTTTTCTTTTTATAAAAAACCCTAAAAGCATACACCTAGGTTACGAGTCCTATGACTAACTACGCGGCGCAAGCAGAGAGAGTAAAAAAACCTAAACAAGCATCTAGAAAACCGCGGAAAGCCGATAGCGATGAAAACCACAGTGGGTGCCCTGATCCTCGGATACACGGTATCCGACGAATCAGGCCCCGAAAAAAATGGGGGGGGGGTTTATCATCTATTACAACTCTCTCCCTTTCTCTCTCTTTTACAAAAAGATACTAACTACTCTGCTCCTCTACAGCCGACTCGTGAAGAAGGAGCTGACCTCTGCTCTTTCAACTAGCTCGGCTTCCGAAGAAGACGGTTGATCCTGCAGGCCCTGCAAAGAAAGTTAGCAAACAAAAGCCGATCGAGAAAGTCGAGAAAGCCGTAAGAAAACGAGAAAGAAACTCAGAAAATAGAACACGAAAAAGTCGTATGAAAAACCGTACGAAAAACGAAACAAAGAGAGGAGAAAAAATAAACTCACGAAGAAATGAAAAATAAAAAAGAATCTAATGCCTCCCCGGCAACGACGCCATTTTGATGAGGCTTGAAAAATCGGTTTCGCGGCTTTTTAAAAGGAAACTCGGTCGATGTAGCAAAAAGCCGTGAAATAAATTCGATCTTTCGAACCTATCAAACAATTTCGGTTTTTCTTCGGAAAACCGTCACTAATTATTTTACCAGGCAAGTGTTCCCGGGTCGAATTCAAGGAGGCAGAATAGATTCCTTCGATTTTTTTATCTTTGTAATTTTTTTAACTCTTCTCAAAGTTATCAAGGCAAGAAGCTTTTTTGTTGATTTTTATTTTTATTATTTTTATTTGATTTTACTATTTTCCAATTTTTATTTAATTTTCAAAAAGGGATATTTTTTCAAAAATATTTATTTATTATATAATAGGTGGATATTATATAGGTGGTAAAATATAGTAGAGTGATCGGGGTTCGAGCCGCGAGCTCGAACAACTCAAGAAAACAAAACAAAACGAAGCAAGATTCGTCAAAATCAAAACACGTCGAAAACACGACAAAATCTCACGAAAACTTGATACTAAGTAGGTGGGGTAGTTGCATAACTACCCTAAAGAAACCATCAAAGAAGGTCACACGAGGTCAAAACAACCCCTACAGTCCAGAGGCATAAGCGCAAGAAAAAGCTATTTAAAATGTTTTCAAAAAGGTCCTCAGGGGCTGTTCTGTAAGCAAAATATAGAAATGTTTACATTTAGGTCCCTGCGGAGGGACCTAATGTAAATAGTGAAAACTTGGGGGGCGGAGTAAAATTTCTGAAAGCTGCTGGATTAAGTTTGCAAATTTCACACCCCTTCAGAATCGGCGGCTGAGATTAGAACGTATGGGCGCTGATCGGCGGTTGCAGGTGCGCCACGTGTCGCGCACCTGTGCCTCCCCTGTTCTTGGGCGGTTGAAGTCGCTGGCGAAGGGGTCTTCTTCTCCGAATTTTCACGGCCAACCGACGAAGGCTTTGGCGCTCCGGCGGGGCCAGAGGGGTGGCGCCTCCTCCTCTCGAGCTCGCCCGCGGTAGGGGGCGGTCGACAGTGTCTTGAAGCAGCGGCGGCGTTGCGATGAAGATCACGACCTCATCCACCTGGAGGTTGTCCAGAGCCGGCGACCCATCTTTGGAGATGAATCCCGATGAAGATCGAAGTCTTCCAGATCCTGAGGATGGTTCCAGAGTGATGATGGATCCGCAAGTAACAGCATGCTATGCTCGATTCTCCAAGGAATCAGCCGATGGATGATAAAATATGGATCAAAACTTGACGAAAAACTTTGTTTCAGATGAACTTATGAAATGCGTAAGAACGATGATGGATTGTGAACTATTCGATGCGATTCTAATCGAAACGAAAGTGGGACTTGGGTGCACGCCTAACTAAGATGATTTAGCTACCTAAAAACGTGATTAGCGTTGCTAATCAACGTACGAGTATCGAGGAGAAAATCCGAGAAAATGGATGAAAAGGTCTGGGGAGAGTCAAGGTTTATTACCTGGACGAAGTGCTCGATGACGACCCTTGATCGGAGCTCCGACGCACGCATGGGCGGCTATGCAAGGCTGGCGTTGCCTGGGAACCTCCTCCGATGATTCCTCCTCCTCGCGAGCTCCTCCAAGGTGCTGTCACCACTACAGGTCGGCTGGAACGAGGCTCGGAAGTAGGGGGATCGGGCTTCTGGAACTGGGGGGTTTCAGAGAGCTGGAAAGTTGGTTGGCGATGGCGGAAGTTGAGGGCCTTATATAGATCGTTTGCTTGGGCACCAAGCTTAGATCCAAGGGTGGCGAGGTAGAGGGTAGTTAGGAGAAGGGATCGGAGGGTTTAGATCGGTCAGAAGTCTCTAGAATCACGCGAGAGAAATAGGGGAAGTCGACAGGTTGGTGCAGCCCGACGCAACTGAATCTTGAGGAAGATGACCCCAGGTTCTGACAAGTGTCAGCACCTGGTTGGCCCAGAGGTGGAATTAGCTTATAAATTAAGTATTAAATAGTAAATTACGTTTTTTTAAATAAGTTTAAATACAAAAAGTGTAGATAAATTAATTATCTAATTTATGGACTAATTACTTTTAATAAATAATAAATATTATTTAAAATATAAATATTATATTAATAAATATGTATTTATAAATAGGTTTTAGATTTTTAATTTTATAAATAAATAAGTAAAAATTAATTTTATCATTTCTTAATTATTAGAATATTTAATAAGGCTTATACAAATTTTTATAGATTTTAATAAATTAATTTACATATTTTAATAAATAAGATAAGTAACTAGGTAGTTCATTTATACCTATATTTTAGGGTTTTTGATTTTATTAAAATAATAAATACGGTCCAAAAATTATAAAATAATTTATGGTGAAACTACAAGATCATTAAATAATTTAAAAATTATAAAATGAAGAAAACTATAAATAATGTGTTTTACATAAAATAAATAGCCCAGAAACCCCGTTGTATTTTGGTCCCAAAACTGACTTTTTGCAAATGGACTCCGAATTCGATGAAACCACCTTTATTAATTAGATAATATTATTTCATGAACTTTAAAGGTGAGTAGAGTGAAATTGGAGTTCGTATGAGGAAGTTATGATGTTCAGAAGTTGAGATTTTGACAATTTATAGGCTGAGTTTCTTCGCATATATACAGGGTAATATTTTTAACTTATTTTTATATTTTTATATACATTTTTAAGAATAATTAGAAAAAGAGTTTAGTGAAAAATATGATTATATGGATTAATTAAAAATCTTTGAAGTTTTGCATTTATTATATAAATAATGGAGAATGTATGGAGTGTTATTAAATTATTTTTTTATGTTTTCTTTCCTTATCTCACCCTACTTTTTGGTTTGTCGACCAATCCATGCTGACTTGGTCTCGGGGGTTGGGCTATAAATATATCTTATACCTATATTTATATTTAAGTCATATTGTATATATATACATATATTCAATCTTCCTTTTCTTTCTTTTCTTATTCTTTATTTATTTACAAGATTTTAGTGGTTAAAAGTGAATATTTACACATGAATGGTGATTTGTTAAAAGATGAGAACTAATGAATATTTACATGCATTTGTTAAGGGTTTTAAGACAAAATGTGACAGAAAAGTTAATGAATCATGGATTCATCACTTACACTTTGGAGTGGAAAGGGTCCTGGAAGGACTATTTGCCTTTGGTGGAATTCACGTACAACAACAGATATAACTTCAGTATTGGCATGGCACCATTCGAAGCCCTATACGGGTGGAGATGCCTCACACCTCTCAATTGGCGTGAGGTAGGTGATCATGCTCTTTATTCTGTGGATCTCCTGGAGGAGACTGCGAGAGCTGTTGATCTTGTGAGACGAAGGCTTCTAACGGCACAGAGCTGCCAGAAGAGCTATGCAGATCGTCGAAGAAGAGACTTGGAGTTCCTGGTAATCCAATTCTTTCCTCTTCATCCATTCAATTATGACATATATATATATGTTCAACTTAATCTCATACTAACAACATTCCTATAAATTATAAGTTGGAGTCCGTGTATCTCCCATGAAGGGAGTGCAGAGATTCGGTGTTCGTGGCAAGTTGGCACCGCGATATGTTGGATCTTTTGAGATTGTGGCTCGTGTGGGGAAGGTTGCATACCGAGTAGCCCTTCCTCCATATCTTTCAGCTATCCACGATGTCTTCCATGTATCCAACCTGAGGAAGTGTGTGCACGACCCTCGATACGTCATCAGTTATGAGAATCTTGACGTTGAGCCAGATCTGACTTATGAGGAGAGGCCGGTACAGATACTTGACCATGCTGTGAAGAAACTTCACAGCAAAGAGATTTCATTGGTCAAGGTTTTGTGGCACTGTCACGGAGTCGAAGAGGCGACATGGGAAACCGAAGCCGACATGCGGGCACGATACCTGCAACTTTTCTGAGGTATTAATCAAAACAAACATTTATAATTAGATATATGTTAAAATATATGGCTTGTTTTCTCTTTAAGGTTTTTATGGGTTCAAAATCCTTTGAGGTTTTTATGGCCATATGTGAATCAAACAAAATACCTTAACCTTGACTCGAGTCTCGAGGACGAGACTCCCTTTGAGGTTTTTATAATTGTAACATCCGGAATACACAAACCCGAACTCGACATGATTTGGGTTCGATTAACCCAATAAAATTGTTGGTCAATAGCAAACAACCTAAATCGATCAATTGATTGTGAATCGAAAGTCGTTCGGGCGAAATCGACCGAAAATCGGTTGCATCGTAATGCGCACCGTGAAAAGCCGTGATTCAAATTCAAATACCGCAAAACAAACCGAGACCGTCATTAGATCCGATTCGATGATACAAAACCAACGGAATCGATCGTTCGTTGATCGGAGGTCGTTTGATATTTTTAAACCATAAAATTTGATCTTAAACAAAAACCGTATCCGAAAATTTCAGGCATTCAAAACCCGATCGAAAGTATATCAATATTATACTCATTTCGATCGTCGTTGAAAGACGATCAAATCGAGTTGTCGCACGTCGAAATCCGACACCCGGTGCGCGAATACGGTTGATTTTTATGAATGCCCAATAAATAGGAATTTGGTAATAATTATGTAAAAAAGCATAAAAATGGAAACAGTAACAGGTTGAACTGTTCCAGCCGTTTGTTTTTTTTTCTTAGCCTCCACTTGGATTTTCTTTCTCCTTACACTTGGGTTAAAATCCCTTTCCACTTGGCCAAACTTAACCCTCCTCGTCTCCTATATAAAGACACCAACCCCCTTTCCATCCCTCAAAATATTCTAAGCCCTTCCGTAATCACAGCAAAAGGGTTGCTGTTGTATTTCCTTCTGGTGTAGATTGATGTTTCAAGAGGGAGTACATACGGTTGCTGCTCCTGTACCTCTATTTCTTGCAACTGCAGCAGGAGCAGTGGCCAAAGTTGTTGTTGTTGGGTTCTGGAGCCAATAGAACTGCTGCTCCAGATTCCCAGCCGAAGTTTCATGTGATTACCTCCAACTTTTGGAAGAAATTAAGGTACAATCCCTCCCATTCTCCTTGCTGTCATGCATGCACCTTAGACATGAGTATATCCACAATCCTACATTCTTTGTTGCAATGCATATGCACAACACTTCTCTCTTGGTTGATTGAGTGGATCTTTCATATATAAATTCTATTACAAATCTTTCATATTACTAAATTTGTGAAATTCTATTAAAGTTTCTCCTCCTCTATTTACATCTTGAAAGAAATAAGGTCTGGTGACACAAGTGAGTGGTTCATATGAGAGATTTTGTTGGTATCATTAATTACGGACTGCATGTAATAGTATTTTCCATGATTAATACCCACTGACTAATTCCATCAGAAATCTGGAATCTATCCCAGATTATTAACATCTGAAAAAAATTGTGTTATAGACTGACTCATCTTAATCGAAGACTCAGAAAATAAGTATATATAGTAAAATTTGTTAGAAACCAAAATAAATAACTTCGGAGGACACTTGGACTTAGTTTCTGATTGCTGGAAATTGTCTTGAACCTTAAATTTGGGCATGAAGTTATTAGTTATATTAATAAAGAAGTTCCATCAGATTATTTGGTTATATTTGGTCAAGCAGTTCTATAGAAACTGGATGGTAGGAATACATCTAGTTGATCTCAAGAAGATTACAAAAAAAAAGCCTTGTAAGTCTATTTTTGTTATAGTTTCCATTTTTATGTCATCATCCAGATTCTTTGTGAATATATGTTCTTGACTTGGGTCTTTTATGAGACATTTGTTCTGAGTTACTGATGGGGAGTTGCTGGTATATCGATGGTTTCTTGGCAGGAGGCTTCTCAATGGGTTGAGAATGATAGCCTGGAAGTGTTTCATTCAAATTAAACAAACAATTCTTTGATCGTCAAATAGATGATGTGCATCTGGGGTGGTAATGATGGCCTTCTAAGGTTGTCGAGGAAGATGTGTGCAGCGACCTTGGTCTATTGAGCATTCAAGGAGTTGTATAGTTTACATAGACCCTTTCAAAGTGAGCTTGTATTATTTTCATGAGATCAGCACACAGTGAAACATAAGTCAGGAGATGCGGGGACTCGTGATTACTAGATCGATGATTATATTGGGTTCACTCTCTGCATCTCTATCCATGTTTGTTTACTTTGACGACATATCATGGAATGAGGGCTAAGGATGATTGCAAGCGTGGAGCACATGTTTTTAATTCGGGTCTACCCAAATAAAGAGTAACAATGTTCTTATAGGTGCTACCTCTCTTGAGTACAGTGAATGGACTGTTCATAAGGATGGGTGCATGAATATAGAATTATGAGGATTTTTTAAAAAAAAACATATAAGGCCCTATCTGCATTTGGGACTCTCAACCCAAGTATCTATGCATATGATTATAAAATATTTTGAAAATGAAAGTCCACTATCATTCAAATTCTAAAAAGGGGTTCTCTATATAAGTCATTAATCATATCAAAGATATAACACCATCCCCATTAAGAATGTTGTAAAGACTACCAATGTGTAGGTGCATATTCGGTAACTTGCTTGAAATCTCCATATCCATCTCTCATAATTACTGTCCAAACAAAGTTCCCTTCTTGCAAAAACAAGCCATTTTACGTTTAGAGCATTCATCAATATATGCTCGGTGGCAATATATTCTTGATGCTTGATTTGGATATATGATCGGATTGGATAGCATGAGTTAGAATTTAAATTCTAAATCAAGAATGATTAATAATAGTGCCGGTCATGGTGGCTTCTACACCTGACCGTGCGAGGGCGCGGTGACCCTCAACTGGGAGGGAGAATAGGAAGCCCAGTTTGGGCAGCGGTCGCCAAGCGCGCGGGTTTAGGATCCCAGTCCTTTTTCGGTTTTTACGCGAGCTCGCAGTGTTTTTACGCCTCGTTGGGATCCAGACTTTAGACCATTCCGCTGACCCTTTATTTTAGGATACCCAGGCGGGGGATCCTTGGTTTTCAGTTTTAGGTACGAGCTCGGTTGCCCGTTATTAGTCGGGCTATTTTTCTAGAGTGACTTTTCCGGGAAGTCCCTCTCACTCGTCTCAGTGGCGTAGTTTGGGAGTAGACCTATCCCTCTATTGGACCGTCCTTCCAATTAGGGGGCGAGACATAAGAGCCCTTTTGTTGGCTTCTTCACCGCTTGAGTTTTTCTTTCGCCAACAGACTTGGCGATTCTACATCCAGATCATCCATATCTATATCTACATCATCTAGAGTTACATTTGAGACTGTTGCACTGAGGTTTGAAGGGATTGATTCTATGTCCAGATCATCCATCTCTATATCCACATCATCTAGAGTTACATCTGAGACAGTTGCTCTTAAAATTTTAAGGGATTACAATTAAAGTTGAGTAAATGGAAGAGACGATAATCTGATTCGAAACCTCATTAAGCTAGTGGACGTGTTGGGAACTTAGTTAGGATGCATTATACTACACCGCATGCCTACGGAGGCACCCCAACCCTAAGACATTCTCCAAGTCTTAGAGTCATAGTGTGAGGTTACACACTAACCAAGACCACAGACTATCCGCTAGACTTAAGAATTAAATAAATCATTATATCTTCTCATCTTATCTTTTCCATCATCAAAATCCAAAAATATGATCTCTGAGTAATATGAGAATAAAATATACATACTTATGATCAGTTAGTCACCATAGAAATATACTTATGTGGGAAATGTTGGGATAATGGTCGATCATGAGAGGTGATTGCTAGAAATTTGGAAACCTTTTTCAATTGCAAGTAGAATTAAATTTTAATTTGAGTTGCTCATGCCTCTCTACTTGCTTTCTTTTGATCACAATAAATGCCTGTTATTTTTATACATTTTTGGGAGGTACCAACGCCTGCTAACGCCTCTTCTTTCCTAACATGTTTGGCATGCAAACAGCCTGCTGATCAGTAGCAACTCAGTGGGTATACATGGTTCCAGGAGAGAAAGTCTATACTAGACGGTATGTGATTTTTGTTATAGTTTTTAGTTCAATTGATATTGTAAATGCTTCTTCTCTTCAGTCAAATTTTTGGGATGTTGTGTGTACAGACAGACATTGTACATGTCGTAAAATCATATGGAAATTAATGAATTAAGATTTTGGTGCCAATTGTCTCTATTAACTTGTAGTTATGAATATAAATGTGAATGTCAGATGCCAATGTTTGCAATGAAAATTTTTTTCCATGTTTTTCTATAAATTATGCGTTCTCTAGTGAATGGAAAGCTGTGAAGGTAGCGTAAACAAGTACCCGTATCCTCGGGGGTCTACAACTGGAGAGCAAGTCTCATCGCAAGCGATGTCTTTTCTTCGGTGTGTAGCTCATGGCTACGAATAGTGCTTTGAAGGTCTCTACCTTCTCATCAGGTTCCCTCTTTCTCTTGAAGATCCATTTACACCATAATGAGTCTTACCCATATAATAGGATCCTCGAGGGTCTATATACAATATTTGTATATGAAGTCTACTTTAGACTTTATTGCTAATATCCATCTTTCCATGATATGATCTTTAGAATCATCATCACATGAAGTTAGATCATTGTCAGATTCAATTGACATATGGAATCCATCCTCAAACTTATTTGAAGAGGTATTAATGTTTCATTTTTAATTGTCTATTTAGTTTCCAATTTCAGGAGCCTCATTATCTTCTCAAGGTTAAATGAGTTCATTTACTTCATTTTCATCTTGATTCTCAAGAGAGTCATCCTCTAAGAATCACATTCTCAGAGATGAGATCCTTTAAGAATCTCAAGGTCATAAAGTAGGTATCCAATACCATCTCCTAATGAAGTAGCACTCTCTGGTGCTAGATTCCAGCTTTCTAGCATGGAACCTTGTAAGGATATATAATGTAGTCTCTACCACATATATATACCTGGAAACTAAGAGATAATTATGCTAAGATTAATCATTGATCAAATCATGTCACACATGATCAATTGTATCTCCCTACAACTCTATTGAGTTAAGGTTCATTAGGAGGATTGAGATAAGAATGATATTCATATCTCCATAAGGTATTCTTTGAATTCATTTAATATGTACAAGCTACCTTGGTTAGATCAATTTCATTTCATCTTCCTTCAAACTTTGGTTCTAAACCAAAATTTGTGAAATCTTTGAACATTTCAAAGGTTTCTTAGGTGAAGAGAAGAAATCTCATATCATACATACTCATCAATAGATATCACATATCCATAATGTTTACTATGATATAGATGATTCACATACAACAATATGTATGAGATCCTGAATACCTTGACGTCTTACACCTTTCCCAAAGAAGGGTGTATTGGACATTTTACTTTGAATACAATATTCATAAGTATGCAAGTTTTGAAATTTTAGACATTCTAACATTTCATCTCTAACTTGTCCATTGATCTCATCAACAGACATATGTCCAAAACATGATGCCAGATCATTGTCAAATGATCTTCATCCTCCTATTGATCATTAAAAGTTTAATTTTCAATACTAGAAATCTTAATGAACCATTCATTAATTTTTTAATTTAGCGGGGTCCACTAGATGTTAGATTACTATCTGAAGTATATATATCATAACTCTCTATGATAGGTTTATTCCAGAATTCATGTTTATTTCCAACATTTAAAAAATAAACTATGAGTGTATTCTAATATCCAGGTTACAGGGACATTCTCTAAGACTATGGGCTCCCACTGAAAATATGAAGTCTACTGATCCAATAGAGGTTCTGCAACAATTGCATTAACATCCATGTAGATGACTATTAAACTTTAAGATCACATTTCTAATATTCTAATACATATGCAACTAATTGTAAGTGTCATTAGAAGATTGAGATACAATTATTAGACTTTATCTTATCAAATAAGTAAATCAATTTCAATGATTATATCTAGATTATTCTGATGTACTATCTGATTACTTCTCTAAGGATTCTAGACAGATTTGATAGTCATATTATCAACACATCAACTTATTGCAGTATTGGCATACATCCAATTCTTTGGATGTCATATGGAAGTCACAGAAGTATAGTCAACTCTTTGACTATACTTCTTACTTGGGTCCTACCATGCTTCCACTGCGCTCCCTTTATCTATAAGCAATCATTACTCAAGACAAAGGATATCTTATGTTGAAATCTAAAATTTCAATATAAGAGTATTTTAACATTTATACATGCTTCATTCAATTCATATAATATGAATATTATGAAGCTTCATGAATGACTAGAGTATAGATAGTAGAATGATGACACTCATCGTATCTATATCCATTTAAACTCTTAAAACTTAGGTTCAGGTAGGTACTCAAACAATTGAATACACCATCTCCAATAGAGCCACCATTCTGCATAATGCAGAGAACCATGTCATTCATGATTATATGTCGAGAGCACATATGTATGCTAGAACATCTTCTTAGATTTTATAAGGATTATTTGATAATTACGATCATTATCGACATGTCACTTCAAAAGTACATTCGATGAGATCAAGAATTATAGAGACATACAAACCCTAGGGTTTTAGTCCTATTGTCTATTTAATTATCATTCCTCATTATTATGAGGAAACTTGCATATTGCAACCACATACATTATGTGTCCAACTGCAAGTATAATATCTGGATCATGGGTCCAATCCAGGATATTCTACTGGTTATTATTGAGTATAACATTGAGTGGGATTAAAGAAGGATTATCTGAAATAAGAAATTTGCATAAACATATATAAATATATAATTTACTTTGATTTAGGAATTTTTATATCAAAGTTGTCTTGCCTTGTCAACAATGAAAGTTCATTCCCTTAATCACTTTCAATGTAAGAGATATACTTAACATTATATCTCAGCAATGTCTGGGATCTCCTTCCTTATCTTTGTTACATCCCAATAATATGAGAATCTGCAACTCGGATAAAAAGAAGCGGGAACACATTCCACCTTGCAAGTCCAACTTGTTTTTTTCCAATTCGGTCATTAACACCCGGGCCCACCACCTCTAAGGTGATGTTGACCCGTCATTAATTGAACCAACCGTCAATAGGAATAGTACTCGTTATGCGCAATCTAATATCGCCCCAATAATATGAGGATCCGATATTGGGGTCACTACGCATACGGCCTTACTCTTTTGAGAAGCAAAGAACCCGATCCAGATGCGCTTGCATATAGGAGCTGTCACTTCGGACAAGCGTCTCCTACATACAATCCCTGACGACGGATCCCTTCGCCTTGATGGGAAACCATGGATGTCACTTATGTGATCCTCCATATCATATTCAAATTCTAATTAATTATCATGCATCATATTCACATAATTAATTCTTCCAAGGAAAATAACACATCTATTATAATAGAGTATTTTAATTGGATATAATTAACTTAATCACGTTAAATTAATCATCAATCCAGTTCAATCAACAAACTTGGTTTTACTTGAATATATGGTATTATCTTAAAGTACATATTAATTCGAGTTTTAATAATTAGAAAATACATCATGATCTCTCAGGCATCATTCGTTCCCTACCCGCTGTCATGGCTAGTACCGGCATGAGTGGGGCGGACCGCAACCGGTGCGACCCGCTACGCCAGCGATCCCCGACTAGACACCATATCTGCCTCGGGAAAAAATAATACCGAACCAATCACTTTGTACTTGAGATGATCATCGGTTCTTCAACCGAAATTAGACCATATAGTAATAATCAAAACAATTTTGATTATAAGGAAATTTGCTAACCAAATTCCCAATCCTATTCAAGCAAGGAGTTCGATGATTATGTTTCCAATTATGATTTAGATCAAATCTAATCAATTTATTGGTTGAGTCCAAGTCAATTAAAGAAATAATCATAATTCAATATTTCTCAAAAATTTTCCATAATTATTTCATGAAATAACAATTAATTTCACTAATTGACAATCGCATGGTTCTTGATTAGGACTGTAATTTCAGCAATGACACCTACTTACTAAAATTAACATATCTCAATCAATTTAAATCCAAATTAGACAAAATGAATTTTCAAAGATTGCTAATTTGATTTAAGACAGAATGTAAGTAATATTTCACGCATTTCGAGGTGGATCAAAACAGTAATTAACTCATTAATCATGTAATGATTCGCAGTTCCCGCAACAGGGAATACATGCTCATTAAAACAACCATATCTCGAGCAAATGGAATACAAATTATGTAAACGCAGATCCTATGGTTTCATTATTTAATGGGGAACAAAATTCAAGTTTTATTTTTGTGTTTAAACAATTTAAACAGGGCCGAAAATAATCACTAAACAGAGATGCGAAAATGAAATGCGATAAAACTTTCGTAACCCTAACGTGCCCAAGTCACCTTTGGTTTTATGGATCGTATCCAAAACCTTCGACCTAAGGCTCTGATACCACTTGAACGATATGGGATAATCCTCAAGCGCATCACGGAAGCGTGAGCATCGTATCGAATATGACAAGGAATGACTAGTCGCACTAGTTGTTCTATGCAGTGGAATTTAAAATTTTTCATGCGATAAAATCACATGATCCAAGAACACTTCTCGGATCGTTTCGTCTAAATCACAAACAAGTAATAGGATTACCTCTTGAAGCGTGGTTGCGATCGAGTCTCTAAACGAAGAGACCTCCTATCTCAAGTCCGATCCGACGGAGGAGACGCTTGCGAGCGTGGGGATGAATCGCGTGCTTCTCGCAATCTATGTTGATGATCCAAGAGGCGGATCTCCCGATCTCGACACACGAGATCCGACGTCTTATTCACGAGCGAGGCGCACCGAAGGAGACGGAGATCCATGAGCAAACGATCGGGCATCATAACGACAATGCTGCGGCGATGGAGACTCTCTCTAGGGCATCCATGGTGGATGACCATGAGAGAGGATGAGAGAGGGCTGACGTGCAGAGAGAAAGAGAGAGAGAGAGACTTATGTTCTCTTGTATGTAAAGAAGATCAAAGAGGTGCCTCTCCTTTTATAATATTTTGGGATCCGTGGATCTCAATCCATGGACAACACAAATCCAATGGCTCTCATTGATTGTGTTTCTTTTAATGGCTAAGATTTGTGTTGGTAAAAACCAACAACAATTACTTTAATTTAGATTAAAATATATTGATAAATCAATATAATTCAATCCCAAAATTAAATCAACAACATATGGAGATAATGGAAAGGAGAATGCCTTCTTCCATGTATATGGAGTGGAGGGCCACCCTTTCCTAACATGAATTGGTGGCCGTCCCTTCCATCCAATATTGAAGGAGGCTCTCAAATATAATCTTCTTAGATTACATAATTCCATGCATCTCCTATTTTGCAACAACAATTGTTGTAAATTATTATACAAAAATAATTCATAATTATTTTGAGAATTTTACAATCTTGCCATTGGAAATTTGTGAATCATATTCACAACCCAAAATAAAATGTAAATTACATTTTCAATTTAATGTCCAATGTGAATCTAATTCACATCAATAGTTAATTGACAAATGTAAATTACAAATATCTCTCTCTTATATATCCTAAATCACATTTATAATATATATGATTAATATGGATAGTGCTATCCACATTATTCATATCCATGATAATTAAATCACATTTAATCATCTTGGATCTCTATTCTCATGTGCCCAAACAATGTGAATCACATTCACATTATCTACATCTTTGATAATCAAATCACATTTAATTTTCTTAGATAACTCTCTCTATATATATATGAATCAAATTCATATTATTCATGATAATTAAATCACATTTAGTTATCCATTTTCTCAATGCTCGGATATTTATATCAACATTGAAATTATCCTGAACTCTTTCAAGGATAATGCGCTTTCTCCGCGAATACTTGGAGATAAGGACAGGGCGATTGTATTGTTCCACGTATAGTGACTTGGATATTGAGATCACATCTCAAATCCAAATCTCAGACCTCCCATAGATGCTTGATTAAATCAAGTCCGCAAATCTAATCTTCTCATTACCTCTTAATCACATTCAGACCAATGTCCAACATTTGGACTAAGATTAGATTACTTCTCTAGTGAGAGGAGTCACTAAAATCCAGACCCGTTTCATCACTCCCTAGGAATGGAAGCGTCATGGTTATACAATCATTTATGATCACATCACCCTCAGGTATTCCCAATACCTGTACATCCTGCATACTGGAAGACCCAGAATAATCCTGAAGTATAAGATCAATTTTACACCGTCTACTTCAAAGATTTATCATTAAGTTTATCATTCGATCATTGGGAGTTGGTATCGATCATATACTTTTCAAAAGCATATATCATACCTAGGTGTTAATCATATACTTTCCAAAGTATATATTACACCTACAAATTCAATCAAGCTTCCAAAGCGAGATGACCGTGCACAGAATTTGATCTTCCTAATATCTCATGAGTGAGCTCATGTCTTCCGGTTCAGTAATGAACCTTTATGATCCCTTTGAGAGATCGTATTACTCATATGCCCTTGCATGCACACCAGCGCGCCGGTGTATAGACCTTGATTAGGTCATCAACCTATTGGTCTGCCAAATGTACATACTCAGACAGATAGTAACACATCTGTCTCTGGTAAGAGGATGCGTTCCTATATCATGATAACATACGATATAGGACTTTGGTTATCTCGATCTCGTTAAGTCAACTCTTTGACCTAACTAATCTGACACCTCCGAATATCTATTCCTATGCAAAGGACCTGCATTAAGAGGTCGGTCAGATATCAACCTAACTGAGAAAGGATTGCCATCTTCTACTCAGGCTGGAGATCATCTCTTAACAATCATTTTATGGTGCTTGATGAGTCCTCAATCTAACTCTTTAGATGTTTATCCAAGCACCATCCTCTATGATTCAATATTTCAATCAACAGCTGTATGATCATCAAGATGGTCATGGTACATAACCTTAATTGTACTAAGGGACCTAATATGCAAATTATGTATTCTTCATTTCAGATTAGGGAATGATATTCGTAATAACATTTATTGCATAATGGCTCACCGTGGGCTCACATGTCCAACATCACACTATGAAAAATTTGGACCATGTGATTGAAAGAAGGTTGAGGTAAGTTTCCAAAGTAAAAGAAAACTGATTCAGATTCATGACACACTCAACCATTGAAGCTATCCATTTGCGGAGGAGAACAGTGGAGATTTATAGATATAGAAGGAAAAACCTTCATATGATTTTTATTGATTTCAAGAAGGCTTGTGATTCCATTCCACATGAGATATTGTGGAGAGTTTTAGAGAAGAGACAAGTGCATGCCCTATACATTAATCTCATAAAGGATATGTATGACATGACTTTTATCTTGTGTAACGATCCAGTCTGGGAAGACTGACTATATCAACATTGGTTTACATCACGGTTCAACTTTGCATCCATTTCTTTATACTTTGATTATAAACGAGTTGATAAGTCACACTAAGGATAAGATACCTTGGTGTATGTTATTTGGTGATGATATTGTGTTGATTGATGAGACTAGAAATGTAGTAAATGAGAAGCTTGAAGTCTGGTGACATGCATTGGAGACTAAAGGATTTCGTACAAGTAGGGATAAGAATAAATATATGGAGTGCACTTTTTATGGTAGCATTGTTGAAGGAATCGAGGTGAAGATTGATGATAATACCATTCAGAAGAAGGATTCTTTTAGATACATGGGATCTACATTGCAACATAATGGGTGAATTGATGGAGATGTTACTAATAGAATAAATGCAGGTTGGCTAAAGTATGAGAGGAACCTCTAATGTTCTCTGTGATAAGAAAAGTCATTTTAAAATCAAAGAGAAGTTCTACAAGCAACTGTGAGGCCTATTATGCTCTTTGGATCTAAATGTTGGCTTGTGAACCACATACATGTGCCAAGAATGAAAGTAGTAGAAATGAAAATGTTAAGGTGGATGTGTAGACACACACGTAAAGACCGGATTTGCAATGATACAATCAGAATGAAAGCTGGTGTAGCTCCGATCAAGGATAAGATGCAAGAAAAACATTTAAGTTGGTTTGACCATTTTCAAAGGAGGACAACTGATGCACATGCTAGGAGATGCAAGTTTTTGGATGTTGAGTCGGCCATTAGAGGGAGAGGAAGGCTCAAGAAGTGTTGGAATGAGACTATACGAAGGGATCTTAGTTTATTGGATCTATGCCTAAGAATGACCCAAGATAGATCTGAATGGAGGCAAAAAATCCATGTAGCCGACCCTACTTGATGTGGAAAAAGGATTTGTTGTTGTTGTTAACTCATCATCTTACAACTACGATTATTTATTTATGTACTTTAATTTTAACTTACAATACCATGCTATAGATATTATACTAATCCTAATTATGAGTATTGTACCATGTCCATGAGCAAATCGATACATTTTCTAACTAGCCATTATAGTAACAACTATGGTGGGAAAATTTATATAGACTACCATATCTATCACAATAAATTATTATCAACATCATTTAATTCAAAGATCAAATTGTTACATTCATTGCTTATTGACTGAATCAGATAAAATTACATTTTTGTAATCACATAATTACTAGAGAGTGGTGTTAAAGGTGTGAGAGATAAGAGACATTGAATGAATGATTTGAAACACTGGTGCCATCACTTGAGTATTTGCAGTTGCAGAAGAAGGGAATGAGGCATTAGAACAACCATCTATGAATTTGCGGCATCGATAGGAGGGCTCGAGGCATTATACAATAATTGGTACCAAAACCAACTACAATAGTATCGAGTGTTGCCACTAAAACCAATGACAAAGCTATAATTTTGTGGTAGGTGAACATATCGAGAGATTTTTTGTACATTTTATTATCAGAAAAATTCCTTTTAAGAAAACTATTTGATATAATTCGAATCTATATATAATTATATATAATTTATATAAGTATTAATTATTATTATTATTTTAATTTTACTTTAAAATCTTTTTAAAAATAAAAAGAACCGTTCTTTTTGGCTATTTTCTGATTTTTGGTATTTATCATTATATCTTATTATATATCACTTATATTCTATATATACTTATATACTCTTATACACCTTAATAGATTATATATAAATTATTGCTTATATATTATTAAATTTAAAAATATTTAATTAATTAAAAAATTACAAAATTTAAAAACTAAAACAGAATTATTTTATTGAAAACCCACATACACATTGATTGATTTTGTGCACGCTTGTATGCACATTTGCACTATTTATTTATTTAAATAATTCCTGCTACATCCAATCTTCATGTTTTCGACACCCTACCTGCTTGTCGCTATACATACTTGTTTTGTAGGGTAATAATAAATTTTGATTTAAACCTTGCTTCGATTGATTGAGTCTATTATTGTGTGGGTTGATTTTTGAGATTAGCTTGGGATCATTGTGCGAGGTCATTTTGATGACTTCAATCTCATCTTGTGAGATCGTGCGACTCTCTCCCCTAGTTCCCAGCCCTTTTCAAATGGCATCATTGCTGGTGAGCAACATATAGTGTAGTTTTTCTTATATACTTGTGTACATTATTCTTCTCTTAGTTTTTCTCTTTATTTCAATAATTATTTGATCTGTTATGAACCATATTTCTTTGATTAACTTTCTTGTGAGAGACCACATGGCGATGGGTGCTTCCTAGGAGGTGGATGTACCTGAGCAGCAAGGAGGTGGGCTCTTCTACTTGTGAGTCGGCCAGGCGAGAGCAAGGGAGAAGAGCAAGGAGCGAAGGAGAAGAACATCATAGTCACTTAGTTTGTCATTTATTTTTTGAGGAGAATGCTTCATTTTATTTTTGTATAATTATTTGTAGTAATTTTGGACTTGGAAACTTCACACCTAATGAGATCCAGTGCCTGGTTGTCTGTTCACCTGGGGGCTTCGTCACAGTTTTTCACGATTCCTCACTTTTTTTGGTTTCTCGTGATTGAGCTTTTCGCCTTTATTTTTCCTTATTTTATGTGATTGAAGTCCCTAGATCTAGGTTGCTTGATACAGTGGCTAGGTCTAAAGCCCTAATAGAAGCATGTACTATAGTCTCTTTCACTTGGACTTAGTCAGATAATTAATTGTCAATCACTTGGATTTGGATCCACGAGCCGTGAGAGACTCCATATAATGCTTGCAGGACCCGTTGTGGAGGATACCAAGGAGTCTCAAAGATTGGACACCTGGAACCATTTTTGAGTAATTCATATTTGGTTCTTCCTGATAATAACAATTTGTGTTTAGGACTCTTTATCGCTTGCATATCACCATATAGTATAAATATTCAATGTTGCATTGCATTCGGCATGGAGAGCGCTGAGAAGTACTGCAAGTCTTCTTACTTCGCATATATTATTTGACACGAGAGTGAGATTTCCACCCTCGTGTCCACTTGCATTGCATTTTCATTATATCCTTCTGTTTTACATCACTTAGGTTTAAAAATAAAATACAAGAAAATCATTAGGAGGCTTTCTATGAAAAATACTCAAAACAAGTAAAAATCCAATCATTAAAAAACAAGGGGACTACAATTAAAATTCCGACCTTAATAAAAATCATAATGGACATCTTTGTTTTGGGTTCATAAAGCCCACATTGCTTTCATGTACACTCCAGAATGAGCGAGGCATGATCCCCTAAGGATTAGATCCAAAAACCTAATCCGTGGTAGCCTTGACTATCACCTAGGTTGGCAAAGTATTGGAGCTTCTATCATACGTGGGCGAGTAGGGCCTTTTAGATGATGGTGTTCCCACCTTGTATGAATCGTCCTACTTGGTATGAAGTATTGAGCATAGACCACACCTTCACGAGGGGGTCTATCTCATTATCCCACGACCGAGTACCTCGCTTGTGAGGGAAGTATTAGTTTTGCCTATTATCTTCCTCTCAATATTTCTTTGGCTAAATAGTCGCCCAAGCACGAGATCCAGGACCTCAAAGTATGCAGATCACATGTTAAAAAGGAGGTATAAGAAGTACGAGGTACTTTCCTGATAGTACACATACTCCTATCAGGTTAATGTTCTTAAGGACTCGTTAAAAGATTTTCCCGCGATACAACCATAAAATTGAAAAAATAAAAAATAGTCGAACTCTCACAGCTTCACTTGGGTTGTGTTAGTGGATTCAAAACATGTCTGGTATTTGTTTGATTTAGTTAAGGTCCAGATCAAGTCCTGCACACTTGTGTAAAGTTTGACTTTCATTTTTACTTCTTTTATTCTCATTTGACCCTCGCTCGCTTTCGAGCCATTCTACTGTTTTACACTCCTTTTAATTCTTGTTGACCTCCTTGTCATTCCTCCGTTATCAATCTTCTCTTTGACCCTCGTCAGATAGAGACCCTTGGATGGCTTAGTTGGGACTCCACCGACAACTACATCGATTCCATGCAGTTGCCTGATGAATCTGTGATTCATCACTCTAAAAGTTGAAAATAAAGCCTTGTTCCCAAGTAATTAGAGGCATATTGCCACCTATATTACATAGTTAACATTCAAGCATGCATTGATAACATCTGCATTTTAGCATCCACATTTGCATTAAATAAGAAGCCAAAGTCACTTGTAAAATCACTCATTTGTACATATATTATAATAACTCCAAAACCCATAAATTCAACTTTATATTGTATATATTGCTAACACTAATACAAGAAAAATACCAAAAAATGCTAACTTGTAAAATTGACCAATAAAACCCCAATCCAAGTTTGAGACCATGGACCATAAAATGCATATATCCCTCTCATACAACCTATGATCTAGGTCTACTCACTTTTAAAATAATATACATTTAGAGACCTTCAAAATGAGATCAATTTCATTAAATCGGAGCTCCTATGCAAAACTTGGGTTTTGGGCCCCCATTGTATACTATATGTACTTATATTTGTACCCTTGTATTTTATCATGCCATTTCACCTCGTTTCTGTGTTTGGTCAACATGAAACTTGTAAATCTCATCGAGATATACAAGTTTCATGTTTTGAGTTTTTCCAAGTTCGACCATTTTCACCTTCTTTCCTCGACCAATCTGATTGGGACACGTGGCGCCCTCTAGTTGCGCCACGCGACCCATTCCATTGCGCGCCGTGCGCCCCTTTTCCTCCACCGTCCGATGGCTTCCTCTTCCTTTAGATCCAAGCCATCCACGGT
The DNA here is from genome assembly GCA_037367405.1 of Ottelia alismoides. Classification (NCBI taxonomy): domain Eukaryota; kingdom Viridiplantae; phylum Streptophyta; class Magnoliopsida; order Alismatales; family Hydrocharitaceae; genus Ottelia; species Ottelia alismoides. The sequence continues at coordinate 145,640 of JAZKJV010005882.1, read as the reverse complement.
CGCATCACCTCGCAGTCGTCTGATCAAGGCCCATATCGCATCTGGGCTGATCACTTGCGCTTCCGCCACAGTGCTCCACGTGGCGCTATCTGCACCTCTCGATCCTCCATTCATCGATCGAATCCCCACCTTAGATTCCCATGAGATTCACACCCTTCGATTCAGCCCTAATATCATCATCACCATCTGGTTCCGCCTGCCTGAGCGTACGACACGTGGCACAACCTGCGTCACCTGATTATACCGCCCCACTCTAATCCCATCCTCTTGATAGCGCGCCTCTCGCGGTCGTTGGATCGCGAGATCCAACGACCACGACTTCTTCTTCCACCTCCGATCGCCTTCCTCACACACATCGTCCCTCTCACGCACCATCTTCCCCCTTCCCATTTCCATCGCTCCTTCCGCCACCACCTCCACTTCCCAACGAGCCCACGACATAGCCCCATCAACCATCATCCTCGCCAGCAACCACGATCGCTATGATCCCCTCTCCCACGCTCCATACACTCCACGCAAACGACCTCCTCCATCGCATGGACCTCTACCTTCTCCCTCTAAATACTCCACCTCCAGCGAGCTTCAACCCATTCGCCCTTGCACGAGAGAGCCCAGAGCTCCCTTCTACCTATCGGTGATAGAGATTAGGACTGAGAGCGAGCGACGACGGAGTTTCCATCTCCGGTGAGATCCACAGAGAGCTCTGCCATGCCGGCAGCTTCCCCGACGAGCTGCTAGATCTCGGGCCTCTACCGAACCTCGAGCGACGACTGGAGACTCCTCCCGAGCCTCCATTCCCAGGTAGCCTCCTTCATTTCTCCTCCAATCTTCTTCTTCTTCTCCTCCGACCATCTCCTAATTTATTAGACCGCCTCGCTCGATACCACCCTCCACCGCCCATTGATCGAACTTCGCCTTGGAGCTCCCATCTTCGCGCATCATTCCGTTCTCCCCACAACCCATCGACTCATCTCCGATCCTTGCTCCGCCCCTAACGGCAGAGGAGCCCATCAGCGTTTACCCACTTTGCCCCATAGGCCTCCAGTCACTCCTTGCACTCCACATGAGCACCTGCACGCCTCGACTATAGTCACTAACCCTGTAGGTACCATTTTCTTCATTGGTCGGAAGCGTCACCCGAGCTGCTTCGAGCTTCGTCGCCTCCGGCTTATGGACCACCTACGCCTCGTCCAGACGCTCCGGTCGCTCCGCGAAGCTCCCACGATCATTCCCAACTGCTTAGGAGCCCTAGAAGATCAGCATCGAGCGAGAACCAAGGTGGCGGAGCTACGTAGGCTTCGCCGGAGCCCAGCCACGTCCGCCACAGGAGGCGGCGGTGAGAAGGAGCATGAGCTACAACTACCATCCGATCGTCTTGATCGGACGGTCTCCAACAATCCACGTCAACCTATCCAGGAGCTCCAGATACCATTGGATCCATCATGATCTAACGATCCCAAGGAACGCCACGTATCCAGCTTCAGCAGCCATTTGATCCTCATCAATTGAATGGTCCATCGAGTTCCACGTCACTTCCTCCGAGCCTCTTCCCCGACCCTTAGGCTCGGAGCTCCCGAAGCTATCCCAAAGCACGCCCGAGCCTCCAACACACCCGAGCCACATTCCGAGCCTCTGACGTCGTCCGAGCCTAGCACCTCACGTGTTCCTCATGTGCGGTCTGGGCATTTTGCAATGAGGCCCCTTCAAGTTTTCCAAATTGCAATTCAGTCCCTACCAAAAGTTCCCGTGGACATTTTACACACATACCCCCAACATTATAAGTAATTGCATTTTAGTCCCTGTACACATGTTTTCATTTAAGCAATTTTAATTCTTGTTTGCATTTTGGTCCCTGTGTTTGCACATTTATTTAGGCATTCATTTAACATAATTTTTAAATTCCAAAAATTGCATGTTGTAGAGAAACTTGTGCTTTATCATTGTGGACACTTGTCATATTTTTGTGATCTTCAAGAATTTAATATTAATATTTTTTGTGGAAATTACATAGTTTTGCCACTATGTGCCTTAAATTCCATATTAAATTATTTGTTGCTCCGAAAATCATCAAAAATCAAAATAGATTTAGTTTAAGTTATTCTACTTCATGCCCAGAAATTACATCATTCGCATGCATCACGAGGCCTGAATAAATTAAATAGTATTTTGCTTAATTGATTTTTAATAGGTCTAATATATATCATTTTTCAGGTATATCAATTTTCCTGGATTCATCTCACATAGAACCATCTAGGATAATTTTTATATCTGAAAATAATGTACTTTGGTATTTAATAAAAATAACTTTGCAAAAACTACCCTGCATTCATATTTAATTCATACTTAATTCATTTAGAGTCTAAAAATTCCAAAAAAAATTGCAGTAGCTTAGTTTCATTGTATTCCATATTATGGCCAAATTTCATCATTTTTGGACTTTATTTGATTATAATTTGTGTTTTAACTTAAAATTTGGCTCGAATTGCATCACAGTTTTCTTTAATTGCATAAAAAAATCAAAAAATATTCTCCTAAAAATCGAACATAGAAATTGACTTCAAATTAACCTAAGGAGAAAAATGCCTCCCTGAGTTCAACCTTGGACTTGCCCAAGTAAAATAAAAAAATTACCGCTTATGTTTAATTCGATTAATATAAGTGGTTTTTGATAAGTCTCAATTTACCCGGCTACAACGAACGAAACATTTAATTCGATCATTAATCCAGTTGAATTAGGTAGGGTAGGTAGAGGCTCTTCAAAATGACCACGTTGCCGAGGAGGCACGACTCAGGTTAATTTTTAGGAAATTTGGATTTTAGTTCCATCCCCAGATAGTCTGATTCCCGTCTTTTCTTATGAATATTTTATGTTCAATTTTTATTTATTTTGTGTCATCCTTTATCGGACCGTCAATTATTTTCTTGCGAGGAATATGAGGAGTCGAAGGCGCCTCGCCAAGCAAACCGAGGAACCTGCATTAAAATAAATTGAGTGTTTTTGAGAGGACTTGTAATTTTTTTTATTTTTGCATTTTTCCAGCGATTCCCGTTTGGGTTCTCGTGCATGTAAGTCATAATAAAACGAGTCCCCCGCAAGCTGTATGCTTGCTTAACGTAGGATAGGACCTGCACTTGCGGCTCTTAGATCTATCTTAGGACTGTTTGTGCTCGTAAAATTCTAAGACCACACTTCACACTTAAAAGACACACTTAGACCCGCAAGACTTAGCCAAATCTAACTGGTTCTTCACTTGCTAATAGAACTGCTTGTCTAGGAGCGGCTTTTTCGCATGCATTTCATATAGTGTAAAATTCAATTCTGTTTTGCATCCCACATACAAAGTGCGAGGATCACTGTAAGTCTTCTAACCTTGGCATTCATCATTGTTTTATCGTGCATCGCCTTTTCTCTACTCTTTCTCCCTTGGTTTTTCAAATTTAGGTTTAAAGAAAATTGGGACTCGATAATAGGCATGCCTTGTGTATGGACTAATCAAGTAGTCACCTAACTTAAAATCGAGACTGCTAAACAAAATTGACCAAAAAGTCAAACAAAATCAGAAATTCTATTTGCGGAAGAATAACCCTGTCCTTGATTTCAGGCTGAGTGAGGGTACAGAGTGTATATGCACACCCTAAGGCAGAGACAAAATCCCCGCCTTTCATATCACGTACCCCGATCTGAGCAAATATCACAGGCTGAATTATGGGTTCAACTAACCAACACCAAGTAGCCTCTGCCTGCTCCAGTAGGTAGATAGGGGTGAAATTGCGGTGCACCATGACAAGTTGCCAGTAGCCTCCATCTGTTCCGGTAGGTAGATAGGGGCGAAGTAAAGTCTTGTCAGCCTCCGCTACTTCTGTATGTAGATAGGGGTAGGTCCTTGAATTCTTAGCTAGGGATAGGAGCGAAGAAAGGAAGGGCGTTGGTATCTTAGGCGACAGGTTAAAAATGAGAGATGCATCTGGCTTTGAGCCAACTTCACTATAGGCCATGTAATCCTTGCTATTTGTCTGAAAAATCACACTTATAATCAACCAGATTAATTGGACCCGGCTTCGGGTCTTTCACCATGTTGAGTGTGAACTCAGGGTTTGCTCTTACGTTTGTCTTTGTGTCTGTCCGTGTGTGTTATCCTGTGTAATTGCAAGTTTTCTTCATCAATCTGCTTACATTCATCATTTCCTCTTCAAGATGTCGGGATATTGGTCCCCATACCCTGAGAACTCTGGTCATTCCTCCTCGACCATATACCGTTCATCTTCGCCTTCTCCTTCTTCCATGTATCCTCCGCTATCCACGGGAGACCCTTACCTGTGGAGGGTTCCACCTCAAACCGATTATGAAGTCAGACCTTCGACTGACTTCTCCACTTCTTCGCATTTCTCACCTACTCCATATTCTAACACTCTGGATCCACTTCCATCTTGGGCTGACTGTCCTTATTCTCGAGAGTGTGCTGGAATCAAAGAACCAAATGAAGAGCAAGCCTCTGCTGAGATAGATGACTGGCAGAAGTATGTGCCCCCACATACTTCATTCTCACCTCAAGTAGGGACCAGACAACAATTTGCATATACACATCCCGACTTGACTTTAGGGCATAACATGGTCGATCGAACATACCGAATGGAGAGGCATGCACCTAATGATATTGTGACTTAATTGACCCTAGTAATCAAGCCTACATTGACCAGACATTCGGAGAGCCTACGTGAGATTGGACTCATGAATTCAATCTACGAGCCCCCTCTTTATTGACTCCATCATATGAGGCTCCGACCAATATTTGCCATTCGAATGGTCCATATTCGACCTAGCATTACATGCCAAAGTATAGGTATGTTGAATATGAGACCCCAAGTTATCAGTAGTATCCTCCAACTAAACAGACCTCTCCCATGATTTTTCATGAGAACATTTTGGAGGATGACATTTCTCGACTCATCGCAAAAAATGAATCATTTGGTGCCAATTTAAGAGACGTCATGGAAATATTGCACTCAATTTCTACCAGCTTGGGTATGAAAATGAAAAAGGAAGTAAGTGGATTTGATGTTGAAAATCGAGCGAACATTAGGGAACCCACACACTATGTACAACTGGAGTCTATTCTACCTCCCTCTTCTACTAACCACTTACCCTCCAATTCAGAGTCTGACCATTCGTCCACCAAAAACACCAAAAAATTTGAAAAACCAAAAAATTACATAAAAATTGAAAATGAAAAAGATCTGAAAAAATTGGATCCTACCTTAAGGGAAGCACTCGATAAATAATTGATTTTTAATCTTCCCTTAATAAAGGCCATAGATCACTTCCCCGACCTCAAACGATTTATGAGAAGTAAATTGATGCCTAAGAGGTTGGGCAATAAAAAGACAAGGACTGAAAGACACATATTGTCTATGGACACCTCCTTGGTGATGGGGAGAAAGACCAAGAGCCGCAGAGTGAAGCAGTTACCCCGGGTTGAATGTGAAATCAAAGATACTACCTTTACCCATGCAAGAATCGATGACGACTCTCCAATAAATATCCTCTCGACCTCTGTGTTTGACAAGCTCAAACTCATACCAATCAGAAAGTCGAGAGAGATCGTTCAGCTGGCTGATTGATCTATCAAATGGTCGAGAGGAAACATTTCAGTCATCACTACTTTCCAAGGTGCTCTACCCCAGGTAGACTTCACGATCATTGACATTGAGCACCGAGGAGAGTTTACCCAGTCTCCTATTATTCTCAGGAAGCCGTTCTTAGCCTTGGCTAAAGCAACTATAACTTGCGAGACTCTGGAAATCGATTTTGCAGCATTGGGAGCGCTTCGACCTCACCCATTCTTTGATACACTTTACTCTAAGGTGACCCGCATATCCGCTGATAGTCGTGACCATCGAGAGGTAGGTGAGTCCCACCTCTCTGCTACACCTGAGAGCCCGACTGTCCAGAAGACCGTTGGTTCTGAGACTCCCCACACCTCCACTTCATCAACTGCTTGCACTACCACCATGAAAGCTTCTAAGGAGGACTATTGACCGGAAGCTATCATTGAGTCGGACACGACCTTTGTTGATTACCTTGACCATTTTGATGATCCGACACAAGAGCCCAATAATGCCAAGCAAACTGAGATCACTAGCATCTTCTCGAGACACGTGCTACCCTTTAGGAATATTACAATCTATATGGTGACTCGTCTGATGAGGAACCCATGGTCAGCGCTGCACCACATCCTGAACCTTCAAAGGAGACAACCGAGACTAAATTGACCCTACCCGAAAACACGATTGCTCCCTCCTCTAGTCGGTTATCTAGTGAGAGGAAACCGAGAAATGATTCCTCGAGGAGTTCTCCCAAACCCCTCAAGGTGCATCACTTTCCATTCCCTCTTAATGATTCAGGTTCTAGAAAACCGACTAAGAAAGTCTCCTTCAACATACCATTGAAGGAATTTTCTTAGGAGTCCTCATTAGGTCCGGATGAGGTGATTTATATGAGTGAGCTCAGTTCGGCTGTTCTCATGCCGTATCTAAGAAAGCAGCCATGTATCAACCCGCGTTGGACGATCCCTTCACCTCACTACTATTCATCCGAGGACGATTCCAACAGCAACACACTTGTATATTCCTCACCTCCTCGTTCACGTAAGAAGGTTCGTTACAAACCTTCTTGACCTATGTATATTCTCCAGATCTCATCAGTTCTCACACTCACTTCTGTCCTATACTTATGCTGACCAAAGCCTAAGTATATGGGGAGACCGATGCCTGCCATGTATATACTCATCCATTTTCCCTCTTGACCCCGTCCACCCTATTTTTGTTCTTCTTCTACACTTAGGCTGCCAGAGCCTAAGTATAAGGGGGCGGGACGACTTCTATACATTTTTGTTATTTTAGCTCTCCTACGCTTAGCACGAGTTATGTCTTTCCTCATTTTTCATTCTATGAGGACATATCACACGCTAAGTATAGGGGGAATGTATATATTACATATATACTTTACCCATAGCTCGTACTTTTGCGTATTTTCACGTATTTTTGTATATATTATGCATCAATTACGGGTGTGTAAAAATTGAAAAAATAATTGTATACTTGTATAATATGTATATTGTATAACACTTATAAAACTCTTGTAAAATTGTTGTAACATAGGAGGAATACCAAATTTTTGAAAAAAAACAAAAGCAACAACAAAAAAGGCTTCTTATTTACTCTTGCATATCATCCTTGCATTCAAAAAAATTCTTGCATTCATCTCTATAGCATGTCATCTGCATCTCATCTACATATCTAGCATATGCAATGTGAAAAGTTAGTGGGTTCTGAACCAAGTTATGAATAGATATTGAGGAAGGGCTTGATTTGACCCTAAACTGCCTAATTTCAGAGGAACCTTATAAAAACTGGAGTTAAGATTTTTTTCAGGTCAAAGTGACTTAATTCTTTCAGTCCGCAAGTCTAAGTTCACAGGTCATCTTGATTAGTCTAAATAGAATATCTCGTACACACGCATGATTCTTATAGACAGTGACCTAACTTGGACAAGCACAATGCACGTAGCTCTTCATTGATGAGGTGGTGAGGAGGTAGAATTCTTTAACTTGGAGTAGCACATGGGTGGAAACATCCATCCTCCTCTAGGGAGGGTAGTGCATCTCAACTTGGTCTGGTGGTGTTGATATTTAAGGGACGGGATGCTGTGGGTTGCAATAATGCTTCAAAATAGGGATAGTCTACTGGCTCAGGAGGAAAAACTCCTGATGTACATGTTGCACCTTGTATATAGTCCAAAAAAATACAAGAACTCCAAAAAAATAAGACATGCCTGAGTGAAAATAAAATGGCTGTCGGAGTATGTATATTAGCAAGAAGCTTGCAGCTAGATGACTTGGCTACAATGGTCAGGCATCCTGGGATATGTAGCTACACTAGCTACCGTCCATTCTTTTCTCCACCCCCTCCTCTTGAGCTGGTCGCACTTGAACTTAGAAGGGAATACCCCGCTCCTCGAGGAAAGAGTTACTGGACCGAGGAATTAGAGTTAACTTATTAGAGGAGGCCGGTTCTTAGCCATTTATGATGTGGAGAGCTATTTTTCACTTACTCAATACAAGTAATAATCATAATCATCAGAAATTTATGTATGAGGATTTGTTTTGATCGGACTATTGAGGCGTCTTGAATAGAAGACTTGTGGAACTTGAAGTTTGTTAGGTCTTAAGTTCAGATCTCAATAAGGTTCCGCCACACAATTAATCCAAAGGACGAGTCAAGCTCCATTTTCAACTTTTGTTCATGACCTTGATATGGAACCCAATTTCATTTCACTTTTGCATTTCATTTTAGTTGCTCGGGGACGAGCAAGGTTTAAGTATAGGGGGTTGATGAATATGTGATTCATCACTCTAAAATTTGAAAATAGAGCCTTGTTCCCGAGTAATTAGAGGCATATTTCCACCTATATTACATAATTAACATTCAGGCATGCATTGATAACATCTGCATTTTAGCATCCACATCTGCATTAAATAAGAAGCCAAAGTCACTTGTAAAAATCATTCATTTTGTACATATTTTATACTAATTCCAAAACCGATAAATTCAACTTTATACTGTATATATTACTAACACTAATACAAGAAAAAAAACCAAAAAAATGCTAACCTCTAAAATTGACCAATAAACCCCAATCCAAGTTTGAGACCATGGACCATGAAATGCATATATCCCTCTCATACGGCCTCCGATCTAGATCTACTTACTGTTAAAATAATATACATTTAGAGACCTTCAAAATGAGACCAATCTCATTAAAATCGGAGCTCCTATGCAAAACTTGGGTTTTGGGCCCCCATTGTATACTATATGTACTTATATTTGTACCCTTGCATTTTATCACTTCATTTGACCTCGTTTCCGTTTTTGGTCAACATGAAACTTATAGATCTCAATGATATATACAAATTTCATGTTTTGAGTTTTTCTAAATTTGGTGATTTTGACCTTCTTATTTGACCTTCTTTCCTCGACCAATTTGTTTGGGCCATGTGGCACCCTCTGGTTCCGCTATGCAACCCCTCCATTGCGCGCCACGTGCCCCTTTTCCTCCACTGTACGATGGCTTCCTCTTCCTTCAGATCCAAGCCGTCCATGGTCGCATCACCTCACAGCCGTGTTATCAAGGCCCAGATCGCATCTGGGCCGATCACTTGCGCCTCCACCACAGCGCTCCATGTGGCGCTATCTGCGCCTCTCGATCCTCCATTCATCGATCGCATCCCCGCCTTCGATTCCCGTGAGATTCACACCCTTCGATCCGAACCCTAATCTCATCATCACCTTCCGATTCCACCCGCCTGAGCGCATGACACGTGGCGCGACCTGCGTCACCCAATCATACCGCCCCGCTCTAATCCCAACCTCTATATAGCGTGCCTCTCGTAGCCGTTTCGCGAGATCCAACGGCCACGACTTCTTCTTCCACCTCCGACTGACTTCCTTGTACACGTCAACCCTCTCACGCGCCATCTTCCCCCTTCCCATTTCCCTCGCTCCTTCCGCCACCACCTCCACTTCCCAACGAGCCCACGACGTAGCCCCATCAACCATCATCCTCGCCAGCAACCACAATCGCCATGACCCCCTCTCCCTCGCTCCATACACTCCACGCAAACCACCTCCTCCATCGCCCGCTACCTTCTCCCTATAAATACTCCACCTCCGGCGAGCTTCAACCCCATCCACCCTTGCACGAGAGATCCCAGAGTTCCCTTCTACCTATCGGTGACAGAGATTAGGACTAAGAGCGAGCGACGATAGTGTTTCCATCTCCGACGAGATCCATGGCAAGCTCCGCCATGCCAGCAACTTCCCCGACAAGCTGCTAGAGCTCGGGCCTCTACCGACCCTCGAGCGACGACCGGAGACTCCTCCCCGAGCCTCCATTCCCAGGTAGCCTCCTTCATTTCTCCTCCAATCTTCTTCTTCTTTTCCTCCGACCATCTCCTAATTTATTAGGCCGCCTCGCTCGATACCACCCTCCACTGCCTGTAGATCGAGCTCTGCCTTGGAGCTCCCATCTTCGTGCATCATTCTGTTCGCCCCCACAACCCATCGACTCATCTCTGATCCTTGCTCCGCCCCTCACGGCGGAGGAGCCCGTCGGCGTTCGGCCACTTTGCCCCATAGTCCTCCAGTCGCTCCTTGTAATCCATGCGAGCACCTACATGCCTTGGCTATATTCACTAACCCTGCAGGTACCATATTCTTCATTGGTCGGAAGTGTCATCAGAGCTGCTTCGAGCTTCGTCGCATCCGGCCTACGGATCACCTCCACCTCGTCTAGACGCTCCGGTCGCTCCGCGAAGCTCCCACGATCATTCCCGGCTGCTTAGGAGCCCCCGGAGATCATCATCGAGTGAGAATCAAGGCGGTGGAGCTGCAGAGGCTTCGCTGGAGCCCAACCACGTTCGCCATAGGAGGCGACGACGAGAAGGAGCAGGAGCTACAGCTACCGTCCGATCGTCTTGATTAGATGGTCTCTAGCGATCCACGTCAACCTATCCAGGAGCTCCAGATACCATTGGATCCATCATGATCTAACGGTCCCAAGGTGCGCCATTTATCCTGCTTCAGCAGCCGTTTGATCCTCATCGATTGAACGGTCCATCGTGCGCCACGTCACTTGCTTCGAGCCCCCCCTGACCTTTAGGCTCGGAGCTCCCGAAGCTATCCCGAAGCACGCCCGAGCCTCCAGTGCACCCGAGCCACAATCCGAGCCTCCGACGTCGTCCGAGCCTAGCACCTCACGTGTTCCTCACGTGCGATCTGGGTATTTTGCACTAAGGCCCCTTCATATTTTCCAAATTGCAATTCAGTCCCTGCCAGGAGCATCACGTGAGGCGCACATGTTCCTGTGGACATTTTGCACACATACCCCTATCATTATAGGTAATTGCATTTTAGTCCATATACGCATGTTTTCATTTAAGCAATTTTAATTCCTTTTTGCATTTTAGTCCCTGTACGCATGTTTTCATTTAAGCAGTTTTAATTCCTGTTTGCATTCATTTAGCATCATTTTTAAATTACAAAAATTGCATGTTGTAGAGAAACTTGTGCTTTATTATTGTGGACACTTGTCATATTTTTGTGAGCTTTGAGAATTTAATATTATTATTTTTGTGGAAATTTACATAGTTTTGCCACGGTGTGCCTTAAATTCCATATTAAATTATTTGTTGCTCCAAAAATCACCAAAAATCACAATAGGTTTAGTTTAAGTTATTCTACTTTGTGCCCAAAAATTGCATCATTCACACGCATCACGAGGTCTGAATAAATTAAATAGTATTTGCTTAATTGATTTTTAATAGGTCCAATATAATCATTTTTTAGGTCTATCAATTTTCTTGGATTCATCTCACATAGAACCATCTAGGATAATTTTTATATCTGAAAATAGTGTACCTTGGTATTTAGTAAAATTAACTTTGCAAAAACTACCCTACATTCATATTTAATTCATAATTAATTCATTTAGAGTCTAAAAATTCCAAAAAAATTACATTAGCTTAGTTTCATTGCATTTCATATTCTAGCCTATTTTTATCATTTTTGGACTTTATTTGATTATAATTTGTATTTTAACTTAAAATTTGGCTGGAATTGCATCGTAGTTTTCTTTAATTGCATAAAAAAATCAAAAAATATTTTCCTAAAAATCTAACATCGAAATTGACTTCAAATTAACCTAAGGAGAAAGCTGCCTCACTAAGTTCGACCTTGGGCTTGACCAAGTAAAATAAAAAAATGTCGCTTGTGTTTAATTTGATTAATATAAGTGGTTTTTGATCAGTCTCGATTTACCCGGCTACAATGAACGAAACATTTAATTCGATCATTAATCCGGTTGAATTAGGTAGGGTAGGTAGAGGCTCTTCATCGACCACTCCAATAATTCGGGGTGGTTCCTGAGACCACTGTCTGGACTCCGCGAATTGCTCTCCAGACTCTCCATCTTCTTCAATAAACCGGGATCACTCTTGTCCCAAAATCTGCCCATTTTGGATGGAAATTGATTTCATTCCTTACACATCTCCATCGTTAATGAAATTCTATATTGACCTAAACATAGAACGATTTTCCATATCTAATAAATTAATACAGACTGATCGGGGCATCATTCCTTGTGCAGATTACGAGCTCGATCTGGAGCCATATATTGTGTCAAATTCAAACTCATATCCATAGGAAGAAATGGATCCAAACGGAAAGGAAAAGGGACCGCAACACCGACCACAACCACAGACGGGCCAACAACCAGATCAGAATGCGGTGAACGCATAGTTCCTTACCTCTATATATGCAATCTGGCATTAGCTCACCGACCAGGCATTGGCCCAGGTTACCTTTTAAGACATGCTGATTGATCTGATAAGGGAGAGAAAGAACCAGGGAGGAGGAGAAGAAGAAGAGAGAGGAGGTGGACCCCGTGGAGGTGGAGCTGGTGGACCAGGAGGAGGGCAACCTAAGCCAACCCTTAAGAAAACCTACAACCCTGGTGCTGGATAAATGACCAAATGGATTCAGATTCAAGCCATCCACACCCATTTTGAGTTGAAGCCTCAACTCTTGGTCATACTTCCCACCTTCCACATGAATGCAAAGAAAGAACCCTACATTCTTTTCTAATACTTTGGGCATTATCTACGGAACTATGGACTACCCAAACATCCCGTTAGTTGTAGTTAAAATGACCACATTCCCATTCAACCTTTAGGAGAAGGCTCTTCATTGGATTAATAATTTGGGGAAGGTCATCACCACCTGGGAGGAACTCAAGTATGCCTTTCTGTACAAGTTCTACCCTCTTGGGTGGTTGAACCAGATATGTGTCTGTATTGCAAACTTCACCCAGACCAGCCACGAGTCCATTCATGAGGCTTTGGAGAGATATATAGATATGCAAGAGAAGTGTCCACACCATGATATCTTGCATACCAACTTGGTCCAACATTTCTTTGGTGGATTGACTATTGATAGTCTGAAGCTCTTTGATGCTGCTTGTGGAGGTTCACATTTCAATAAAGATGAGGATGTGGTATAGCAGATTTTTGATAAAATGGATGAAGGAGAAATTGTCCTATCACCATCCCGTGCGTATCAGAGGAATCTACAAGTTCAGCAGAAAGTAGTACACATGACATCCTTGCATGAGGTGGACAAGGATGATAACTCGAATTTGAGCATTATTGGGAGGCACCTGTCCAAGGTGGATATCATTGAAAAGCAATCACAGGATCTTGAGAAGGTCACTGTGATCGAACATAGGACTCGGAACTTGGATAAACTAGATTAGATTACCAAGCAGTTGAAGTTGTTGGTAAGCACAATCAATGCCTGCAATTCCATGTCTACATCAGCTTCCACTCCCGTTGAGACGAAGGAGCCAACATTGCCACATCCCCTCACCAGAGTCAGTCCTAGCCAGCGGTTTAGCACATTTATTTTATGCAATCCCCTGGCCATCATCACCATAGAATCCACAACAACAACTGGTCGTATACCAGCTGAAGCCTCATATTCTTTCAGATCCATGCTCTCCTCCACCACCTCTCATTCGTGAGGTGAATGGAAATTGGTCTAACGATGCACAGTTGGCCCGTCAAGGCAGACCTCTGTAGAGCCAGTATGCAAATTCCCATCCATTCCCTCAGCAATAAGGATTGAGATTTATCCAACTTAACATCTAGCCTCACCACCACCAGCCTCAACCATATCAACAGGACTGGAGACAAAACCAGTACTAACAACTGCAATACCGACAATACTAGTAAAACCAACAGTACTCAATTGTACCATATCAACACCCTCCTCATCATCATTGATAATATCATTCTTCTTCTCAGTATCCATCAAAAAATTCATACCAATAGCCTTAGCACCATTCAAATCTCAATGTGGCCAGCACGTTGAACCATCAGAGGCCACTCCTGTGAACCCCACCCTCGACTGCTTGGCTCAGTTTGTCAAGAGCCTCATAGAAATGAGTCAGAATATTGATGACCTCACTTCTACCAAGACCCCAATTTCGACACTGGTGGAGGCAAACCCTAACAATTTCTCCAAGAAAGAGCAAGTAGTCTGTGATGTTCTGCCCAACCCTACATAGTCAGATTTATATGATTTATTTTTATCTAATGTTGTTACACTCAAGAGCGGTGGGTCTCTTCAGTCATTTGCAACAATGAAGGGGAAGAATAAAGTTTCCACGAGCGAGTCATCATCTTCTTCAGCATTAGCCGAACCAACAATGGGGCATGGTGAGGTAGAAGAAGAAGGAGAAGCACCCGAGAAAATATAAAAAATGAACAATTTCAAAAATAACAAAAAGATGACAGCAACAATCAGAGCGCCAACCAACTAGCAATGAAGAGGACCACATTTGCAGCCAATCCGGAGTCAGTCGATGGATCCCCCGCTGCTATTTTGGGGTTCCCACTACTTTAGACGGATGAAGATTCTACTTTTTATCATCCATTCATACAGCCTGATGTGGGTATAGATTTTAGTTCTATAAATAAGAATAATATGCGTGCTAATTTTGGTTATGTACATATTCCTTTCCTAGATGCTTTAGAAAATTCCAAAAAAATAAAAATATGAAAACAACTTTGTCAAATCCTGATGTTGTGCAAGTCATTAAGAATCTTGTGCTTGAGTTGTCTTTGCTACAGGACATTAAGTACATGTCAAACATCAAGAAGGACTTAAAGAACCATGTACCTCGAAGAGACAGTCGTGTCATGACAGACAAAGAAATGTGAAGAACACTTTGATGTCAATGACAGTCAATGCAATCAACAATCTCCCATATAAGAAGAAAGACATGGGAGAACCTTTCATTCGATGCACGATGTTTGATCAGAAGTTCGACCAAACTCTCGTTGACAGTGGATTGTCAAGCAACCTGATGCCCACTTCACTACTGAAAGAATTTGGCTTGGGACCGCTCAAGTCAACAAGTATGATTTAACAGTTCCTGGATACTTTAATCAAGCAGCCCTGAGGAATTTTGAAGGATGTCATCATCACCATTCAGGAAATGCAGTTCCATGTGTACTTCATCATTCTTGATATGACAACCCAGCTCCTCTTCTGCATGTCCTATTATACTTTGACAGTTGTTCCTTCAAACAATAGAAGTAGTAGTTGATTATGGTAGTGTTAGATCACCTTTCAGTCGAATAGCGATAAGGTCCTCATTCAGACAATTCAAGTGCCAAAAGCTTCATAATCTGCATCATATAAGAGTGTGCCTGTAGAGGAGATAGAAGACTGTGATTTTCTTGCAGAAATCAGAGACACAAATCTTTTCATGGATGGCATTGAAACCACGAATTCCTCTCTGCCAAGGAAGGAGTGGAGAGCACGATCAACTTCCCCTCTATCTTGGAAGATGAGATTCTTGCTGATGTGCCTAAGAATTTATTTTCGGCCACCTGACCCTAGCAGAGTAATGAATCTCCATTTTATCACCTTTACTCTATCATTTGGCCTTAAAAACCCTAGCTAATGCATGTAAATAGCATTATTTTATACATATTAACGTTCATTATTTATTCCAATTATTGTATATAAAACACTATTTTTAATGCCAAAATTATTGAAAGAAAAGAAAAGATAAACTACCAAAGGTATTTTATGACCCTAAACCTCGAGACCTAGGTATCTTAATGACTAGGTCGACAAGGAATAAAGTAGGGGGAGATAAGGGTCAATAATGCAATAAAAATCCCATTTATTAATTCATCATTTATTCATTTTTGAGACTTATTTTATTATACTTTTTATACCTCGAACAAAGAAACTTTGCACATGAAAGTTGTAGATAATAATGCATAGAAAAATAAAAATTGAGTTTGCACAAAAATAATATGCAATGTACATTTCATACACAGAATAAGAATCCAAAATCCAAACTTCACACACACATATCTCCTAAATAAAAACTCAAAATGCACCAAATCACCTTTAATTACATATAACTTTTAATAAGTTATTTAATTTAGGCGGTTTCACTTAATTTGGAGCTAACATGCAAAAATAAGGTTTTGGGCCCCTATTGTATAACATACATGAATAAAATATTAATTTTATTTATTCTTTAGTATTTTTTATAGTTTTACATTATAATTTTGTAAATATTATTTATAGTATATGTACATAATTAAACTAGAATAAAACCATAAAGAAAACATAAAAATAAAATAATATACCAAAAATACATAGATGAAATACCTATACTTATACCTATATAATTTATACCCCTATTTATTTAACTGCACAAATAACATCAGAAAAATATAATAAAAATATATTTATTTATCTAAAAATAAGTTGTAAATATATAAAATAAGAGAATAAAATAATAAAATCAAATATACAAAATAAAAATAAAAGATGCAAAACATAGATGAATATACCTATAAACAACCCTTAAAAATTAATTTATAATAAATAAACCCCAATAAATAAATAATAATCATATTAAAATACTACATAAAATAACAAATGATTTTATTTTATACTATAAAATTACTTACTTCATTAGCTATTTAATATAGATTTTACCAATAATTTATGCAATGGAATTTTCTTGTTGGTCCACGTGGATCAACTAGAATCAAACCCTAGCTGACCTAGGTCAACTCTTCGACCCATGTCACCTATCCCCGTTAGACGAGAAGATGCATGTCTTCTCCCCTTTCTCCTAGGCCTCTAATCACTCATAACTGAGTAGATCTTTCACCAAACTTCTCTCTGATCATCCCTAATCCACGTCATGCAATCTAAACTTCTGTGCATATCGTCGATTCGTCCTAAATCACTGGTCAATAGGGGCCCCTACTATTTCTATAAATAAGATGCTCCTTTCCTTCTTCTCCTCTTGATCCCTCTTGGAGCTTCTTCATGTGTCCCGCATGTGTGTGGCGAAGGTCAAGTGAATATGCACCATCCCCTGTGCTCAGAGACGGCGGAGCGAGGAGAGGAGTGAATCCACGATGGTTCTCCGACCACCTCTGTTCCCTGCCCACCAATATGTATAAGAGCTGCACTCTTCTATATTTCTAAGTAGGTATTCTTCCGTGCTTTTAATTCTATCGTTACCTTTGCATTTGATTCAGTAGGATAACACAATTTTAGGTTTTTCATTTGCTAGAGCCGTTAGGGCTCCATTCAATCCACTATGTTATCGATCATTTCTGATTCTCATGTTCACCCCATCTCATTTCCCAATGAGTTCTCCACCTGATCGATCCATATGAACCCCCCGATCCTCGCTGGATCCACGAATCGAGGCTTCCCCTCTACCTTTTGTTGAATCCTCTCTACCCCCTCATCTACTATGCTCTCCAGCTTCAAAATGGGTCGAGGATTATCGTCTAACTTTTGAGCATCTTTCTATGCAGGTCCCCGAGCCAACAGACCCTTCCAGGGTTGATAAACCCAAAAATCTAACGGTCGCGTATTCCACACAAGGCGGGAACACAGAAGTCGCTGCGGTGACCGTTAAGAAATCCAGATTTAATCAATAATTAACCCACAATAATATTAATCAAGAAATGAAAAATAAATGTAAAGTCAAATTTATTTTAACTCCACAAAGAGGTGTATAGTGTAAGTATGTAGAGTGTCGAACATAGGGAGCAAGCAGGATAGATCAAACAAGGTGCACAGTGTGTGATTGTGATCAATGTCTACAAGTATGCAATTTTTTGTGGGTCTTTAATTTTTATTTTTTTTATAATTTATATTTTTATATTTTTGTATTTTTTTCTTTTTATAATTTATATTTATATTTTTTTTCAATAATAGAATATATATACAATAAGAGAGAAGAGGGGATAAGGTATTTATAAAAATAGGCAAAAATACTCAAAAAATCAGAAAATACAATGTTTTTGGTTTTTTTATATTTTTCAAGTTTTTTTGTAATTTTGCTATAATTTTCTGAATTTTTTTGGTATTTTTAATTGTCAAAATACAAGAAAACAATGAACTAACTTGCTGGCCGAAATTGAAATGAGGATTAAAAATATAACAGTACCCAAAATACCTCAAATTAATTTTTAAAATAAAGGAAATAAAACAAGGTAACTACAGAACCTGAGTTTGTATTTTTATGATTTTTCTAAACTTTTTTAGATTTTTATGAAGTTTTTAAGGGTTTTCTAATTTTTAAGGTTTTTGTTTTGAATTTTTTAATGATTTTTGGATAGACACTAAAACACACTAAGATAGACCTTAGGTAATTTTTTTTGGAATTTTTCAAGGAGATTTGATATTTTTTTGGTATTTTCTAATGCAAACTTTAGCTAAAATGCATGTTTTTTATTTTTTATAAATACTAAAATGCGATGAAAATGCAAAATAAAATATATGCTTGAATGTGCAATGCTATAGGAGCTTAAGATGATTTTTGTGGAATTTTTGAGAATTTATAGGCACATGCAATAAATACTAGAAGCATAAGGAAAAATCATTCTGCCAAGGGAATTTTTGTAATATGCAAGAAGTTAAAGGGCACGAATGAAAATTTCCTAGAAAATATACAACTAATAAAAAATGTTACAGGGCTGAAAATAAATACTAGAAACCGTGGGCCCTTCTCCGCAAAATTTCCAAGAACACGTGCCAGAGCACGCGCAACAGTCAGGGGTATTTTTGTAAGAACACAACAGTCGCAGGGCTAAAATGCAAAAATTCCAGAATATTATAACTGCATGTGAGAGTATCTGTACTAAATAGAAATCCCCGAAACTACAAGGGTGATCCTGCAAAATGACCACGCGCCTCACGTGCGCTTGTCACGTGAGGTAACGTGGTCAGGACCCGTTGGCAAATACAGAAAGTTTAAGGGGCTTACAAGAAGATATTACAAAATAAAATAACAGTAAATGAAAGTTTGTGTCTGATTTATTAAATACAAAAAGCGCTTGGGAAATATTGCAAAATACCCAGCAGGGCGGGATCGCAATGCTGAAATGAATTCACTAATGCCACGTGGCGACGATCCAACGGCCGATACCCCTTCGGATGGAAGGCCCCGATTAGATGCTCCTTGATCGATCGGACGGCTGACACGAGGGGCGATCCAACGCTTCCTGTACACCTGGAAGAGCGCAGCCAAATCCAATGGCGAGGGAGGACTCAGGAATAACTGGGAGGAACACCGGTGACCCGATGTTCTCCCGGCTCAATCGTCGACCTCCGTCGATCGTGAAGCTCACAAGATGGCTGCGGTGACTCCTGGACAGATCCTCTATGTCCCTGGGGGTGCAAAATGGTTTGGCGGAGCCCGGAGCAGCGGCACGAGGTCGGCGGAGCCGTGGAGCTCCAAGAACCTCGGTCGACCTTCAAAATCCTCCCCCTAGGTACGCAATTCAGTTCCTGGATCTGCAAAACAGGTCTATAGGGTCGCAGGAAAAATGCCACGACCCTCTAGTGGTGAAGAGGTGGACGATGGGCGGAGGATAACAGAAATGGCGGCTCACCGGAGCAAGCTCCGGCGAGGTGGAGAAGATGGTGATCTGACGAGTGAAATACGAAAAGAAAAGAGGGGGTTTGATCCTATGACTATGCTA
This sequence comes from Ottelia alismoides, assembly GCA_037367405.1. Classification (NCBI taxonomy): domain Eukaryota; kingdom Viridiplantae; phylum Streptophyta; class Magnoliopsida; order Alismatales; family Hydrocharitaceae; genus Ottelia; species Ottelia alismoides. Next base: position 125,985 of record JAZKJV010005882.1, on the reverse strand, counting down.
ACTAAGAAAATGCAATAAAAAGTAAAGAAAAATGCGAACCTCAGGGTGTACACCCGAGATGAACCTCGACGACCGGGTGGCCGGAGATGGGGTTGGAAGCCGACCTCAAGCCCTTGCCGTACCTCGACGGAGATGTGGGGAAACTCCCTTGTCACCGGAGCATGCCTCTACCCACACCCGGAGGTCTGAGGAGCCCAAAAGAAGGTTCAAAAATCAAAGGGAAAATGGGGTGCGGTTTTTGAAAGATGGTCGAGCGTGCTCAAAAAACAAGGGTCAACGGGAAGATCAGTGATGCTCTCCCCGAAAAAATCACTGGGCGTGTATCATTGATAGTAGAGCAATAAAAGTCATGAAGAGCTTGATATGATTTGGTGAAAGAGGCGACCTAGAGAAATTGGCGAAATCGAGGTGAAACACAGCTCTAACATGGTGACAGAGGGGAAGGACAGTCAGTTGACCTGGGTCAACGTAGACTGCCTCCTGGTTGGTCCACGTGGACCAACCAGGAAAAACCCCTAGAAAATACTTTGTAAAATCATATTAAAATAGTAGATGATTTTATTATTTTTAGGTTATTTAATAAAAATGTTTATTATTTTATAAATTATTTTATAGTGATTTTTTATTTATTTTTATGAGGTATTAATTTACAAGTTCCCTTTTATACCCCTTATAGGTATATTATCTATATATTTTAATAATTGATTTTTATTTTGTGATTTTAATTTATTTTTTTAATTTATTATTTTATAAATTTATAAAGTATTTTTATACACTTAAAAATATTTTTATTTTATTTTTCTGATGTGTTTTATACATTTAATAAAATATAAGTATGTATTATATAGGTATATATATAAGTATGTATTTTTATACCTATGTAAGTTATATACAAGTATTTTTATTTCATGTTTCTTTTATGTTTTTATTCTGATTTTAATGCACAAATATATTATAAGTAATATTTACAAAATTATAAAAATATAAAATTATGAAAATAATGAATAATATAAAAGGAATATTTTAATATGTACAAGTATACAATAGGGGTCCAAAACTCAACTTTCAAACCGTAGCTCCGCCAAATGCGAAACCACCGCCATTGAATAGCTTATTTTAAATTATATACAATTAAAGGTGAGTTTAATGCATTTAGAGTTTTTATTTGTGAGATACATGTCTGGGAAGTTGGCATTCTCGAATTTTATTCAGACCATAATTTTCTATCTTTACATTATTTTTGAATGAAATCAATTTTGTATTTTATTTACTTAATTATCTGCAACTTTCATGTTCTAAGTTTTTTTATTTGAAATATAAAAAATGGAACCAAAAATAGGTCCCAAAATGAATAAAGAATGAATGAAATAAAAGGTATGTGGCCCTTATCTCCCCCTACTTTATTCCTTGTCGACCTATTAATCAAGATGCCTAGGTCTCGGGGTTTCAGGTCATAAAATATTTACAATATTTTATTCGTTTTATTTTCTTTTATTTATTCTATAATTTTGGCTTTAATTACAGTATTTTATACACTATTTACATGCACATGCATGAATGCTAAGATGCTGTAATTAAGGGTATTTATACGCATTTGCCAGGGTTTTTGAGGCCAAAATGATAGAATAAAGATGATGAAATGTGGATTTATCAAGGGTCGCATTCAATCTCGCTGAAGATGCTCCAAGTGCTTCTGCTTTCCTAGTGAACCAGGACCGTATCAATGGGTTCTAGATCCTCCTGAGCACCTTAGTCGCTGTAGAAGAGCCTCCGGGAGGCGTAAAGCCCAAGAACATCAAAGAAGGTCACCTATGGATGAAGAAGTCGACGATCAAAGGATGTGGGAAGACATGATCTTCCCCGTTCTTCCTGCGCAACAACAACCATCGGATCGCACTCGATCCCCAGTTCTGATCTCGTCCGTTGATTGAGAGACAAACCGAAGTGCCCTGCCACCGTCTAATTGCCTTAAGTGAAGCGATCTGGGCCACTCGTTGCTGTACAATAAGGAGTAAATTACCCTGGACCTCTCCACCTTTACATTTTATTTTTAATATATTAAATATTGATTGGAGTGTAAATATTCAGGGAAATTGCAATAAACCCCCGAAAGGTTTCTTGTATTTACCCATCTGTCTGTACCAGCTCACCTTACATGGGGGATCACACGAAGTTGGGCTTCATGCATAACACTCTGATTTACTATATTTATATTTAATCCAAGAACTTGTATATGCCATGTATATTTTTATGGAAAATTTGCATAAAGGACCTATTATTTTGACTATTTGCATTTATGCCCCTCCTAAGCGAATAATATTTTTGTATTTACGTAAAAATTGCACGTATGCCCTTGGATTTTGTATTGAGTGTTTTGAAATGAATATAGAGTTTTCATTTATTACATTTTGGTCCCGGCTAGTAATGGACATGCATTTTCTTGGGATTTTTATGAAAAATAGCTCTTGTTTAATTTTTGTTTTGAAAAAATAATGGTGATGCCTTGAATGATGTATTTAAACGTCATGATTTTTAATTAGCATTTTTAGGAATTTTGTTATTTATTTAAATTCCAATTGTGCCTTGGTTTTCCATGTTTAGACCTGAAAATCAAAAAAATATAAAAATACCTTGAAAAATTACAAAAAATTATATGTCGTCTATTATGCCCTATAATAACTCAGACCAAAATTCCCTGAAAATAGAAAAAGAAAAAACATAAAAATTTAAAGTTCTAAAATCTAACAATAATTATTAAAAATTCCCAAAAATTCCAAAAGTATATTTTTCTATTTCTGAATTTTATTTATATTATATCTATATATTAAAATTGATTTAAAGATATTTGGACTTATTATTTTTAATCTTCATGTCAATTTTAGCCTCTTATTTAATCCCTGATTTGGGATAATTTTTGACTTTAAATATCCATAAAATTAGCAAAAATTCCATAAAAAAATAAGAAAAATATATACAACCTAAAAATATTTTTTTTTTAAATTTTAATCATTTTTGTTAATATTTATAATTATTTTACTCTATATTCTATATATAGCCTTATATATTCTATTTTGTATTTAAAAAAAGATAAATTAAAAAAATCAGAAAATATAAAAAGAAACTAAATAATTGATAAAATAAAAAACAAAAAATATAAAAATTAAATTCTATAAATATATATATATATAAATAAAAAATCCACATAAATGATAAATGGACAAGAGAAAAGATCACATTTTAAGCTTCAATGCTCCGATCTATCATTCGCTCCTCGAGTTTGACCTCTACACATGCTTACACCTATATACATTTGTTGTAGAGTTATAATAAATTTTAACTCTACATTTTTGCTATTAATTGCTTGATTTATATTGTGGGTTAATTGTTGATTGAACGAGAGATTTTCTCGCCGGTCGCCACAACGACACTTTATCTTTGCTTTAATTAATGCGAATTATTCTTTTAGACCTGTAAGGAGATTTTCTCTTCATCAAATGGTGCCGCTGCCAGGGAGCAACGCTGCATAGATTGGTTTACTTATTTGATTCTCTACTATTGTTAATACATGCTTCTTTGTCTATTTATTTTCATTATTTTTTGATATTAATTATGAACTGTATGACACTCCTTCTTGTTCTATCTTTCTTGCGAGGGACCACCATACGAGGGAGGACTTCTTAGGAGGACATGAGACCCAAACAAGGTGGAGCCAGCCTTTTGACTTAGCTGGAAGGAGAGAGCGACAAAGGAAGACATGAAGGAATTTTTGAAGACATTTCTCTCACATTTTCGTTTTTATTTTATTTTGTAATTAAAGTAAGAGAGTGACATTTGATTTGTAATAATTTGGACTCTCCTGACACTTCACACTTCACGAGGTTCACTGCCTAAGGGCCTGTTTCTTCGGGGGCCTCGTCGGATTTTGTCATGTTTTCATCGCTTTCTTTTTATTTGTTTTTCGCTTTTATTTTAATTTATTTTTGTGTGAATGAGCCCTAGCTTAGTATGTGCTTGATCGATAGATTAAGGTCCAAAGCCCTAATATATTTGCATGAACCTATAGATTCTCTTTTAAACTTAGTCAAATCATAATTGTTAATTATTTGAATTTGAGACCGCGTGCCGAGAGAGGTCACATACAACGCTGGCGGGACCCGTTGTGGCGGGCACTGAGTGGCATCTAAGACTAGAACTTGGTCTCTTTTCTAAAATAGTTAACATCTAGTGCTTCACTCTAATAGCATATTCGATCTTGAGAGATTTCATCGACTTGCATTACATGTAGTGTAGCTTTCAATTCTGTTATGCATCCCACATGGAGAGAGCTGGGAAGCACTGTAAGTCTTCTGAGTTTGCATGCATCATTGATTTCCGACTTGCATGGCTGTTCTGACCTTCTCCCTCTAATTTTGATCATCTAAGATGGTAAATGGAATTGGAAACTTGCTAGACGTGTGCACTGAAAAATAACAAAAAAGGAATAACCTGAATAAAATCGGGACTGCTAACTCTATTGGACTTTTAAAATAAACGTAATAGATTCATTGCTTTGGGGAGAGAAACCCCCTCATTGTTTATGAATTTTATTCTCACATACCCACTAAGGATTATTGCCCCAATCCCAAGTCTATCTTCATGTTTTTATAACTTTGTTGAAAATCATCTAATTCCAAAAATAAAAAGATAAAAGACCACCATCTCGGTCTTCACTGTGTTAAGTAGGTGAACATGGGATTTTCTTTGTACATTGATTGTGGCTTTGGGTCCATTCACATTCATCATTCTTTGAGTTAGTAGATCCTTGAGTGGGTGAGCTCTTCTTTTCATTGAGTACCTCTCTCCTCCCTTTTATATATTATTTTTCTTCTTTATTGACTTGTGATATTGGGTCTTGGTCTTCATCTTCTTAGCTAGATTTTGCAACCTTCTCTTTGCCCATATCACCCTTTCTCTGGTCCGTTTCAAGGAGACAGTCCCCTTGATTTTGTATTCATCCCACCATTCTCACCCACTTTCCTCGTTCCATCTATATCATCCCTTCTTTCACCTGGGAATGTTGTGCTAGTAGATGAGGCCCACATCAGGTTATAATTGCATGAATTATTTAGGTAAGCCGGGCATAATTGAGGATGCTGAGATTTTTGAGAATTATGTGAAGCAAATTGTTGATAAAACTCCAAAATGGCTAGCTTTGATAGATCTGACCTGTGCATAGATATTCTTGAGGATTTTTGATATGGCATGATTACAAGTATAATTCTTTTTTGAGGATTTTTTATCTCGCACACCGGATTGAAGATGTGATTTATTTTGACAATTTGATGACGATTACACGATCTCTAACTATCTGTTCTATTTTGTGGCCTTGCCCATCTTTATTCAATTATTTGATATACTACCTCTTTTCGTGCTTCCAAGCAACGGTACGCAGAACCCACATGATTTCACTCATCTTCTTGACTGATCTATCCTCCATCTCCCAACTCTTCCATCCCATGTTGCACTTAGAGGATCTCCTTCTGTCATCTTGAGCCATCTCAGCTGATTTGATTGATTTGAGGGATCGCATTATGATTGCCCTGATGATCTTTCCTCCCTCCCATAGTCTTATACTCTTATGATGATGATTGATTGATATTCTTTTAGGACCTAAGATTTGATGCCAGCATTCCCCATATTTCATTGACTAAGATTGCATCATTCCTTGAGGACTAGCTACGGGAGGATGCAACACACTCTTTACGATCAGGTTCACTCACTGCTTGTGTATCCATCTTGATGGAGCACGGAATCGAGTCATCTGATATGCGATATTGGTCTCTGTGTCTGAGTGAGAGTCTGTTCTATCGGAGCATGAGACCAATTATCCTAGCTGTCTGGACCCATTTGAGTCTTCTCTCCTTGACGGTACTTGAAAGGATGAATCACATTCTGCTGATTATTACCCGCTTAGTTCACAATACTCTCCATGGGTTATCTAGAGAGGTTGTGGCATTTTCTAGATCTTTCGGTCTCTTCTGTTGGGTAGTTGACCTGTCGCCTACCGAGACCGCTTCTATTGATCTATCTGATAGATCCGACTCCTTTGAGTCCACTCTTCTTGAAGACCCTCGCAAGAACGTGTTCTGTTATGATTAGTCCTTGCCTAATATGTATCCCTCTTGAGGGTTATCTGCGGGAGGATACATCATTTTGTGGGTACTAGCTTCACTTCTTGTGTCTACAATCTGTTGGAGCATGGAGCTGAGTCTTCTGATTGTGTGCTCGATCTCCTCTCTGGTGGTGTCTCCAATCTGTTGGAGCAAGGAGTCGTCTTCTGATTATTTTGAGATCTTCGACTCACCTGAGTTCGCTCACATTGATGACCCTCGTAAGGTTGAGCCATGTCTAATGATGTTCGATGCACTATTGATCTTTCAACCTTATGCCCACTGGATATGGAGTTGCGTAGAGTCTCTTGTTCTTCATTTTTAATACCTCCTTGAGACTGTGAATGATATGGAGGAATCTGTGTTGATCCTTTCTCCTCTGTGTCTTATAGTATTGACTTTTTTTCTCTCTCTCTTTTCTTATGAGCCGATGTTCTACTTTCTGCTATCGGTTTTTGGATTAGTTTTCGAACTGTTGACCCCGATAGCGGGCACCTACTTTATTGTATATCCGAATGTATTTTATTTGTAACCTCACCACCATTATCATAGGGAGACAGTGATGAGAGTACGATATGACATTATCAGATACCATCCCGCACTTCACCAGTCTTTACTTCTTGTATATATGTTTTGTCCTTTCATTTCTTCTTTCTCATGTATGTCATGTGTATGCTAGATCATTCTCCATGTCTGCGTGTCTATACTTAGGACATACTTTGTCCTAAGTATAGGGGGTGCACCTCTTGCATTATTCTTTGATCATTCTGTTTCATCAGTCCTATCATTGCCTATACTTAGGGATATTATACCCTAAATACAAAGGGAGAGATGTGTACATTCATCCCTCATATCGCCCTTTTCATTTTATTTGTGATCCCCTCCACTGTCTCCTCTCTTATTGATTTTCTATGCTATACTTCGGGATGTCTTACCCTAAGTATAAGGGGAGACAGACTGAGGTATGATTTGTTTATTCCCACTCTCCATCCTCCCTGCATATCGATACAATCTGCTATACTTAGGATTCTTTCATCCAAGTATAGAGAGGATGACCGACTTCTAATTCATTCTTTCATTCCTTATTTAGTCGTTGCAGTATAGGCTTTTCTATACTCAGTACGAGTTATGTCTTCCCTTTTTTCTTTCGATATATGAGGACATAGCTCAAGCTAAGTATAGGGGGGTCGTATATACTCTATATATACTTTAGTCATAACTCGGACTTTCGTATTATTAATAATAAATATGCTAAAATACTATATACATATACAATTCATTAAATCAATTAATAAAATGATGCATGTTATTACTCAAATTATTTTTTGTATATACTAATTAATAAGTCAGGTTAACAAAATTTTTGCAAAATGATTTGAAAAATGGTTTGACCCGTATGGAAAACTTTTTGTAGAATGTTTTAACCTTTGTAAAAATATCTTTGATTTGTAAAATTTCTTTTCTTTGTGTGAAATAAAATGTTTTGAAAACCTATTTGCAAATGAGTTTGAGAATGGTTGCAAAAATACTTTGAAAAATCTATATATGCTATTTGAAAAATCTTTACAAAATAGGCTATCAAATGTTTGTAAATATTTGCAAACATTAATTTGTACTATAGTTTCCAAAATTGTTTTTAAATAAGTTTGAGGAATATATGCATCATTTAAAATAATAATAAAAAACTCTTTACTAAGTATACATATATACCTATAAGAATAAATTACATTTAACATGTGAATTCTTTAAAATCTTAATTCTTGTAAATAAATAAAAAGAGGTATGCCTATGTAAATAAGAATACATATTTCCTATTAATGCCAAAAATCTTTTTATTTTAATGTCCCAAATATTTGCAAAATGTTTTGAAAATTGCATCATCAAAATACTTTCTGATTGTACATAGCATTTGCATAGCATTCACATTTTCCGTGTTGAGCTTGATGGTTGAACTAGTCTGAGTAAAGTCGAAGATTGGAGCTTGCTTGGACCTTAACACACCTAACTTTACTGGAACGTCATGGGAACTAGATTTAAGGTACTTCAGGTCTATTCAGACTTAATTCTTTGAGACTCAAGGTTGGGTTCACGACACCTCAACTGAGTAACTATAACTTTTCGAGGTGCACACATGAATCTTGTCGGTTGTGATCTAACTTGGAAATTTGCACCTTTCACTTAACTCAACTCAGTTGGAGTGGTGAGGGGATTGGATATGCCGATATGAGATGCACACGAATGGAAACATTCGTCCTCGTCTAGGGAGGGAAGTCCTCCCCAACCCCTCTAGTGGCATCGACATCTAAAGACAGGAGAGTGGGGGTTGCAATAATGCTTCAAAATAGGGATAGTCTTCTGGCTTAAGAGGAAAAAATCCTTATGTAAATATTGTTGTATATAGTATTAAAAAAAAGGAAAAAACTCCGAAAAAGTGGATAGGTCTAATTAAAAATAAAATGCCAGCTGGAGTGTACATATTTATATAGTTAATAAGAAAGCTTGAGCTTCAAAGTCATACCATGTGAGCCTGCAGCTAGATGTTGACCCATCATTAATTGAACCATGATAGAACTCGGTTCAAACCACCTCAATAGACATGTCAGAACTAGTCTACATCATACAAAAACCCTTATGACTATGAAGCTGGCATGTACAATGTAAGTGACAGTAAATGACAAAAGAACTGACTTCTCCAGAATGGCAATTTTGATATAAAAATTCCTAAATCAGAGTAAAATACGTATTTAGGAAAATACATTATTTCAGATAATCCCCATTAAACCCACTTAATACTATACTCAATAATAACCGATAAAATATCATTGATTGGATCCGTTATCAAGATATTGTACTTGGAATTGGATAGATAATGTATGCGGTTGCAATGTGCAAGTATCCTCACAATAATGAGGAATGACAATTAAATAGACAATATGAAAACAACCTAGGGTTTGTGTGTCTCTATAGTCTTGAGCTGTCATTGAATGTGCTTATAAGTATCATGTCAATGATGATTGTAATTGTCAAATAATCCTTTTAAATAAGAAGATGTTTTTGGCATACATATGTGCTCCCAACATTTAATCATGAATGACATGGTTCAATGCATTATGCAGCATGGGGGCTCGATAAGAGATGATGTACTCAAAATGTTTGAGTACCTGCCTGAACAAAAAGTCTTTAAGAGTTAAGATGGATATATATATATATATATACAATGATGCCATTATTCTACTATCGATACTCTAGTAGTTCATGAAGCTTCATAATATTAATATTGTATGAACTAAATAAAGCATGTATAAATGTTGAAATACTCTTATATTGAAATCTTTTGAATTTAATATGACATATCCTTTGTCTTAAGCAATTGTCCTTTATAGATGAAGGGAGCACAGTGGAAGCATGAGTCTGGCCCAAGTAAGAAGGAAAGTCAAAGAGTTGACTGTACTTCTTTTGTTTCCACACATATGACATTCAAAGAGTTGGATGAATGCCAATATTGCAACAAGCTGATGTATTGATAGTATGGCTATCTGGACTATCTAAGATCACTAGAGAAGGATCCAGACAGTGCATCGGAATATTATACATCTAAACATAATTATTGAAATTGGCTTTCTTATTAGATAAGATCAAAGTCTAAAATTATATCTCATTCTTCTAATAACTCTTTCAATCGGTTTCATATGTTTTAACAGACCGGAAAATTTGATCTTAAGGTTTAATAGTCATCCACATGGATATTGATGCAATTGTTACAACAATCTCTATTGGAGAGATAGACTTCATATTTTCAGTGGGAGAGCCTTAGTCATAGAGAATGTTTGTTTATTTCTAAATGTGGGAAATAAACATAAATTTTGGGATAGGCATATTATAAAGAGTTATGATGGATATATTTCAAATAGTAATCTAACATCTAGATGACTCTACTAAATTAGAAAAGTAATGAATGGTTCATTAACATTTCTATTACTGAAAATTAGCCCTTAAAAGATTAATTTGACAATGATCTGGTAAAGCCTTGGACTTATGTCTATTGATGAGATCAATAGACTAGTAAGAGATGAATCTGCAGAATCAAAAATTTCAAATCTTACATACTTGTGAATATTGTATTCAATGAAAAATGTCCAATACACCCTTCTCTAGGAATGGTGTAAGATGCCAAGGTATTCAATATCTCATACATATTGATGTATGTGGATCATCTGTATCATAATAAGCATTGATGATATGTAATATCATTCGATGATTATTTGTGATATGAGATTTCTTTCCCTCGCCTTAGAAACCTTTGAAATATTCAAAGATTTCAAAATTTTGGTTTAGAACCAAAGTTTGAAGGAAGATGAGAGAATTTAATCTAATCAAGGTAGCAAGTACCTATTAGATTAATTCAATGAATACCTTGTGGAGACAAGAATATCTTTCTTATCTCACTCATCCTAATACACCTAAACTCAATATAGTTGTAGGGAGATACAATTGGATCATGTGTGACATGATTTGATCAATGATGAATATTAGCATAATTACCTCTTAGTTTCCAAGGTATATATGTATTAGATACTACAATATATATCCTTAATAAGATTCCATGCAATTAAGCTAGAATCTAGCACCAAAGAGTGATACTTCATTAGGAAAATAAAGTATGGTATTGGATACCTACTTTATGGCCTTGAGTATCTTAAAAGATTTCATCTCTCAGGATATGATTCTTAGAGGATGACTCTCTTGAGAATCAAGTTTAAAATGAAGTAAATGAACTCATTTAATATTGAGAAGATAACGAGCCTCTTGAAATCAAAAACTAAAGGATAGTTAAAGATGAAATGATCATGCCTCTTCAAATGAGTTTGAGGATGGCTTCCATGTGTCATTAAGTTTGATAATGATCTGACTTTATATGATGAAGCTTCCAAGGATCATGACATGGGGAGATGGATGCTAGCAATAAAGTCTAAAGTAAACTTCATATACAAGTGTTGTATATGGACCCTCGAGGATTCACCTATAAGGGTAAGCCACATTAGGTGTAAATGGATCTTCACGAGAGAGAGGGAACCTACTGAGAAGGTAGATACCTTCAAAGCATGGCTCATATCCTCAAGATACACAAAGAAAGAAGACATCACTTGCGACGAGACTTGCTTTCTAGTGACCATGCTCAAAGTCACTAGATTATTGCTAACTATAGCTACACAACTTGACTATGACTTCCTCAAGATGGAAATCAAGATTGCATTCCTATATGAATTCCTTATCGAGGATATTCATTTGAAGTAGTCCCATGGCTTCATGGATAAGGAATGCAAGGTGTGCAAGCTTGAGAAACTCCATCTGTGGACTCAAATAATCTTCTTGTAGTTGGAATATTAGATTTTATGAACTTATAAATGTTATAATTTCAGATAGAATCATGATAAGTCATGTAAAGCTTAGTGGGAGTGTCATTGTGTTCATCATGCTAAATGTAGATGATATTCTAATCATTTGGAATGATATAAGGATGATAATAAGTTTTGTAGTCTGTCTATTACATACCTTGAGATATGATCTCAAGGATTTCTCTTAAGATCTTAGTTCTGAAAATGTTCAGAGTCAAAGAATAGAAGGTATTGGGACTGTCACATTAAGTGGTACGCCTTGGACATGTTCCATTCTTGGAAAACTCCAAGGAAGGCTTTCTTCCCTTAAGATATGGTACTGACCTATCTAAAGGGAGAACACCTGAAAGTTGAGGATGTGAATACCAAAGCTACATGCCATAGTTCATCAGCTTTGGTAAGCCTTGTGTATGCTAGATGTGTACAAAAGTCAGATGTCTGGCATGTAGTGGGAGTACTAAGTTATTAATAATCCTACCATGGAGATAAAATACTTAGTTGCAGTAATAACAATATTTTCAAAGATGACAAGACTTTAGAGGTAATGATCTCTAAGTCTTATCTTCAAGAACTTAAGACTTTGTAGATAGTGATCTAAAAGGGTCTTAACTGCAGATACCTTAGGAGATATAGATCTCCAAGAATAAGGGTATTCTAATAAGTATTATAGAAATTACATACTAGTCATAATAATTATATAGTTGTAGTGTTAAGGACACTATAACTGACAAAATTGAGTATTGGTTAGATAAGATGCAACAATCGCATTGGATGCGAGCATTATTACTAGGGGATATGCAAGTACCGTAAAAGGACTTGGCATAACCTCTTGGGAATAGAGTGACTAGCCAGCTTACCTAGCTATATTTCTAAATAGCCTATGACAAGCACATGCGTGTGGGTTTAAAGATTAGCCCATTAATGACTCTTTGGGATAGTGGGGGATTGTTGGACATGCGAGCCCACAACGAGCCATTATGCAATAAATGTTATTGCAAATATCATTCCCTTATATGAAATGAAGAATATTTAATTTTCATAATAGGTCCCTGAGTACAATTATAGTTATGTACCATGGTCATCTTGATGATCATACGATTGTTGATTCAGTTGTTGAATCATAGAGGCTGGTGCTTGGATAAATATATAAAGAGTTAGATTGATGACTCATCAAGCACTGTCAAATGATTATTAAGATATGATCTCCCACCTGTGCCTGTAGAGTTAGATGATTGTGATTTTGTTTTGTCTAATATTGTTACTCTCAGGAGCGGTAGGACCTTGTCTCCGTTAGCCACTATTAGGGGGGGGGTAATAAAGCTTGATCTGATGAATTATTGTTCTTCTGCATCAGCCATGCCATCTACAGGTTCAGGTGTGGAAGAAGAAGAAGGAGGAGCCATGCTAGCTACTATCCCCCACCATCTCCAACAAAAAGGAAAAAAACCAAAAAAATGAAAAGACCAAATAGATGATCGCAGTCAAAATGAAGCTATGCCATCCATGGAGGAGCAAGCCCCAACAACTGATTCGGTGCTAGCCGATGGAATAGGGACGATAATTTTTGGATGCCCACCCCCAGATCTTGCTTGTGCACCTTTTTGCAGACCAGTTGTTTAAAATGTTGTGGACACAAATTCTGATGTAAATAATAACAATATTTTTATTTCAGTTCTATACATATTCATTTTCCTGATGCAATAGAAAAATCCAACAAAAATACAAAATGAAGAAAAGGAATTATTTGATCTAGGTGTTGTGGATATTATTAAGAAGTTGACTATTGAATTACCTTTGCTGAAAGCTGTGGAATATATATTTGTTGTGAAGAAGGTCTTGAAGGAAGCGCGCATTAACAAGCGTCGGTCAAATCACAGCAGCAGACACAACTATTTGAAAACACGTCCTCAACATGGCAACAGTCGCATCCATTAGCAATCTCCTAGAAAAGAAGCCAGACAAAGGAGCACCTTCGATCATATGCGAGATTCTTAACCAGATCATCAAGCGAAACCTTCTTGATAGAGAATCTTCAAACAAGCTCATGTCTGCCTCATTGCTCATAGAATTTGGTTTGGGATCGCTCAAGTCGACACACATGATCCTTCAATTCATTGATCGATCCATCAGGCGACCTCGAGGTCTATTGGAGGATGTTGTCGTGACAGTACAAGACATGCGTTTTCATGTTGATTTTGTGGTCCTTGATATAGACTCTCTAGCACCCTTACTCTAGGCTAGATTATAATTGGCTGGCCTTTCTTGCGCACTATAGAGGTCGTGGTTGATTATGGGTCTGGGAAGATCATGTTCTGCTCGAGAAACAACAAAATGACAATGGATATGGTTAGTGAAGAAAAGGTCGTGTCTGATCAAGGTCAAGCATAGCCGTCTAAAGCATACTGTGACTTCATTGCAGAAATCAAAGATACATAATTATCTCTGAATGACACATGGGTTCAGGAAATCCTCTTTCTAGAGGAGGACCTGGAAAGCACAGTCTTTATATGCTCTGACGTCAATTGGGAGATAGATTCTTACTTGCTGATGGACCTTCTTGAGGAAGAAGATTAACGACAAACCGATCATGAAGAATTCATTAATGATTTGTTTGGCACATTATCAGCAGTGCCACTAGCTATCAAGTTGAGTAGCACCTCCAAAATCATGTCAGATCATCCACTTACCAGTGTAATTTATGAAGTGACTGAGAAGCAGGCTCGATCAGAACCAGAATTAAAGCCACTTCCAGCAAGCCTCAAGTATGCTTTCCTTGCGGTTGCAGAAAACATGTATCCGATAATCATCAACAATAGACTGACCCCGTATTTGGAATCTCGTCTACTCAAGGTTCTAGATAAAAATCGCAAGGCACTTAGTTGGCACATATCAGACCTTCGTGGGACGAATCCTGCTCCGTCTTTACACCACATCTATTTAAAAGATGATGCCTAGTTGACCCTAGAATTTAAGAGAATATTGAACCCTAACTTACAGGACATCATAATGAAGGAATTCATGAGATGGTGAGATGAAGGCTTCATTTATCCCATCTCCGGTTTCAAATGGGTGAGCCCCTTGCATGTAGTTCCAAAGAAATATGGGCTCACTGTGGTTACAAATAAAAGAAGAGAGGAGATTTCTACTCAGGTACACACATCCTAGAGTGTATGTGTTGATTACCATTGCCACATTGATGCAACGAAGAAGGACCACTTCCCCTTGCCATTTATTGATCAAGTTCTGGAAAGGTTGGCTGGCAAAGAATTCTTCTGCTCTTTGGATGGGTATTTCGGGTACAATCAAGTGGCAATCACCCCAGAGTACCAAGAGAAGACTACCTTCACTTGCCCATTCGGAATCTACTCTTTCAGGATAATGCCCTTTGGTATGTGTAACACACCTACTACATTCTAGAGATGCATGCTTGCAGTTTTCTCCGATATGGTTGGCAATTTTCTTGAGGTGTTCATGGACGAGTTCCCCGTCTATGGTGATAGCTTTGATTCTTGTCTTGTTCACCTAAACAGAGTACTTCAGAAATGCCGAGAAGTCAATCTCGTACTATCTTGGGAAAAGAGCCACACCATGGTTATTGAAGGGATTGTGCTGGACCACATCGTTTCCAAGCATGGCATGGAAGTCAACCTGGCAAGGTAGATGTGATCACCAACCTTGAGCCACATCAGAATGTCAGAAATGTAAGGTCATTCCTGGGGTATGTGGGTTTCTATAGACGTTTCATCAAATATTTCAGTTGCATCGCCCAACCTCTAATAGAATTGTTGTGCAAAGAGACTGAGTTTCATGTTGATTAGCATGTTCTCCTTTCTTTAAATAGCTGAAGGAGCTAATCACTCATGCTCCCATCCAATAGCTGTCAGACCGGTCTCTATCCTTTGAGATCATGACGGATGCCTCCGCTTTTGCAGTTGGGGCTATGTTAGGACAAAGGAAAGACAAAGTGCCCTATGCTATTCTCTACGCCAGCAAGACATTAGATGAAGCTCATTGAAACTATACTGCTATAGAAAAATAACTGCTAGTCGTGGTTTTGCCCTTGAGAAGTTCATATCCTATCTTCTTGGATCTAAAGTCACCATTTATACCGATCGCTCTGCTATCCGGTACCTACAACAAAAGAAGGATGCAGATCCTAAACTGATCAAATTGATCCTTCTCCTCCAAGAGTTTGACTTGGAGATCAAAGATAAACCTAGAGTTCAAAATGTGGTAGCAGATCGCCTCTATAGAATTGAGCATCAAAAGCCTCCACTGAGCAATGCATCCATCATAGACACCTTTCCTTACGAGTCGATTCTCACTGCGGATTCTCTCCCTTAGTATCATGATATTATGAACTATCTCATCTCGGGTGTTTTTTCCCCCAAGATTGGACAAAGATCAAGAAGGACAATTTCTTATCCACAATCCATTTCTACTAATGGAAAGACCTGTTATTATTCAAGGAAGGAGCATATTGTATTTGGCATCATGTCTCCATCAGGAGGAGCATCATATTGTCCTCGAGCAATGTCACTCATTCGAATATGGTGGACACCACTTTGGAGACAGAAGACAACAAAAGTATTGCAGTGTGGCCTCTAGTGGCTCACACTATTGAAGGATGCATCATCATATGTCAAAGGCTGCATTGACTGTCAGAAAATGGGAGGTACCCTCACAACGAATGAATCAATGCCCTTAAAATTCATTCAAATTTCAGATGTATTCTATGTTTGGGTAATCGATTTCATGGGACCCTTTCCCAACTTTCATGATTTGATCACATACTTTTTGCTGTTGATTATATGGGTTGCTGGGTTAAAGCTATTCCCATCCGAGTCGTTGATAGTCGTACTATTTGTCGGTTTATAAGAGAGAATCTTATTTCACGATTTGATATACGGAAGATTCTTATATCAAACGATGGTAGCCACTTCATAAATAACAAGGTCAAGAAATTAATGGAGGAGTATGACATCGAGCACCGAGTCTCTTCTTCTTATCATCCACAGACTAGTGGCATGGCAGAGCTATCAAACAGAGAAATCAAAATAATATTGCAGAAGCTTGTAGGACCGGATAAAAAGAACTGGTCTCAACTCTTGGACTCCGTCCTTTGGGCATACAGGACCACCTACAAGTCTCCATTGGGTTTGTCACCCTATTGTCTTGTGTATGGAAAGCCGTGCCATTTTCCCATTGAGCTAATTCAAAAATCACTATGGGTAGTCAACATTTGCAATCAGGACTCACAAAAAGGTGGTCATCAAAGAAAAGTGGATCTGAACAGACTCCTGGAATTCCAAGACTATGCATTTGAAAACAACTTGATATACAAGGAGAAGGTTAAACGCTGGCACGACTGACCCATCGGATGAAAGATCTTCGAGACTGGGCAGAAAATGTAGTTATTAGTCGTAAAGTTGAAGATATTCTCGAGCAAATTAAAGAGTAAATGGATAATTCCATTCATAGTGAAATAAGTGTGCGGCAACAGAAGCATTTTGATATCAGAGTTGTCATCTGATGCACAACCGTTTGTCGTCAATGGTCAGTTACCTAAACCATACCTTGAGCATGACACTTTCTTGACCGTTGTCAACTTAGTCCAAGTGATCTTCAATGATGCATCCTCCATAACTACATCAGCATCAAAAGATTCATATAATGCTCCTATAAAACTCTTTCTTTAGTTTTCTTCTTCTTTTCTTCTTTTCTTTTCTTTTGTTTATTTTCTTTTTCTTCCCATTATTTCTTTCATTCCTCCCAGTCAACACTGTTATACTTAGGATATACTTCATCCTAAGTATAGAAAGGATGAGTGGTACCCGTTGGTCATTCATTGATCCCTCACATGTCCTCTCTTTTGCTGATATTTTGGTCTATACTTAGGGATATTTTAACCTAAGTTTAGGGAGAGATAGGACGAGTCACTAATCTATTTATTCCCACATCAACGCTCCCTGCATGTAGATTCAGCCTGCTATACTTAGGATTATTTCATCCTAAGTACAGGGGGACGATTGTCTTCTCATTCATCGATTCTTTATTTTTCAGTCATTGTAGTATAGACTCTTTTATACTTAGTACGAGTTATCTCTTTTCTTTTCGATCTATAAAGACATAGCTCAAGCTAATAGGGGGATCGTATATATGTTGGATATACTTTAGCCATAACTCATACTTTCGTATTTTCAATAATTATGGCAAAAATACAATTAATTATGTGCAAAGAACACACTTGTCTAAAATTCATTAAAATTCATTGTATATACTGATTAATAAATCAAGTAAAAATATTTTACAAAATGTTTGGAAAATGGTTGGAAAATCTTTTTGAAAATTTTTTTGAAAATTGTTTGAAAAATGTTTTGTAAAATGCTTTCGAACTTTGTAAACATGTTTTGTTTATAAAAATTCCTTTTCTTTTATTGAAATAAAATGTTTTGAAAATCTATTTGAAATTGTTTGGAAAATGGTTGCAAAAATATTTTGAAAAATCTAAATCTACTATTAGAAAAATCTTTGTAAAATGATTTTCAAAATTCTGTAAATGTTTGTAAAAAATATTTGTCAACTTAGTTTGCAAATTAATGTTTTCAAAAAGTTTGAAAAAACATTTTCAAAATATTTTGAGAACCATGAACATAATTCAAGCAAATAAAAGACTCTTTATAAACCTTGTATATCCAATTGATGTAAATTCTTAAATCCCGATTCTTGTAAATAAAGATGCACTCACGTGCAAATATCTGCACATATTTCTTTTCTTAAAAACTTTTTATTTTAGAAAAACCCTAAAAGTTTGCAAAATTTATTCAAAAACTAGCATAAAAATTTGCAAAAATCCATAAAAGTTCAAAATCAGAATATTGAATCACAAAAATATTTTCCTTGCATTGTACATAGCATTTGCATTTTTTGAACTGATGTCGATAATGATCGAGTCTAAATAAAATCCAAAGATTGGAGCTTGGTTGGACCTTGATATACTTAATCACATAAACCTTATAGGAACTGAGATTGAGACACTTCAGGTCTGCTACATTTAACTCTTTGAGACCACGATACTTAGTTCAATGTCATCTTGAATGTCTAAGTAGAATATTTAGGAGAACGCACACGACGCTTGTTGATAATGACATAGCTTGCACACATGCACCTTTCACTTTGCTCACCTCAGTTGAAGTAGTAGAGGAATGGATTTGCTGGCATGAGACACAAGCCAATGGAAACATCATAAGTCACATATTTGTGGCCATTGTGTTCCAACTCGATCCAATAGCCATGATGTCTAATGATAGAAGTTGTGGGTTGCAATAATGCTTCAAAAGAGGGATAGTCTATTGGCTCAAGAGGAAAAAGTCCATATGTAAATGCTACTGTATATAGTATTCCAAAAAATGTGTGTAATAAAAACTCTAAAAAAGTGGACAGTCCTGAATGAAAATAAAATACCTATCAGAGTATGTATATATTTGTATAGCCAATTCAAAGTCATATTCATGTGAGCCTGCAGTCGAATGACTTGGTTACATTGATCAAGCATCCTAGGATCGGTAGCTACACTAGCTACCATCCATTCTTCTCTCCACCTCCTTTTCTTGAGCTGGTTACGTAATGAACTTAGAAGGGAATGCCCCGCTTCTCAAGGAGAGAGTGGATTGGGGAATTATGGTCACCTTGCTGAAGAAGATCGACTTTTACCGCTTCAGCTAAGTAGAGCAATATATCACACATAATGTCCAAGATAGATTCATAGTCATAAGGGTTTGCGTATGAGTTGACTTATTCTGACCTGGCTATTGAGGAGACTTGAACAAAGTTTTGTGGATCTAAGAGATTTTTATGTTCCAAGTCTGATTCCCACACAAAGTTCCGACCGAATTTAAATTTTGAAGGTCCGACTGAGTTCAAAACTTTGATCTTATGAGGACAAGTTAAAAGTTAAAATCGATCCAAGTTCTTTCTTTTTCTTTTGTTTTCTGCACTTGTAGGCATAAGTGTTTGCTAGGGACAAGCAAAGGCAAGTATATGGGGGGTGATGAACTCCATTTTATTACCTTTATTCTTTCATTTTGGTGTTCATTCCCTAGCTAAATGCATGTAAATATATTTATTTTACAGAAGTTAACATTCATTATTTATTTTATAAATATTGCATAAAATACATTGATTAAAGCCAAAATAAAAGAATAAAGAAAAGACAAAGAAATAAAATACCACATGTATTTTATGACCCTAAACCTCAAGACATAGGCATCATGATGGTCAGGTCGACAGGGAATAAAGTAGGGGGTGATAAGGGTCAAAAACTCAATAAAACCATATTTATTTATTCTCCAATAATGTACTTTTGGGACTCATTTTATTCTTTATTATTTACGCATTAAATAAATAAACTTTGTACATGAAAGCTGTAGATAAAAATACATAGAAAATTACAAAATTGATTTCGTCCACAAATAATATACAATGTTCATTCTACACTCTAAATAAAAAATAAAAACCTAAACTTCCCAGACCCATATCTTCTCCATATGATCTCAAAATGTACTAAAAACACCTTAATTGTATATAGCTTTTTATTAGCTATTTAATGAAGGTGGTTTCATTTAATTTGGAGTTAAGATGCAAAAGTTAGGTTTTGGACCCCTATTGTACTATAGACCTAACTAAAATATTCACTTTATTTATTCTTTGTTTTTTCATTATTTTATATTTTTGTAATTTCAAATATTATTTATATTATATGTATTTAGTTAGTATAAAAGAAATCCATTAAAAAAATTAAAATAAATAGATGTATAAAATATATAGATTAACTACTTATACTTATACCTATATTTAATTAAATATAAAAATGAACTCAGAAAAATACAATAAAAATATATTTGTGTACATATAAATAAAATATAAATATATAAATTAAGTGCATAAAATATTAACATATATAATACAAAATAAAAATAAAATAGACATATATACGTAAATATACATATAATTATACATGTAAATAGTAATTTGTAATAGATAACCTCATAAAAATAAATAAAAATGGAAATAAAATACTATAGAAAATAATAATTTTTTTATTTTATAACGTAAAATTAATAAATTCATTTACTAATTGTCATTCATTTTACAAGTGATTTTTGCCTTGCAATTTTTGGTTGATCCACGTGGACCAATCAGATCCATTCTTTTGTTGACCCAGGTCAACTGGTCCTTTAGCGCCTCTGACCTTTGTCAGAACCTCAAGCTTCCTCCTTCTCACCATTTCCCCTTGCGATCTAATGATTGAATCAGCTTGAGCCTTGAACAAGAAATCCAGATGGGATCTCCATGATTTACGCAAGATCTTTAGATCCCATCAATCTTATTCTAATCAGCCTCCATTTGATCCGCAAGTTGGCCTGAACCATTATTTAGAAATTATAAGTTCCTCCTCCAAACTTGATTTTTATCCTTCTTAGAGCCCTAAATCCTCTCACTTCGTGAGTATGTGTTCCTGGTAACAGAAAGAGAATCCCTCGAGGTCGAGGAGGTGCTAGGAGAGAGGAGGTTGTCCAAGACGTCACTGATTCAAGTTGTACATTTTCTTCATTTTTAGATAGATTTAGTTGGTGTTAGTTTATTCCTGTCATTTATTTTGTACGTAGATACTTAGTTTACCATAAATTTCAAAATTTGGATCGTCGGAGCTCACTGCTCATGCCATGTTTCACTATCAACCATGCTCTCCCATTTCGTTCCCCCTCGCCTATTGCATTTTTTCCTCGCTTTGACCCAACTTGTCCACCTCGCTCTAGAGATCCTCCATGTCGCTCACCCCCTTGCGCAACAGCTTCATTTGGGCTCGAGTCAACTCGTCTCGAACCCCTGAGTTTTCCTCTGCATGTATGCGATGCAAGAGACCCTTGTAGGGTCGATTCCACAGCATGAGGTGGTTCCCAGGTGCCCCATTCTTCCCCGAGCTCCAGGCCTCTCTGAAGAAAGGCCTGGATTTTCTTGACGACACCAATCGATGAAGGACACTTCTAGGAAGCTCAGGCGATCGCCAACAAGCCCCAGGTGGCCAGGATGGGAGAAATGCACAATATAAGGTTATACATGGAAGTGTTCTTCCTTGTATCACCAGAGCCGTCAGATCTTCAGCGAGGCCCATATCTAATCTAGGCCATTCGTATCATATGAAGCGATGAGTGCCCCCAGTCGTTGATCGATTCAAGTGGCGCTTACGTGGTACCACTACAATCATCCATTAGTGCACATTAATGGATAAATATCAAAGATGCCCCCACCTTTTTTGTATATTATTATTTAATATTTAAATTTAGATTTGGAGTGTAAATAATAATGATTATTTTGCATGGATCCCCCTACCTTTTCATGTATTTACATCAGTGTCCGTGCCAACTCACCTCACGTGCCCCCCACATGAGGTGGGTATTTTGAAATTATACCCCTGTAGCTTTTGTACTTGTAATAAGTCCAAAATGTGTATATTAAGTGTTAATTTTTGTGGGTAATTCAGAAAGATGACCTTGAACTTTATTTATATTGCATTTATACCCCTGCAGACACATTTAATATAAAAATTTGTGGATAAATTTTACCTTTGTCATTGGATTTTTATTTTAGGGTTTTGGAATGCATGCAAAATTATTTATATTTGAAAAATGGTCCATGCCTGTATTCATTTTTTGTGCATGTTTAATTTTTATAAATATCATCCATGCTCTAAAATTATGCAAAAATAGGATAATGTACCTTGATGCATGCTCTTTCACGCCATATTTTTTTGCATTTATGTGTTTTGCCTATTTATTAAAAATCAAAAAGAGTGCATTTGTCTAGATTGACTTAGAAAATACCTAAAAGTTATAAATCCTTTTTGAAAAATTCCAAAAAATTATATTTTATCTATATAGTATTATATAGCTTGAGAAGAAAAATCCCTAAAAAATTATAAAAAATTAAAAATCTCTAAAATATTATAAAATATAAAAAACTTCAAAATTACCAAAAATATTTATTTCTGGTTGGTAATTTTATTTATATGTATTACTCTAAATTTAAATTAGTTTTGAGAAGTTTTGACTTCATGTACAGTTTTTATATATCAAAACAATTCAGCATATTTAATTAGTCCCTGATTTTGTAAATTGTAGACTTTAAAATTCCCTAAAAATTAACAAAAATATTTGAAAATCACAAAAAAGGTAGAAAAATATTAAAAAACATAAAAAATTTTATTTTTCAAGTTTGATTATTTTTAGCACTATTTATAATTATGATATCCTTTATAGTACTTTATACATATATATATAGTTTATATTATTCATATTTATTCCGATAACTTATAATTATTTTGAAACAAAAAAATAGGACTATATTTCTTAAATATTTTCTTGATCTATATATATAATATTATATATATCTTAAGTCATATATAGATTATCCTATATATATAAATATATAGATTTATATACTCCTATATCTATATCTATATAATTATATAATATTAAAACTAAAAAAAACTTAAAATCAGAAAATTAAAATAAAAAATATATAAAAGTAAAAATCAAATGAAAAATAAAAAAAACCAAAACCCACAAAAGACTAAAAATACACTTGTTTACATAAATCATTTTGATTAGCAAGAATCATTAGGCTACCTTGTTTGCTCCTAGTGGTTCGATCTCTACATGCTTATGCACTGTACATCTTTGTTCGTAGAGTATAATAAATTGTAATTCACATTTTTGTCATTTATTGATTATATATATTGTGGTACTTGTTGCTTAGTTCATTGTTCTTCTAGAGCTGTCATCACAAGGACTTAGTGGCCCCTCCTTGTGTGGACCACAAGACAATTCCCCAGGTATCTATGGGTTAAACAATACATTTTACAAGTGCTGGAAGCTCAGCACAAGTAGAGCCGAGATCTGTAGGCATTATGGATCTCGTCAGAGCTCCTCCTTTCATGCTCCTGCTCTCTAGGGGTTAATCTCTCTCACTAATAAACTCATATTGATGCTCGAGCTCAGGGAAACAAGGGGCAAAGGCAGATCAAGGACTAATGGACGCACCTGCAAGCCGATTTATATATGGAGGAATAGTCGAGACGGAAGGGGTAAATGGGCATGAAAAAGATCGGATCAGGACGATAATAAATGGGTATGAATCCATGATGCAAGGCAATCAATATCAGATACAAGGTTTTAGGGCTGAAGGGGTGAGTTGACCCGGCCCGTCAACAAATCAGGTTTTGGAAAATCACATGCCTGCGCGAATAAGGACAAACACTACATGACAAACAAGTAAATATAAATAAAAATAAATAAGAAAAATAGAGAAAGCTGATTTAACTTAAATTTTGGTTATAATGATAAGTGTTTATAATTTAATTATTTTTTATGGAGATTTTAATAATTTAAAGATGTTAATTTTAATATTTACATTAAATAAATACATGTATTTATAGGTATACTATATTATATACAAGTATACATATTTTAAACTGCTTATTTTAAAATATGCATAATAATTTATAATTTATTTATTTTAAAATATAATTTAAGAGATATACATTTATTTTTATTTTTATTTTTAAAAATTTATTTAATGGTATAAACACATACAAGTATGTACAATTTAACTATAATTTATCTATATACAATGTATAAATAAATTTATTAGTGATTTATCAAACATTTTTTTTATCAAACATTTTTTTATATTTTATTCTATTTATTTAAAGCACAATAAAATATTTAACTCAATTTTTGCTTTCTTTACAAAAGTATTTATAAGGGTAAATAATAAGGATTATTTACATTATATGTATTATTCACTTATACAATAAATACATTTATTTATTTATATTGATTTTTTTAGCTTTTATAATTTTTAATTTATTTAATATAATTAATATAAAATATGTACAATACATTAAAAATATAATATGTATAGATAAAATAAATAAAAGTAATATACATTTGTACAGATACAATAACACCCCTAAAAACTGACTTTTGCATGTTAACGCCAATATTTTATTGAGAACACATCCACTTTAACAAATATTTTATTCTAAACATAATGGAAGTGATTTTGATTCATTTTGAGTTCATATGGAGTAGATATTGAGCTTTCAATTCTTATTTTATGGCTTTTTTCCAAGTATTGTGTCTTCTATTCTGTACATGATATATTTTTGTAAATATTTTATTTATTTAAAGAAAACTTTTATATACATGTTTCATGAAGAAAATATTTTTATTTGAGATTGTTTTAATGGAAATAAAATAGCACAACATATGTGTAGAATGAATATGATGATGTACATTTGTGAAATTGGTTTTTCTAGGATTTTTACAAGTTAAGGACCCTGTCACCCCATACTTTATTCCTTGTTGATTAGGTCAATATTTGACCTACTCTCGGGGTCAGGATCAATTTGTATCTATGGTACATATATACATCCTTCTTTCTTTCTTTTTTCCTTTATTCTTTTATTTGAGTAATATAATAAAAATAATATAGTATTGGCATATGTTGTTAATTTGTTAAGAGATGAGAATTAGTGATATTTACATGTATTTTTATAAGGGATAATTAATACAAAATAAAAGAACAAAGAGGATGAATTGAATATTCATCATCCCCCTATTTTTGTGCCTTTAATAGTCGCTTAGCAAACACTTATTAGAAGAATAAGTGCTCAAAATGAAAAAGAAAAGAAAAAGAAAGAACTTAGAACATTTTTTATTCTTAAACAATTCTTCATAAAATCAAAGTATGGAGCTTGGTAATACCTTAGGATTATTAAGTTGGTTTACCCTTATTGGGAATAGGACGTAAGACTCAACAGTCCTCAAGTTCCACAGTTCTCTGTTCAATTGACCTCAGCAGACAGGTTAGAACTAGTCTGTCATGAAAAATCTTATGAATATGAATCTTACTTGTATAGTGTCTGTGAAATGGTAGCTTTCCACATCTGAAATTGTTGAAAAAGCCCCTAATTCCTTTGTCTAGCTATTCTTTCCTCGAGGAACGATGTATTTCTTTCTAAGCTCAAGTTCAACTAGCTCCAAGAAGAGGGGGTAAAGAAGAGGATGGAGTGTTATCAGTTTAGCAACATCTCCTTGGAGCTTGGTCTACATGCTTCCTTGCAAACTTTGACTTTGAAAAATATGCCTTACTTATTGAAGCTTTGCTTCAATGGGAAAGTCTTTTTTCCTCTTTCTCTTTATTTTTCACCCATATACTTTTTTGAAGATTTTAGTCATACCTTTTTACAGATACAAAAATGCATCATTTACATAAGGAATTTTTCTTCTTAGTCCAACAGACTATTCCTCATCCGAAGCCTTATTTCAACCAGAATCTCCTGTCTTTAGATGTCGATGCCACTAGACCATGTTGGGGAAGTTGGACATGCGAGCCCACGATGAGCCATTATGCAATAAATGTTATTGCAAATATCATTCCCTGATATGAAATGAAGAATAACAATTTGCATAATTGGTCCCTTAGTACAATTAGGGTTATGAACCATGGCCATCTTGATGATCATACAACTATTGATTCAATTATTGAATCATAGAGGCTGGTGCTTGGATGAATATCTAAAGAGATAGATTGAGGACTCATCAGGTACTGTCAAATGATTGTTAAGAGAGGATCTCTAGCCTGACTAGGAGATGGTAATCCTTTCTCACTTGGCTGATATTTGACCGACCTCTTGATGCAGGTCCTCTACATGGGAATAAAAATTCAGAGGTGTCAGATTAGTTAAGTCAAAGAGTTGACTTAACGAGATCGAGATAACTAAAGACTTATGTTGTATGCTATCACGATATATGCATGAATCCTCTGACCAGAGATAAATGTATTACTATATGTCTGAGTATGTACATTTGGCAAACCGATAGGTTGATGACCAAACCAAGGTCTACACACCGACGTGCTGGTATGCATGCAAGGGCATATGAGTAATACGATCTCTCCAAGGGATCATACATGTTCATTGCTGAACCAGAAGACATGAGCTCACTCATGAGATATTGGGAAGAATCAAATTCCATGCACGGTCTTCTCTCTTTGGAAGCTTGACTGAATTTGTAGGTTTGATATATCATTTTGAAAAGTATATGATCAACACCTTGTTATGATATATTCTTTGGGAAAGTATATGATCGATACCACTCCCAATGATCGAATGAGAACCTTAATGATAAAATACGGAAGGAGACAATCTAAAAGAGATCTAAAACTTCGGGTTTATTCTGGGTCTTCCAGTGTGCAGGATGTACAGGTATTAGGAATGCCTGAGGATGATGTGATCATAAATGATTGTATAACCATGACGCTTCAATTCTGTGGGAGTGATGAAATAGGTTTGGCTTCTAGTGACTCCTCTCATAGAGAAGTAATCTGATCTTAGTCCAAATGTTGGACATTGATTTGAATGTGATTCAGATGTAATGAGAATATTAGATTTGCGGACTTGATTTAATCAAGCATCTATGGGAGGTCCGCAAGACCAGGATTTGAGATGTAATCTTAATATCCAAGTCACTATATGTGGAACAATACAATCACCCTGTCCTTATCTCCAAGTATCTGCGGAGAAAGCGCATTATCCTTGAAAGAGTTCATGGATAATTTCATTATTGATATATGTATCCGAGCATTGATAAAGTGGATAAATAAATGAGATTTAGTTAACATGAATAATATGAATTTGATTCATATTATTAGGAGAGCTATCTGAGATAATTTAATGTAATCTAATTATCAAACACATGAATAATGTGAATGTGATTCATGTTATTTGGGCACATGAGAAAAGAGATCCAAGATGATTAACTGTGATTTAATTATCATGGATATGAATAATGTGGATAGCACTCTCCATATTAATCAGATTTATTATAAATGTGATTTATAATATATTAGAGAGAGCATATTATGATTTATATTTGTTGATTAATTGTTAATGTGAATTGGATTCACATAGAATGATTAATTGAAAGTATAATTACATTTTGTTTTGGGTTGTGAATGAGATTCACATAATTTCAATGGCTTGGTTGAAGTTTTTCACAAGATAATTGTGAATTATTTTTGTGGAAAATATTTACAACAAGAGATGTTGTAAATTAAGGAGATATCATGAGGTAATGAGATCTCATGATAATTAGGGGAGATTGACTCATTCCACTCTAGAGGAGTGGACAACCACAACTCTCCATGTGGAGAAGAGTAGCCATCCCCCCCTTTCAGGGAAAGAGGTTATGTCTCCTCATTATCCCACCTCTAGTCAAATATGGTTTATTTTGAAATTAGTTATGTTGATTTATCAATGTAAATTAATTTAAATTAAATCATTTGATGTTATATTTTTTCAACAACATCTTTTCCATTGAATGAAACACAAATCAATCTCATCCATTGATTGTGTGTTGTCCATGAATTAAGATCCATGGACTCCCAAAACCCTATATAAGAAGATGCACCCCTTAATCTTTGAGTTACACATTTACAACATAAACTAATGCTCTCTCTATATCTCTCTCTACATGCCAAGACTCTCTTCCTCTCTCTCTTGTGGCCGTCCATCAAGGACCCTTAGAGAGAGCCGCCATCACCGCAACATCGTCGTTATACGGCCGGAGTATTTTCTCGTGGATCTCCATCTCCTTCCGTGCGCCTCGCTTGTGAAGAAGACATCGGATCTCGTGTGACGAGATCAGGAGATTCTCCACTTGGATCATCAACATGGATTGCGAGGAGCACGCATCTCATCAACGGGCTCGCAAGCGTCTCCTCCATCTGATCTGACTTGAGATAGGAGTTCTCTTAGTTTAGAGACACGATCTCAACCACGCTTCAAGAGGTAAACCTTATACCTATAGTGATTTAGATGAAACGATCCGAGAAATGTTCTTGGATCATGTGATTTCATCACATTATTTTTTTAAAAAATTCCGCTGCATCGAGCAACTAGTGAGACTAGTCGCTCCCGATCGCATATGATGTGATCCTCACGCTTCCATAATACACTTAAGGATATTCTCATATCCTTCAAGTGGTATCAGAGCCAGGTTGGAGGTTTTGGATACGATCCATTAACCAAGAAAATTTGGGCTCATTAGGGATTGTGAAAATTTTGTCGCATTTCATTTTCTCAGCCCTATTTTGTGATTAATTTCGGCCCTGTTTAAAATGTTTAAACACAAAATTATCACTTGGACAATGTTCCCCATTAATTAAGGAAACCGTGGGATTTGAGTTTGCGTGATTTAGCATCCGATAACTCAAGATATGATCATTTTAATGAACAAATATCCATTGTTTCAGGGATGACGAATCATGACTTATTTAAAGAGCTAGTTAATGTTTTGACACACCTAGAAATACGTGATTATCACTTGGGTTCTATTATAAATCAAATCAGTAAACTTTTGAAACTTACTTTGCTTGATTTAAATATAAAATGATTGAGATATGCTAATTTTAGTATGTAGGGGTTCCAACTAGAAATTACATACTTGATCAGGAACCTTGTGATTGCCATTCAAATTAAATTAATGGAAATTAATGGTTAATTTCCTGAGATAATTATTGATAAATATTTTTTAAATATTTAAAGATGATGATTATTTCCTTGAATGACATTGACCATAACCAACTTGATTAGATATGATCTAGATCACAATTGGTTACATGAACCGACCAACAAATAGTGGTGCTTGAATATGATTGGGGATTTGTTTAGCAAACCTCCTTATAATGTTAATCAAAATGGTTTTGATTATTATTATATGGTATAACTTCAGTTGAAAAACCAATTATCATCTTAAGTACAAAGCGACCGACTTGGCATTATCTTTTCCCGAGACAGATATGGTGTCTAGTTGGGGAGCATTGGGGTAGCAGGTTACACCGTGTGCGGTCTTTCCCACTCCCGTCGGTACTAACCCTGACAACGGGTAGGGAACGGATAATGCTTGGGAAATCATGATGTATTTTTCTAATTATTAAAATTCGAAATAATACATATTTGAGATAATATCATATTTCAAGTATCAATAAAGAATGTTTGTTGGATATTAATTGGATCACTAATTTAATATGATTAAATTAATTGGAATCTAATTAAAATTAAAACACTCTATCATGAATAGAATTGAATCCCATGGAAGAATTAATCATAATGAATATGAATCATAATGATTAATTAAAATTTGAATATGAGGTGGAGGATCACATAAGTGATATCCATGGTCTCTCATCAAGGCAAAGGATTCCGACACCAGAGATTGTATGTAGGAAATGCATTTCCGAAGTGACAGCTCCTGCATACAAGCCATTTGGATCGGGCTCTTTGCTTCTTGAAAGAGTAAGGACGTATGCATAGTGACCCCAATATGGAGTCCTCATATTATTGGGGCCATATTGGATTGCGCATAGCGAGTTGTATTCTTGTTGACAGTTGGTTCAATTAATGATGGGTCAACATCACCTTAGGGGTTGTGGGCCTGGGTGATAAAGATCGAATTGGGAGATGCAAGTTGGACTTGCACGGCGAAATGAGTTCCCGCTTCTTTTTATCCGAGTTGCAAGTTCTCATATTATTGGGATGTGACAAAGATAAGAAAGGAGATCCCAGATCTTGCTAGAGATATAATGGTAAGTATATCTCTTACATTGAAAGTGATTAAGGGAATAACTTTCAGTGTTGACAAAGTAAGACAACTTTGATATAAAATTCCCAAATCCATGTAAAATATGTATATATATTTCTATATATTTATGCAAAGTTCTTATTTCATATAATCCTCATTAAACCCACTTAGTACTATACTCAATAATAACCGGTAAAATATCATGGATTGGATCCATGATCAAGATATTGTACTTGCAGTTGGACACATATTGTATGTGGTTGCAATGTGCAAGTTTCCTCATAATAATGAGGAATGACAATTAAATAGACAATAAGACAACAATCTAGGATTTATACGTCTCTATAGTTTTGATCTCTCATCGAATGTACTTTGGAAGTGACATGTTGATGATGATCGCAATTGTGAAATAATCCTTATAAAAATCTAAGAAGATGTTATGGCAATACATATATGCGCTCGATATTTAATCATGAATGACATGGTTTACTGCATCATGTAGAGTGTTGGATCTATAAGAGATGATGTATTCAAATATTTGAGTATCTACCTGAACCTAAGTCTTTAAGAGTTAAGATGTATGTATATAAGTTGAGGGTCATCATTCTACTGTCTATACTCTAGTTATTCATGAAGCTTCATAATATTCATATTGTATGAATTGAATGAAACATGTATACATGTTGAATTTCTCTTATATTGAAATCTTTTGAATTCAATATAAGAGAACCTTTGTCTTAAGCAATGGTTGTCTATAGATCAAAGGAGCGCAATGGAGGCATGGGTTGGACGCAAGTTAGTAGGAAAGTCAAAGAGTTGACTGTACTTCTATGGTTTCCACACATATGACATCCAAAGAGTTGGATAATTGTCAATACTGCAATAAGGCGATGTATTGATAGTATGACTGTCAAGTCTATCTTGGATCCTTAGAGAAGGACCCGGATAGTGATTCAGAATAATCTACATCTACATATGATCATTGATATTGACTTGCTTATTGGATAAGATAAAAGTCTAATAATTGTATCTCATTCTTCTAATAACACTTGCAATTGGTTGCATATGTTTTAGAAGACTAGAAAATTTGATCTTAAGGTTTAATAGTCTTCCACATCAGTATTGATGCAATTGTTGCAACAATCTCTGTTGGATAGATAGACTTCATATTTCAGTGGGAGGGCCCTTAGTCTTAGAGATTGTCTCTACTACCTGAATATTAGAATACACTCATTTTTTATTTCTAAATGTTGGAAATAAACATGAATTCTGGAATAGACCTATCATAAAGAGTTATGATAGATACATTTCAGATAGTATTTTGATATCAGGAGGACTCTACTAAATTAGAAAATCAATGAATGGTTCATTAACATTTCTAATGCTGAAAATAAATCTTAACAAGATCAATAGGAGGACGGAGATCATTTGACAATGATCTGGCATCAAATCTTGGACATATGTCTATTGATGAAATGAATAGACAAGTAAGATATTGAACTTTAGATTGTCTAAAGGTTCAAAACTTACATACTTATGAATAGATATTCAAAGTAAAATGTCTAATACACCCCTCTCTGGGAATGGTGTTAGATGCCAAGTTATTCAAGATCTCATACATATTGATGTATGTGGATCATCTGCATCATAATAAACATTGATTATATGTGATATCATTTGATGATTAATTCTGATATGAGTTTTCTTCCCTTCACTTTAAAAACCTTTGAAATGTTCAAAGATTTCACAGTTTTGATTTAGAATCAAAATTTGATGGAAGATGAAATAAATTTTATCTAATCAAGGTAGATTATACCTATTAGATGAATTCAAAGGAATACCTAATGGAGATATGAATATCATTCCTATCTCACTCCTCCTGAAACACCTAAACTCAATAGAGTTGTAGAGAGATATAATTGATCATGTGTTACATGATTTGATCAATGATTAATCTTAGCATAATTATCTCTTAGTTTCCAGGTATATATGTAGTAGAGACTACAATATATATCCCTAAAAAGGTTCCATGCTAGTATGCTGGAATCATGCACCAGAGAGTCCTACTTCATTATGAAAATAAAGGATGGTTTTGGATACCTACTTTATGACATTGAGATTCTTAAAAGATCTCATTTCTGAAGATATGATTCTTAGAGGATGACTCTCTTGAGAATCAAGATGAAAATGAAGTGAAGGAACTCATTTAATCTTGAGAAGATAATGTGGCTCCTAAAATCAGAAACTAAAAGGATAATTAAAGATGAAACACTAATACCTCTTCAAATTAGTTTGAGGATGGCTTCCATACGTCAGAGAAATCTGACAATGATCTTCAGTGACCTTGCTTAAACCCATCGGAATATCGCTAACTATAGCTACACAACTTGACTTTAACATCTTCA
This sequence comes from Ottelia alismoides, assembly GCA_037367405.1. Taxonomy (NCBI): domain Eukaryota; kingdom Viridiplantae; phylum Streptophyta; class Magnoliopsida; order Alismatales; family Hydrocharitaceae; genus Ottelia; species Ottelia alismoides. The sequence goes on along the minus strand of JAZKJV010005882.1, from coordinate 93,328 downwards.
AGATGGAAGTCGACATTGCATTTCTCTATGAATATCTCTCTGAGATTATTCATATGAAGTTACCTCAGGGCTTCATAGTTGAGGAAAGTAAGGTGTACAAGCTAAGGAATTCCATCTATGGACTTAAAGTAAGCTTCTTGTAGTTGGAACATTAGATTTGATGAAATTATAAATATTATGATTTCAGATAAAATCTTCTTGTACCATGTGAAGCTTAGTGGGAGTGCCATTGTGTTCATTATGTTATATGTAGATGACACCCAAATCATTTGGAATGATATAAGGATAATAATAAGTGTTTTATAGACTGGCTATTCCATACCTTGAGATATGATCTCAAGGATACCTCTTAGATCTTAGTTCTGAAGATGTTCAGAAGTAAAGAGAAGAGGGTATTGGGACCGTCACATTAGTAGTACACCTTGGACATGTTCCATTTTCTGGAGAATTCCAAGAAAGGCTTCCTTCCTTTAAGATATGGTATTGACCTAACTAAAGGGATAGCACCTCAAAGAGTTGAGGAAGTGAATGCTAGAACTACTTACCCTTGTGCGTCTATTACGAGAAGCCGAGTGTGTGCTAGATGTGTACAAAAGATAGATATCTGCCATGCAGTGGGAGTAGTAAATGTTACTAATCCTACTAAGGAGATAAAGTACTTGATTGTAGTAATAACAATATCTTTAAAGATGAAAAGATTTTTGAGATAATGATCTCAAAGTCCTATACTCAAGAACTTAAGAATTTATAGATAGTGATCTAAAAGGTCTTAACTGTGGATACCTTAGGAGATAGAGATCTCCAGGAATAAGGGTATTCTTATAAGGATTATGGACATACTGGTTATAATAATTATTAAGTTGTAGTGTCAAAGGACACTATAACTGACAAGATTGAGTATTGGTTGCATAAGATGCAACATTTGCATTGATGCGAGCACTATTACTGGGGATATGCAAGTGCCGTAAAAGACTTGGCGTAGTCTCTCGGGAATAGAGTGACTGATCAGCTTACCTAGCTATTTTTCTAAATAGCCTATGATTGCCAAATGAGTGTGGGTTTAAATGATTAGCCCATTAAAGGCTCTTCGGGCTAGTGGGAGATTGTTGGACATGTGAGCCCACGACGAGCCATTATGCAATAAATGTTATTGCAAATATCATTCCATGATCTGAAATGAAGAATAACTAATTTACATAATTGGTCCCTTAGTACAATTAGGGTTATGTACAATGGCCATCTTGATGATCATACAGCTATAGATTCAATTATTGAATCATAAAGGTCGGTGCTTGGATGAATATCTAAAGAGTTAGATTGAGGACTCATCAAGTACCGTCAACTGATTGTTAAGAGAGGATCTCCATCCTGAGTAGGAGATGGCAATCCTTTCTCACTTGACTGATATCTGATCGACCTCTTGATGCAGTTCCTCTACATGGGAATAGTGATTCAAAGTGTCAGATTAGTTAGGTCAAAGAGTTGACTTAACGAGACATAACCAAAGACCTATGTCATATGCTGTCATGATATAGGCTTGCATCCTCTGACCATAGATAGATGTGTTACTATATGTCTGAGTATGTACATTTGACAAACCAATAGGTTGATGACCCAACCAAGGTCTATACACCGGTGCGCTGGTGTGAATGCAAGGGCATATGAGTAATACGATCTCTCAAAGGGATCATACAGGTTCATTGCTGAAGTGGAAGACTTGAGCTCACTCACGAGATATTGGGAAGAATCAAATTTCGTGCACGGTCGTCTCGCTTTGGAAGCTTGACTGAATTTGTAGGTTTGATATATAATTTTGGAAAGTATATGATCAACACCTGGGTATGATATATTCTTTTGGAAAGTATATGATCGATAGCACTCCCAATGATCGAATAAGAACCTTATTGATAAAACCCTGAAGGAGACAGTTTAAAAGAGATCTAAAACTTCAGGTTTATTCTGAGTATTCCAGTGTGCAGGATGTACAGGTATTAGGAATGCCTGAGGGTGATGTTATCAAAAACGATTGTATAACCATGACGCTTCCATTCCGAGGGAGTGATAAAATAGGTTTGGATTTTAGTGACTCCTCTCATAGAGAAGTAATCTGATCTTAGTCCAAATGTTGGACATTGATCTGAATGTGATTCAAATGTATTGAGATTAGATTTGCAGACTTGATTTAATCAAGCATCTATGGGAGGTCCGCAAGATCTGGATTTGAGATGTGATCTCAATATCCAAGTCAATATACATGGAACAATACAATCACCTTGTCCTTATATCCATGTATCCGCGGAGAAAGCACATTATCCTTGAAAGAGTTCATGGATAATTTTATTGTTGATATATGTATCTGAGCATTGAGAAAGTGGATAATTAAATGTAATTTAATTATCATGAATAATATGAATTTGATTCATATTATTAGGAGAGTTGTCTGAGATAATTAAATGTGATTTAATTATCAAATATGTGAATAATATGAATGTGATTCATGTTATTTGGGCACATGAGAAAAGAGATCCAAGATATTAATGTGATTTAATTATCATGGATATGAATAATGTAGATGGCACTATCCATATCAATCTGATATATTATAAATGTGCTTTATAATATATTAGAGAGAGCATACTATGATTTATATTTGTTGATTAATTGTTAATGTGAATTGGATTCACATTGAATGATTAATTGAAAATATAGTTACATAGATTGAAGTTTTTCACAAGATAATTGTGAATTATTTTTGTGGAAAATATTTACAACAAGAGTTGTTGTAAATTAAGAAGATATCATGAGATAATGAGATCTCATGATAATTAGAGGAGATTGACCCATTCCACTCTAGAGGAGTGGACAACCACTACTCTCCATGTGGAAAAGAGTAGTCGTCCTCCCCCTTTTAGGGAAAGAGGTTAACTCTCCTCATTATCCCATCTCTAGTCAAATATGATTTAATTTGAAATTAGTTATGTTGATTTATCAATGTATTTGTGATTTTTCAACAACATCTTAGCCATTGAAAGAAACACAAATCAATCTCATCAATTAATTGTGTGTTGTCCATGGATTGAGATCCATGGACTCCCAAAACCCTATATAGGAAGAGGCACCCCTTGCTCTTCGAGTTACATGTTTACAACGTAAACTAATGCTCTCTCTCCCTCTCTCTCTACATGCTAAGACTCTCCTCTCTCTCTTGTGGTCGTCCATCAGGGAGCCTTAGAGAGAGTCGCCATCGCCGCAGCATCGTCCTTACACTGTCGGAGTATTTTCTTATGGATCTCTGTATCCTTCGGTGCGCCTCGCTTATGAAGAAGACAACAGATCTTCTGTGATGAGATCGGGAGATTCTTCACTTGGATCATCAACATGGATTGTGAGGAGCACGTGTCTCATCAACATGGTTGCAAGCATCTCCTCTTTCGGATCGGACTTGAGACAGGATGTCTCTTAGTTTAGAGACTCGATCACAACCACGCTTGAAGAGGTAAACCATATACCTATCGTGGTTTAGACGAAACGATCCGAGAAATGTTCTTGGATCATGTGGTTTCATCACATTATTTTTTTAAATTCCGCTGTATCGAGCCACTAGTACGACTAGTCGCTCCCGATCGCATACGATGCGATCCTCACGCTTCCATGATGAGCTTAAGGATCTTCCCATATCCTTCAGGGGTACACTTCTCTCTATGGAGACAACAACTACCTCATCAAGGATGACACAACTACATGATTTCCAAACATAGAGAATTCCGCCCTTCACCTCCCCACATGAGTTGAGGTACATGAAAAGTGCTTACCCAAGTTAGGTCATTGTCTAAAAGGGTCATGCATCTAACATGAAATATTCTACTTATACCAACCAAGATGACATGTGAACACAGTCTTATGGATTCAAATAGTTAAGTCACGTCAACAAAAAAAGTCTCAATTTTAGTTCCTATATGGTTATTGTGAATCTAATTTGATTAAGGTCTTAACCAAGGTCCATTCTTTATATTTTATTCCAGACTAGTTCAATTTTTAAAATAATTTTGAAAAACAAGAATGCAAATGCAATATTTTTTTCGTAAGTGTGTTTTCTGGTTTAAGTTTGTTATGTTATTGCAAATTTTTATGAGTTTTAAAATTTCTTACTTTTTTAAGAATTTTTAAAGAGTTTGGTAATTGAATCGATTTAGAAGTAATTGCTAGGAAGCACAACAACAGTTGTGATCTCCACCAACCTAGGTCAAGAGGACTTCCTAAGGTTGTGGTGGGAGATGGCGGTGACTTATGGAGAGAATGAAAGAGATAGAGAGAGAGAGAGAGTTTTAATAATGCAATAATTGCATTAGTGTGTTCTATCCAGAGTGTTAGGGTTAGCCTCTCTTTTATAATAAATTGAAAGTCCATGAATACCAATCCATGTGCTCCTAAAAATCAATCATTGAGATTAATTTGTGATTTTCAAAGTCACAAAATCTCAAAGAAATAAGTTGAAATAATTTCAAATTATTTCTTTAATTAAATCAATTAATTAACTAATAGAATTTGGGTTAGGGTTTCCTCCACCCACTTTCCTAATTGGGATGGATGACAACCACGATCGTCCACTCCCAATGAGGAGTAGAAAGAGTGAATTCCATTGTCTCCCAAAATTTTCTAATTTATTAATTAATTTAATACCTTAATAATCATCGAATAATTCTAAATTATTTGAGACAATTGCAATTAGACCATTGAATATTAAGAATTATATCCTTCCATCCAAAATTGAATGTAATCATATTTACATTAAATTATATAATGTGAGTCCAATTCACATTAATTTACAAATTATGAATCTCATACACATTTAACTCTCTCCATGATATTGTGGATCACATCCACATCATCCATGATTATTGTAGATAGGTTATCCACATTAGTCCCATACACGATAATTAAATTCAATTTAATTATCCAAATTTCCTATTCTCAGATAATATTGCTCATGGAATAATTCTTAAACTCTTTCAAGAATTGCATGCATTTATTAATTATTGCACCATGCTCCAGGATCCAACCATTAGATCAACATCTATATGATTATCAAGATGATCAAAGTACATAATACTAATTGTACGAATGGACCAATAAGTGCATCCATTCATTAATCTCAGATAGGAGTGAAAATCAATAACTTTTATTGATATCAATAAAATGATTACAATAATATTTATTATATAAATGGTTTGCAAATGGCTGACATGTCTAATAATCTTCCAATAGCCCTTAATACCATTCTGATACGATACATAAACCCATACTCATAACATTCTAGTTGAAAATCTTCCGGGATAATGGTTTGGTAAGTGCTTAACAATGTTGTCGGTGGAGGCCACCTTGGTAATGATGATGTCACCACATTTTTGTGTCTATCGAATGATGTGGTATTTCCTCTCAATGTGTTTGTTCTTTTGATGTCATTTGGGTTCCTTCGCATGTGTTATGGCTCCTGTGTTATCGCAGAGCAACGAGATGGGAGAGTATATGAGGAAACTACGCCCAGCTCCAAGATGAACTTGTACAAGCACACTGCCTCTTTTGTAGCATCATATTCAGCAATGTACTCGGCTTCTGTTGTCGAATTAGTCGTGGTGTCCTGCTTCTTGCTTCTCCAGCTCATAACACCATCATTCAACAAGAATATGAACCTTGAAGTTGACTTTTTGTGAGCAATATCAAATTGGAAGTCCGATCTGTGTATCCTAAGACTTGGAGGTCACTATCTCCATAGACCAAGATGTTATATTTTGTCCATCTTAGATACTTGAAGATGATCTTCACTGCATTCCAATATTGTTCTCCATTGCAGGATTGGTAATGGCTTACCACCCCACTGCATGACAGATATCCAACTTTGTGCACATCATGTCATACATTAGGCTTCCCACAACTGATGCATATGGGCATTCAACCATGGCCTTCTTCTCCTGAATAGTTTGAGGAGACATTCCTTTAGATAGGTGGGTACCATGTCTTAAGGGAATGAAGCCTTACTTGAAATTTTCCATATGGAATCGTTCCAAGATTTTCTTAATTTACCCATGTTGAGATAATTCCAACATCCTCTTTTCTCTGTTTCTGAGCATCTTTAGACCCAATATGTAAGAGGCTTCTCCAAGATATTTCATCTCAAAGGTGTGCAACAACCATACCTTAATAATAGTATCAATTCTATATCATTCCCAATGATAAGGATGTTATCTAGGTAGAGCACGATGAATACAATGGCACTCCCAGTAAGCTTCTTGTATACACATGGCTCGTTGGGATTCTGAATGAAATCATACTCTTCATGGGTTCACCGAATCAGATGTTCCATCTACGAGAAGCTTGTTTCAGCCCATGACTGGACTTATTCAGCTTGCACACTTTGCCTTCCTCAACTATGAAGCCTTAGGTCTACTCCATATCGATATCCTCCTCGAGGTATCCATTGACGAACAAAGCCTTGATGTCTATCTGCCAGATGTCATAGTCGAGATGTGCAGATATAGCTAGCTATGCCCTGATGGACTAGAGCATGGCAACATGAGAGAACATCTCATTGTAGTTTATGCATTCTCTATATATTTATCACTTGGCTACGAGCCGTGCCTTGAAGGTCTCTACCTTCCCATCAAGTTCCCTCTTTCTCTTGAAGATCCATTTACATCCAATAGTTTTACCCCTTCAGGTGGATCCTCTAGGGTCCACTCACCATTCTTATGTGTGGAGTCTATCTCAGACTTCATGGCTAGCATCCATCTATCCATGTCATGATCCACGAGTGCTTCATCATATGGAATAGGATCACTATCAGACTCTTCTGACAATGGAATATGTACTTTCATGTGGGCTTATCACCCTCAAAATCTTTTGAAGTGGTACGTGTGTTTCATCTTCATTTATCTCTTATGTTTCTGGTTCAAGAATCCTCAATGGATTCAATGAGTTTCTTTTCATCATTTTATGTTGACTCTTAAGGAAGTCGTCCTCCTTCATTTTACATCCTTGGAGATGAATACCTTTGCGCCTTATGGTTGTAAAGTTGCACCACATCCTCAAACTTCCAATTCCAGAAATAGATGCAACACATTGCATGCATGAACATAAGCACCAGAATCAATAACCCAACTACCTTCTCATACTACAAGAAAATTAGTTTCATGATAAAAGTAGATTTTATACATGTTGGAGCAATATTGTTACCCTTTTCCAAGGTTTTCAGGCACTGTGGATAGTTTCTCTTCTAGTACCCTGACTTCTTGCAGTGATGACAGAAATTCACTTTCTTGGATGCCAGGAGAGTGGAGGTCTGAGAGGATGATGAGGGGACAACATCTTGACTCTTATTCTTTTATGGGTCGGATCCTTCAAGGACCCCTGCTTCCAGCTACGCATTCCCCTATCTTGTGCAACCATTGTACTGCATATAGGGTTCTCTTTCTTCATGATATCCTCAACAAACTTTAATGAAGCCATGAGCTCAATATCTGATAAATGTAATTGTTCTTGTGGTATGATACCACATTATTATTTTGTAAAACTTGGGTGAAGACAACAGAATGAAGTCGGTCTGCATGTCTATGTCCATCTCTGCCCCAAGGGTATATCTAGTTCAGAGAGGTAACCAACCATTTTGATTACATGATCTCTAACCGATGTCCCTTCTTACAACTTCCAACTGATCATTTTTTTGAATACATTATACCCCTTAGTATGGTTCATGTCTCTGAACATCTCCTTTATATTCTACATTATATATTGAGTGCTCAACATGTCTATATGTTGCTTCTGAAGCACATTAGATAAGGACCTCAGAATACAACACTGAGCTAGTGAGTGGTCTTTATAAAGTTTTTCACTAAACATGATCTATTCCTCTAACTTAAAGTTCAAATGGTTTTTCTTGGTTAGCACATAATAGATGCACTCCACAAAGAGAACAAGCTCCTAGTTTCTGAGCCAGTCCGAATAGTTCAACCCAGTCAGCTGGTTAACCTCAGAAGCTTGTTGGGAGGGTTCATGAATTTCATCTGAGATTAAAGATGTATTTCTTGGAATATATATAATAGATTTATATATGTATACAATTTCTTTGATGAAGGATATTTAAATCAAAGTTGTCTTGCTTTTTCTGAATTTTCAAAGCAAAAGATATACTTAACACCATATCTCTAACAAGATCTAGGATCTCCCTTCCACTTTTATCATACCCCAATGATATGAGAAAATGCAACTCGGGTGAAGGAAGTGGGAAATCTTTCCGCCTTACAAGTCTAACTTGCATTTCCCAATTCCGTCTTTGACATCCGAGCCCCCATCCCCTAAGGTGATGTTGACTCATTGTCAATTGAACCAACTGTTAATAGGATTATCCTACATCAAGCACAGTCTAATACCAACTCAATAATGTAAGGAATGATATTGAAGTCACTATGCATAGGACATGTCTCTTACGAGAAGCGAAAAGTCCCGATCCATGTGTGCTTGTACACCAGAGCCATGACTTTACATACACATCTCCAATGTACCATCCATGGTGATAGATACCTTCGCCTTGATGAGAACCCATTAGATGTCCTCTTATGATCCTCCATATCTGTTCAAATTTTGATTAATCATTTAGAATCATATGCTTATCATTAACCATTCCAAGGGAATATAGTCCTATATTATTAAAAGATGTGTGAATTTAATTGGACTATAATAATTTAATCATATTAAATTAATGTAAATCTAATACAACCAACAAACAATTTAATTTACTTGATATTACTATATAATATACATCCTCACTTAGTACAAGTATATTATTTCAATTAGTTGGTAGAGTATGCCTTAACCGTGCATCGTGCTTTACTCCATTGAAACATATCTGGTCAGTCACTCGAGTAATGTTAGGAGGGGAATTTTCCTTGACATGCAATGTGCTAATTTAGGAACCAAGCCATCATACCCGATCTAGATACCATCTTCATTCCAATTCATAACAACATGATTGGATTCATTAATAATTGTAGTTTTATCAATTGTTCTTTTGATGATCGATATGATACTATATAATAATTACTCAGAAATTTCGGCATCTTAAAACATTTTTTAATGATCCTACATTTCTAGTCATATCAATAAAACAAGTTGGTTTTGCATGTAAAATTTGAACTATAATTATTTTGGTTTGTAATCTGGTTTTCATGTCATGAAGCAATCATTCAAGGTTGTTGTTTGTCATGTATTTCTGTAAATAAATGATACAACAATTAATCAGGGTAAATTCTCAATTTCCATGATTATATTTGAATTATTAACACAATTAAAGATGTCTACTTTGATGCTCTAATCATCTTCCGACACATATGCACTAAATATCACATCTAGAGCATATGGGCTCGAACTCGAGGGAAATAAATTTGAATGGTTTGCTGGTTTGATTTGTTACATATTAATGTGTTTGTATAGGTTTCATGAGATAAAAATAGTAACTAAAATTATTAAGTTACATATTTTTTTGGGACTCATGCAAAAAAAACAGACTACAAGAACTTTTTGAATTTGAAACAGTAACTGATCTTCACCAACTATTAGGGACATGTCCAAACCATCTAAACATGTTAAAGTATCCCAAAAAATTATTCTTAATAGGGAAAAATAGGATACATATCAAATATGATCAAAATCTATTCGAAATTTCAACAATGCGAAAAATAATTCACACGCATCCTAATATCCAAAGACGTGTTCCTTATGGTTTTGATTATATCCAAGACCTTAAATAGTGTACCTGATACCAGTTTGAAGGTACGAGGGTTCGTCCCTCACACATTATGGAAGCATGGAGTTCAGATAAAATCCGATCTAGGTCAACTAGTCACACTAATTGGCATGTCAATGGAAAAACAAAAAATTATAGATGAAATTACATGGTTCGAGAACCTTTTCCATGCCATTTCATCAAGATCACATGAATTTAGGCTTACCCCTTGAAGCATGGTTATGATCCCGAATTCTCTAAGCGAAGAGGCCTTCTGACTCAAGTCCGATTTTGATGAGAGTGCACTTGCAGGCACGTTGATGAGACACGTGCTTCTCGCAATTTGAGCGATAATCAATGTGGAACCTCATGATTTCATCTCACAAAGTCTGTGGTCTTCTTCATGAGCATGATTCAATGAGGAAGACCAACTTCTTTAAGTGATTGGTTCAGTAGCACGATGACAATCACGATCTCCACCAACCTAGGGTAAGGTTATGAGTAGTGACATGTGGAGAGAATAAAAGAGAGAGAGTATTAATACTTCAACAATTGCATTCGTGTGTTCTATCAAGAGGTCTAGGGTTAGTCTCTCTTTTATAACAAATTGGAAGTCCATGAATCCCAATCCATGTGCTCTTAAAATCTATGGTCGATATTAATTTATGCTTCTTCTAAGTTACAAAATCTCAAAGAAATAAGTTGAAAATAATTCCCAAATTATTTATTTTATTAAATTATCTAATCAACACGTAGCTTTAGGATTAGAGTTGCCTCCATGCACTTTCTTAATTGGGGTTGATGGCCACCATGGTGTAACAACCACGGATGTCCACTCCCAATGAGGAGTGCGAATAGTGAATTCCATTATCACCCAAAATTTTCTAATAATTTAATAATCTCCAAATAATTCCATGACAATTACAAATAGTTCATTGAATAATAAGAATTATATCCTTCCATCCGAAATTCAATGTAAATCATATTTACATTAAATTGTAAAATGTGAATCCAATTCACATTAACTTATAAATTAGGAATCTCATTCACAATTAACTTTCTTTATGATATTGTGGATTACGTCAGGATTATTGTGGATAGTGTTATCCACATTAATCCCATCCATGATAAGTAATTCCAATTTATTTATCCAAGATATCTCTCTACACATGTCTAAATAATGTGAATCATATCCACATTATTTGTGATAGTTAAATCCTATTTAATTATCTAAATTTTCAATTCTCAGATAATATTGCTCATGATATAATTCTCGAACACTTTCAAGAATTGTGTGCCTTCTCCTCAGATACTTGGAGACAAGGTCAGGGCAATTTCATATGCCATATATAGTGACTTGGATAGTGAGATCTAATCTCATGTCCAGATATGGAAGACCACTCAAAAGTGTCTGATTATGTCAGACAAAATATCTTATCTTCTCATTGCATCCGAATAACACTCAGATCATGTCCAACGATTGGATAAATATCATATATCCATTTCACTATGAGGAATCGTTAAAATCCAAACCTATTACATCACTCCCTCGAAATGGAAGCGACATGGTATAAACTATTTTAAGATCACATCACTGTTGAGTATTCTTAATACTCATACATCCTGCATACTGAAAGACCATGATCAAACCCAAAGTTCTGATCTCATTTTGGACTGTCTACTTTACGATTTTATCGTTAAGTTTCTCATTCGATCATTGGGAGTCGGTATCGATCATACACTTTCCAAAAGCATATATCATACCCATAAATCTTGTCTTTCTTCCCAAGAGAAATGCCCATCGATGGAATTTTGTTGGTCCCAATATCTCATGAGTGAGCTCATGTCTTCCGATTTGGTAGTTTATGAATCCACGATTCATTATCTCAATATATTAATCTTAGCAAAATCCTTGAGTAAAAACTCTAATAATATCCATAAAATCAATAAAAATGTACTAAACCTTCTCCCACTATAAGTAGGGTCAGCTACATGGATTCTTGCTCAAATCCATGTTGAAAGATTTGACTATTTTTTTACGCTAGCCGTCGACTACCTAACACAACCCCTGCAAGAGTGGGATTTGAACCCTAGTCTTTTGTGTGGTAGACATAATGTACTACCACTAGACCATTAAGTGGGTACTGTCCATAAATTCAATAAATTAATAAAATGACTCTTTTAAATAAAAAACACTAATTATTATATATTATATTGTATAAAATAAATGAATAATAAAAAGTCGTAAAATAAAGGAGTTTTTCACCTATAAATAGCCCAAACTTCAAGTACTTTTAGTAATTTCATTTCAACTCCTTTTTGTTTAATTCTTTCTCTAACTTGTTTATAAAAATATATATAAAAATATAAAAATACAAAAAAATTTCATCTCAAATAAATACTCCTAGATCCCAAAGAGAAAAAGCTGTAAAGTCCAACTTCTCGGCCAAGTTCCTGCTCCGTATGAACTCGAAATTCACCAAACTCACTTTTAAAGTTTACGTTAGAAAGTTATCTATCCAATGAAGGTGGTTTCATTAAAATCAGAGCTTGTTTGCAATATTTGCATTTTGGGACCCCGTTGTATATTGTACATAATGCATGTGACTTTGATTTTTTTCTTATACAAATCTAGCCCTTTTTGATTTATTTATTTTCCTATTTATTTCTTTATTATATATTATAATAAATTACATAATTTATAAAATCTCAAAAAATGTTTTGCTATTGAAAATAAGGTAAAGTGACTTTGTATATAATGTACATAGTTTTCTTTTCTTATTTTTATTTACTTTATTTCATTTCTTAAAAAATCAAAAAAATATGTTTGTGTTTTATTTTATTTCTAGTATTCCATTTTATTTTTAGTTTTTAAATATCTTTTATTAAAAATACAAAAAAACTAAAGTTAGAAACGTAAAAAAACAGTGTACATATGGTATGTTTTGTTCTTTGTTTTTTCTTCTTTATTTTATTGGAATTTCCACCATTTATTTTTTTATATTTTTCTTTTTAATTTATTTTATTATTTTTATTTATTTAATTTTTATTTATTTAATTTTTATTCTCTACACTAACTTCCTTTTTCTTCCATTAACCACTAAGTCTTCATCTAACCTCCCATTCGACTCCACCATTCCACCATCTTTTCTAACCTCCATTTTCCTTCTCTTTTTATACATCTCATTCTCCTCATTTTTGCCTTTGATCCACCTTTATGCGAGAGAGAATTGAGAGCTCCGACCACCCGTCTCGGTGACAGTGAACGAAGAAGTAGAGCGACGTCTGACCTCCTCTCCTACAAGATCCGTTGGCATTCCGGCCAACATCATCACTGCCTCCACATGCTGCTCGAGCTCATCGCTCGCCGGTAGTTCGAGCAAAGACCATGCTTCCCGTTATCACACCACAAGCGCCAACTTCCATCGTAGATAATTTTTCTTTTCATATTTGTAATTGTTTTTATTTTTGCATTTTTTAACACATCACCACCCATACACCTTCATTTGTTTATTTTTTTAAGAACATCACCATCATCACATCATCCCCTATGTATCTTTTATTTATTTCCTGTTTAAGAAAATTAAAAAAAGTTAAAAATTTAATCAAAACAAAAAAAGAAAAAAAAGGAAAAAAAAATAAAAATTCCAGCAGCACTGCTGGCCCCCTTCCTTCTCCACCGCCAGCAGTCGCCCGCCCTCTTCCTCCAACCTTCGTGCACCAGCTCTAGCCACGGCTCTTCCAGCTCCTCCAGCACTCAACCCCCCAGATCAACCGCCGACCACTGCCGCTCGTGCACTCCCTCGCAACCTTCTCCCACGCCTGACCTCCCTTCCTCCATCACGCCACTGCAGATCCCACCAATCCACCATTCTTAGAGAAAAAGGAGAGGGCTTATTTTGTCAGTGACAACAGCTGAGAATCATCCTCAAGAGACGACCTCCTTCAGGAAAGATCTGCAGCGACCATCATTGTCGTGTCATAGGCTTTCCATCAAGGTCGCATAGCTTCTCTGATTTTTTCGTCAAATTAGATCACAACCATGATAGGAGTCTAGTGTAGCTGCTCCACAACGAACCACAGATAAGTTTTTTATCTTCTTCTCATTTTTGTATTATCTAACATTATTTTTTATCTTGGACACCTTCATTCTTTTTTCTAATAACACATCCAACTCATATCACAACCACATCATCTCCTCCATCATACCATCACCACCATCATCTTCTCATCTTTATTTCATTCCTTGTTTGAAACAAACAAAATAAAAAATCACAATAGCAAAATAAAAAAATTTTAAATAAAAAAATAAAAAGGCAGGTGGCCACCCCCTCATCCACCATCGACCACTGCATCTTGTAGGCTCCTCCACCGCTGACCACCGCTGCTAGCGGTGGCCGCCTCCCCACCTTCCATCGCACAGCCCGCAGCTGCGTCGGCCCTCATCTCTAGCTTAGAGGCAACCGCCACCCTGACCACCATCTAGTGTCGTCGCCTGTGTGCACCACCGCCTCCTGTCTATCAGTACGTCGACACTCTCCTGGCTACATCGTACCACCACGTGCGACCCCCTACCATCGTGCACTTCCACGTACGCACGACCTGCCGCACCCGCGACCCCTCTGCCCATACTCCTCGGTCCCCCTCCGCCCATGCTCCTCGGTCTTCCTTCTCCCACGACGAACTGCGCCACCTCCCTCCCTGCCATCACCATAGCACCTAGGCCGCTCCTCCAGCACAACAACCCTCCTCGTCATGCGTCCAGCCCCAAGCAACTGTGCTCTACCACCCGTGCCCTATAATTGTACTCTTTCCCCTTGTGCCCTAATCGCACAAGGACGAAGAAGGTCTTATTTTTATTTTTATTTTTATTTCTTTTTGTAAAAATGGCATGTTTTTCTTGTTAAGTTTCTTTAATTACAAATGAGTCCATATGCATGTTTCGTATTCAATGTTGTTTTTTTTGAAATTACACGGATACCCTTATATTCATGTATTAATTTGGAAATCTTTCTTGCATCATTTTATTTAATGAAAAATGTCATGTTGTTGATTGTTGTTGATCAATTAATCCTCTATCATATGAATATTTATTTGTATTTTGGTGAGCTTTGCGTATTGATTTAGTAAAAAATTACATATTTTATACACTGCGAGGTCTTAAATTTATATTTAATTCTTGGTTGCTCCAAAAATTCCTCAAAAATTAGAAATGATGCCTTGAATTGTGCTTTAATTACTACTCAAATGTCATCTAAATTGGAGTTGTCCCGTGCCTTCTGATTTTGATTCCATGTTGCATCAAAAAGATTCATGTATGAAGAACTCTGTTTCCGTTAATGCCAAGAATGATGTTTTAATTCATGATTCAGATTCTTCATCTTCTGTTTCCCTAGATTCAATCCCTTTCCCCCATGCTCTTATGGTAGGAAAGCACATTAAAAAGTTTCAGAAAGATGACCCTGGTATGGCATGGTTTTGTAAAGGAAATATCACTGTAAAGTTTTCATTTGATGAGTATGTGGCTAACCATCCCGCATTCCAGAAATACCTTAAGGTTAGATGCACAACTACTAGGGTTAGCATGACGAAAGAGAACCAAAATTTGAAGATACACTTCTTATCAGTAGCCACAACCTATTGTCTCAAGAATCATACATTACTAAGGTCAGACATTGCCAAGGAAAATGAGAGATATGGGTGCTCACTACTTGGAGAGTCGTATCGACGACATCGCATTTGCACGCATACTCTTGGATAATGCTTCTTTAATCAACTTACTGCCCTTATCATTATATTAGAAATTGGAGTTGGGATCATTTCACAAATCCAAAGCTTTACTTCAATTCGCATATCATTCAGTGAAGGGACCTAAGGGAGAAGTGAAGAACATTGTTATCTCGATTGAGGGGCAGAACTATTAGGTTGACTTCACAATATTGGATGTGAAGACTCCCAATCATTGAAGAGAATCTCAGATCATTCTCGGGCGGACCTTCCTTAAGACCACATGTGCAACTTTTGATTATGGTACATGAATGATGAAGTTCTGTTCTCCAGGGGAAGAAGTGAACTTTGAGATGAAGCAAACCAAGTGTCAGTAACCTGATTCAGAGAGTAGCACAAAGTACTCATCTTCAGAGGTAAATTGCAGAATGATTAGCATAGTCGGGATTTGGAGACATGTTCCTTCAAGATATAGCGAGGCCCTTTCACCTGGAAAGGACATAGTTCATGATGCAGTTTGCTAGGTGTTACCTAATCTTTTTAGAGATGCATCTACCTATTCTCGTGTTGACGTGGAGATCCATCAAGATCTGTTCGTTCCATCCCCCTCGGAACAATCATGGGACACATATGACGAGTCAGACGCAACTTTAGATGAATTACCGCTTTTCTTTGGTGATCCAACTCCCGATACTTCTGAGTTGTAGGCGAGTACTACACATTTGAGCCCACCTTCATGCAGCACGGAACCAGATTCAAATTCAGTTCATCCAGATTTGCTTGATGATACCACATTACCGGAACTAAAATCACTACCTCCTACACTCAAGTATGCCTTTCTTGCAGGACACAAAGAGATATATCCTGTTATCATTAGCTCAGACTTGACTTTAGAACAAGAGCCTAGGATGTTAGAGGTCTTAGAGAGGAACCACAAAGTACTGGACAATGTCGGATCTCATGGGGATTAACCCCGCTCTCTACTCGCACCGCATTTTTATTGAGTATAATTCGAGATATTCCCATGACTTCCATAGAGACTTAACCCCATTCTACGAGAGGTAGTGAAGAAAAAGATTGAGAAATGGTGCTAGGCAAGGTTTATATACCCTATTTCTGACTCCAAGTGGGTGTCCCCATTTCATGTTGTCTTGAAGAAGTCGGGAATTCATATGATCACCAAGGAGGAGAGTGGTACAGATCGTGACACAAGTGCTCACATTGTCGCACGTCTGTGTCGACTACGTGAGCCTGAATGCTACGACGAAGAAAGACCACTTTTCCTTATCTTTTATTGATCAGATTTTGGAGAGACTTGTAGGGAAAGAGTTCTTCTGTTTTCTTGATGGGTACTCAGGCTACAACCAGGTAGCTATAGCCCTTGAGGAATAGTAATAGACCACATTCACATGTCCATTTGGCACTTACGCGTTCATGCGCATGCCATTCGGGCTCTGTAATGCCCAGGAAAATTTCACCGGTGCATGATCGTCGTATTTGCCGAGATGGTGGGAGATTTCCTGGAAGTGTTCATGGATGAATTATTGGTTCATGGTGATTCCTCTAATACATGTTTAGAGCACTTGGACCGAGTCCTCAATAGGTATATAGAGGTGAATCTGGTACTCTCTTGGGAGAAGAGTCACTTTATGATGACAGAGGGTATCGTGTTGGGGGCATGTCATCTCCAAAAGGGGAATGGAGGTTGACCCTACCAAGGTAGAGGTGATCAAGAAACTTGATCCACCTACCAACGTGATGTTAGTGAGGTCTTTTCTAGGGCATGTTGAATTCAATAGGAGATTTAATCAGGATTTTTCAAAGATTCCCCGCCCACTAACTGAGCCATTAAGGAAAAACATAGAGTTCATTGTAGATCATATGTGTTTGGATGCCTTTGAGCTTTTGAAGATGAAGATTTGTTCCTTGCCTATCCTACAAGATCCTGACCGGTCTCTCCCCTTTGAGATCATGACTGATACTTCAGATTTCGCTATAGGAGCTGTGTTAGGACAATGATGATAGATGATCCGTTTGCGATCCACTACATGAGAAAAGTGTTAGACCCTACACAGAAGAACTACACCATGACTGAAAAGGAAATGCTCGTTGTATTATGGGCCCTCGAGAAGTTCAGATCATATATTTTGGTCTCTAAGGTGACAATCTACACCGTTCACACAACTATTCGGTACTTAATGGAAAAGAAGGACGTAAAGGTGCGTCTTCTTAGGCGGATTTTACTCCTCCAGAAGTTTTATTTGGAGATAAACGATAAATCTGGAGTAAAGAATGTTGTGGCTGATCACCTTTCTCGGATTGATCTTAAGAACTCTCCTGATTATGAGCGGATTAGAGAGACCTTCCTAGGCAAGTCAATTTGTGTTATTGACTCGCTCATGTAGTATGACAACATGGTGAACCTTCTTGTCTCCAAGAAGGTTCCACATGGTTGGACTAGGAGCAACATTGATCCACTGAAGTCAAATTCGAGGAGATACCACTGGTATGATCCTTTCCTTTTCTTTGAAGGGCCAGATTGTGTTCGGAGAAGGTTTATTCCGTAGGAGGAGTACTAGAGTGTCCTCACATATTGTCATTCACTTGAGGCTAGAGGACACCATTCACGGACGAGAACCGCTCACAAGGTACTTCAATGTCGATTGTATTGGCTGACCCTGTTTCGAGATGCTTTTGATTTTGTATGGTCGTGTCTGATCTATCAAAGGATGGGAGGGACAATTGGATAGAGAGATGAGATGCCCATGCATCCGTTGATATTTGTGATATTTTTGATATATGGGGTATAGATTTTATGGTTCCTTTTCTGAACAATGAAGGACACGCGTACATCTTGTTGGTGGTTGACTATTTGTCTAGGTGGGTGGAGGCTATCCCAACCTGAACTGCAGACATCAAGGCTGTCTATAAGTTTGTGACAGACCATATTATTGCTAGGTTCAAGGTGGCAAAAGTTCTGATATCTGATGGGGGTAGCCACTTTGTGAACCGAGATGTGAGATATTTAGCTAAGGACTACGGATTTGAGCACAGAGTTACTAGTCCTTACCACCCACAGTCTAATGGCATGGTAGAGGTTTCGAACAGAGAGGTGAAGAGTATTTTGCAGAAGTTGGTTTGTCCCTTTAGGAAGAACTGGTCTCAGCTCTTGGATCAAGTTCTGTGGGCCTATAAGATAGCCTACAAGACACCATTCGGCACTTCACTATTCAAAATGATCTATGGCAAGTCATGCCATTTGCCCACAGAGATGATTCATAAATCCGAATGGTCAATTAAACAGATTAATTGGAGTTGTTACCTAGGGAAGCTTTGTCAAGACTTGAACTTGAACGAGCTCGTGGAAATCTGAAACAGGTCATATGACAACAGTTTGATTTATAAGGACAAAGAAAAGATATTGCATGATTTGCACAATAGGCGCAAAGATTTTATCCCTGAGAAAAAGGTATGGATGTTTAATGCCACGTTGAAGATGTTCCATGTGAAACTCAAAACTAAGTGGACGGGTCCCTTTCTTGTTAAGAAAGTGCACGAGAATGGAAGTGTATTGATAGATGATCTCACAGATGATGCACAATCCCATGTGGTGAATGGACAAATGTTGAAGCATTTTGTAGATTTTAAAGAGCAGTTAGTCCATGTCGAGGACATCAACTTCATGTAGAGTGAGCATAGAGCAGATACATCATATTACTCTTCATGAAGATGCAGCATCAAGATTCAGCAACTTAGAAGATTCATTCACTCTTGTACATTCTCCCTTCTCTATATATTCTCCAGATCACATCAGTTCTCACACTTACTCATGTCGTAGACTTAGGCTGACCAGAGCCTAAGTATAGGGGGAACCGATGCTCGCCATGTGTATATACTCATCCATTTCTCCTCTTTGCTTTTCTTCTACACTTAGGCTAACCAGAGCCTAAGTAAAGGAGGGTTGATCGACTTCTATACTTTTTGTTATTTTAGTTCTCCTATGCCTACCACGAGCTATGTATTTTCCTCGCTTCTTATGCTCTGAGGACATAGCACATGCTAAGTATAGGGGGCGTGTATATATTACATATATACTTTACCCATAGATCGTACTTTAACGTATTTTTGTATATATTATGTAATAATTATGGGGTGGGTAAAATGAAAAAAATGAAAAAAAATAAAAACAATTTTTTTAAAAAAACTTTCTTTTTTTTAAAAAAACTTTTACAAAACAAAAAACAAAAACAAGACAACAATTTTCTCTTTTCTTTCCTCATCAGCTTTTTATAAAAAACAAAAAAATCCGTTTTTAAAAAAATATTCTTTTTTCTTTTCCTTTCTTTAAAAGAATCACAAAAATCAAAATGAAAAATCTACGTAATAAGTTTGTTTAGTCCTTGAGACTTTCACATTCACATAAGAATAATAAAGTTCAAGAACACTTGGTTTATGAGGTCTTGAGATTTTGAGTTAACCAGCTTTAGTCATTAGGGTCTTTGACTTAATTATTCACATTTCCCTAGTCTGAAAGATTTGTGTGCTATATTGCACGCTTAGTCTCTACCTTAAGAATATGATCAACACTTTACGTACACGACTGCATTTGTGATGAGATGAGTTGAAATTTCACTTGAGGAATTGGGATGAGGGATTTGAGTTTGGACCAGATTTAATGATGCTCGAGGATGGCATAAAATCAATGACAGCTTCATGAAACCTAAGTGTCAACACCTTTATCCAGTATGAGAACTTGGTTTTTGTACTATTTGTTGACATTTACCTATGTTCTAGGGTGTGATGGAATCTAAAAATTATTGATCAGTGTGTGCCAACTCTTGGTAAAATCAGTGGAGCTAGCCAAAAGCAAAGAAAAGAAAGAAAGAAAAGTTGAAAGAAAAGCTCTCACCATACAAAGTCAAATATCAAAGAGCTTCCACCAAAGGCAAGCGCTCCCAACCATTTCAAAGTTTTCACTTGGACCATTTCTATTAGGACCAAGAGTTAGGCTAGCGCCCAAAAAGGGCTCTGCATTGTATAGTGATACAAGTCTGGGTGTCGAAGGTATCTTAGATACTCAAAAGAGACACACATCGGTGTAGTTCCAGGAAAACAAGCGCAGATGACTCCGAATTCTCATGACGGATACATTGATCAACAACCAAAAAAGTGCATGTGTGAGTTAATCAGGCACTCGAGAGGATCCTTGTTCCAATGAGAGGGAGAGAAGAAATGACACAATCCTATGTCCTCCTTCAACTGGCCTTTCATCTACACTTTGAAGTCTGACAACTAAAGAAACAGTGGATTGGATGCACGAAATGGTTTATTATCTATTGAGGATCGGGTTCTTAGGAGAGTCTCTGGGACTGAAACCTTGGGTAAGTTGCGACTCTACTCTTGTAACTGCAGTCCACACTTAGTGTCATATCCCTTTTATATATGTATATAGAAAGAGTTTGGTGATTAGAGAAATTGAATACATTTTGACTAGAGCTTGGTTCATCTTAGAATTTTAGGATTACCAAAAACGAGAGTTCTTCAATGGATCAAGTCTTGTATTCACATGCACAGTCAGGGGTTAATCCAACTTATTCATTCTTTATTTGCTTGCGGACTAGCAAAGTTTAAGTATAGGGGGGTGATGAATCCATGATTTATCATCTTAATATATATTAATCATAGCAAAATCTCTGAGTAAAATCTCTAATAAATGTCCATAAAATCAATAAATTAATAAAACAACTCTTGTAAATAAAATACACTAAGTATTATATATTATATTGTACAAAATAAAGAAATAACAAAAGTCGTAAAATAAAGGAGTTTTTCACCTCTAAATAGCCTAAACTTCATGTATTTTTAATACTTTCATTTCAACTCCTTTTCGACTAATTCTTTCTCTTACTTGATTATAAAAATGTTATATAAAAATACAAAAAATACATAATAAATTTCACCTCAAATAAAGACTCCTAGATCCCAAAGAGAAAAAGAAGTAAAGTCTAACTTCCCGGCCAGATTCCCACTTTGTATGAACTCCAAATTCACCAAACTCACTTTTAAAGTTTAAGTTAGAAAATTTTCTATCTAATGAAATGGTTTCATTAAAATCAATACTCATTTGCAAAGTTTGAGTTTTGGCACCTCGTTGTATTTTGTACATAATGCAATAAATGTGACTTTGATTTTTTCTTATACAAATCTAAACCTTTTTGATTTATTTCTTTTTCTATCAATTCCTTTATTATATATTCTAATAAATTAGATAATTCAAAAAATCTCAAAAAATGGGTTTTTATTGAAAATAAGGTAAAGTGACTTTGTATATAATGTACGTAGTTTTTTTTTCTTATTTTTTATTTACTATATCTTAAAAAAATCAAAAAATATGTTTGTGTTTTATTTTATTTCTAGTATTTTATTTTATTTTTAATTTGTAAATTTATTTTATTAAAAATACAAAAAAAATTTGAAAAGTAAAAAAAGAGTGTACATATGGTCTGTTTTGTTCTTTATTTTTTTCTTTGTTATTTTATTTGCAAGTTCCCCCATTTTCTTTTATTTTATATTTTTCTTTTTAGTAGCCTACTATAATTTATTTTCTTTTCTTTATTTACTTTTCATTATCTACACTAACTTCCCTTTTCTTCCATTAAAAGTCTCCATCTAACCTCCCATTCAACTCCACCATTCCACCATCTTTTCTAACCTTCATTTCCTTCTCTTTTTATACCATTCATTCTTCTCATTTTTACCCTTGATCCACGTTTATGCGAGAGAGAATCAAGATCTCTAACCACTCATCTTGGTGACAACGAATGAAGAAGTAGAGCGACGATCGTCCTCCTCTTCTATAAGATCCGTTGGCATTCCAGCCAACATCACAGCCGTCTCCACACGCTGCTCGAGCTCATCGCTCGCTGGCGATTCGAGCGAAGACCGTGCTTCTTGTTAGCACACCACATGCTCCAACTTCCGTCATAGGTAAATTTTCTTTTCATCATTGTCATCATTTTTATTTTTGCATTTTTTAGCACATCACCACCCACACACCTTCATTTGCTTATTTTTTAGCACATCACCATCACCGCATCATCCCCTTTGCATCTTTTATTTATTTCCTATTTAAGAAAATTAAAAAATTTAATCACAACAAAAAAATTCAAAAGAAAAAGAAAAAAAGGGAAAAAATTTCCAACAGCAGCATCGGACCCCCTTCCTCCTCCACAGCCGACGGCCGCCTGCCCTCTTCCTCCAGCCTTTGTTCACCAGCTCCAGTCACGGTTCTTCCAGATCCTCCAGCGCTCAACCCCTGGATCAACCACCGGCCACAGCCGCCCGCACAATCCCTCGCCACCTGTAGCCACGACCGACGTCCCTTCCTCCATCGTGCCACCGTACATCCCACCAATCCGCCATTCTTAGAGAAAAAGGAGAGAGCTTGGAGTGTTTTGTCGGTGACAGCGATTTAGCATCATCCTCAAGTGAAGACCTCCTTCAAGCGAGATCCGCGACCACCATCATTGCCGTGTCACGAGCTTTCCATCAAGCTCGCATAGCTTCTTCGATTTTTTCACCAAATCGAATCAGGGCCACGATAGGAGTCCATCGTAGCTGCTCCGCAAATCTAGAGAGCCATAGGTAAGTTTTCGATCTTCTTCTCATTTTTTTATTATCTAACATTATTTTTTATCTTGGTCACCTTCATTCTATTTTTTAATAACACATACAGCATATATCACCACGACACCATCTCCTCCATGATACCATCATTTTCTCATCTTTGTTTTATTCCCTGTTTGAAAATAAAAAAAATAAAAATCACAACAGCAAAATAAAATGATTTATTCAGATCGACATGAGGGTCCAACTACATTTCATTGCCAGAATCCATGTTGTATATTTGAAACAAGTTGAACTCCTTGCTTCTCCTCTCTCATGGTACAACCCTCTTCCCACTGACCCTACAGAGACAAAATGTAGTACTGGTGCCAACAGTTCATCATGGAAGAAAGGACTCACCAAGCCGGTATCTCTAACTAATACTAATATAACTAAAGCTAATACTAATTACTAATATAATAGAAAAGAACTGTCTTTTCTGTATACTATCCCCAGTTACATTGCTACTTCGGGCCTGACACAATCGATCGAATCATATAGATATTAGATATCCCTTCTTCAACACAAAATAGGTCATCGAAAGGATCTCGCACGACTCACCAAAGCATGAAAGGAAGGATATTTTAGAAAATGGATTCCTTTTTGAAGAGTGCATAACCGCATGGATAAGCTCACACTAACCTATTCATTTTGGATCCAATTCAGGATTTTCCTTGAGAGGTATCCGGAAGAAATTGGAATGTAATAATATCGATTCATACAGAGGAAAATGTTCTCTATTGATTCAAACGCTATACCTATGAGACAGGGATAGAGGAAGAAGAAAAAATGAATAAATACGTAGAATAACCCAGATTCCAAATGAACAAATTCAAACTCGAAAAGGATCTTTCTAGTTCTCGAAGAATGAGGGGCAACTGGATTGATCGAGAAAGATCTCTTGTTCTTATTCTAGGATCATGATTTGATCCGCATATGTTTGGTAAAAAGAATAATATTCTCTTTTGATCATAATCCAAAATGAAAAGTGTTCAATTGGAACATGAAAATGTGATTGAATTAGTCTTAGTTACTCTTCGAGACAGAGTGGAAGAAAGGAGGAGACTCTCTTCTTCTATATACTAATAACTATAGAAACTAAAAACTAATTTATTGCTTCGTATTGTCGACATCCCACAAAATAGTCCCTATATAATGTATCGATCATGTAGTTGTAGCATCTGAAATTTTATTCCATAAAAAATGGGATTATGATAAATCCAATTAAATTAAAAGATTATGAAACAAAAAAGGGATATAGATAAATAGAAAGATGATAGAAAGAGAGAATAAAAATATCAATGCTATTATAATACAATTCCAATATGTATGGTCCATGAATAATCTTGGAAAAAGCAATGTGATAAAGCATTGATACTTATAATAAAACAAAGTAAAGAGCCCGAGTTAATAGAAACTGAGGGGATTAACCCAGAAACAAATTTAGTTGGGAGCTCCATTCAGGCCTAACCATTAATTAAAAAGTTATAGGAATGACGGAACCCAACTCCGGGAAGATATAATAAAAAGAATTAAGAATTAAGATAAATTAAGTGATAGGAATGAACGAGCATGTTTCAATTAAAAAAGATTTCTTTATTCTTCTCTCATTAATAAGAAAAGGTAACAAAGATAAAATACGAGCTCATTTTATAATAATAATAATTAATCGTTGTTGTTTCAAGGTCAATCTATTTACTCGTCTAGATAATATTTTTCCTTGTTCACTAATAAATCGACTAATTAAACTCATGTTTCTATAATCAATTCGATCCTCTGACCCAATTGGGGGCAAACACCTATGAAAAGATTGCTTAGATTATTAAAAGATTGTTTGGATTTATCCATGGTTTATTCCTTATCTATAAAATCCAATTTCTTCATTCATTTTAAATTGGACTGAAATAGGATTTTATTTCTATTTTTTATTTATGTATATTTTTATTTATGTTTACTTGTAACTATTCAATATACTTATGAAAAATTGGTTACATCAGAATGTTGTCGTGGTCAAATCCATTTTGAATTTGATAAATGTATTACGTGTGATGTATGCGTTCGTGTATGTCCTATAGATCTACCCGTTGTTGATTGGAGACTGAAAACATATATTAAAAAAGAAACAATTGCTTAATTATAGTATTGATTTTGGAGTATATATATTTTCTGGTAATTGTGTCGAGTATTGCCCAACAAACTGTTTATCAATGATTGAAGAATATGAGCTTTCCACATATGATCGTCACGAATTGAATTACAATCAAATAGCTTTGGGTCGGTTACCTATGTCAGTTATTGGAGATTACGCAATTCAAGCAATTAGGAATTCAAGGAAAATCAAAATAGACAAAGATAAATCTTTGGATTCAAAATTAATTACTATTATTAAATTTTATATAATATAAGCAATCGGATAAACAATTAGGTTTTTTTATTTTAATATTGATTAATTTAATCAATAAATAGAACTCATAACTATTGATTGTTGATGATTTTTTTGGTAAGCTAGAAAAAAAATTTTAAAAATATTAAAAGTAGGTGGCCACCCCTCCTCCACCGTCGACCATCGCATCTTGCAGGTTCCTCTATCGCCGACCACCGTCGCCAGCGGCGGCCACCTCCCCGCCTTCCATCACGAAGCCCGCAGCCGCACCGACCCTCTTCTCCAGCACCAGCAGTGGCAGCCACCCCTACCACCCTCCCGTGTCATAGCCTGTGCGCACCACCGCCTCCTGCAGATCGGTCCGTCATCGCTTTCCTAGCCGCAGTGTGCCACCGTATGTAGCCCCCCACCGTTCTGCACCTCCACGTACACACGACATGTTGCACCCACAGGCCCTCCGCTCGCACTCTTCGGTCCCCCTCCACCCGCATTCATCGGTCCTCCTCCGCACACGGTGAGCCATGTCGCCTGCGCTTCATGCCACCGTCGCAACTCCTAGGCCGCTCCTCCAGCACGGCAACCCTCCTCGTCGAGCGTCCAGCCCCAAGCGGCCGCGATCCGCTGCCCGTGCCCTACGACCTCAATCTGTCCCCCTACGCCCTAGCCGCACAAGGACGAAGACGGTCTTATTTTTTATTTATTTTTATAAAAATTGCATGTTTTACTATTAAGTTTTTTTAATTACAAACGAGTCCCTATGCATGTTTTGTATACAAAGTTGTTTTCTGAAATTACATCGATACCCCTATGTTCATGTGTTAATTTGGCATCTTTCTTGCATCATTTTATTTAATGAAAAATGTCATGTTGTTGGTCAATTAATTCTCTATCATCTGAATATTTATTTGGATTTTTGTTAGCTTTTGGTAATTACTAAAACTGATTTAGTAAAAAAATATATATTTTACCCACTCTGAGGTCTTAAATTCATATTTAATTCACAGTTACTCTAAAAATTCCTCAAAAATCAGAGATGATGCCTTGAATTGTGATTTAATTACTACTCAAATTCATTTAAATTGAAGATGTATTGTACCTTAAATAAATTGTAGAGTTCTTTTGTAAATGCTTTTTAATTAAATCTTTGCATATATTGTTGCGAAATTCAAAGTCTTCTGGATTGATTATTAATATTCCATTTTGAGAAAATTTGCTCTCTAGATGAATTGACATTTTGGATTTATTAAGAATTAAAAACTGACTATCACTCGGTTTTCATTAAAAATTTTATTAGAAAATCATATATTGTCAAAATTTTCTAAAAATTTATTATAGCTTCAATTCATCATGGTTGAGTTTTTTTTCAATTTTCTTAATTTTTGCATTCCATTTGTGTAAAAAATTACGTGAAAACCCTTAAAAGTGTGTATTTTTTCTTATTGTATTTTAATTATGAAAGTTCCAAAAAATATATTTTGCGTTCATCATTGGATTAGATTTCTAGGAAAAATATAATTTTTCTAAATAGTATTAATTTCATATTAAAATTAGTTTGGCTAAATTGTGTATTTTCTTAGTAACTTAATTCACCCGTATTTTGCATTCGCATTTACTTTTGCATAAAAAATACAAAAAACCCGTATTGGAAACCCAGACCTAAGTATTTGAATTAACCCAAAGTTGCTCCTTTACCTCCTTGTGTTCAACCCTGGACTTGACTGGGATATAAATTTAAGCTGAGACACTCTTCGCGGAGATCTTTTGTCGGTTATGATTAACTAGCCGAGTGTCGTGCTACAACAAGTACCTTATATAACCACTTAGGACGATATAATCAGTAGTGAACCTGTATGTTCCTTTAAGAGATTGTATTACTCATATTCCCTTGTTTTCACATCAAGTCAATGGTGTATGACCTTTTATTAGGTCACCAATGATGAGTCTATGATTCACCGTGGTATTTATCATTCATTATCCTGTTTATTTGAACTATTTAATAAAATTTGTGTATAATTAACTTAAATTAACTTTTGACTTGGTGTAATTAAGTAACACTAATTTAGTGTATATGTGTATATATTTTATTACCTTTTTATTGTATATATTTATTTTGGGTTCAAAAAGAAATTAAAAATACAAAAAATAATAAAAAATTAAAAATCAAGTGTTTTTATTCCTTAAAAGTGCTTCAACCCCCCCCCTTGCTTTATTTATTTTGTGTTTTCGGCCAACATGGAACTTGTAGATCTCTTCGAGATGTATTACTTTCATGTTTTGAGTTTTTTAAAATTTTTCTTGTAATTATTTGTTTTGTATTTTTCTTTGATTTTTTTTTTCTTTTATTTCTTTGGGCCACGTGGCGCTCCCTAGAGCCGCCACGTGGCTTGCCCCTTTATGCACCACCCGACCCCCACTAGTGCCGTCAGATTCTCCCCAGGCTACCTTCATCTCATTCGTCCACTCCCGCATACATCTCCATCGTTTGATCATCTCCCCTATGCTTCATCTGAGCCCCACCTTTTAGCTTCCATCACAGCCATTGGATGGCTGCCCATCCAATGACTGAGCTCTCTCCAATTGACCCATCTACTCTCAGTCATCTAATCACTCTCCAAATCGCATCCTAGCCACTCGCTTTCACTTTCCTCTCATCCACTTGATCCGATCCTTAGATCTTATCAGATCTCCCCACTTCCACCCCTATCTAGACTGTTGGATCGTGAGATCCAACGATCAGAACCTTGTCTCCTACCTATCGCCCCACGATCACCCTCATCACGCACTTTCCCCCTTTCCATTTTCCCCACGACTCCGATAACGCCCTCTCCCTCCTGACCTCACCGAGTCAAAGCGAGATCGTTTCTCGTCTTCGCTTGACATGTGTCCCACTCTCTCTCTCTCTCTCTCTCTCTCCTCTTCTTCGATCCTCAATGAGCTCACGAACCCACGTCTCCACTACCTGGACCTCATCTCCCTCTCCTTCATATACCCAACCTCTGCCTCACTTCTCATGCATCTGCCTTTACATGTGAGAGCTTTGAGAACCATACTCCACCTTCGTGACAAGGAGAGAGAGTCATAGCGAGCATAGACCGAGCCTTATCATCGGTGAGATCCTCGTTTTTGTGGATGAGTTGTTGCTGCACCAGCTGCATGCGCTGAGGTCCCTTCGCCTCCGAACCTTCCAACGATGACCAGAGTTTCCAACTCCACCTCCCAGGCTCGTCCTACGCCTATCTAGTTCACCCCAGTCTTCCATATTCTTTCTCAAGTGATCCTCTATTTCTTTTTCCATTTATTCGTTTATTTCTTGATTGTTTGATTTATCAACACCCACTTGATTACCCTCTCTCATGTTCAACCATCGCTTGAACTTCATCCTCAATCTAACATCTTCACGTTTCTTTCATCTGCCCCTCTTCGCTTCTCCATGACCTCATCCGCTTTGCTCCACCATCAACCTCGCAAAGGTTGGAGCCATCTTCGGGCTCAACTCCTACACCTCTGATGAGCCCCCAATATTCTTCACGACCATCCCAATCGCACCCCCTCAGCCTCGACTATCTACTAACACTTATATGTACTAAATGATAGGAATCTAGAGCCCTATTTTGACCTTGAGCTTTGTGACGGTGATACCATCATCGATACAACGATGCAACCCACCTTTGAGCTTCCACACCATTACAGGACCTTTGTGGAAGCTTGAACTACTTCCTTTGAGCTTCACCACTCTAGCAGCACGAGGAGGAGCTAGATCAATGTCACTGGAGCTGCCCGAGAGCCACCTCTCGTGGTGGAGGAGGAACACGAGCTACAAGCACTATTGGATCTGATCTTCTCGATCAGATCTGATGGTCTTGATTCTCTCCGAGCCTCCAACCAAGGTGACGATTCATGCCTCAGCCTTGGGCACATGAGCCTTCTCTAAGCCTACAGGAATACGTCGTGTATAGACCAAGCCTCCTCCTTGAGCCTTCGCCCCGTCACGAGTTTTGTGTACGTGACTTAGGGAAATTTACATTAGGACCTGTCGAAGTTTCTGATATTGTGATTTGGTCCCTGACTATGCATGTACACATCATGCTGTGTGGAAAATGCAAGATAAGCTCCACATTTTTTATTTGCATTTCATTCCTTCTGCATTTTGTGAAAATTGCATGTCTAATGGTTTGCCCAATGTACATACGTGGACAAATAGTGATACATCCACCTCCAGTCAAAGGATGCATGCTATATTATGACAACATACAATATAGGTCTTAGCTATCTCTATCTCCCTAAGTCAACTCTTTGACTTAACATATCTGATACCTCCGAATCTCTATTCCTATGCATAGGACATGCATCAAGAGGTCGGTCAGATATAAGCATTTGGAGTAAAGATTACCATCTCATTCTTCGGTTGGAGATGCTCTATTGACAGTCATTTGATGGTGTCAGTTGATCCCACAATCTAACTCTTTAGATTATCAACTCGGCACTAGCCTCTATGATCCAACCATTAGATCAACAATTATATGATTATGAAGATGGTCAAAGTACAAAACCCTAATTGTACAATGGGACCCAATAAGTTCATGCCTTTATTAATCTCAGAAAGGGAGTGAAAATCAATAACTTTTATTAATATAAATAAAATGATTACGATAACATTTACTATAGAAAATGTTATCTAAGGGCTCTAATGTCTAACACCTATTTAGACGAAAATTTTTATGAATAATCATATTAATTTCCTTATTAGAAACCTCAACCAAGCCATTAGTCTGCGGGTGGTAAGGAGGTGCAACACGATGCTTAATTCCATACTCCTTAACAAGCCTCTTGTCTTCTTTGTTGATAGAATGGTTTCCCCCATTTGAAATAAGAATATTTGGTATCCCAAACCACGAGATAATGGTGTCCTTGAGAAAGCGAAAAATAGTACGATCATCAGTGATATGGGTGGGGATAGCCTCCACCCAATGACTAACATAATCATTGGCAAGTGGGATGTACTCAAATCCCTGATTGTTACAAAATGGAACCTTGAAGTAAATGCCCCATGCATCAAAAACATTTGAAATCTGAATGAACTTGAGTGGCATTATATCTTTGGAATCGATGTTTCCTCCCATTTTCTGGTAGTCGGTACATCTCTTCACATAAGTTGTAGCATCTTTGAATACAGTAGGCCATCAAAGGCTGCACTGAAGTACTTTCGCTACCGTACACTTCCTAAAATGGTGTCCTCATGCTTCTAACATGCAATAATTCTCTAGGACACTAGTGTACTCCAATTGAAGAATGCACCTCTTCTAGATGCAATCTGCACCCTCATGGAACAAGTAGGGATCCTCCTAATGGTAAAAATGTATCTCAGACATAAAGTTTTCAACCTCCAGCTTTGGCCAATCATGTGGAATTTTCTTGGAGAAAAGATAGCTCACAATATCGGGATACCATAGGAGTGAGGCGATAGCAAGAATCTCTTCATCTTAGAAAGTCTTTGTGATAGACAATGTGTTTAGGTCGAGAGTCTCTTGCTCATTGATTCTAGAAAGATCATCTGCCACAACATTCTTAACTCCAGGTTTATCTCTTATCTCCAAATCAAAATCCCAGAGCATAGGAATCCAATGAAGAAGATGGAGTTTGGCATCCTACTTATCTTATAAGTATTGTATGGTAGAGTGGCGAGTATAAACAATCACTTTAGATCTAAGAAGGTGGGATATGAACTTCTCCAAAGCAAACACAATTGTTAGCATCTCTTCCTTTATCAATGTATAGTTCTTCTAGGCCTCATATAATGTTCTACTAACATTGAATGGCAAACAACAATCCATCCCTCCTCTATCCAAATACATCCGCAATATCAAAACCACAAGCATATATCTTGATCTACAATGGGAGAGACTAATCAGATGGTTGTAGGATAGGTGCTTGAGTAACCAGATCTTTCAATTGATGAAAGACCTGGAGAACTTTGTCATCTACAACAAACTCGATCTCCTTTCCAAGAAGCTCAGTTAAAGGTCGGGCAATCTTACTATAGTCCATAATGAATCGTATGTACAATCCAACATGACCTTGAAAAGACCTTTACTACTTCAGTGTTGTCAATGGCTCTAGTTTGACAATTACATCCAACTTGGTTAGGTCAACCTCCATGTCACTCTTAGAGATGACATGGCCCAACACAATCCCATCCATCGCCACAAAGTGACTATTCTACTATGAGGACACCAAGTTCACTTCACAACAACATTGTAACACTTGGTCTAAACAAGAAAGACATGAATGAAACTATCTTTGTAGACATGAAGATCTCAGGAAAATTACTCAACATGTTGGCAAAAATGACTAGCATACACCTTCGGAATGTAGCATGGGCATTACACGGTCCAAAGGGCATCCATCTGAAGGAATAGGTGCTAAATGAACAAGTGAAAGTAGTCTTCTCTTGATCTTCAGGAGAGATTTCTAGTTGGTTGTACTCGAAGTACCTATCTAACAAACAAAAGAACCCTTTCACTGCTAGTCGTTCAACGAACTAGTCAATAAGGGGTAGCAGAAAGTGATCTTTCTTGGTCCATGAGTTCATGTATCAATAATCTACACATATATTCCATGAAGTAGGTAACTGATGAATCTGTGATTCATCACTCTAAAAGATAGTAATTAAGCTCAATTCCCTAAAATTCATCTACATTTTATCAATTATTCTGCATAATTATCATTCATGCATGTGTAATTAATAATTGCATTTTATCATACATAATTGCATGAAATAAGAAGCCAAAAATCCGAACCCAAGTAACCTATAAAATAAGCTAGCTTCCCTAACTTTTAATTAATTAATGCTAACACAAAATCCGGATACCACCACCAGTGTTTACATATCACTAACAAGAATAAAGGAAAAATACAAAAAATTACTAACATAAATAAGTGGATCAGAAACCCAAACCCTAATTTCAGGATAACCGGACTAAAACGTGGATATCTTCCTCAGGCAGTGTCTGATTTGATCCTACTAACTTTTGAACTAATGTGTGATCAATTACCTTAAAAACATGACAAGTTCAAGTGAATTGGAACTCATATGTCAAAGTTGAGCTTTGGGCCTCTTTTGTACATTATATATTTTACCCAATTTTGACCTAACATTTTATGTACATATTTAACTCTGTTTATTTTATTTCTTTTCCATTTATTTTCTTTGACAATAGTTTTATTAAATGCACAAAATCCAAACCTAAAATAAAACCAAAAATCAAAGAAATTAAGTGAGTATGAGTCTTCACTGACAGTATGTATGAAAGTCATCTTTATCGTAAGGTATTTTATTTCCCCATTGTCTAAATTAATAAAATCCAAAAAATTAGAGTAATGTGTAAATATCTACATGTTATTTTTATCGTATTTTTCCTTATTTTTATTAAAATGATAAAAAAAATTACAAAACCTAAAAATCAAGGTATTATATGTACAGAGAGTACCCCTAAAAATATCATTTTGTGCAAATGACCTATTTTGGTGTTGATCTTCATAAAAATTGTAGATCTCATCTAGACTAGAAGCTTTCATGAAGAAAATGTTTCGATGTGAGGTCATTTGCTATTTCTTTTCGATTTATGTTTATTTTTATCTTTGATTTTTTTGGGGAGTGCCACGCGGCAGTTCCTGGTGCCACCACGTGCCACCCATTTTTGAAATATTTAAAATTTATCTATAAGAAACTAAAAAACTTTAAAATAATAATAAAATAATAATAATAATAAATTGCCACATGGTGAATTTGGGACCGTCCCATCTCAGTCGATCGAATGACCCTCCATCCTCTCCTTCCTCCCTCGATCGGTCACTACCCTTACTCTTTTGCATCACTGCCTCCGTTGCAAATCTCGTCACTACCTCCCTTGCATATCCCTCCCCAATTCACCCTTCATTGTATCTCCTGAAAGATCCTCCTCTCCATCAGATCTTCAATCCAGTGCCCCACCTTCCCTTTTGTTCCAGTGCTAGATCTAGTCCCTCATTCTCCATCTATCACAATTCCAATCTCCCCCACCATCACCCGATCCTCTTCCATATATGGAACCACGCCTCACCGCCTATCGTACCTATTAAAAGATAGGACCACTGGCCATTCGAGTCATCCGGGAATTCCCAATGCATGAGAAGGAAGCTTCAGGGATACAAAGTAGAGATGGTGACAACAACTCTTCCCTACAATGCCACCTCCGACGCACGGCGAGATCCAGTCCCTCTAACCATCGCAGCGTGCTCCGCAGAGCAGCTTCTTGCTCTGGCCACATCTGCTCACCGTCGATCTTGGTCCGCCTCCACCCTCGTTTCATTCCTTTTCTAATCGTCCACTATTGTGCCCACTTCTTTCATCTATTCCGACCTTCGCCTAGCTACACCATCAACTCTACCCTTCACCACGTGTCATTCACCTACCTCATCGCACTTCATCATCGAAGAGGCATTCGACAAAGGTCTTCTCCAGGCCTCTCTTCAATAAGAGCCTCTTTTCCAGGTTCGCAAGCTACATGGGACATCAACAACACAGAATATCCAAGAGCCAACCTCCTCTGCTTCGACATCGTGGGTGGACTTCTCCACGTCCAAGATTCACCGCAAAGGCCACCACCATCATCGGCCCTTCGACCTGCAACATCCTGGACTTCTGCTGCTCCTCCGTCCGTAGGCAACTCTGCCTCAACAACTCTAACATCCTTATCATCCTCTTCATCACCATCTCGAGGCGGGGCTGACCACAAGCTCCCTAAGGAATGCTCCGCCTCCTCCATTCATCAGCCTCTTTCTACCATCAAGCTTCGCAAGGCATGGGGCCCGAGGCACTTGCCCACGTGTGCAACATGTGCATTGGGGGAACATTTGCAGCCAAGCCCCCTAGGATGCTCCTTATTCCAGAAGACCCCCACGAATGTGATATGCATGTAGGGGGTGGAAGATTTTGCAGAAAACTCCCTAGAAATTCTCCATTCACTAGAATGCCACGTAGCCAGCATGTGCCTCCTTGGAAATTTTGCACAAAAAACCCTTTATTTCTTGATAATTATTATTTCGTACATTCACTGCATTTTATGTTATATTTATTTTTGAAATTATGCAAACAGAACCTTGTGTTCGTCTACAATTAGCTCTCTACATTGTTGCACATGATTTATATTTTTTATGCTCGGTGGTTATTTAATAACTATTATTATTGTGGAATCTTGCTTATTTTGCTCATTTTGTGCTCTGAAAATCATATTAAAGTAACCAATGCTCGGAAAATTGTCAAAAATTCAAGGATAGGAGAATTACTTATTATTTACATTTTATCCAAAAAGAATTGCATTTGCATGCATCATTTACTCTGTAAAATTATTTTGTTTATTTCAATAGTTAATTGGTAAGAGGTATTAAACTCAACATTTGAGGTTTAGGATTTTTCTAGTATAGTCCATTTATTGATCTATCTTAGATAATTTTATTCCTTGAAAATACATAGGTTTAATATTTATTATAATTAATTATTGTGATTCATATTGTTTGCACCATTTAATTCATTAAATATTCATATGATATTAGAAAATTCCAAAAAAATACAATACATTTATTTCATCAATAGTCACATCTCGGATAAGTTTCATAATTATTTGATTCTTTTTAAATGAAAATTGCATATTAGTCCTTAAAATTGTCCACATTTGCATTCACATCAAATAATTTCATAAAGATACCCAAAAAAAGATCTGCCTTGAAAATTGTGCGTAAACTTTGATAGACATTGACCTAGGTTATTCCTTTGCCTCCTCTAGTTTAACCCTGGGACTTGTCCAGATTAAATAAGCTTAAAACCACTGTAAATTAATTGGATTAAATAATTAAGTGGTTTTTTATTGATCGATTCTGATTACCCTCCTACATCAACGAACTACACATTACATATTCTCGCATTAATTCCCACAAATTAAAAGAGGGCTATCTAGATCCATGAGATGGCGCCGTTGTTGGGATGCAAATTTCTTGGTTTTTTGTCTAGAAAATTTAGGGTTAGGTTTTCCCCATATTTGGGTAGTCTAACCCCCGAGCCTCATCACTGTACATTTTCCATTTTTTATTTTTTTACATTTACTTTATTTTATTTTTTTCTCAGCATTTATTTTCTTATTTTTATTTTTTGGTTATTTTTCTATCACTTTGTTATACTCTCTCTCTCTCTCTCTTATTTTTCGTATGAGGTACCCAACGTATGTGAAGCGGTTTTCTCGAAACCGATGCATCTTCACCAACCGCCCGAAAGTCGCACTAAAATTAAGATCGAGTCGAGTTGTGAGAGAGACTGGAGCCTATGATTTATTTTTCAGAAATATTTAATTATTTTAATTAATTGTTCATTTATAATTGTTTCTTTTGGAATCTCGCGTATGTAAACAATACCTGAACTTTCTTCTCTGTGGTGTGTCGTGGCCTATTTCACTCTCCGATGAGGGTGGGGCCCAGCTTGAGTGGCTCGTAGGTTAGACCTGCACCATGGCTATTAGATTTACTAGGGTTTATATTGCTTGTGCTCGTAGAACCTAGGGACACATTACATAATTAATTAAGATGCACATTAGCTCGTTCAACGTAGTCAAAAAATTAACTCATTTCTTCTCGGCTAATAGAACGTTCTGCTAGGAGCGATTTTATCGGCTTACATATCACATAAAATAATTTTTAAATTCTTGCATTGCATCCCACATGGAGATTACGAGGAATTATTGTATGTCTTCTAACTAAGCATAAATCGTTGTTTCTCGCGTGCATCAGCTTTTCTTGATTTCTCCCTCTTGTTTTGTCACTTAAAATCTAAAGGAAATTGGGACTGGATTATAGACGTTATTTCTGATTACTTAATTCTTCAATGGTCGCCTAAATTAAAATTGGAACCGCAAAACACGGCTTACTTTAATTAACCCATAAAATTGAGAATTTTTGCTTGAGAATAACCCTGTCCTTGGATTCATTTTTCTTTCTACGAGAGTGAGAGACCACACTAGGGTTGAGCCAAGCTCCGGAATAATCATTTAGACTACTGATTCTAAAGAACTACTAGCTACTTTTCAGTGAGGGAACTACTGTCTCCCTTAGCAGAGTGGGTGGTTAAAGGACAATGAGATTGGCACCATCCTGAAGCAACAAGGGTAGCTACTTTACGGTCCGTACTTATACTCATACTGGCTGAATGTAGATGCAACTAGCCGTACAAATTCAGGTCAGTCTCTAGGAAAATTTATGGCATTTAACACCTCACTTAAAGGATTTTAAGATTGATTTTATCACCAATTAAATTTGACAAGATAATTGGTCAAACTCTTACGGCCGTCACTATGTGAGTTGCTGAACCTGGATTTTATATTGTATTTGCATTGATGTGTGTAAATCGAGCTCAGATATCAAAAACCGCACACTTGTGCAATCACTCTCCCTTCTTTTAAACAAGATCCATTATGTCATCTCATCCATCTCTTTTGAAAATGATGGGACATCGGTCCGAGTACCCACCATATTATTTCCTTTCGATCAAACCTCGATCATCTAAAACTTCCCCAACATTTGCAAGAAACTCTCACCCATATATGAATACGGTCCGCTCTTTGAATTACATTCCTTTATGTTCTGATCATAAAGACAATCATCTGACTGAATTCTCCACTTCTTCATATTTCCCACCTCCCCATCCTTTCCTACAAATGCTCAACTTCCATCCTTCGGCTGACCCATCTTATTTCTATCATCTCACAGAAACTCATGGACCATTTCAAGATCAATCTACTATTGAGACAAATGATTGATGGAGGCACCAATTCCAACTGACATCATTTTCTCCTTATCTTAATGTTGGGACAGGTCGACCATTCACAGAAACACATTTATACTGGACCTTCGGGAATACTATGATGACCCAAACAAACATGATGGAGCAACCCACACCTAATGATCATCTACAATTGATTTACCGTGACAATCTCGCATTCTACTCCTTCAGCCAGGACACTCATACAAAGGAATGGACTAATGATATCGAGACACATACATCCTGTATGACGACTTCACAATATAGGAGACTGACCAAAATAGGCTCTAGTCAACCTAACAGAACATGCTTAAATCACAGTATGTTGAGTATGAGACCTATATATTCCTACCAATTGAGAAGACTCCTTCCATGATTTTTAGGAGAAAAGTTCGTAGGATTACAAGTCAATACATATACTATATGTTCAGAGAGGATCTTCTGCTAGCTCATACATCAAAATGGATGATGAAATGATTGGATCTTAGGTTGAAAATCTAGAGAACATTTAGAAACCCACAAACTTTGTACACTCTTTGGATGACTCTGATTGTGACACCTCTGCATATTACTCCCTAAGGGATGACTCTGATTTGGCATATCAAAGCCCCTCCTCAGCTATGGAAAGCATCATATCTACACACCACATCAAAAAGATCAAAAAATCGAAAAAAAAATGAAAACACCCAAAAAAAATTAAAATAAAAAACCATAAAAATCTAAAGTGGAGAGGATTTGAAGAAATTTGATCATGCTCAGAGAGAAGCATTGGATCAAAGATTGCTTTTTGAGATTCCCTTAATGAAGGCCGTTGAACACTTCCCTGATCGCAAAAGATTTTTAATGAGTAAATTAATGCTGAAAAAGTCAGACAGGAAGAAAACAAAGACTGAGTTGTCAATGGCCACCTCATTAGTGATGAGGAGAAAACCAAGAGCCGTAAAGTGAAGCGATTACTTAGATTTGATTGTGGAGTCAAAGACACAACATTCACCCATGCCTGAATCAATGACGACTCACCAATTAATATCCTCCCGACCTTCGAGTTTAACAAACTCAAACTCGAACCAATTAGGGTATCAAGAGAGATCATTCAGATTGTTGATCTATCTATAAAATGGTCTAGAGGAACAATTTCAGTTATC
The DNA here is from genome assembly GCA_037367405.1 of Ottelia alismoides. NCBI lineage: Eukaryota > Viridiplantae > Streptophyta > Magnoliopsida > Alismatales > Hydrocharitaceae > Ottelia > Ottelia alismoides. Next base: position 54,791 of record JAZKJV010005882.1, on the reverse strand, counting down.
ATTACATTCCAAGGTGCTATGTTAAAAGTGGACTTCACGATCAATGACATTGAGCATCAAGGAGAATTCACCTAGTCTCCAATAATTCTCGAGTGTTGTTCTTAGACTTAGCTATGGCAACTATAGAGTGTGAGGCTTAGGAAATTATTTTACTGTGTTGGGAGCACTTCAATCTTGCCAAGTTATTGAGGAAACTGTATATTCTAAGGCAACCCACAAAGGCGACAACAGTCGCAATTGTCAAGATGTAGAAGAGCCCTACCCCATTTCTACACCTGAGATAATGACTGTTGAACCAATCATTGGATCATAGAATCACCCCTACGCTTCCATTTTTGGTGCATGGACCTTAACCACTACCGTAACAATTCCTACGGAGGAACACCTAATGCAGGAATTTTACCATCTATATGGTGTTCCTGATGAGGACACATAAGCATGGGGTAACCTTGGGTTGGGCAAGATCTTGTCTGAATGCCTTGAACCGTTTATTAATCCGACACAAGAACTCACCAACGCCAATCCAACTGAGAACACTTACGCAGGACGTCCGCTGACTAGAGAGGAATATTTCAATGATTATTCATCTAATGAAGACTCGATTGTCAACACCTCACCCACTGGACCCGGACCTTCACAGAAGACAAGGACTAAATTAACCAATCCCACCAAACCAGTTATTCCTTCATCTAGTCGGTTATCTAGTGAGAAGAAGAGTACTGATTACTCGAGGTGTTCCCTCGAACACCTCAAGCCATATCAATCTCCTTTTTATCTTGATGCTTCAGATTATAGAAAACTGACTATGCAAGTAGCCTTTGATATACCGGAAAAGGAATCTTCTGATAGTTCCTCACCAGGTCCGGATAAGGTGATCTTTATGAGTGAGCTCAGTTCGGTAGCTCCGAAGCCGTATCTAAGCAAGAACCCAAATAATGATCCTCATTGGATGACTCCTTACCCTCACCACTATTCCTCCAAAGCCGACTCTCTTGGTCTCATTAAATATAATAGAATAATCTCTTATGATCAGGCTAAGACTGGTGCTTTAGAGTATTTGTCATTCGAGGACAAGTCGATTAACCCCAAGACAGAGTACATTTTGAGAAAGCAAATTAAAAATAAGAATGCTTGGAGTATCTCTACTTTCCAGTACTATTCATCTAAGGAAAACTCAGACAATGGTTGGGAATCATTCGCCTCATTTGCTTCAGTTACTTCTTCCCAGCAATACACCATCCAATCATGTTCCTCTAAGGATAACTCCAACAATGGTTGGGACTCATCTACTTCATTTTCATTCAATCATTATGAGCTCTGATAATAGAGATTTAGTCAGAGTCATGTCAATCCACAAGGCGGAACGAAAGTCATCGAAGTGACCTCAGACAAAACCTCGATTGAACAACATATAACCCACCATATAAGTCAAGCAATAAATAGGAAAAATGAGGAGTAAAATTTATTATTCTCTACGAAACTAATTATATAGCAAGTAAGCAAGTAGACGATGAATCACAAAGAGAAAATTTGGTAGCTTACGATTATTGCAAATCAATGTATATTATGTACAAACATAGCCTATATATATTTGTGGTTTTTTAAATTTTAGTTTTTTGATTTTATATTATTATTTTTCAGTATTTTTATATATTTTCATATTTTTATATTTTTATATTCCTTTTTCTTTGTAATAACTAATAGGAAATATAAGGCTATATATGCTATATAGAGTAATACAACTATAAATGCTAGTAAAAATAAATAAAATATAGAAAACAAATTGTTTTTGGGTTTTATACATTTTTCTACTATGATTTTTCTGTAATTTTTGCTAATATTTATGGATTTTTAAAATTAAAAATATGCCGAATAAGGGATTAAATAATTGGTCAAGATTGAAATGAAGGTTAAAAATATCAAAATAAGACAAAAAATTCTTCAAATCAATTTTATAAGTAGATAATAATATAAATAAAACTTAGAAATAGAAAAACATATTTTTGAATTTCTTCTTGTTTTTCACATTTTTATAAAGGATATTCATTCTTTTTTTATTTTTAGTCTTTTTTGTTTTATATTTTTTTAGGGATTTTTGGTCATGGGTTAGTAAATACTAAAATAAAAACATACATTTTTTAGGAATTTTTCAAAACGTCTTTCAATTTTTTGGTATTTTATAAATTAGACAGTGCCAAAATTTTGTCCTTTTAATTTTCATAAATAATTAAAATGCCCAAAATTCTAAAACAAAAATGGGGCATGAAAGTAAATGTAAGGAGAAATCTAACCCTATTTTTGCATATTTTTTAGAGCATCTGTGCTATTTTTAATAAATAAAATTCAAGGACCAAGAATACATAAACTAGGAAGGGCATATTTGTAAATAAAATAATCATCCAGATCATTCACGTAATTTTCTCACAAATATACAATGTATACTAAAATTTAATGGATTAAAATTAAATACAAAAACCCGCAAGGGTGCTTCTGGAATTTCATCTCAAGTGAGGTGACGTGGTATGGACCCAAGTGCAACTTATAATAAATACATGGGCCTTACATGCAAAAATCCATTTTAATTACACTGCATATTTTATTTACAGAACTATAAAATATATAAAAAATGGTAGGGGAAGATGTGTAAATTACCCTCAATGCGTGCATAGATGGACGAGCGGATGAGCTTCAATTACACACTTGGCACGTTGTCATCTCGTGATACCCTTTCACCGATTGGCTCTCAGGTTCTCATCTTCGCTCTTCATTAACGGCCGTGGGGAGCTATGGCAGAGATTAAAACTGGGACCACCCCCATCATCGGATGATAAGTTGCTTCGCGTGAAGAACAGGGAAGAAGGCAGCCTTCCCTGAATTTTGTGCAACAATTCCTCCTTCCACTAGCGGCTTCTGATGGATTTCTTTGGCTCTGCACCTCCGGGGTACTCGTCCACATCGATCGAGGTACTGCAGAAGATACAGGACCCAACGATGGGGTCTTGGCAAATGGGGGAAGCAGAAGCACATAAGGACCCACATCCTGGTGCGATTAAGCTCCAGAAGGAGTCCTTTTGCCTTGGCACCAGCACGAAAAGGTTCTCAGGTTCGAGACGAATAACCTCGACAGGTTTGGAAGCTAGGATGCGCACGTGGTGGATGGAATGATGATGCTTTGACATATAACGGAGTAGTAAGACAATTTCCAGATCATGGGGGTGATATGGTTAACTGTAGTGAGGGAAGTTGTGGAGAAACGGATGGAAAAGATAATGAGGGTGGAATCATACGGTTTACAGTGAGAACATGGCCAGAGCTCTAAAGCTCCAGCAAGCAGATTAGTCCTAATCTACACTACTGGAGCGATTAAAGGCATGAATAAAAGACGTAAATGTAGAGATACAAGCTACAACTAACCACTGATATGAAAAAATGCAACTCATACCTAAGGCTTACTCAGGGAGCAGAGGTGGCCGGAGATCCGCCATGGATTGCTCTGCCTTGCCCAAATAGCTCTCCCAAAGCTCAAGGATGGTCCAACTATCATCAAGAGCACGATCTCTCTCACTATGGGTGACTTCCAGGCTCGGAGAAGAATCAAAATCGAGCGAGGAGGCGGAGGAACTTATTTATAGACAAAGCTAAGGACCCTTATTGATCGATGCTTAGGGATGAATCAAATATATGCATAAGAGATTTTGGGCTTTGGCGTGCATCAATGATGTTTGAGGATTATCTTTACGTGATTAATTGATGAAAAGTATGGATGAGAAGCCCATGAAAAGGGCAAAAATCGTGGGACTCGACGAGACCGGAAGGAGTCAGAGGTGCTAGGGGCAGTCGTCCAGGGGTCAACAGTCCTTCGTCCTTGATTGGTCCACACAGATAGCTACAAGACAAAATTGGTCCTTTTATTTAAAATTAAACAATTAAAAATAGTAATTGATTTTATTAATCTTGATTATAAAATAAAAAATGTTTATTGTTTTATGTAGTCTTTTAATATGATTTTTATTTATTTATTTGGTGTTACTTGCTACAGGTTAATTTTTAGGGGTGTATTTATAGGTATATTCATCTATGTTCTGGTTATTTTATTTTTATTTCGTATTTTTATTTTATTATTTTATTCTCTTATTTTATATGTTTACAACTTATTTTAGGTGTATAAATATATTTTTATTATATTTTTATGATGTTATTTGTGCACTTAAATAAATAAGGGTATAAATTATATAGGTATAAGTATATGTATTTCATATATATATTTTTTTTACAATATTTTATTTATTATTTTATTTATTATTTTATTCTAGTTTTAATAGGTACATATAATATATAAGTAATACTTACAATATTATAAAAATATAAGATTATAAAAAATAATAAATAATAAATAAAATGAATATTTTATTCGGGTATATATTATAATAGGGGTCCAAAACCTAACTTTTACATATTAACTCCAAAAAATATGAAACCGCCTTCATTAAATATCCTACTAAAAGTTATATATAATTAGAAATGATTTTGATACATTTTGCATTTTTATTTGAGAGATATGGGTTTGGGAAATTTGGGTTTTGGGGTTTTTATTCTTTGTATAAAAAGTACAATGTGTATTATTTTTACATGAAATCAATTTTTTATTTTTATATACATTGTTATCTATAACTTTTATGTACAAAGCTTCTTCATTTTGTAAGTAAATAATAAAGAATAAAATAGGTCCCAAAAATGTGTTATTGAATGAATAAAAGGGATGGGTTTTTATTGTATTCTTGGCCCTTGTCTCCCCCTACTTTATTCCTTGTCGACCAATTCTTTTCTTGACTTGGTCTTGGGGCTTAAGGTCATAAAATACCTTTGGTAATTTATTCTTTTTCTTTTCTTTTATTATTCTATAATTTTGGCATTAAAACATTATTTTATATACAATAATTAGAATAAATAATGAATGTTAATATGTGCAAAATAATGCTATTTTCATACATTAGTTAAGGTTTTTAAGGCCAAAATAATAGAATAAAGGTGGTGAAATGGAGATTCATCACCCCCTATACTTGTGTTTGTTAGTCCCTAGAAACAGTTATCCACTAAGTACGGAAATATAAAAATAAAGAAAAAAAGAAAGAAAGTGGATTAAATTTATTTTTCAAACTTGTCTTCACAAAATCAAAGTTTGGAGCCTAAGTCGGACCTGTGGAATTTTAGTACAGTCGGAACCTTATTAGGAATCTGATTTGAAACAAAATAGCCTTCGAGACTCTCAAAACTCCACTCAAGTTTCCTCAATAGCCAGGTTAAAATACTTCAACTCATATGCAAACCCTTACGACCATGAAGCTTACTTGTACAATGTATGTGAAGGTGGCTCCTCTTAATTGAAATGACAAAGAGTCTGACTTCTCTAACACGACAACTTAATGATTCCCCAATCCAGCAACTCTTTCCTCGAGGAGCGGGCTATTCCCTTCTAAGATCAAGTGAGAACCATCTCAAGAAAAGGGGATGAAGAGAAGAATGGTGGGAGCCAGTGTAGCTACCTATCATAGGATGCTTGGCCAGTGTAGGCTAGTCATCCAGCTGCATGCTCACATCATATGACTTTGAAGTTCAAGCTTGCTTATTGACTATACAAATATATACACTCCAGCATGCATTTTATATTCAATTAGGCATGTCCACTTTTTTGGAGTTTTTGCTTCTTCTTCATTTTTGAAATACTATACAATAGCATTTACATAAGGAGTTGTTCCTCTTGAGCTAGTAGACTATCCCTATTTTGAAGCAGTATTGCAACCCACGCTCTCCTATCTTTAGACGTCTCTCCTACTATATGGGTAGGGGTGCACTTCCCTCCCTAGACGAGGACAAATGTTTCCACTTGTGTGCTTCTCATATCGGCAAATCCAGGCCCCTGACCACTCCAAATGAGTTGAGCTATGTGAAAGGTGTAGGTGTCCAAATTAGGTCACTATCAACAAGAGCTGTGTATGTTCCCTGAAATACTCTACTTAGGCAGTAAAGAATCCATTGAACTAAGCCGCGTGATTCTCAAAGAATTAAGTCAACCAAACCAGAAGTACCTCAATTCCAGTTCTTATAAGGTTCATGTGATTAGGTAGATTTAAGGTCCAACCAAGCTCCAATCTCTGGATTTTACTTAGACTTGTTCAATTTTCAACTTAATCCGAAAAATGTGAATGCTATGCAAATGCCATGTACAATGCAAAAAATATTTTTTGATGAAATTTTCAATGTTTTAAACTTTTTTGTGGATTTTTGAAAAAAGGTTTTGCAATTTTTATGCAATTTTTCAAAAATCTTTTGCAAACGTCTTTGGTTTTGCAAATATTTTCGTGATTTTTGAAAACAAAAGATTTTAGATAAAAATAAGTACTACTATTTACAGGGGAATGCATCTTATATTTACAAGAGTTGGGTTTTTAAGAAATTACAAGGGATATGTTAGTTAATTTTATAGATATATTTATACAATTAATACATAATTTTGGTATGTTATATATATTCCTTAAACTTATTTGAAGATGTTTTTTCAAACAATTTTGAAAACTATAGTCCAAATTATTTTTTGCAAATAGTTTTTACAAATATTTACAAGTATTTGAAAATCCTATTGCAAAGATTTTCCAAGCATTATATATATTTTTTCATATATTTTTGCAACCATTTTCAAAATTGATTGCAAATAGTTTTTCAAAGCATTTTTATTTCATACAGGGAGAAGTTTTTACAAGAAACATATTTTTACAAAGGTTGAAAACATTTTGCGAAATAGTTTTTTAAACAGTTTTCAGAGGATTTTTCAAGCAGATTTCAAACTATTTTTCAAACATTTGACAAAACATTTCATCTCATTTATTACTCACTATATACAAAACAGTTTGAGGAATAATACACATCTTTGTATTAAGTGATTTAATCAGATTGTATATGTTTGTATATGAATAGTGATTTAGCCATACTTATTAGAATTACAAAAGTACGAGTTAGGACTAAAGTATATACAAAGTATATACGACAACCCTATACTTAGCTTGAGCTATGTCCTCATAGAACAAAGAGAAAAAGAGAAGACATAACTCGTACTGAGTATAGAAACGCCTCAAGAACAAACGAATGAATGAGGAAATAAATGAATGAGAAGTAGTCTATCTCCCCGATACTTAGGATCAAATAACCCTAAATATAACAGACTGTACACATGGTAGGAATGGTCAAGGGTGGGAATGAACATTTCACAACTCAAACAGTCTTCCCCTATACTTAGGGTAAGATATCCCTAAGTATAGACAAGAAGAGGAGATAATGAGGGGGTCAAAGAATGAACAAACTCGGGGTGCACACCCCATATACTTAGGACAAAGTACGTCCTAAGTTCAGAAGTCTGACAAAATGGTGACAAACACATAATTTTTTCTTTTTTGTTAAAGAAAACTAAAAATGAAAAGAAGAAAAGAAGAAAATATGAAGACTCAAAGGAAGAGTTTTTTAGTGACATTATCTGAATCTTGTGATGCTACTATGGTTGTGGATGTTCCTTTAGTGAATAGTACTTGGACAGAGTCAACAACGACCAAGAAAGTGTTATGCTCAAGGTAAGGTTTCAGTAGTTGACCGTTGACGACAAATGGTTATGCGTCAGGAGACAATTCTGATATCATAATGCTTCCGTTGTAACACACTTCTTGAACTCTGACTGGCCCTGTCCATTTACTCTTTAATTTGCCTGGGAAGATCTTCAACTTTGCACCAAATAGCCACACTTTTTGTCCAGTATCGAAGGCCTTTTGTCTGATGTGCTGGTCGTGCTAGCGTTTAACCTTCTCCTTGTACATCAGTGTTTTATCGTAGGCATAGTCTTGGAATTCCAAGAGCCTGTGCAGATCCTCTTTTCTTTTTGACCACCTTGTTATGAGTCCATATTACAAATGTTTACTGCCCACAATGATTTATGAATCAACTCCACTGGCAGATGACATGGCTTTCTATACAAAAGACGGTTGGGAGACATGCCTAATGGGAACTTGTAAGTAGTTCTATATTCTCAAAGGACGGAGTCCAAGAGTTGGGATCAATTTTTCCTGTCCGACCTTATAAGCTTTTCAAGGATTGTCTTGATTTTTTGATTTAATAATTCAGCCATGCCATTGGTCTGAGGATGGTAAGGAGATGCAACTCGATGCTTGATGTTGTGTTCCTTCGTTAATTTCTTTACCTCTCAGTTGATGATGTGACTACGAGTATCTTCGTAATCTCGAATTGCACAATGATATGTTCTTTCAGAAATGGACAAACTGTACGACTGTTAGCCGCTCGTGTAGGGATAGCTTCAATCTAGCGACTCACATAATCATCGGCAAGAAGGATGTGCTCGTATCCCTGACTATTAGGGAAATGTCCCATGAAGTCAATGCCCCAAGCATCGAATATATCTACTATCTGAATGAACTTCAAGGCATGGAATCTTTAGCCGTAAGGTTTCCTTTCAATCTCTGATAGTCTGTGCAACGCTTGACATATGTTGCGGCATCATTAAATAGTGTAGGCCATCAGAGGCCACACTTCAATACATTTTCTACCGTTCAATCTCCAAAGTGGTGCCCACCAGATTCCAGTGAATGACAATGCTTGATGACATTATGTTGCTCCTCCTGAGGGATACACCTGCGCCAAATACAATCTGCTCCTTTCCTAAATAAGAGAGGATCTTCCTATTGGTAGAAATAGATAGTTGACAAGAATTTATCCTTCTGGATCTTTATCCAATATTGTGGAATTGTGCCCGAGATGAGGTATTTTACAATATCGGCATATCGAGGGAGTTAATCCACAACCAGATTTGACTCATCAGGAAAGGTGTATGGAGAGGTGATCTACTACCACTTTCTGAACCCCAAGCTTCTCCTTGATTTCCAAATTGAACTCCTGGAGGAGAAGGATCCATCTGATCAGTCTAGGCCTAGCATCCTACTTCTGCTGCAAGTATCGGATAGTAGAGTACTCAGTGTAGATGGTGAATTTATATCCAAGCAAATAGGATATGCACCTCTCAAAGGAGAAAACCACATATAATAATTCTTTCTCTATTACCATGTAATTTCTTTGAGCTCCATCTAATGTTTTGCTGGCATAGTGAATGGAATAAAGCGCTTTGTCTTTCCTTTGCCCTAGAACAGCCCCATTGCAAAGTCCGATATGTCTGTCATGATAAAGACCAATCTGGTGGCTATAGGACTGGAGCTTGAGTGATGAGCTCCTTCAGCTTATTAAAAGAAAGGAGAACTTGCTGATCAACTTTGAAGTCAGTCTCCTTGCTCAACAATTCAGTAAGTGGTCGGGCAATTCAGTTGAAATCCCGAATGAATCTTCTGTAGAATCCCATATGCCCTAGAATGACCTCTCATTCTTGACTCTCTGAGGTGGATCTAGATTGGCAATGACATCCACCTTTTTGGGTCGACTTCCATGCCACGTTTGGAAACGACGTGACCCAGCACAATCCCTCTGTGACCATAAAGTGGCTCTTTTCCCATGATAACAACTGATTGACTTCACAACATTTATGAAGTACTTTGTTCAGGTGCTCAAGACAAGAATCGAATCTATCCCCATAGACAAAGAAATCATTCATAAACACCTCGAGAAAACTTCCTACCATCTCGACAAAAACTACATGCTTGTATCTCTAGAATGTCACTGGTGCATTGCATAGTCCAAAGAGCATTCTTCTGAAAGCATAGATGCCAAACGTGCAAGTGAAGGTAGTCTTCTCTTAATCATCAGGTGCGATTGCTACTTGGTTGTAGACAGAGTATCCATCCAGAAAGCAGAAGAAATCCTTGTTGGACAGTCTTTCCAATAATTGATCAATGAATGGCAAGGGGAAGTGGTCCTTCTTGGTTGCTACATTAAGACAGAGGTAGTCGACACATACATGCTAGGATACCGGTACCCAAGTAGAGATCTCCTCTCCTCTTTCATTGGTAACCACGATGAGCCCTGATTTTTCAGAACAACATGCTGAGGGCTTACCCGTTTTGAATCAGAGATGGGATAAATGAAACCTACATCACACCATTTCATGACTTCTTTCATGACAACGTCCCGCAGATTTGGGTTCAGTATTCTTTGAAATTCTCGGGGCGGCTTGGCATCTTGTTCCAAATAAATGTGGTGTGAACACCAAGCAGGATTTATCCTGCGGAGATCCGAGACGTGCCAACCGAGTGCCTTGCAGTTTTTCTCTAGAACCTCGAGAAGTCGAGATTCATGTTCCAGGGTCAGCCTGATGTTGATGATGATTGTATACATGTTTTCTTCTCCTATAAGGAAAACATACTTAAGACCTACTAGAAGTGGCTTTAATACAGGTTCAGACCTGGCCTACTTCTCGGTCACTTCGAAAACCATGCTGTTCGAGGAATGATCTACCATCATCTTAGAGGTAGTGATATTCACCTCAGTAACTTTTTGCTCAACTGGAAATGTGCCAAATAGATCTGCAATGAATTCATCATGTTCGGGCTAGAATGAATCACCCATGTCAAGGAGATGCATCAAGTAATTTGATTCTCTCTCCTATGTGCCATTGGATCTTCTGTCGAATGTGCTTTCCCAGTCGTCCTCAGGAGAAAGGATTTCTAGGGTTCAAGTGTCGTTCAAAAAGAGGTTCATATATCTGATCTCTACAATGAAGCCACAGTCGGCTTCAGGCGGTGCTTCATGACTTTCATTAGATACGACTTGAGGCTCGCTGACCATGTCTATTGCGACTCTATGATTGCTCAAGCTGAATGTGATCTTGACAGACCTGTAGTAAACTACGATCTCTACAATACGCATAAATGGCTGCCCAAGGGTAATAGGAGTTTGGCGTAAGGGTACAAGAGAATCCATATCAAGGACCACGAAGTCGATGGGAAAATGCATATCGTGCACCTTTACCACAACATCAAACCTCAGAGTCGTTTGACGGATCGATCTACGAACTGCAGGATCATCTGGTTTGCTTCAATGGACCCAACCCAAATTGTTGTAGTAATGAAGAGGGCGAGAGGTTGATGGAAGAACCACTGTCAAAAAGAGTCTGCTCGAAGACTTGGTCAAATATCTCGCATCTGATCAAAGGTGCTCTTTTGTCTACCTTCTATTGAGGGAAATTGCTTATGGTTGTGAGTGTCTCCATGGTGAGGACATGCTTCTCTACTTTCTTGAGCATGTTGTTACGAATTGGTCGACACTTGTTTGTACATGCCTCCTTCAACCCTTTCTTCATAGCGGACATGTATTCCATGGCTTTCATTAAAGGTATTTCAACAGTCAAATTATTAAGAATATCCACAACTTTAGGATCAGATAATGCACTTCTTCTGTTTGCATTTTTTTTAGTTTTTTCCAATGCATCAGGAAAAGGAATATTTACATTACTGAAATCAAAAACCGAGTTCTTATTTCAATAAGATTCTTGTCCACAAAATTCTGTACACTCGGATCACAAAAATGTGTACAAGTTGGAATTGACAATTCTACAACTATTGGACAAACAAAAGGTGTTGTCTCTGCTCCGTCGGCTTGTGCAGGATCGGCTGCTACAGGCGGCTCCTCTGTGGCTAACGCGGCTCCTCCGCAACTGACACGGCTTCACGTCTACTACGAACATCTTTTTGGTCCTTTTGAATTTATGTTTTTTTATTATTTTTGCTGATGTCGGTGGAGATGGATGGAAGCTGGCATGGCTCTTCCTTCTTCTTCTTCCTCACATGAACCGGTCGCTAGCGCAATTGTTGCAGAAGATGATGATTCACCTGTCGAAGCTTTATTCTTCCCTTGGTTTGCAGCAAATGGAGGCAAATTCCTATTGCTCCTTAGAGTACTAATATTATATAAAACAAAATCATGGCTATCTGACTCGACAGGCACAAACAGAACATCACATTCTACCTGCATTTTTCTTTGAAAATTATTAGGGTTTGCTTCATCCTGCACTGGAATGGGAGTTTTGGTGGCGATCATGTCATCAAGATTCTTCGTCATTTATGCTAGACCCTTCACAAGTTGGGCCTAGCAGTCCAGTGTCGGGTTCGTTGGTGTTGCCTTAGAAGTTTCAGCATACAGACCACACTGTTGTTGACTGTTGGGGAGCTGATGTTGGGATGATTGATGGTGTTGTGGAGGAGGGGGAAGCTGATATTGTTGATACGGAGGAGGGGGTACTGCTTCTGATCAATCGTATACTGATGATACGGGTGCTGATGGAGATACTGCGGCTGGGATTGAAAGGACTATCTCCAGTTACCTTGATACTGTACAGACTGGTGACTCTGAAACTGAGGCTGAGGTTAGAAGGACTATCAAAAACGACCAGCCTGAGGTTGGTGGTAAGGTCGATTGGCATGTGTCTAACCCTGGTATTCCATACATCGTTGACTTCTTAAATTACTGGTGGAGGTAGAAATTCATGATTCGAAGGGGAAAGGAAGTCTGGCTAGTAGACCACCATCTGTTGATGTGGTGGGCCCTACTCAGGTCTCTGCACTTAGTATACATGCTGGATGGCCGGTGGTTGCTGACTCGATTGAGGCTGATATGGCAGTGAAGGCTCATCTTTCTTCTCAGCAGGAGACTCTGAAGATGGTGTCACTGACTAGACAATGCTGATGGTGCACACCAGCTGCTCCAACTACTTGGTGATCTAGTTTAGCTTATCCAGGTTTTGAGTCCTTTGTTCTATCACAATGAGCTTCTCAAGATCCTTTGACCGCTTCTAAATGATGTCAACCTTCGAAAGATGGCCCCCAGTGATACTGAGGTTGGAGCTCTCATCTTTCTATGCCTCTCGGGTTGCTGCCATATGCATTAGCTTTTGGAGGACCTGTGGTTGTCTCTAATATGCACGTGATGAAGAGAGGGTGGCCTCTCCTTCGGTTATTTCTTCGAAAATTTGCCATACCACATCTTCATCCTTGTCGAAATGAGATCCTATGCATGCAACGTCTACTATACTTTGCCTTTCTATATTAAAGCCCCCAAAAAATTACTAGACCAAGCTTGTCTTTGGTATCTCAGGATGGGGGCACTTCTCCTGCAGGTTCGTGAATCATTCCCATGCCTCATGGATATACTCGTGGGTGACCCGGGAGAAGTTGCTAATCTTGGCCCACATCTGGTTGAGCCGACCGAGAGGGTAGAACTTGTGAAGGAACATAGACTTAATTTCATCCTAGGTCGTCATGACCTTCCCCAAATTGTTGACCCAGTAAAGGGCCTTATCTTGCAGGCTGAAGGGGAACACCATCTTTTTCAATGCATCCAATGGAATGTTGGGGGTAATGGGTGGTTCGACAGATGCATGAGAACTATTGCAGGGGAATGTACGACTCCGCGTTGGTGTTCCCATGAAATGATGGTAGAAGAGCAAGGAACTATGGCTTGATCTCAAAGTGAGCATGCATCAGTGGAATGAGAATCCACTCAGTTATCTGGCTGCCTCCAGGGTTGTAGGTCTCTTTCAGCATCGATTTCTACCTCTCAAGTTCCTGTTCTTCTTCGTCAGGATCATCACATGGTATGTCTCCTCCTCCTCTTGCTGGCTTGTTCCTAAGGTCATTCGACATGTCCTGAAATGCAGTCTGAATAGGAGCCTGCTCTATCAACTGTTGTTGTACGTCTAGTATGGAGGCCAACAACTAAGCGTTGACTTGGTTCTGGTCGTGTCCCTGACCTGGCTCCGTCTATGGAGGTTGTTATCCCTTCCCTTTTTCTTGAGGTGCCATCTCTAGGTCTAAGTTAGAGGAAATGAATTCTGTGTTAGGATTATGAACTGGGGTTGGCTTCTATCAGAAATGTGAAAGAGTCCCATTCAGACCACATGAAATTGAATTCTGGATGCCATTCTATTGCCAAGATGAACTTGAGATTAGGGTCAATCCCATATTGTTGTGAATGGAAAAAAAGAAGTAGACTGAAATCGACTCCCATTCACAACGATGAATGTGAAACAAGAGTGGTCATGGTTTATTGGGTGGTTAAAGGAAGTGAAAAGAAAAATAGGAATCTAGAGATCGGCCAGCAAGGTGCAGACCGGGTTCTCGGGAATCACCTCGAATTATTGACGATGTCGAGTCTATGGAATCGATGTGGGCATCGATGGAGTCCCGACTAAACCATCCATGGATCGCCATCTTGGAGCAAAAAGAGATCGATGCAGGATGAAAGATATGCTTGTCAATGAGGAAAAAAGGAGTGTAAAACAATAGAAGGGCTCAAACTAAGTGGGGGTCAAAAGGAAGACACATATGACAAACTTTACGCAAGTGTGCATGACTTGATCTTTGAACCTTAATCAAGATCCATACAAACATAATACAAAATTAGGTTCACCAACCACGCCATGTAAGGCTGTGAAGGATCGGCTATTTATTATCTTTTTATTTTTAGAGTTGTTATTTCAGACATATCTTTTAACAAGTCCTTAGCATGCTAACCCTATAGGAGAGAGTATTGCCTGAAAAGTATCCTGTACTTGTCCTTCTCCTTTGTAACCTGTAGTATGTACTTTTTGGGGTCCTTATAACCCTTCCTCGATCCCTACTCAACAAAAGAAATAGAGAGAGGTAGCCGATAGGTGCAACCACTTCTTCGGTCCTCGCTTGCAACAGAATAACTCATGAGCATGCAAAGACCTACTCGAACGCTAACCGATGAGACAGACACACCTATGAGGGCGTGGCCTAAGCTCAGTACTTTAGACCAAGTCGATGTTCCACACAAGGCGGGAACACCATTGCTGACAATGCCATACTTGATCACGTACGATATAAGTGCCACTACTTTGGAAATCTAGGCGATACACATAGCAGTTATAGACTGGATTTTTGGCTCTAATCCTTAGTGGGTCGTGCCTCGCTCATGGGAGGGGTTTTGGTCCCCTCCTAAGGTACCTGAAAACAATGAAAGCTTTTTGAACCCAAGACAATGAAAGTCCATTACATATTTTAATTAAGGTCAAAGTTTATTTAGCAGACCCCTTGTTTTAATTTTTGGGTTTTCATTTTTTGGATCTTTTTGCATATAAGTGCTAACGATTTTGTGAATTTTCATTTAAGTCATAGATGCTCAAAATCAGAGGTCGATAGGGAAAAAAGCCGTGCAAGTCGATTTGATGATGGAAATATCACCATTGAATCTAATGATGCATGTTGAGTTACAGGACTTACAATGCTTCCCAGCTCTCTCCATATTGTATGCAAAATAGAGTTTTAAACCTAATTAAATTGCATTGTGCAATTAACAAAATCTACCTAAAAAGTAGATGTTATTAATCATGAAGAACCATATGTTAATTATTCAGATCTGAGACTGCAAGTTTAGTCTTCGATGCCACTCAGTGCCCGCCACAATGGGTCCTGCATGCGCTATATTGCAGCCTCTCTCGGCATGGGATCTTAAGTCCAAATAACTAACATTTATTTATTTGACTAGATCCAAATGCAAGAAACTATAGGTACATGCATTCTTATCAGGGACTGGACCTAATTACTGAGACAAGAAACCTAGGTCTAGGGGCTCCATGCATACAAAACAAATAATGTGAAGGCAGAAAACTCAAAATAGCACGAAACAAAAATAAAAAGAAGGCGATAAACACTAAAAACAACGGCGAGGCCCCCATGTGAACAGACACCCATGCACTGGACCTCGTTGTGGAGAGTAGTGTCCGAGTCTTAATTATTACAAATTAATAAGTCTCTCTCTCACCGATAAATGCATGAATCTAATTAAATTCTATGCTAAATATTTTCTCTTTGCTTCATTTGTCGCCTCTCCAACTGGTCAGAGTGTGAACATTAGTCTCCACCCAGGTAGGATGCACTAGTCTCCTAAGAAACTGCCCTCGCGTAGAGGACCCTAGCAACAAATTCACCAAGAGATATATGCTAGCACAGATAATCAAGTAATGTCATCAAAATGAATTATATACCAAGAATAATTGAATAAATATGTGCAAGCAAAAATAAGTCACTAATTACATCAATGAATCAATGAATAAGCAAATGAATGTACAAGATAAACTACAAGATAGGCTACGCACATTACTACCCGGCAATGGTGCCATTTGATAATCGAGAATTAGCCGAAGTCATGTCAATCCATAAGGTGGGCTGACAGTCATCGAAGCGACCTCAGATGAAACCTAGATTGATCAACAATTAACCCACCATATAAGTTAAGCAATAAATACCAAAAATGTGGATTTAAAATTTATTATTCTCTACACAACTAAGTGTATAGCAAGTAAGCATGTAGAGGTCGAACCATAGAGAGCAAAATGGGTAGCCTACGATTATTGCAAATCAATGTATATTACGTACAAACATGTCCTTTATACACATATATATTGTGTGGTTATTTTAATTTTATATATTTGTTTGATTTTATATTATTAATTTTTTTGTTCTCTTTATATATATAGATATATATATATATATTTCATATTCTTTTTTCTTTGTAACAGATAATAGGCTATAGAAGGCTATATATGCCATATAAAGTAATACAACTATAAACAATAGTAAAATAAAAAAATATAGAAAATAATTTGTTTTGTGGTTTTATACACTTTCTACTATTATATGATTTTTTGGAACTTTTTTAATTTTATGGATTTTTAAAATAAAAAAATCCCAAATTAGGGATTAAATAATATGTCGTGATTGAAATGAAGGTTAAAAATAACAAAATAAGACCAAAATTCTTCAAATCAATTTTAATAGGTAGATAATAATATAAATAAATTTCAGAAACAGAAAAAAAAACATATTTTTGGATTTTTTGGTGATGTTTCAGATTTTATAAAGGATTTTGGAGCTTTTTGACTTTTGGTCTTTTTCTTTTTGTATTTATAAGGATTTTTGGTCTGGGATTAATAAATACTAAAATAAATAATATATTTTTTTGGGGAAATTTTCAAAATGTTTTTCTATTTTTTGGTATTTTATAAATTAGATAGGGACAAAAATGCACTCCATTTAATGTTAATAAATAGTTACAATATCCAAAATAATAAAACAAAAGTGAGGCGTGAAGGTACATGTTAACATGAATCTAACCTTTATTTTGAATAATTTTTAGAGCATGATGTTATTTTTAATAAATGAAATTCGAGCACTAAAATACATAAACTGGGAAGGGCATATTTGGAAATAAAATAAACATCCAGACCATTCATGCAATTTTCCCAGAGATATACAATGTATATTAAAATTTAATGGATAGATTAAATATAAAAACCCACAAGGGTGCTTATGCAATTTCACCATCTCACTTGAGACGACATGTGAGGTGACGTCGACTGGACCCAAGTGCAATTTACAATATATACAGGGGCCTTACATGCAAAAAGTCCATTTTAATTACATTGCATATTTTATTTACAGAACTAACAAATAAATACAAAAAATGGTGGGGGAAGATGTGTAAATTACCCTCAACGCTTGCGAAGATGGACTACTACATGAGCTTTACTTACACACATGGCGCATTGTCGTCTCATGATACCCCTTCACCGATTGACTCTCAGGATCTAATCTTGGCTCTTCATCAACGACTGAGGTGAGCAATGCATGGACGATTGAAATTAAAATTGGGATCGCCCCTGTCATTGGATGATAGCTGCTTCGCACGAAGAACAGGGAAGAAGGTGGCCTTCCCTGAACTTCGTGCCATGATTCCTCCTTCCATTGGTCGCTTCTGATGGATTTCTTTGGCTCTACACCTCCGGGGACTCGTTCGTGTCGATCAAGGTACTCCAGAAGATCCAGGACCCAGTGATGGGGTCCTGGCATGTCGAGGAAGCAGAAGAACCTGAGGACCCTCGTCCAAGCGCGATTGAGCTCCAGAAATTGTTCTTTTGCCTTGTCACCTACATGAAAAGGTTCTTTGGATCGAGGCAAATAGCCTAGATGGGTTTTTAAGATGGGATGCACGATGGGTGGATGGAATGGTGATGCTCCGACGTACGATGGAGTAGGAACATGATTTCTAGATCATGGGAGTGATCTGGTTGACTGGTGTGAGGGAAGTCGTAGAGAAACAAATGGGAAACATAATGGGGTGGAAAGGCAGGTCAAAGATCATACACTTTACAGTAAGAACTTGGACGGAGCTCTAAAGCTCCAGCGAGCGGATTAGCCCTAATCTACACCACCGGAGCCATAAAGGTAGGAATAAAAGACGTAGATGGAAAGCTACAAGATACAACTAACTAATGATACGAAAAGATGCAGCTCATACCTAAGGATTGCTCAGGGAGCAGAGATGGCCAGAGAGGCACCATGGATCGCTCCGTCTCACCCAAGCAGCTCGCCCAAAGCTCAGGGATGCTCTAGCTATCACTGGGAGCATGCTCGCTCTCGCTGTGGGTGACTTCAGGTCTCGGAGAAGGATCAAAATCAAGCGAGGAGGTGGAGGAACTTATTTATAGACAAAGCTAAGGACCTTATTGACTAGTGCTAATGGATGAATCAAAGACATGTACAAGAGATTTAGGGCTTTGGCGTGGATAAATGATGTTTGAGGGTGATCATTGCGTGATTAATCGCCGAAAAGGATGGATGACAAGCTCAAGAAAAGGTTAGAAATCAGGGGACTCGACGGGTCTGGTGGGAGTGAGAGGTGCCAGGGGAAGTTGACTGGGGTCAACAATCCCTAGGCCATGATTGGTCCACACAGACCGTTATAGTACAAAATAGGTCCTTTTATTCGACAATAAACAATTAAAAAAAGTAATTTATTTTATTAATTTTTTATTATAATTTTTTATTATTTTATGTAGAATATTAATATGATTTTTATTTATTTTGTGTTTGTTATTTGCTACAAGTTAATTTTTAGGGTGTATTTATAAGTATATTCATCAATGTTTTGGCTAGTTTATTTTTATTTTGTATTTTGATTTTATTATTTTATTCTCTTATTTTATATATTTATAAATTATTTTTAGGTGTATAAATATTTTTATTATATTGTTATGATGTTATTTGTACATTTAAATAAATAAGGGTATAAATTATATAGGTAAAGGTATAGGTATTTCAACTATGTAATTTTGTACATTATTTTATTTTAATGTTTTATTTATGGTTTTATTCTAGTTTTAATATGTACATATGATATAAGTAATATTTGAAATATTATAAAAATATATGATTATAAAAAATAATAAAGAATAAATAAATTAATATTTTATTCAGGTATATATTACAATAGGGGTCCAAAACCTAACTTTCACATATGAACTCCAAAAAATATGAAACCACCTTCATTAAATAGCTTATTAATAGTTATATACAATTAATGTGATTTTGATCATTTTGAGTTTTTATTTGAGGGATATGGTTTTGGGAAGTTTAGGTTTTGGCTTTTTATTCTATCTATAAAAAGTACATTGTATATTATTTTTACATGAAATCAATTTTGTATTTTTCTATACATTGTTCTAATTTAATGTACAAAATTGATTAATTTAATAAATACATAATAAATAATAAAATAGGTTCCAAAAATGTTTTATTGAATGAATAAAAGAGTTGGGCTTTTATTGTATTCTTGGCCCTTATCTCCCCTTACTTTATTCCTTGTCGACCAATTCAATTCTTGACTTGGTCTCGAGGTTTAAGATCATAATATACCTTTGGTATTTTATTTTTTGTTCTTTTCTTTATTCTATAATTTTGGTATTAAAAAAATTATTTTATATATAATAATTGGAATAAATAATGAATGTTAATATGCACAAAATAATGCTATTTTCATATATTAGCAAGGGTTTTTAAGGCCGAAATGATAGAATAAAGGTGAATAAATGGAGATTCATCAAACTCCTGCCACAAGCTCACAAAAAGATCTACTGAAAACCTCCTTAATCATCGACACCCTTCTCTCCCGACCACATTGGTTCCCTTTTACTTCCTCTTCCTCTACTTAAGCCAAGGCCTAAGTATGGGGAGGGGGGGCAATGCCATTTGTATATCCCACTCTCCTCATCCACTCCTTCTATCAACCACCCCTCCTTATTCCATACTTAGGCTGATCAGAGCCTAAAGATAGGGGGACCTGATGCCCGCTGTATATACTCTCCTCATTCACTTCTTGTCCGCCTCATTTTCATCCTTCTTCTGTACTTAGACTATCCACAAATTAAGTATAGGGGGGTAGATCGCCTTATGTTTTTTCTTTTCTTTTTCATTCTCTTACGCTTTGCCCAAGCTATGTCTTCTATGTGTTTCTTGTGCTATGAGGACATCGCACTCGTTAGGTATAGGGGATGTGTATATACTCTGTATATATATATATATGTGTGTGTGTGTGTGTGTGTGTGTGTGTGTGTGTGTGTGTGTGTTACCTGTAGCTCGTACTTTTGCATAAATCTATATTCTTATTTGTAGGGTGGGTAACTAACTTGTAAAAAAAGAAAAAAACTAACATCTAACACTATGTCTGTAACAAAAGTTTAGAAAAATGGCTTCTTATTATTTTTTTCCAAAAACATCTCTTCCATTAAATAAAACATTAAAAATCTCATAAAAAAGGGCATTAAAATCTCATAAAAAATTATACACTCCATACATTTGCACTTCATCCCTCATTACATGCATCGACATTGGTGAAAAGCTTGTGGTTTCTGAACCGAGTTATGAGCAGAAACGAGTTTGGTCTTGACTAACTTTAATCCACCTAACTTTTAGAGGAACTTCATCGAGAAATAGAATTTTAGAAGCTTCAGGTCTTTGACTTAATTCTTCGTGTTCCATGTGACAATGTGCAGAATTTGACTCTTAGTGTCTACCAGGTCGCCTCATTATGTGTACGACTCTTGAATAGGGAATTAATTTGTACTCTCGCACTATGCACTTAGCTTAACTCAGACGTGGTGTTGGAAGACTATGTGAGACTCTTTTCTGATAGCATGGACATCTAAAGACCAGAGTACGTGTTGAAATAAAGCTTCGGATGAGGGATGGATGACTGGGCACAATTTTTTCTAAGACCCCAAAACATGTTCGGTAAGAAAGATTCCATATCCTCAAGGGCACAACAAGATCCACGCAGAGCTACCAAAAATTCAAATAAAAAGTAGCCCACTACCAAATAAATATATGACCAAAAAAGTGCAAGCTTCAAAATGACCTATAGATCTTGGTGGAGACTTCACTAAACTAGCTGACATCACAAGGAGAGGAGACTACACTGGTCACCCTCCAGTTCTTTTCCCTTCTTATAAAAATTTCTCCTCCTTTTTGATTGAGAACACATCACGACTGCGCTTAGAAGGAAATACTTGACTCCCAGAGGACGAGTTATTGGAGGAGAGCTTTTCATGGTATTCCAGCATTCTTAATGGGAAGAGCTAAAACCTTTCACGTACATGAGACACTTTTTCAATGTTCATGTGGGTATGCTTTGGGAAGGGGATTGATCTAAGATGACTTCTAAGTTGAAACTGTGACAATGATGTGTAGAACTTAGAGGCAGTTGATTTTAAAACCCTAATTCTCAGAGAAGTTCCGCCAAATTAATAATCCAAAGGTCAGGTCTAGCTCCATTTTCACCTTTTGCTCATGATATTGGTATGGAACCCAATCTCACTTCACGTCATTTCATTATCTAGATGCTCGGGGACGAGCATGGTTTAAGTATAGGGGATTATTGAATCTATGATTCATCACTCTAAAAGAGAGTAATTAAGCTAATTTACTCAAAATTCATCTGCATTTTATAAATATCTTTTATAATTATCATTCATGCATGTGTAATTAATAATTGCATTTTATCATACACAATTGCATAAAATAAGAAGCCAAAAATCCCATCCCAATTAACCTGTAAAATAAGCTAACTTCTCCGATTTTTAATTAATTCAAGCTAACTCCAAATCACTGGATACCACCTCCAGTGTGTACATATCACTAACAAGAATAAAGGAAAATACAAAAAGTCACTAACAAAAATAGGTGGACCAGAAACCCAAAAACTAATTTCAGGATAATCAGACTAAAACAATGATATCTTCCTCATACAGTATTTGATTTGATCCTACGCACTTTTGAACTAATGTACATTATATTACCTTCAAAACAAGACCAAGTTCTAGCGAGTCCGAGCTCATATGTGCAAGTTAGGTTTTTGGCCACTTTTGTACATTGTGTATTTTGCTCGATTTTAACCCATCGTTTTATGTACATATTTAACTTTTTTTCTTTTTCATTTATTTTCTTTTACAAATGTTTTTTTAAAATGTGTAAAATCTAAACCTAAAATAAAATCAAAATCAAAGAAATTAATTGAGTATGAGTCTTTTTAATTGATAGTCTATACAGAAGTCCTCTTTATCATAAGTTGTTTTATTTCTCCATTTTCTTAATAAAAAAATATAGAGTAATGTGTAATATTTGTCTTATTTAATCGTACTTTTCCCGATTTTTATCTTATTAAAAATGACAAAAAAATACAAAACCCAAAATCAATGTATTTTATGTACATAGAGTACCCCCGCAAATATCACTTTGTAAAAATGACCTATTTTGGTGTTAGTCCCTTTATAAAAGTTATAGATCTCGTCGATATGAGCAAATTTTGTAAATAAATTTTTTGATCCGAGGTAATTTGCTCTATCTTTTTGATTTAGTATTTCTTTTTATTTCCATTTTTTCCAAGAGTGACACGTGGCAGCCCTTGGAGCCATCATGTGTCACCCATTTTGGCACATTTAGATTTCGTTATAAAAAAAATAAAAAAGTATAATAATAATAATAATAATAATAATAATAATAATTTGCCACATTACACATTCGAAACCGTCTGATCTCGGTCGATCGGACAACCCTCCATCATGTCCTTCCTCCCTCGATCAGTCGCCGCCCTTCCTCTTTTGCATCACCACCTCCGTCGCATATCTCATCACCGCCTCCCCCACGTATCCCTCCTCGATTTGCCACTCATCATATCTCCTCACCGATCCTCCTCTCCATTATATCTTCAATCAAGCATCGCCACCTTTCCTTTTGTCCCAACGCCAGATCCAGTCCATCGATCTCCATCGATCACAAATCCAATCTCCCCAACCATCACCCGATCCTATTCCATCTACGACACCACACCTCACTGCCTCTCGTCCCTATTAAAGTCTAGGACCATCGTCCATTCGAGTCATCCGCCAATTACTAATGTAGGAGGAGGATGTTTCAGTGATCCAAAGCTGAGGTGGTGACAACACCTCTTCCCAATGATGCCACCTCCGACGCATGGTGAGATCCGATCCTTCCGAATGTCGCAGCGTGCTCCGCAGTGCAACTGCCGTCTCTGGCCACATCCGCTCGTCGTTGAGCTTCGTCCTCCTCCACCTATGTTTCACTCCTCCGATCGTCTACAGCCATGTCTACTTATTTCATCTATATCAACCTCCGCCTACCCGCGTCCCCCATCAGCTCCACCCACCTCCGCATGACGTTCACCTACCTCACCGCACTTCACCATCAAAGAGTCATAAGGCAAAGGTCTTCTCGAGTCCTATCTTAAAGAGCCTATCCACCAGGTTCGAGAGATACAGGGGACATCGACAGTGCAAAATCTCCAAGAGACAACCTCCAATGCTCCGACATCCTGGGTGGACTTCTCTACCTCCAAGCTTCACCACAAAGGCCACCACCGTCATCGACCCTTCGACCTGCAACATCCTCGACTTCTGCTGCTCCTCTATCTGCAAGCAACTCTGCCTCAACCACTCTGACATTCCTCCACCTCCTCTGCACCACCATTTGGAGGCGGAGCTAACCACCAGCCGCCTAAGCAGTGCTCCGCCTCCTCCGTTCCTCAGCCTCCTTCCGTCATCAAGCTCTATTGGTCTTGAGGCCCGACTCCCCTGCCTACGTGAGTGACACATACATTGGGGAACGTTTACAGCCAAGCCCCTCGAGGTTCCCCTTATTCTAGAAGACCCCCTGGCCCCCTACACGCGATACAAGTGGGGTGGAATATTTTGTAGAAAAGCCCCTGAAATTCTCCATTCACCAAAAGACCCCGCACCCCCTTAGAAATTTTGCACAAAATACCCTTCGGATCTTGATAATTTTTATTTCGTATGTTCATTGCATTTTATGTTATATTTATTTTGAAATTTTGCAAACAGAAGCCTATGTTCTTCTATAATTTTGAACCTCTTTGTTGCATCATTTTATTATTTGAAAAATAACATATTATTCATTAAATAATTCTTTACATTGTGGCACTTGATTCATATGTTTTTATGGTTGGTGGTTATTTAATAATAATATTTATTATTGTGGAATCTTGCATATTTTGCCCATTTTATGCCCTTAAAATCATATTAAATTAACCACTGCTGAAAATAACCGAAAATTCATAGAAAGTAGAATTATTTGTTATTTACATGTGTCTAAAAAGAATTGTATTTGTATAAGCATTTGCTCGGAAAAAATTATTTTGTGTATTTTCATAGTTAATTATTTATGGGTATGAAACTCAATAATTTTAGGGTTTAGGACTTTTTTAGGTTAGTTCATTTATTGATCTATCTTGGATAAATTTTTCCTTGAAAATATGTAGGTTTAATATTTATTATAATTAATTATTATGATTCACATTTTTTGCACCATTTCATTCATTAAATATTCATATTGCATCAGAAAACTCCAAAAAAATTTAAGTGCATTTATTTTATCATTATTCACATCTCGGCCAAGTTTCATAATTTTTAGATTCTGCTTAAATGAAAATTACATTTTAGTCCTTAAAATTGGTCAGATTTGCATTCACATCCATTAATTGCATAAAAATACCAAAAACATATCAACCTCCAAAACCATGCACGAACTTTGATATACATTGGCCTTGGATGTACTTTGCCTCCTCGAGTTTGACCTTGGGACTTGCATAGGTTAAATAAACATAAAACCACTCTAAATTAATTAGATTAAATAATTAAGTAGTTATTTCTTGATTGATTCTGATTACCCTCATACAACAACAAAGGACGCATTATATATTCACACGTTAATTCCCACAAATAAAAAGAGGGTTCTCCGGATCCGTGAATAACCAGGTCGAAATCTTCTCTCCCTTGTCATTCATTACAATTGTGATTCTGAAATTCATCGGAATCACATGCAATGGACTTGCCCATTTTGAATCGGAGATAGGGTAAATAAAACTGGATTTATACAATTTCATTGTCTCTTTCATGGAAACTTCTCAAAAATTGGGATTCATATGATGTTGAAACTCACAGGAGGACTTGTTGTCATCCTCTAAGTAGACGAGATGTTAACAAAGTGTTGGATTTATCCATTGGCGATCCGAAATCTTCCAACCTACAGCCTTACAAATTCTCTCTTATACCTATAGCAAGCAAGATTCTTAATCATCAGTCAACTATGAACTGGTGATGACCAAAAACCTATGAGGCTCACTCGCACGGAATGCATATTTCAGAGTTGCTAGAAGTGGCTTAATCTCTTGTGAGGTCTGAATCTGCTGTGTAGTAACATCTGAAACTATACTGGTGGTCGGTGAATAAACTGTCAACTCTATGATGTCCAATGTGGTTACTTCTGGCTCAAATAGATCTTCAATGAATTCTTTTTTTTTGTTTTAGGATGGATGATCATAAAACAAATCAATCATCTCATTAGAATATGACCCATCATCAACAAAGAAACAAAAACTGACTATTCTTTCCAGGCCTTCGTCATTGGAGAGGAATTCCTAGGTCTCAATATCCTCCAAAGATAATGTTTTTTGTCTCTAATCTCAACTAGAAATTTGCATACATCTATCACGTGCTTTCTCTCATCTGACATTGATTCTGCTAGCTTCAGATTCAGGATCATCTCTATTATAACCTTATCGATGTTGGAACGGAAGGTTATATTCCCAATATCATAATTAAACATTAGTTCGGTTGTTCGAAGGAACATTTGTTTAGCATGATCAGTGATGAATTCCTGATTCATATGCTTTATTCTTTTATTTTAGCAAAGTCCCCAATGCAAAATCCCTATAAATATGTATCAAATGTAATAAATTAGCAGCATGCATGCATTTGTTAATACTATGTAATTTATATTCTTTTTGACCAAAATAAAAGAATAAAGAAGAAAAGAAAAAGAATAAAATAAGGATGTATTTATGCAATAAATGCATACTGACCCGAACCCCGAGAGAAGGCCAAATATTGGCCTGATCGCCAAGGAATAAAGTAGGGAGAGATAGGGTCATCATCTCATATATATTCAACATTATTCTTCATGTTTATATATACATTACCTATTTTATCTCTAAATAAAATAATCTCAAAATAAATAAATTTAGTTTCCTTGATAAAATTTGTATATAAATGTGTAAAAAAAATAATAAAAATAAGTAGAAGGTGTACAAGTGTTGTGTATACATTTATTTATTTCTTTTGCAAATAATTTATATATTTTTTAATTTTTGACACTTGTGCATACTCCTAACAAGTAAATAAAATTAAACAAAACTTTATAAATCGCAAAATAAATTAAAAATAAAACGAACTTCTCGCAATATAAAGTGTTATACACATATATATTGTACATAGAAACTATTATTTAAACCTAAATTATTTTATAAAAATGAAATAAAAATATTTTTAAATCTCTAAAATTACTTTGTAAATAAATAAAATATCAAATTAATAAAAAAATAAGAAAATAGAAATATATGTACAAAATATATAATTATATTATACCTGTAAATAATACTATATACTGTATATACCCTAATATATTTATTATTAAAAGTAATTAAAAATAATAGCAAAATAATTTATAAAATAACTAACATTTTTCATGTTTATAGCTTTTTATTTTAAATTCATTTTTTTATTTTACTATTCTTTGATTTTGTATATCGTGCATTCTGATTGTGCCATCTGCGATTGTTGACCACTGTCAACTTTCCCCCAAGTCAGGTTAGACCCAACCCCCCTTCATCGAAGTCGGCTTCTCCTATTTTTCCTACTTGACTCTGACTACTCCTGACTTTGATTCGTGCGCCCAATTTTTCACCTAGGATCCACGATCCTCATGGATCCCTAGGTAGCGTTGGATCCTCCTAGGGTTTCGCTCCTTCACTCGATCCTTCTAGACCCTGGAGAATCCTATAAATCATCTCCACCCACCTCCGTCACTCAAATGCTCATCAATCGTGCCTCCTATCCTCAATTTGCGTCTCTAGAATTGTGAGAGGGTTCTTTGATGTCCTTTGGACCTCGAGTTGGTGGCCAATTGCATGTTGCTCGTACGTGGCAGGAGTAGCTCTATCGCGTCTAGCCTCCTCTGTCTTCCACACTGGGAGGTTGAAGCCATGACCTCGCCAGACAGTCCGCTTTACTTCATTGATCACCATATAGCATTTAGGTACCTTCACCCCCTTTCCATTTCGCCTTAATCACTTGACTTCAGTTCATTACTGTTGTTCACTCACCTAGCTCCGATCATCGGTGTCGGAGCTTGACGATCACTTCCACCCGCACAGATCGATGCCTCACACCACCGTCCACCTTCTTACGCAACCTATTCCCCCTACATCTTGCTCATAGAAATGAGATTAGGACCGACCTCCTCCCCTCGTTTTCTCCAGAGATCAACTTAGCACCCCCCATCGCTTCCCTCATTTTTTGCTGCAATAACCCGACCGGAGCTACGCCTTCAAGTTTGGCTTACCTTTGCAAGCACATGTACGTGTGAAGAGGCTTAAATCGAGCCTCAACTTTCATGGAGGAGCAGCTATAGGAACTTCGAGCTCCAAATCAAGATCCAGTTGTCCCTCGCTCCATCAGATCGCTACAGTCGATGTGAATCCTCTCTAGGATGGTACTAAACCTTGTAGCAGATTGATAAGACCATCGCAACGCCAGAAATACCCGATCAAAGTTCGCCGACCAGCTCCTTCTTCCCAGTTCTTCCAGAGTTCTCCATCATCGTAGGATGAAGGAGCCCATCTTCCGGTCTTGAGCCTAAGCGTCCATCCTCACATTTTTTCTGCAACGTCATATCAGACCTTTAGCACATCTACACCGCACATCAGTGCACTTTCCAGAGTCATCAGATATGTTCAGTTACAATCATCATGATCGTACGTCTGCACCACGCCCCCAACCATCAGATCTGTATCTGAGCTGCATTAGAGTCGTTTGCAGCCGCTTCCACGAGCGGATGCCTTGTGTCCTGCTGAAGGGTATATTACCTTTATACCCTCACCTGTTACACTATTTAATTTTAGTTTATTAAATGTAATAATTAATTAAAAACATTATTCAATTTGGTCACTATACTTTTCATATTTTCATTTTAGTCCAGCCGAGTTTGAGTGGTGTGTGTTCACACATGTTTTTGTGGGTATTTTGCATATTGTATCCTGAGCTTTCACTAGTTAATAAATATATTTGAAGTTTTTATTATTTGCAGTTATACCCCTATGAGTGACTATCACATGTAGCGCAAATTTTTGCCTGGATTATTTGCATTATGCCCTCGTATTTTTAGTGCTTGTTATTAATTAGGCCCAGAACTTAAAATATTTACAGATTGGTCCTTACTTCTCTTTATTTTATTTTTATCTTTTATTAGTTGCAATAAATATTAATTGTCCCTAAAAATCCTCCAAAAATCAGTGTTAGTTCCTACTAGTGTCTAATTTAGGTGGCAACTTTTATATGCCAAATTTCTTTTATTTACTATTATTAAAAATTTAAAAATCCACTAAAAAGTCCATGTTTACCTTATAAAATCAATAAAAATTCGAAAAATGTTTTAAAAATTACAAAAAATTACTATAGGTGTATTTTTTCCTTTTTTAGTTACTTCATAAAGTTGGTTTGAAAATATTTTATAAAAACCTTTAAAATTTGCAAAACACTAAGAAACTTATAAAAATCATATAAAATCAGCCAAAAATCTAAAAATTTTATTTTATGTTTCTGATTGTAGATATTTCCTTATATTTCTAATAAAAACGGCTTCTAGGGGTTTTGAGCATTTTTAGTATTTTTAAAAATGCTCAAAACTCTTGATTGTTCGTTGTTTACTTCTTTTGTCAGTTTTTGATATTTAGAAAATACCAAAAACATTTTGAAAAATTCTCAAAAAATCATGATAAAAAGAAGAAAACGTATAAAACCCAAAAATAATTTTACTTGAATTTTTTGTCCATTTTAATTACATTTGAAAAATCCAAAAAGAAGTGTCGGTTTGCTTTTTGTTCTTTATTCTTATTTTCCTTATTTTGAAAATTAAAATATGCAAAATTAAAAACCCCTACAAATTAAAATAAAAATCCTTTGATTTTCTGAATTATCTACTAAGTTTATTGCAGTGCTCCTTATATACGACTCTGGTCGCTATACCAAGTTAATAAAATAGCTATACCACGTGCTTTATTTGCTTGATCTATTTAGTGGTTAAATAATTTTCTCGATATTCAATCCGGTTGATTTAGGTGACAACAACATTGTTATTAATCAACACCGTAGTTAGACGTCTAATAATAAGAATGGCACCATTGTCATGGAGCACGACTAGGTAGTTACGATTGTTTTATGTTTGTTTCATATCTTATTTGTCTCTATTTTCGATAACTACCTCTGATATATTTATATTTCATCTTTGTTGTGAGGGCCCACGGAGCGAGGGAGGCGAACTTTAGGGAGCCGATGCATCTGAGTGAGGTGGAGGCCGGCCGTTCTACACTAGTCGACATGAGAGA
This sequence comes from Ottelia alismoides, assembly GCA_037367405.1. Lineage (NCBI taxonomy): Eukaryota > Viridiplantae > Streptophyta > Magnoliopsida > Alismatales > Hydrocharitaceae > Ottelia > Ottelia alismoides. The sequence goes on along the minus strand of JAZKJV010005882.1, from coordinate 24,965 downwards.
GCATCTGAGGAGGAGCAACAAGATTAGGAGAAATTTATATAAAATAGTTTCATTTTAGCATTTATTTCTAAATAATTTGTAATAACTCAAAGACACTATTTGGACACTTAGATATTCGGGGACTGTTTCGCCGAGTGCCGGTGCACTTGAGGGACCTCACCAGATTTTCTGTTGTTTTTATCGCCTTTGTTTTTATTTGTTTCATATGGATTTGTTCCCTTAGATGTAGGATTCTATTTGGTTGATCCAGATAGCACTAGGTCCAAAGCCCCTAATAGAATATTTGTTTCTATAGAATTCTTTTGGACTTAGTCAAATAATAAAAAGCTAATTATTGGGATTAGATACCACGCATCGAGAGAGTTCGTATACAGCTCTGGAAGTACCCATTATTGTAGACATCGATCGACATCTAAGATCGAACTTTGGCCTCTCTTCTGAATAGTTAGCTCTTTATTCTTCCTGAATTAGAAGCTTATGTTTTAGGGTGTTTTCTTCGTGCATCATATGGATAGTTTTATTTATGTCTTTCAATTATGCACGTATCACTTTTCATGTAGACTGCTGGAGCAAGGTACGCATTCTAACTCGTGAATGCATCACTGATTTTATCACACATCGGCTTTTCCGTCTTCCTCCCTCTATTTTCTAGACTTAGGTAATAAAAGGGAATCAGAAAATTCATTAGACATTATCTTATTCAAAAGTACTTAAAAAAGTGATAACAAAATAAAATCGGGACTGCTAAACAAACTCGATCCTAAAACTAAATTAAAGGATCAAAAATACTATTTTGAGGAGGGTTACTCGCTCTTTATTTGATTTTATCTACAAATAGTTGAGTGACAAACACTAGGATAAATACAAAGTCTGGATTCTCTTTAGACTACTAATTTTCTAAAAATGATTAGCTACATTTCAGTGAGGGAATATGGGTAGCCGGACAATAGTCCGTATTTCCCTAGGAGAGTGGGTGGTTTAGAGGACACTACGTAAGGCTTCATCCTAAAATAATGGATAGCCAGAAATGGTTCGTACTTACACCTGTACTGGTTGGAAGTAGGTGCAACTAGTCGTAAAAATTCGGGCCAGTATCCAGGGAAATTCAAGCACGTAACAGCTCGCTAACTCATTTTTAAGCCTACATTATCACCAAAAATAAAATTGAAAAGATTAACGACCGAGTTCTCACGGTCATCACAAAGTTGAGTTGGTGAATTGGGGGTTTGATTTCTAATCATTGTTTTCAGTACAGATCTAATCTTCCCTAATCCCCACATCACCGTGATGGACAGGTAGTCTATTAGGCTACCTCTGGTGGCAATGCTTTTCAGCAACCCAGTCCATTCATCTAGGGCATCTTCTGAGATCTCAGACCGACTCTCTGAACCTGAGTTTGCTTCTGCCATGTTCCCCCTTGACCACCCTTCTTCTACATCACCTAAGTTAAGCTAGAGCGGCTAGCATAGCTATATGTTCACTTAACAACACCTGAGCTCGGTTCCTTTGGCTTTGCAGAGATCAAAGAAATGACCAATGACAAGAGTTGATGACGGGCCATAGTCCTCTTACTTTGTATTAGATCAGGAAGCCATCAATGACACCCTCTTAACATCCCTGGAGACTATTCAGAGGTAGATTAGAGCCCAGGGGATGCTCATGGCAAAGGTGAGGAGGGAAATGACTCAGATGAGAGATGGGATAGTAGAGCTAGATAGACCAGCTAGTGGTGGAGAGATATCGAGACATGAGGACCAAGCAAATGACAGATGCCAAGAGGAGGCACGTGATCCACAGATACCGGCACACACCATGAGGCAGTTGCACAAACCTGTTGCAACTCTTACTCACGGATGGATCCAGCTGCCCTCCGTCCTTGGTGATTTCAAGCTCAGGCACCAGACGATTCAGTTGTTGCCCAAGTTCCGTGGGCACACCATTGAGGAGCCACATCTATATCTCCAGGAGTTTGAGGTGATCTGCAACATAGTCCATGACATATTTGTGGACGAGTATACAATAAAGTTGATAGCCTTCCCGTTCTCCCTAGTTGACAGAGCAGCCTACTGGGTGAAGCATTTAGGGAAGGTTGTCACCACCTTGGAGTAATTAAGGGCCTATTACCTCAACAAGTATTATCCACTCGGTCGAACGAATGCATCTAGAGATATGATCAACAATTTCACCATTATACCCAATGAGAAATTCCATGAGGCGTGGGATCGCTTTAGAGAGTTCATCGACAGGTGTCCACATCACGACATCAGCAAGCCCAACATAGTACAAAGTTTATTCTATGGGCTGACACCCGAGATGTAGGGGCTAGTGAACACTTCTTGTAGAGGTTCCTACTTTGCCAAGGATGAGGACCAAGTCAGGGCCATCTATGAAGAGATGGCTGAGAATTATACAATGATGTCTTAGACCTGAGTCTACACTCAGGGAAAGCCTCCCTCGCATGTGTTATCTCACAACAGAGTATCACGTATTGAGGTCGATTCTTCTTCCTCTTCTACAGCGGCTGCACTAGCAGAGTCATCATTTGTCGACATGGGCGTCATCAGCTAGAAGTTGGACTAGATGGAAATTATTGAGAAGAAGATGTGCCAGGGCCTAGACAAGCTCAACGGGATTAATGAGATGTCCAAGACTTTGAGTGACCTTAAGACACAGATCATGTGCCTCCAAGAGACCAATACAGCTTCTACACCACAGTCTGGGTCACATGTTGATCAAGGGCGCTAATCATCACATTCGTCCGCCTCTTACCGACAGGTTGACCATATTCTGGCGGAGCACATTCAGCTAGCCCCACAATACCAGTTGCCACCACTACCTACACCAGATAAACAGGTTGTAGTATATTAGAGCAATTAGCCATTGGCGTCCTTTCCCCGACACTCACACGAGCAAACGAAGTCGTTGATGAAAGTCAACGGTATTTGGTACTCCTAGTACCAACAGCAGCCCATGATCTGCCATGATCACCCAGGCTTCTGATGGTCCACTAGAAGTGTTCAGTCCCAGCAGCAGCCTCCGGTACAGTCAGGGTAGAATACCCAGCCGCAGCAGCAGCCCTAATACTCCCAGCATCACGTTCCTTGACCCCAGTATCAAGGTCAACAATGGAGGCAGCAAGAACAACCTCATTCTTAGTTTTCAAAGCCTCCCCCTCACACTTACCCACAACAACAGCATAACCAACCTCATCTCCTATAAGTCAACCCATCCGGTTCTCATGAACCCTCATATGAGACCCCAGCACTAGACGATCTCATATGCATGCTTATTGAGCAACAAGCCACTTTCAGGCAAAAAATGGATGAGTTCAGGAAGGAGATGAGTGTGATCATGAAGCGCAAGGATGCCGTACCTGCACAGATTTAGCCCAACACAACCATTTTGAAGAGGAAATCTGAGCAGGTATAATTTACAGAGACCATCACTCCTAGTGAGGGACTGGATGATATCCATTATTTATTTGATGTTGATTTTATGACACTTAAGAGCGGTAGGAAGTCACCATGACACCCTGATGCAGACTCTAAAGCATCAGATGGAGTGGAGAGCGGTACTGATGCTGATAATGTTGATGATGATGGTGGTACTGAGGCCACCAAGGATGATGATTCAGTCGACGGTACTAATGTTGTCATATCTCCAGATGCTGGAGATGGTGTTGCTGATACCACCAACCTACCAGATGATTAGCCAGAGTGTTGTACTGATGCTGCATTATCATATGTTGCCAGTGGTATTGATGCAACCAAGAGTCCTTGTACAGAGAGTCCAGTTGTGTTGCCTTCTTTTCCTGTACTCAAGGATGACTATCATAGAAAAACAAAAAATGGAAAATATTTGAAAAAAAGGAATAAGTTCGGTATCTTCTTCTGATCCATATATTGTGATTGATGATACTTGTATGGATTCTGACCATTTGCATGATCACAGACCCATTCCTACTTCTAACCCTCATGTTTCTAAGGAGGGTCCTTCTATCCCCTTCTCTCAAGCACTCCTCTTAGGGAAGGACAAAAAACTCAGAAAAATCTCAAAAAGCCACAACAATTAGAGTTCAACGAGGAGATGATGGACATATTTCATATCTAGCTGACTCTCCAGGATGCATTGGATCACATCCCTCTCTTCCAAAAGAACCTTAGAGAAAAAACCACCATCCGTAGGAAGAAGAGGTGCAACCACAGTGCAAGAATTCATGTGCTCACCTGTGCCTTTTGCTTTGCTATTCAGAATCAATTACAAACCATGAAACCAGATGCATGGGCTTTGTATGTCAGATGCCATATACATGATAAGTGGTTCGATCGTATTTTATGACAACTGATCTTAGATTAACCTACTTCTGACAGCCTTACTTAACTGCTTTGAATTTGTCCCTCTACGACAGAGCAGGATAGTACTTTAGTTTGTAGATAGATATGTCAAGAGGCTGAAGGGGGTACTAAAGGATATTATCGTCACTATTCATGGCCTGAAATTCCCCATGGGCTTTGTCATGTTGGACATGGAAATCCCTAAGTGTGTGAATGATAATAAATAAGGTTGTAAAAATAAATAAAAATCAACATAAAATTTATAAAATAAGAAACATTTTTATTGTTCTAAGTTTTTCTAAATAAAATCATTTATTATTTTAATTATATTTCTGTTTATTTTATGTTTTTATCAAGTTCTGTCCCACGTGGACTAATAGGAGTGCAGGTAGTGTTGACCCACTAGATCAACACCTCCCGCACACGGCTTAGGCCTCCTGCAACTATCAGAATGTCTACCCTCTTCTCTTCACTAATTTTTTACGTCGTTGATGAATCCATGATTCATTAACTTTTCTGTCGCATTTTGTCTTAAAACCCTTAACAAATACATGTAAATACTCACTAATTCTCATACTTTAACAAAACTCCATTCATGTGTAAATATTCACTTTTAACCATTAAACTCATGTAAATAAATAAAGAATCAGAAAAGAAAGGCAAAGGCATATGGAATATATGTATATATATATGCAATATGACCTAAATTATAAATATAGCTGTAAGATATATTTATAGCCCAACCCCCGAGACCAAGTCAGTATGAATTGGTCGACAAACCAATAAGTAGGGGGAGATAAGAAAAGAAAACCAAATAAAAATAATCTATCACATGTATATACACCTTTCACTATTTATAAAATAAATACAAAATTTCAAAGAATTTTAATTATTTCATCTTAACTTATTCTTCATCAAATCTTTCTCCTAATTATTCATAAAAATGTAAATAAAAATATAAAAAATAAGTTAAAAATATTACCCTATAAATATGCTAAGAAATCCAGCTTACAAATTGTCAAAATCTCAACTTCCGAACATCATAACTTCTTCATACGAACTCCAATTTCACTCTACTCACCTTTAAAGTCATAAAATAATATTATCTAATTAATAAAGGTGGTTTCACTGAATTCGGAGTCCGTTTGCAAAAGGTCGGTTTTGGGACCAAAAGACAAAGGGGTTTCTGGGCTATTTATTTTATGTAACACACCTTATTTATTATTTTCTCAATTTTATAATTTTCAAATTATTTTATGATCTTGTAGTTTCACCATAAATTATTTCATAATTTTTGGAAACTATTTATTATTTTTATAAAATCAAATATCTCAAAATATAGGTATAATTGACCTATATAGCTACTTACTCTATTTATTAAAATATGTAAATTAATTCCTAAAAATCCATAAAAATTCATACAAGCCTTATTTAATACCCTAATAATTAAGAAAATATAAAATTAATTTTTACTTAATTATTTATTTAAAAATTCAAAACCTATTTATAAATACATATTCATTAATATAATATTTATATTTTAAATAATATTTATTATTTATTAAAAGTAATTATACCATAATGTAGAAAATAAATTTATTTAACTTTCTTGTATTTATACCTATTTGAAATAATGTAATTATATATTTTATATCTAATTTATAAGTATTTATCAGATCTGGGCGAACCAGGTGCTGACACGTGTCAGCACCTGGAGTCTTCTTCTTCAAGAAGAAGTTGCGCCAACCGGCCAACTTCCTCTATTTTTCCCTCTCAACCTTTAACCCCTCCGACCATCCTAAACCCTCAGATCTACCCTCCTAACAACCCTCTACCTCGTCAGCCATTGATCCCACCTTGAGGCCCAAGCAAGCTCCCTATATAAGGGCCCCAAGTGCGCCAACCACAATAAACTCCCCCCACCTTCCAGAGCTCAGCTCCAGGTTGTTCGACTACCTAACTTCCAAGCCACTTTCCAACCAACTAGAGGCGGTGACAGCGCCAAGGAAGGAGCTCGCGAGGAAGAGGAGTCGACGGAGGATCGTCCCAAGGTGCTCCGCCGCCTTGCATCGCCGCTATCGCCGCGTTGCGCTCCGGTCAAAAGCCGCCGTCGAGCAGCTCGTCCAGGTCCTACACCTAGACTTTTCCCAGGCTTATTCATCCATCTTTACGATTTGATTTCTCGATCATCGTGCTACGATTAGTGTTGCTAATTCATGCTTTAGATAGGTTAATCATTCATCTAATCCTCACAGTCGATATCCCTTCTCGATTCATTTTTTATTCTATTCAAATCAATCATAAAATCACCAACTTCTTCACGCGTTCTGTTATTTGGCTGGAATTTTATGTTTTTCTTCAAACTTTGAGGTCGAATTCTTAATCTCTCGGCCAATTCTACTTGGATCGAGCATATATCTTGACTCATTGCAGAACCAGGTATTTCACGAGTCCTTGCTTCAACCGCAACAAGCTTTGATCAGCATCTAAATCTATTTCGAAGAGGAGCGTCCAGACCTGCAACAAGCCTCAAGTGCCGAAGCCGTCATCTTCCTCGTCATTCCGCCGCCGCTCGGAGCGCCGCCACCGCCAACCCTACCGCGGGCGAGCTCGAGGGGTGGAGGAGCCACCCCTCTGGCCCCGCCGGAGCGCCTGATTCGTCGGAGAGCGGCTGCGAGAATTCGGAGAAGATCGCCCATCCTCCAGGAGCTTCAACCGATTCAAGAACAGAGGAAGCACAGTCTTGCGCCACGTGTCAGCGCCCGCAGCCGTCCGATCAGCGCTTTCATGTTCTAATCCTTGCTGTGCAAGCCGAACCGGTGGAGATTTTACATCTTAAACCCAGCAAGGTTTCCGGAATTTCAACCCGCCTCCATAGTTTTCTTTAATTACAATTAGGTCCCTCCGCAGGGACCTAAATGTAAGACTTCTTGTACTTTTGTTTCAGAACAGTCCTCAAGGACCAAATTGAGAGCATTTTAAAATAGTTTTCTTACGTTTATGCCCCTGGGCTGTAGGGGCTATATCTTGCTCTTGTGACCTTGGATTTCGACGATTCTTTGAGGGTAGTTACACAACTACCCCAGCTACTTAGTATAAAGTTTTCACGGCTTTTCGATGAGTTTTTGACGTGTTTTGATTTTCTCGAAAACCGCTTCGTTTTGTTTTGGTTTCTTGTATAGTTCGAGTACGCAGCTCGAACCTCGTTCATCCTTACTATATAATATCACCTATATTCTATTCACCTACTATATAATAAATAAATCTTTTGGAAAATATCTTTTTTGAAAATTAAATAAAAATTTGAAAAATAAAATCAAATAAAAATAACAAGATTAAAAATCACTAAAAAAGCGTTCTGACTTAGAGAAGAATTAAAATAAAATTACGAGAAGAAAAATTTAGGGAATATATTCTACCTCCTTGAGTTCGACCCAGGAACACTTGCCTGGTTAAATATTAGTGAACGGTTTTCCGACAGAAAATCGTATTTGTTTGATAGGTCTAAAAATCGAAAACCTTTTCTGTTTCGCGGCTTTCTGCTACAACCGACATCAATTCCTTTTCTTCTTTAAAAAAGTGAAAGCCGCGAAACTCGATCTTTAGATGCTCATCAAAATGGCGCCGTTGCCGGGGAGGCGTTAGATTCCTTGGATTTTTTCATTTTTCGTGATTTTATTCTTTCTCTTCTCTTTATTTTGTTTCTCGTACGATTTTTCGTACGGCTTTTTCGTGCTTTATTTTTTGAGTTTCTTTTTGGTTTCTTTACGGCTTTCTCGGCTTTCTCGATCAATTCTTTTGTGCTAATCATCTTTGCAGGGCCTGCAGAATCAACCGGCTACTTCGGAAGCCGAGTCAGTTGAAAGGGCAGAGGTCGACTTCTTCTTCACGAGTCGACTGTAGAGGAGCAAAGACTTAGTATACTTTTATTTGTAAAAGAGAGAGAAAGGGAGAGAGTTGTACTTAGTAATAAAACATTCATTTTTTTAGGGGCTTGATTCATCGGATACCGTGTATCCGGTGAATCAGGGCACCCACCCGGCTTTTTCATCGCTTATCGGTTTTCCGCGGTTTTCTAGATGATTGTTTAGGATTTTTCTCTATCTGCTTGTGCCGCGTAGCTAGTTTTAGGACTTGCAACCTAGGTGCTTGCTCTAGGGTTTTTAACAAAAAGACAAAAATAGACGTTGTTTGAAAATACCATAAAAATCGCAAAACTAAAATTGGGACTGCTAAAAATATCTGATCAAAAACCGTAAATCGATTCAATTGATTTGGGGAGAGTAACCCCCGCACAATTCTCAGAGTGCGCGAGCTCGAGAGGCGACACTTAAGGATAGAGACAAAACCCCGTATTTCTTGCGGGATACTACTGGGTCCATACACCTGATCACTGTTCCTCAGTGGGTAAGCTCGGGTAGCCGGAAACGGTCCGGGTTTACTTAGCAGAGTGGGAGGTTTAAAGGACACTGCGCAAGGCTCCGTCCTCAAGTAACACGGGTAGCCGGAAACGGTCCGTACTTACTCCCATACTGGCTGAGTGCGAGTGGTCTCGCGTAAGGATTCGGGCCAGTGTCTTGGAGAAACTATCGGGCACCTACTGGCTTGCTCAGCCCGCGTAACCGCAACGATTGCTAATCACAACCCTAAAACCGAAAAGATAAAAAGACCGAACTCTTACGGTCTTCATTAGGGTTGAGTTGGTGAAAACGGGGTCTGCTTTGTGTTTGTTTGCGGGGCGTGAGTTTCCGCGGCTTTCGCATTCTTTCTTCAGTTGAATCGTATACGTACTCTCCCAATCTTCTCTTGACATCGAAGATGACGTCTCGACGGCTTTTCGGCTCAGACTTTGTGAGCTTTCGACCATCCACCGTCGAGCGTATGTCTTCACAGGCTCGGGATGACCCTCTTCCCGAGCTGGTCCCATCCGATCTCGAGGTGAGTCAGACCCAGACTCCCTTGCCTCCTGGCCAGATCATTGAGGCAGACCTTCGCCTCAATACAGAATCTAGATCTCCTGAGTATTTCTCGCTGAGTTCTTACGAGAGTTTCTATATTACAAACGACCAGATGGCTCGTGGGAAAGCATCAGCAGCAGACGAGAGGCCACCAGCTGAGGATCATCAGGAGGGAAGAGCAGAGCAGAACGGAGATGTCACGACAGGTATTCTCGATACATTACAGCAGATGAATCTACAGATTCGAGAACAGTATAGAATTCAGACCGAACTGCAGGCTGAGTTATCCGCACTGAGAGTAGGGGCCGGGAACCATTTACCGCCTGCGGTTCCCGCTACTTTACGGGACGAGTATGACCCGGGCGCTCGAACGCTCCATCACTGGATTCGGCTACCGCCAAATCAAGGGCCATACGAACTCCGACCGTCCTTCATTTCTTTGCTTCCCAAGTACTATGGGAATGCCGCAGAGGAGCCGTTTACGTTTTTGCATCAGTTTGAGATGATCTGCGGAACGGCTTGCTATCCAGGAGTAACGCAGGAAGCCGTGCGCCTCAAAGCCTTCCCTTTTGCCTTAGCCGATAAGGCCCTTTATTGGCTGAGCCATCTAGGAAGAGAAATCTCCACGTGGGACGACCTGAAGTCCACCTTCCTGTGTAAATATTTTCCTCTAGGAAGGACGGACATGATGAGGAGTCAGATCTCCAACTTTACGCAATTGCCGAACGAATCATTCCATGAGACATGGGATCGATTCAAGGACCTGACGGAGAGATGTCCGCATCATGAGATACCAATGAAGGTGCTAGTGCAAAATTATTTCGGAGGACACCAGCCGGAAGTTCAGGGGCTCGTGAGTGCCGCATGTGACGGCAGTTACTTGAACAAGGACGCCGAGTCAGTCTGGGCCATCTTTGAAGGGATGGCCGAGAACTCGAGAGTTGTAGACTCTACTCGGGCATTTCAGAAAGCCCCGCAGCCACCACATCACCGAGAGCATCACAAGGTGGCGAATATATCAGATTCTGAATCCAACACCAACATGGGCTTTATTAGCGAGAAGTTGACGTTGGTGGACGTGATTCACAAGCAGGTCCAAGACCTACAGCCGCTGCGAGAGTTGGAGAAACTCTCATCTCTACCTCAGCAGCTGAGTGATCTTTCGAAGAAGGTCTCTGATCTTCAGCTCCAGTACCAGCAGAGCCAGACTTCTTCACAACCAGCATGAAGGATCGCACCCGCTCCACCCACCCGTCAGATACACTACGTTCAGAGCGAGCCCGAGATTCCGCAGATTGATTGGCATGAGGATCAGTCTCATGCCAATGCCGGCCAGATCATCAGCGCCGCAGAGATGGAGGTGGAGCCGCAAGCCACTTTCGAGATCAACGGGATTTGGCATACTCCGATGCAGCAGCCGAGTATTCTGAATCATCAACAGCAACAGCCGTACGGTCATCCGCAGCATGGACGTCCGCAATTCCAGCACCGCCAGAGTTTCACGCTACAGCAGTCTCATCCGAACGTCTACCATCAGAGACCGCAGCTTTCTTATCAGCACCCTGCCCAGTTTTCACCGAACTATTCTTTTCAGCAGCCGCAACAATCTTCTTCTACACCGCAGCGCTACTCCCAGCCGTCCACCTCTCAGCACTTCATGCCAAGGCAGGAGAAAGGAGCAAGCCAAGGCCACCACACCGAATAAGAGATGTCGTCACAGGCCCAGGCGCTCAACCAGATCATGGATATGCTCAGTACGCTCCAGATCGCGCATAAGACAGAGATGGAGCAGGTTAACCGTCGTCTGGACGAGTTAACCGTGCCGAAGACCACTCTTTCAGCCCAGCCTCGGATGAATCCGAACAACAAGAGGAGGCACCCAGATCAGGTAGATCCTACAGGAAAGATCTCATTTCCTGAATTTTTGTCTAACTTCATTCGTCTCAGGAGCGGTAGATCACCGCAAACACCTACTGGAGAGGAGGAGAGGGTACCAGAGGAGCACGAGCATGATCCTAATGCCGAAGAGGAGAATCCGCAAGAGGATGAGGACGCAGAATCAAGAGACGGGAGTAATGCCAACAGTTCAGATATGGATACTGGCGACTCAGATAATGATATCACGCCAGATCAGGCAGAAGTCCCGGACAAAAACATTTCTTCCCCTGTTTTAGAGAGTTTTATAAATAATTCTGAGACTCTCGATGTACAAGTTGATTCCAATGAGTTGAATAAAAGTTCTGATTTTCTGACTCCTGACTTCATTCCTTTTCCTGATGCTTTGTTTGGAAAAGGAAAGAAAAAGACCAAAAATAATCCCGAATCTCCACAAATCGAAAAGTTACTCAATGATCACATTTTTCTGAAGATTCCACTGCACGATGCCTTGGATCGTTTTCCTACACTCAAGAATCAGTTGAGGAACAGATGTATTACCCGTAGGAAAAAGAGATCACGAGTTGAGAAGCATATATTGACCAAGGCAACTTCGTGTGCAATTCGGAACAAGGTACCGAAGAAGAAGAAAGATTTGGAATCTCACTATGTCAATTGTCAGATTGAAGACACTACATTTCATCGAACTCTCTTAGATAATGGTTCCTCGATCAATTTACTTCCATCTTCTTTGCTTGATAAGCTCAAGCTAGGTCCTCTCTATAAATCACGAGCGATACTTCAGTTTGCAGATCAATCTATAAAGAGACCCAGAGGTGTCTTAAAGAACATTATCGTGACTGTTCAGGGCTCACAGTTTCCCGTGGACTTTACGGTCCTAGACATGACATGCCCTACACAGTTACACCTTGCTCCAATCATTCTCGGGAGACCCTTTTTGCAGACAGCAAGAGCACTCTTCGATTATGATGCTGGGAGAGTATCATTCCGAACAGACAACGGAGAGATACACATTGAGATGGAGAGAGAATGTAGTAGTCCTAGATCAGTATTATCATTCACTTCAGAGGACACCAGTCTTGCGGAAGATTGCCAGAACATAGATGAGACACAATATCCTGATCTTGAGAGTGTTTATTTTGATACCCAAGATATCCTACACAAGGATAGGGTAGATCACTTGGTACCTAGTTCTTCAGATGATTGTTCACATACAGAAACAGATTTCATATCAGATTCAGATGAGCAGTCACCTGCGATAGATATCTCTGTGCTGCAGATTGAAAGAACACATATTACAGCACAAGAGTCCATCGAATACATTGCACAGATCATACAGTCTATTCAGCGTAGAGAGTCGGATGGTGTAATGTTGACACATATAGACACCTTCTGTAGTCCGACTCCAGAGACGCATATTTCAGAAAAGAGAGCTATGCCGTGTACAGAGTTCACTTACAGAGAAGGCTCTACTTTTGCAGCCAAAGATCAATACGCACACAAGAAGCAAACAATTCAGTATGATCCTGGTTGAGCAATCAGATAACCGTTCGTGGTCAACGGGCAGATACTGAAGCACTTCGTAGAGACTACTGATCATCTGGCCCGTACTGAAGTGATCTACTTTGTACAGGAATCATGATCATTCCTTCACCTCTTCCTGTACAAATTCTTTTGAGCCATTATGGAGATTCACAACACTTGTATATTCTTCATAGACCACAATCGTCCCCGTTTTTGTTCGTCTTCTATGCTTAGGATACCAGATCCTAAGTATAGGGGGGACAGATTGCCCGTTGATTTACGTTTTATTTTTGTACTAATTCTTTTGTATAGCCATTCTTTTTCACGAATCACTGATCCCCAATTTTTGGCTACATTCTTTTCTATACTTAGGATGCCTTATCCTAAGTATAGAGGGGACCGAGTGATTTCGATGATTTCGTATTCTTTCCTTTTGAATTCTTCGTTATTTATCCTTTTCATTCAGTCATCCCGTTTTTGCTCTCCCGTAATACTTACGATAACCTGATCGTAAGTATAGGGGGGGTTGACTGACTTGTCATCGATATCCCTTTTTCACCCACTTTTACTTAGCACGAGCTATGTCCTCCTTTTTCTCTTTTGACGCTATGAGGACATAGCTCAAGCTAAGTATAGGGGGTGCGTATATATTGTATATATACTTTCGGCCATAATTCGTACTTTTATGTTTTTTCTATATCTATAAAATCCATAAAAAAGTGGGAACGGGTTAATTTAAAATCCACTCTCTTATTTATAAAATCCTGGTAAATAAGTAAAACATGCTTAAAATTTGTAATTAAAACTTGTAATTAAAACTTGTATTTAAATTTTGTACTTAAAATATGTATAATACTTATTTAAAATCCTATTTATTAAAATTTATATAAAAGCCATTCAACCCTTGTAAAATACTTTGTAGATAAAATTTGTAAAATACATTAGACATTTAACTTAAATAAAATTTATCTTGTAAAAATTTGTAAATAAAATCCTATTTATAAAAAAATCCATAAAAAATACAAAGTCCTAAAATTTGTAAAAAAATACAAAATCCATAAAATCCATAAAAATGAGTAAAATTCAGAAAATAGACTTCACAAAAACATGGTTGCATTTGCATTCGCATTTTTCAGAATAAGTTTGATTTCCGGAACTAAGGACTGAGTCTAGTCTGAAGGATGGAGCTTGATTACGGCCTTTAACTCTCATTGTAAGGAGCCTGATTAGGAACTGGAATTTAGACTCTTCAGGTCTGGTGACTTAAAATCTTTGGGTTCCGTAAGACCATATTCGGGAAATCAAGTCATCTGAGCTTAAGTAGACCATTTGGAGTCATCCGTACAACTCTTCACCAGTGAACCAATCTTGAACACATGCACTCTGCACTTAGCTCAACTCGCATGGAGTTCCGAAGGACAGTACACCTTGGTAGTGCATTCCTATCCTTATCTTTGCGGCATTGACGTCTAAAGACGGGAGATATTGGGGTTGCGATAGTTGCTTCGGATGAGGGAAGGATCTGCTGACACAATTTTTCTAAGACCTCAAAAAATGGACAAATTAAAAAGATTATATAACCGTCGAGGCACAAAAGATGAATGCAGTGCAAGCAAATTACAAAGTCAAAGCAAAGCAGAAGCCACCAAATAAGACCAAACTGGTCAAAGCTTCCACCAAATATGCCTGCACATCTTAGTGGAGACTCAGCTACACCGGTTGGGCTTCACAAGGAGATGTGTCTACACTGGTCGCACTCCACTTCTTTTCTCATTCTTCTAACTTCTCCCTATATTCGATTGTGGACATAGTAGAACTGAACTCAGAAGGGAATACCTCCCTCCCCGAGGAAAGAGTAGCGGGATGAGGAATTCATAGGAGTGTATAGCCGAGATTGACGGTTTCTTCGGTTCTCTAAGCAGGAAGAGCTAAATCAATTCACACACTGTACAAGTTGACTTCAAGGATGATAGAGTTTGTGATATGAATAAGTGAGTCTGAACTAGCCAATGAAGTGATCTTGAGTAAGTATTATGGAACTTGAAGACTGTTGAGGATGAAATCCTAATCCTAGTTAAGGTTCTGACAAAATGCTTGTTTCAGGCCCGATCGAGCTCTGTTCTTTGACTGTTCTCATGAATTGGTTTAGGAAAACAAATTCATTCTAACTTTCTTTCTTTTTCACTTACTTTTTCAAAATAAGTGTTTGCTAAGGGACTAGCAAAGTTTAAGTATAGGGGGTTGATGAATCCATGATTCATTAACTTTTCTGTCGCATTTTGTCTTAAAACCCTTAACAAATACATGTAAATACTCACTAATTCTCATACTTTAACAAAACTCCATTCATGTGTAAATATTCACTTTTAACCATTAAACTCATGTAAATAAATAAAGAATCAGAAAAGAAAGGCAAAGGCATATGGAATATATGTATATATATGCAATATGACTTAAATTATAAATATAGCAGTAAGATATATTTATAGCCCAACCCTCGAGACCAAGTCAGTATGAATTGGTCGACAAACCAATAAGTTGGGGGAGATAAGAAAAGAAAACCAAATAAAAATAATCTATCACATGTATATACACCTTTCACTATTTATAAAATAAATACAAAATTTCAAAGAATTTTAATTATTTCATCTTAATTTATTCTTCATCAAATCTTCCTCCTAATTATTCATAAAAATGTAAATAAAAATATAAAAAATAAGTTAAAAATATTACCCTATAAATATGCCAAGAAATCCAGCTTACAAATTGTCAAAATCTCAACTTCCGAACATCATAACTTCTTCATACGAACTCCAATTTCACTCTACTCACCTTTAAAGTCATAAAATAATATTATCTAATTAATAAAGGTGGTTTCACTAAATTCGGAGTCCGTTTGCAAAAAGTCGGTTTTGGGACCAATAGACAAAGGGGTTTCTGGGCTATTTATTTTATGTAACACACCTTATTTATTATTTTCTCAATTTTATAATTTTCAAATTATTTCATGATCTTGTAGTTTCACCATAAATTATTTCATAATTTTTGGAAACTATTTATTATTTTTATAAAATCAAATACCTCAAAATATAGGTATAATTGACCTATATAGCTACTTACTCCATTTATTAAAATATGTAAATTAATTCCTAAAAATCCATAAAAATTCATATAAGCCTTATTTAATACCCTAATAATTAAGAAAATATAAAATTAATTTTTACTTAATTATTTATTTAAAAATTTAAAACCTATTTATAAATACATATTTATTAATATAATATTTATATTTTAAATAATATTTATTATTTATTAAAAGTAATTATACCATAATGTAGAAAATAAATTTATTTAACTTTCTTGTATTTATACCTATTTGAAATAATGTAATTATATATTTTATATCTAATTTATAAGTATTTATCAGATCTGGGCGAACCAGGTGCTGACACGTGTCAGCACCTGGAGTCTTCTTCTTCAAGAAGAAGTTGCGCCAACCGGCCAACTTCCTCTATTTTTCCCGCTCAACCTTTAACCCCTCCGACCATCCTAAACCCTCAGATCTACCCTCCTAACAACCCTCTACCTCGCCAGCCATTGATCCCACCTTGGGGCCCAAGCAAGCTCCCTATATAAGGGCCCCAAGTGCGCCAACCACAATGAACTCCCCCCACCTTCCAGAGCTCAGCTCCAGGTTGTTCGACTACCTAACTTCCAAGCCACTTTCCAACCAACTAGAGGCGGTGACAGCGCCAAGGAAGGAGCTTGCGAGGAAGAGGAGTCGACGGGGGATCGTCCCAAGGTGCTCCGCCGCCTTGCATCGCCGCCATCGCCACGTTGCGCTCCGGTCAAAAGCCGCCGTCGAGCAGCTCGTCCAGGTCCTACACCTAGATTTTTCCCAGGCTTATTCATCCATCTTTGCGATTTGATTTCTCGATCATCGTGCTACGATTAGTGTTGCTAATTCATGCTTTAGATAGGTTAATCATTCATCTAATCCGCACAGTCGATATCCCTTCTCGATTCATTTTTGATTCTATTCAAATCAATCATAAAATCACCATCTTCTTCACGCTTTCTGTTATTTGGCTGGAATTTTATGTTTTTCTTCAAACTTTGAGGCTCGAATTCTTAATCTCTCGGCCGATTCTACTTGGATCGAGCATATATCTTGATTCATTGCAGAACCAGGTATTTCGCGAGGCCTTGCTTCAACCGCAACAAGCTTTGATCAGCATCTAAATCTATTTCGAAGAGGAGCCTCCAAACCTGCAACAAGCCTCAAGTGCCGAAGCCGTCATCTTCCTTGTCATTCCGCCGCCGCTCGGAGCGCCGCCACCGCCAACCCTACCGCGGGCGAGCTCGAGGGGTGGAGGAGCCACCCCTCTGGCCCCGCCGGAGCGCCTGATTCGTCGGAGAGCGGCCGCGAGAATTCGGAGAAGATCGCCCGTCCGCCAGGAGCTTCAACCGATTCAAGAACAGAGGAAGCACAGTCTTGCGCCACGTGTCAGCGCCCGCAGCCGTCCTATCAGCGCTTTCATGTTCTAATCCTAGCCGTGCAAGCCGAACCGGTGGAGATTTTACATCTTAAACCCAGCAAGGTTTCCGGAATTTCAACCCGCCTCCATAGTTTTCTTTAATTACAATTAGGTCCCTCCGCAGGGACCTAAATGTAAGACTTCTTGTACTTTTGTTTCAGAACAGTCCTCAAGGACCAAATTGAGAGCATTTTAAAATAGTTTTCTTACGTTTATGCCCCTGGGCTGTAGGGGCTATATCTTGCTCTTGTGACCTTGGATTTCGACGATTCTTTGAGGGTAGTTACACAACTACCCCAGCTACTTAGTATAAAGTTTTCGCGGCTTTTCGATGAGTTTTTGACGTGTTTTGATTTTCTCAAAAACCGCTTCGTTTTGTTTTGGTTTCTTGTGTAGTTCGAGTACGCAGCTCGAACCTCGTTCATCCTTACTATATAATATCACCTATATTCTATTCACCTACTATATAATAAATAAATCTTTTGGAAAATATCC
This sequence comes from Ottelia alismoides, assembly GCA_037367405.1. Lineage (NCBI taxonomy): Eukaryota > Viridiplantae > Streptophyta > Magnoliopsida > Alismatales > Hydrocharitaceae > Ottelia > Ottelia alismoides. The sequence goes on along the minus strand of JAZKJV010005882.1, from coordinate 7,220 downwards.
TTTTTGAAAATTAAATAAAAATTTGAAAAATAAAATCAAATAAAAATAACAAGATTAAAAATCACTAAAAAAGCGTTCTGACTTAGAGAAGAATTAAAATAAAATTACGAGAAGAAAAATTTAGGGAATATATTCTGCCTCCTTGAGTTCGACCCAGGAACACTTGCCTGGTTAAATATTAGTGAACGGTTTTCCGACAGAAAACCGTATTTGTTTGATAGGTCTAAAAATCGAAAACCTTTTCTGTTTCGCGGCTTTCTGCTACAACCGACATCAATTCCTTTTCTTCTTTAAAAAAGTGAAAGCCGCAAAACTCGATCTTTAGACGCTCATCAGTCGTCATCCACTCTTCTTTTCGCCTCAATTTTTTCAGCAAAGTTGTGCATGACAACTTCCTCCATCTCACTATGTACATATCCTCCATAAAACTCCATCTTGTTTCTTGCAATCACGATCCAAAGTCAGCTCCTTGACATTTCTATAAAACACCTTCTTAACCTTCAATTTCAATTTTGAGCTTGATTGCATTCTGTAACCCCAAACCCTTCAAGTGAGTGTTACTTCTGGTGATAGCAGGTAGACCATCTGGGCATCAGTCAGGAGAAGGGCAACGATCTGAGACTACCCATCATTGGAGAAGTTTCTCTTAGGTATGGTCATGCTTCCACAACAAAAGATAGGTTGAGGCATAATGTTAAGAGAGTATGAAGATCATTTAACCATGATATGGCATCAAAGGCTTGATCATTTATCTATTGATAGGATCAATAGATTGGTAAAAGATGGACCATCGGATTTTCTTAAGGTCCAAAGTTTACGCACTTGTGAACATTGTATTAGAGATAAAATGACCAGAGTATCCTTTCGAAATAAGGGTATACGATGTGAAATTATGCTTGACCTAATAAATATTGATGTATATGGTCCCTTTAGTACCGCGACTCGAAATGGATATTAATACTTTGTGACTTTTATTCATGACCATTCACGATATGGGTTTATCTTCCTAATATGTCACAAATATGAAACTTTTGAAAAGTTCAAAGAATTCATGGCTTTCGTTGAGAACCAACCTGATAGGAAGATCAAACATATTCATTTTTATCGAGGTGACAAGTACTTCTTAGATGAATTAAATGAATATCTTAAAGAGAGAGGAATTGTATCAAATATCACTCCTCCTGGAACTCCCCAACTACTTGGTTTCGGTAAAAGATGTAACAAGATCATCATGGATATGGTCAGATCAATGATGAGTAAAGCACATTTACCTCGTAGTATTTGGGGATATGCAGTAAAGACTGCAATATATTTATTTAACAAGATTCCAAGAAAGTTTGTACCTCAAAACCCCTCATGACATTTGGTATGGAACCAAGCCCAGTATTAGAAACTTGAGGATTTGGGGTTGCGTGGTCCATGACATGAACGTGGATGCAAGTAAGCCAGAATCTCACAATAGAGAGTGTGACTTCATTGGGTATGTAATTCATTGGATATGTAAAGGACAGTATTGGATACCAACTTTACGACCCTGAGAATCAAAAGATATTTGCCTTTAGGAATGTAAAATTCTTGGAGGATGAATTCCTCAAATGTCAAAGTAAGAATGAAGTAAAGGAACTCATACATTCCTCTGAGGATAATGAGATTCCTGAACCAAAAACTGAAGAGATAATTGAAGATGAAACAACCATACCTCTTCAAAATAGTTTGAGGGTGGTTAGACCACTTGGAAGGTATGGATTCCATATTAGAGAAGACTTTGATAAAGTTCTAACTTCATTTGATGAAGCACTTATGGATCATGACATGGATAGTTGGATTCTGATTATGAAGTTCAAAATAGATGTCATGCATAAGAATGGTGTGTGGACCCTAGACGATGTACTGAAGGGGGTAAATCCATTGGATATAAATGGATCTTCAAGAGGAAGGGAGGACCTGATGGGAAGATAGAGATCTTCAAGGCATGACTCATAGCAAAGGGCCACACATAGAGAGAAGGCATCGATTACGATGAGACGTTTGCTTTGTGGCCATTCTTAAGTCAATTAGGACACTAATAGCTATGGATGCACATCTTGACTATGACATCTAGCAAATGGAGTTCAAAACCTCATTCCTCAATGATACCTCAAGGAGGATATCTATATGGAGCAGCCCAAGGGCTTCATCATTGAGGAAAGAAAAGAATGCAAAATGAAGAGATCCATCTATGGGCTCAAACAATCTTCTCGTAGTTGGAACATCAGATACAATGAAACCATAAAAAAAGTTATGATTTCATTAGAAGCCTAATGAGCCATGTGTATGCAAAAGCTTAGTGGGAGCATCATTATGTTCATCGTGATTTACATAGATGACAGACTTATCATTGGGAATGATACATGCATGATGGCTAGTGTTAAGGTATGATGATCTCATACCATTGAAATGAAAAATCTTGGAGAAGCCTTTAACATCTTGAGTTTGAAGCTGTTCAGATCAAATAAAAGAGGATTTTGGGATTGTCTCAACATGGGTACATTAAGAAGATCTTGGAAAGGCTCCATATGGAAATTCTAAGAAAGGTTTCCTTCCCTTATGACACAATATCCACCTATCTAAAGGGATAGCTCTTCAAAGCATTGAGGAAAAGAAAGCCATGACTGGATGACCTTACACATCAGCTATGAGAAGTCTAATATATACTATGATGTGTACAAGGTCAAATATCCATCATGCAATGGGAGTGGTAAATCGTTACTAATCCTGTTATGGAGAACAACACTGGAATGCAGTAAATAACATCTTCAAGTATATAAGAATGATACAGGATTACATCTTGGTGTATCGAGATAGTGATCTTTAAGTCCTGTGAACACAGATTCTGACTTCCAAATTAACAATGATGATCAAAAGTCAACTTCGAGGTTCACATTCTTGTTGAACGGTGGTGATGTGAGATGGAGAAGAAGAAGCAGGACACCATGACTGATTCAATGACAGAAGCTGAGTACAAAGATGCATCAGATGCAGCATAAGAGGTGTGTGGTTTCACAAGTTCATCTTGGAGGCGGGCATAATTTCCTCCGATACTCCCATCTCATTGTTATGTGATAACACGAGAGCCATAGCTCATGTGAAGGACCCTAGATGGCATCAAAAGAGCAAGCACATGGAAAAGGAAATACCACATCAATTGAGAGATATAGAAGTGTTGTGACATCATCATCACACATGTGGCCTCTACCGACAATGTTGTTGATCCCTTTACCAAACTTTATCTCAAAATATTTTTGGCCATCATGTAATGAGTATGGGTTTAAAAATTGTACCTAAATGAAATTGAGAGTTAGTGGGATATTGTTAGACATGTGAACCCTTGGCAAATCATTTCTACATATAACCTAATGCATGTCCTTAATGCTCTCTCCTTTTTTGCATTTTGAAGGTCTGAGAATATAGTGTGAGCATTCTGAAGAAATATTCCATTACCTTGGTTATAAACACATATTCACCATTTTTATTCTTAAATTTTTTTCCTTGATTCATGAGCAAAATACAATTCAATCCATCTAAATTGATAAAATTATAGAATCTTTTCATGTAATAAAAATGGATTAGTTTGAAGAAATTAACTCATCATAGAAATTCAAGGAAAAATTCACATATAATGATAAGAATTTTGAGCCGAAATACAATCGTATATATTGCATAAAATTCAAGTATTTTTAATAAATTCATGTTAACTCCAACTGACTTGAAACCAACTCCACTGTGTACATATTACAAACCTCATAAAATAAAATAATCAAATAAATACTAACTTGTAGAATATGACAAATGAACAGTAAACTTAATTTTTAGGACGAAAAGCTATAAAGCTAAATAACTATCTCATACAGTCTGTGATTTGACTCTAATCACTTTTGAATTAGTCAACATTAAAATATCTACAAAACGAGAACCGATCGGAGTTCATTTGTGAAACTTGGGATTTGGGGCCTAACTCTGCATTGTATAAAACTAACTAACTTGGACTTATCATTTGATGTACACAACTTATTCTTTCCAATTTATTTCTTTTCCACTTATATTTTTGTTCAAATTCTAACTAATTACAAAAAATAAAAGTATCAAAGTATCAAAAAAGCCAAGAAAAAGATCACTTATGACCTTATGTTCTTGACCTAATTCACTTGTAAATAATTGACTTATATTTTTTATTTTGACCTTTCTTAATCCAAAAAAATCAAAAAATTTGTCTTCATGTTTCATGTAGTATTCGACATCATATTTAATTTTGGGATTTTTACCGACAGACCTTATAAACTTTGCCAATTGCCTCTACGATCATTGAAATAACCTAATTCCTCTCTCAACCCTGTAAACTTGCTCTGTCTTACCCCCACAGACCCTACTGTCATATTTAACGCTATTGGAGTCAATTACTCGAGTTAAACTTGAGTTAATCAAATAAAGAAAATCAACGGTGGATCTTCAATCTCTCTCCTTCCTTGTCCTCATCCTTCTTCCTTCTCTTCTTCTACCATAATAATGTGCGCAGACGATGGAGTAGAAGCAATTTAGCGCACCCAAGCCTCCCATCAGGTAGTGGTAGTAATCCAACATCACGGCATTGATATCATTCACCAACCAGTTCGGCCTCCTGTGGCCTCTGCTATACCTTCGAACGAGAGACACGATGATGTTGTTGAGATAACTTGCTCCTGCCAGGCTGTAGAAGAAGATGGACCCAGCGACGTTGCACATGTTCTCGGGGAACTACTTGCAATAGAACTCGATCTGCGCTATCCCGATGAACACCTCCGACAGGCTCATCAGCACTAGATGTGGAGCCAACCACATGATCAAGATAGGCACCCTGTACATCACTGTGTGATCCCTTCTCTTCTGCTCCACAAACATACGACGTAGCACTCAATATTATTTATAAATAAATAACGAATGAATAATATTATGGTGTATATATAGGTTTGTACAATATTAACCTAAGGATGTGGGTTTTTTAATTACATTTCTATAGTTTATTTTTTATTTTATTTTTTTATATTTTAAATATATATATAGTATATTCCCTTTTTATTATGATATATAATAATTTATAAGCCTATATATAAAATATAGATAATAAGGATATAAATTAACTAAAAATAAAGGGAAATTGCAGAATTAAATATTTTTGGGTTCTAAATAATTTTTACTGTTTATTTGATTTTTATGAGAATTTTGTTTATTTTTTATATATTTTTAAAGTTGAAAATACCCTAAAATAGGGATAAAATGATAGGTCGAGATTGAAATGAAAATTAAAAATAGAAAATTAAGTCCAAAACTTTCCAAATTAATTTTATTATATAAAAAATAATAAAAATATAAAATAGAAAGAAATATTTTTAGAATTTTTTTAGCTTTTTATGAAGGATTTTGGATTTTTCAATTTTTAAGAGTTTTCTTTTTCTATTTTTAGTGATTTTAGGTTTGAAGACTTAAAGTACTTAAATAAACAAAAAAGATATTTTTTGGGGGAATTTTCCAAAACAATTTTATATTTTTTTTGCTTTTTTAAGACAAACAAGGGTTGGTCGTGCACTATTTGATTTTTAAAAAACAGGAAATCAGCATAAAATACAAATGTAAATTTATAACGTAAGTAAGCATGCATCCAAGTACCAACTCCTATTTTTTGGTGATTTTTAGGTCATGGAAGCATTTTTTAATAAATAGAAAATAAATAACAAAAATAGTTATTTGGTAGGGGTATAATCGCAAATATAATAAAAAGTGAGGGTTAGAGTGCAATTTCACCCAAAATATAAACTGATATTTAAATTTTATTTATTTAAAGACAATTGCAATAACCCGTGAGGGCTTACAAGCAATTTTCACAAGATAAAATGTGTGCATGATGTGACTCTAGTAGGGACTAAATTGCAATATATAAAAGTTCAGGGGGTTATGAGTAATTTGTCCACAAGTTTTTAAACTACATAAAATATTTATAGGATTTTAAATAAGTTACAAAAAGGGGAGGGGGTTCATAGAAATATACCCACTTATGCACTTGGATCCAACCGTTTTTTTGTCACCACGTGTGAGATCTAGCGGTTGTAAAGGGGGCGATGGTTCGTTTGATCCAACGGTTGGGATTAAACCTGGCAAGGGATCCTGATCCAACGGTGCTCGATGGTTTTGGAAGAACACCCAAGAACAATGCCCAGGGTTGCTTCGATCGACGGCTCCGGGCCTATCAAGGCTCCGTTCTCCTCACCGGGAAGTGGAATAGGTTGCTGGTGTTCCTCTGCATACGTAGGCATCCTCAGGGGTGTTCGAGGGGGCACGGAACTCCCAGATTGATCTAGGTGCCTGGGAGCTTCTCTGAGGTTCTTCGTTTACTCTAGAAAGCTTGTTTGTGCCATGAACTTGCGCCAAAAAGTGAGGTGGCTCAAGGCGATGTTCTGCAGCCAAGAAGGCCGGTTAGAAGCCATGTGGATGAGCGACGGGAATGAGCGTCGGTGGAGTGACAGAGGAGGAGCTCGAAGTCCTTTGATTTGAGTGCAATTGATGGGCTTTTACGGTCGGATTGTGGAGAACGTGTGAGGGATGGAGGATGGAATGAATGCGGGTCGAAATACAGGCGGATTACAGTGAAATCGACTTAGAGCTCGAGCTCCAGGTCAATGAGGGATTTGTCGATTACTACTATTCCAAGCGACTAAAGACAAAATTAAATATTTAAATGAAACCTACGGATAAGAAAGTACATAAGATGCAAAGGAAACAAGGCTCAACAGGGCTTGGGGGCTCCGAAGCAGAACCTCTCAGCTGCAGGTGGCCGGAGATGGTAGATGCACCGCTTCGACTGTTCCTCCTCGCTGCAGATCATAGCTCCGCATCCCTGTCACGAACGGGAAGTTTTTGGTGGAGATATGAGGGGTTAGCTCGGCTAAAGAGCGATCAAAAGTCAAAAGGGGATGAAGGAGTATATTTATAGGCAAGTTTTGAGGGAGTTTTGAGGATTAATGGCGTAGAGACAATTCTGGGTAGGTAGAGATTCGAAGATGGCCGTGGATGTGGTACACAATGGCTACAGGAGGGTGGTGGTCTCGAGAGAAATGGATGAAGAAGGAAACGTGGAGAAAATGGAGAAATGGTGCCCTCATTAAGGTCTGACAGAAGTCAGAATGAGTGCCGGACAGTTGACTGCAGTCAAC